>CM052800.1:168046088-168104100 GCA_028533885.1 Nasua narica
GGGGCTTCGTCAGTGGACCGGGAGCAAGGGTGGGGGCGGGGAAACCAGTCAGCAGGTTACTGCAGTCATGCCGGCGGGGGTGGCTGGCGGCTCGGACGTGGATGGTGGCAGGTAGTGAGGTGTCACATTATGGATATATTTTGAAGGTGGAACCAACACAGTTTGATTACAGGTTGGATTTGGAGATAGGTTCCAGAGGGAAAAAAACTGCTCTGGGAAGTTTTGCTGTAAGTGGAAGAAGTGGACATTGGATGTGGAGCTCGGAGGGACGTGTGGCTTTTTTTTTTTTTTTAAGATGTGCCCCAGTCAGTGGAGCATGTGATTCTTGATCCCAGGGTTGTGAGTTCAAATCCCACGTTGGGTGTTGAGATTATTTTTTAAAAATCTTAAAAAAAAAAAAAAGATGTGAATAATGTCTGCTGGTGGGAATGGTGGAATGGTCCAATAAAAAAGGAAGAGCTGTGTGGGAGAGACATGGGCTCTTCCCTGACGGCAGGATGGCCTTGAATAGTGAGAAAGGTAGATTTAGGGTACAAGTGAGGGGGTCCCTCAGGGAGGTGCCCCAACAGCTCACCCAGAATAACGGTGGAAGGACCAAGTTTATGGTAGGGGGTGGGTGTGGCATTTATGGGATTCTCTTCGGATTGTCTCCTTGTTCACCACATCCACAAAAGGGGTTTTGGGGTGGGTTCTGGAAGGGAGACTATTTGCAAAACAGCCATCAAAATGCAGGATGAGTTCAAAGAAAGGAAGGGAAGGGAAAGGGAGGTGGGACAGTGCAAGGCAGAGCCCTGCCAGGTTGAGGAGGAAAGGAAGAAGTCCTGGATGAGTAGGGGGGACAGAGCTGCGGGGTCCTGAAACTCTGAAATAGGGCTCAGGGCTACCCAGGCGGTTCCCTTTGCAGATTTGAGGATATTTTTTTAGATCCTGAAAATTTTTCTAAGAATATCTTACAGGCTTAACAGAGAAGCCAAATCACTAATGTCAAATAACAGACCCCCCAAACCAACTAACACAACCACCGAATTTCAGGGTTTTCCCGGGTCAGGTCACCACTAATGCCCTGCCCATCGGGACACCTACGCCCACCCCCTCCCAACTCCCCTCCCTCATCTGGCACCCCCTCCCCACTCCCTCAGCTCTGTCCCCCCATGGACCCCTGGGGCTGGCCCCACTCCCCTAGGCGTCCCCTCAGCCCCAGCCAGTGTGGCCAACCTAGGACCCGCCGCCGGCCAGGGTACTGGGCTCTGGTCTGCTGCCAAGCACCCTACGGGGTCGGTGCCTGGGTGTTGGGAGGGGCCCAGATGAGGCAGGGATGGCCGGTCCACCCTCTACCCAGCGGGACTACGGATTCAGGTCCTGGGCCACCCACAGTCCCAACCCCATAGCATTGGCTGGTCACTTCCCAGAATCACGGAGACGGCCAAGAAAGGAGGGCCTTCGTCTGCATTGTTCACAACTGAATCCACAGCGCTTAAAACCCTGTCTAGCCACAGAGGGACGAGTCTCCCCGAGTCAGACTTGATCAAGAGCCAGTAAGTCCCAGACGGGAACCAAGACCCTCCGATTCCTGTTCCGCCCCTTCTTTACTCTCTGGTACCCTGGGTGAGGACCCCGACTCCAAGCCCTCAAAAGTCAGTGAGCAAACGCGCAGAGGTGGGGGTATTCTCCTCGGGGCCCTATTACAGACCAAGTTTCAGCCCCAAACTGCGTCGATGGTGCCGGCCTCCGCGTCCCCTGCGCGCCCCGACCGCGGGTGACAGACACCAAAGGCTTGGATCTGATGTGCCGGCAAGTGCCAGGGAGCTGGGCTTGAACCCGCTTCCGGAGCCGGCTCTCTGGCGGGGCGCCCACCGCTGGCCGCTGGGGTCACCCTGCTGCTAGGGTCCGTGCGCCCGGAGGGGTAAACGGGGGGAGCGGTTTTTAAAGACTAAAAATAAAAGTCAATAAACAAAGAATGAGGATTGCCGAGCTACGATCCCGTGCACACGATGGGCTCTTTTTCCGAATCCCCACAATTTGTTTCCAGCCCTGAGGGCACACGTCAGAGCTGTGTCCGCACCCCCGCACCCCCGCCCTGCCCCGGGGGCTCCCCGCACCGAACCCTTGGAAACCACTCCCCCGATGGAGCTTTATCTTTGCATTGAATTGCTCCAGGGGCTCGGGAGGTTTCCGCGCAGACCCAGACCCAGATCTTTCCTCTCGGGGTGAGAGCCCAAATAACCCCGTCGTCCGTGAGCCATTCACTTACAAAAACACAAGGAAAATAAACGAATACAGGATCTACGGTGAGATTAATTAAAACACCCGAGACACTGCCCTTGGGATGCGGCCCAGCGTTCCAGGTCATGGGTCTGCTGAGAAGGGCGTCTCTGTTTTCTCCCTGGGCTCGATCCACGAAGGATTTCTCGCGCTCGGAGACAACAAAGCTGTGCTATTATGAAATCGAAGGATGCTATCATTCTTCCATTGAAGTGTAAACATTCAGGAGGAGCTGAGGTCCAAACAAGGCAAAACACCGGAGTCAGAGGTGTGTCTCCCCCGCCCCCACGCCCCTCCCCCCACGGTTCCCTTTGTTGGCAGCCGCCTGCCGCCCCCTCCGGGGTTTAGGGGAACCTTTACTGATCAGCATAGCTTCTAGCTGAGGCCTCAAGAGGAGTGGCCATTTCTCAGCTTCCCATTGAGCTGGGGGGGGCGGGGGTAGAGAGGAGGAGAGGGGCTCTGGAGGAGGAGGAAGAGAAGCAGAAAAAGCGAGAGAATATTCTGGTGTGGAGAAAGAGGAAATCCTCCTGTAGTCCCGAGGCTTTGAAATCCCTGGGTGAGCCTTGGGTGATCCCCTCCACGCCCCTCCTCACCCCCCTAAAGAAAAACCTAGCCTGAGCCCATGCAAAACTTCCTTTTCTTGGGGTCACTTAGTTCGAAGGAGACAAGTGGGCATTTTTGAAAGGTCACGGACAAAAGAAAGCCAAAAGAATATAGCCACAGAAAATATCGGTAGCGTACAGCATCAGATTTCCCGAAGTCAGATTTCTGATCCTCCCGTGATGCCTGACGTCTTAACTACAGGGCACCCAAGGGCTGGTCTCCCCTTGGAGCCTGAGGAATGCCCCAGTCCCCACGTGCTCTGTCACTCAGGGCTGGTTTTCCAGGGGAGGGATTCACCCTGAAGATAGGGTTTTCCAACCCCACCCACTGGATGATGACTTACCAGATCTGCAGGTCTGCTAATGTGAGAATCATAGAAATATGCAATAACTTAGGATCTTCATATAATGCGAGGGGCTCATTTCCCCCTCGGACATGGAGACTTCGCACACATGAGGAGCTTACTAACTATGAGTTGAGCAAATAAGTGAATGGCACTTTGTTTCTCAGACTGATTTGCAGAACTGAAATGACTGAAGGCCCCTAACCCAGCAAATGGTTAAATAAGCCTGTCCTGGGATCCACCAATGTCCTCAGCCTCTTTTAGACTGAACCATTATTTAAATCCTTCGCCCTGTGCATTCCCTCCCTCCATCCACCCAAAGCCTTCTGCATGGATGCATTTCAGGCAGAAAAAGTCAGAAACAAGGATGCTTCATGAGAAGCCCTCCTCTGATGCCCCTGGAGCAGTGATGGGTGTTATTCAGGAAAGTAGGGCCAGAGGCAGCCCCCACACAGACACATAATGGAAAGAAGCAGAAGATGGAATGCGCCGGAGCACAGTGAAGGCGGGGAAATTTGGGCCAAGGACAATACAAGGGGCCGACTTCAACTTGTGGACGGTTTGCTGGAGGTTAAGAAATTTAAGCAGACCTTCGCGAAATTGAGCAATTCGTGTGTGGAAACCACAGGCACCTGAAGCTTACATTGCTAAGTATCTTCTTACGCATAGACAGGACAATAGAAAAGTAACCGAAAACCTAAGAATACACCATGTTAATTGCTGTGAGCACAACAATGAGAAGCCGTTTGGCCCTTGGATTGGCAGCGATTAGGAAGGGTGTGGGTTCCCGGGGCTTTCAAGCCTGCTAGAGGGAGGATCCATTAACCCAAGGTTTCTCAGGAGCATTTAATCAAACTGCATGAGAACCTTTTAAGAGCACACGTCCGGGCCACCTGGGTGGCTCAGTGGGTTAAAGGCTCTGCCTTCTGCTCAGGTCGTGATCTCAGGGTCCTGGGATCGAGCCCAGCATTGGACTCCCCGCTCAGCAGGGAGCCTTCCTCCCCCCTCCCCCCCCCCGCGCCCCCCCCCCCGCCTGCCTTTCTGCCTACTTGTGATCTCTCTCTCTCTGTGTCAAATAGATAAAATCTTTAAAAAAATAAAAATAAGAGCGCACATCCTTTGAACCAAAATACTCTGTACTTTCCTCATGAAAACACTCATCACACTTTCCTTGCATTTCTTGTTTAATAAATACCTAAATTCTCTACCAGACTAACGACAACACTGAAGGAGGGACGGTGTCCGTCTTAATTGTCGCTCTATTCCCAGTGTCAAGAGAGATGTGTGTTGGTAGGCTCTCAATACCTGTATTAATAAATCGTGAAAACTTCCCATTTCTGAGATGTATCCCCAGGACACAGACAAGTGTGCAAAAATGTTGGTGAAAGTCCGTTTATCACTTCACGGCTTCTACAATGTCTAAAAATGAGAGACTGGCTAAATGAATTAAAGCCCCCTATTCAATAGAAAACTATGCAACCATTTGAAATGATGCTCCCACTAATAAATAAAAATATTTTTAAAAAACACAGATAAAGGGGAAAAAATGATGTTCCATATTTATTGACCTGGAAAGATGTTCACAACATAGAGCCGTGGAAAGACAAAGCCAATAACACAACTATACACCATCCATCGTGGAATTTTTCTAAAATCAAAAAGCTGGGTGGTAGGAAGTCAGGTGTTTTTAATTTTCTTCTTTAGATTTTGGTATTGTCTGACTTAAGTCTTCTTTAAAAAATTCCTTTTATAGTGTGAAAAGCCAATAAAACCACTTTCATTCTGAAAACAATGTAATTGTTCGTTCCCATTTGGCCTTTCTCCATATATGGGGCAATTATGGGTTGCTCTCCTGAAAGGAGGAAAAATGGCTTCAATTAGCGAACACAAGAAACTAGCACCTCATTAATTGAAGGAATTAAAAAGAAGGAATTGTGTCTGCTAGAGGCTCTCTCCTTTGTCTCAAACAAAAGGACCCTGCAAAGCAATTTAAAAAAAGCCAAAGAAATAAAAACCCATCACAGGCCGTAAGTTGACTCGGTGCCCGATGAAGACTCAGGACAGCAAGTCTGGAAGTGATGAACCGCAAAGGTTCTTTCCTTCTGATCCAGACACATGAAAATGCATCATTGCAAGCCAGCGTCACTTGCCTGGAGGCCCCCAAGTCCCCCGGCCTTCCGTAATCGCTTTTTTTTTTTTTTTTTTAAATATCCGAACACTCACTCAAGAGTCTACCACACGCTCTGGCTATACGATGTTCTTGGCCTCGACAAGATTTCTGATGATGCCCCCAGATTTGGAGACATTGCAGCCCCCCGCGCCCCATCCCTTTGCCATTCCTGCCCCGGGGTCCTTCTCCCTGGCTCGTCGTGTCTGTGCCTTATCTCTTCGAGTCTCTCTTCTTCCACATCGACGGACTCTTCTCTACATCTTCCAAGCCTACAAAGCCTTTTTCCTCTAAAATTGCCGACATCCCCCTTACTTTACTAAGAACGATTTCATTTCCTCTTACTCTCTGCCCTCCCCTGCCAAGCCCAACCCATATGGACTGCACTGGGGGCTTTATGCCTTCTCACCAAAAAGCCCACATACGTGTTTTTTTAACCACAGATCCCACCTACAGTGAGTCGCGCTTCCTAGAGTGTGAACCACTAGGTTAATTTTAATTCTTTTAGAGAGTAATTTCCTCCTCTCGTTGGAATATAGGTAGACATCAGTCATCAGAGGAACCTAGCTACATGAATATTTGCTCCATTTCTGTATTTCTGTGTACACGGGCTCATCCTTGTCCCGCACAATTAGTTTCTCAAGTCAGTAAAACCTGGGGCATTCTTTAAGAATCTGTTCCCAGGTCGATCGCACAAGCTTTCGAGGTGGGGAAGCAAAACCGGAACATATGAAGAGCTATTTCGGGCGTTTGGAAGACATTTCGTATGAAATCCTAAAGCAGCTGTGTCTCAAGAGTGTCTCTGCAAAGTGGTCTGGAATCATGGAAGAGAAGAGTTTCCATTTTGATGGCGGTTTTGACAGCTACCCATGGCCTTCAGAGTGGGTTCAACCAGGGTTCAGCCTCTGGTTCCTTGCACTTGGCCCCTTGTAAGTTTCCCCCTTGGCCAGGCTTTTCTGTCTCTGAACTCAAGGGAGAGGGCGCCCCCAGGTCCAGGAGAGAGAGAGTGCTCTTCGAAGTGGCCCCAGGATGTATAGCTGTAATTTCTCCTTGGTTTATTCCAAGCTGTGAACAATTTAGGCCTGCACTAGGTGCCATTGGCTATTCAACAAATCTCTGCTGTTTCTGTCTCGGATCGCCCTGAAAACATTTACTAGAGCACCCGGCATGGAGTTTGCGTCTACGCATTCACAAACACGACCGGCGTTACCCAAGAACGTGTGTGTGCGTTGACGGGAACCTGCCTAAATATGGTCTCAAAGTCACGTCCGGGAAGCTTGATGAACTTATTGTGGGCATCCGCATTCAGGAGGGACGTTTCTAGCAACAGCGAAAAGGCCAAATAATGGCCCCATTTAGAACGGCCATTTAGTACCAGAAATACATTTCCTCAAATAAATCTGCTGATTATGCTCGCACAGCCTCCACAGCTCAGCCGAGTGGTTTGCCCTGAAGGCTGCAAAGGGCCTCCCCATGTGTCCATCCACATCAGGGACCTCGGATGAAGAAATACAATCGGCGGGCCCTTTTCGGAAATGATTGCACAAAATGAGAAAAGAAACGGGGAAGACATCAAGCATCTATTATCTGGCCAGTGGCCCATATGAAATCATAACCACTCCTTCAGGAAGACTCAGCCACAATTCAAGACCCAGAGAAGTGTTACTAGAAATATCTTTGAGATGACAAAAGAAAAAAAACAAACAAACACGTTTTCTTTCAGATATACCATAAAGATGAGGCAGATAATGGGAGGCTGTTTGGGGAATTCTTTGGGGGTCGGCTTTAAAATCCTTCAGAGCTTCCCCTTGGCTTTTAGGACGAAGTTCAAATTCCTTAGGATGACAGAAAAGACCCTTCATGGTTTAGCAGTGTCCTTCCTGTCCCCAGGGGGAACACGATCTGCTCTCGCCATACAGGACCACCAGCAAATGCCTCTCGCTCTCTGGGGTTCTCGCCCCTCTCCTATCCACACCTGCTTCCTCTAGTAAAAACTTTTTTTTTTATGTTTGGTCAATTTTTTTTTTTTTAAGATTTTATTTATTCATTTAACAGAGAAAGAACACAAGCAGGCAGAGAGGCAGGCAGAGGCAGAGAGAGGAGCAGGCTCCCTGCCGAGCAAGGAGCCCGATGCGGGACTCGATTCCAAGACGCTGGGATCATGACCTGAGCCAAAGGCAGTTGCTTAACCAACGGAGCCACCCAGGCATCCCGGTCAATTTTTTTTTTTAAAGATTTTATTTATTTGAGAGAGAGAGCATGAGCGGGAGTGGGCGGGGCAGGGGGGAGGGAAAAGCAGGCTCCCCAATGAACAGGGAGCCCGACATGGGGCTCGATCCCAGAACCCTGGGATTAAGACCTGAGCCGAAGGCAGATGCTTAACAACTGAGCCACCCATGTGCCCCTTCCTCTGGGAAAACCTTATTTGTCATTAGGAATTCAGTGGACAGGTCTTGCCTGGCCCCTGCTCCTGCCCAGAGAGGTCTTTCTTGAGTCTTTTCCTCTACCCCTGACTGATTTGGTTCCCCTAGCTGCGATGGCTAGTCACCTGGTGTCTTTTTCTCATCTGTCTTCCAGTAGCTGAGAGAAAGGGCTGAATCGCTGGTGCTGGAACTTACTAGGTGCTTGACGAACATTTTTAACTAATAAGACCCATCGTGGACCATGTACCAGGCACTATTTTCAGTCCTTTATGTGCCTTATCTCTCTGGGTCCTCCCCTAAGCCTTACGGAGTGGGGACTCATAATAACCCCATTTTACAGAGAGACAAGTAAAGCACAGAAAGTCTGAGTAACACTGCAAGGTCAGTCATATAGCTGCTAAGCGTTGGGGTCAGGATTTGAGCCCATGCGGTTAGATTCCCGAGCTCCTGTTCTTAAACACCATGCTGGGCTGAGTGAATAAGGGAACGAATAAATACACGGGTGGGGAGACATCTTGATGTTATTTCTTGAGAGCGGAGGAGGCCAGGAGAAGCTAGGGTTGTGCCGTCACGCACACAGAGCCCAGCCCCCCTTGCTCTCAGGAACGTGATGCCAATAATATGGCACCCGTGGGGAGGCAGGTGAAGGGGGGTGATGGGGACGGGAGGAGCTGCTCTTTCTCTCTGTCATCTTCTTGCTCCTTTAACTTCTTGCCAATTTGTTCCTTTTGGGGTAAAAAATTGTCGATTGCAGGGGTAGCCATAAATTATTTCATTTTCTTGAGCTATAAATGATCAGCCCCATTTGACCTTATTACTGCTACTCGAACATTAATATTTTGGAAAAAGTGCCCTCTCTCCAGTCCAGACATTCTTCAGACTGAAATTGCCACAGATCCCTCCCACGTGTGCTGGTGCCCCAGCCACAGGGTCTCAGGGGCTCTTTCACTGCCCCCTGCTGGGCTCCGATGGTCCATCCCTCAGATCCAGGTGGGATAAAGGGAGAGGTGCTAAAGAGGAAGGCAGGAACCACTTTGTGGGGCGGCTGGGGTGGCTACTGGGTTCCAGCAGGGTTTTCCTCTGGTTTCCCCAGGAGAATGGCTATTGGACACTGCCTCTGGAAAAGGGCAGAGGGGCAGAGGGGCAGACCACGTCCTTCGGACAGTTCTAGAACCTCAGCCCCAGAACCTCAGCCCTAGTGCTTTGGGGCTTAGTACGATCTCGGTGCACATTTGTTTGCCTGTGAAAGGTACTAGGGAAGGGGGAAAGGAAGGAAGGAAGGAAGGAAGGAAGGAAGGAAGAAGGAAGGAAGGAAGGAAGGAAGGAAGGAAGGGAGGGAGGAAGGAAGGGAGGAAGGGAGAAAGGGAGGGAGGGAGGAAAGAAGGGAGGAAGGAAGATTCAGGAAGATACACAGACTTGGTTATGGAAGAGGGGAAAGTTTGACATGAGACAGGAAGAGCCATGGGTCATATTCACTCAAGGTAGACCGCATCTGAGGGTGGGGTGGTCTTTAGAGGGTGGGTTTTGTTGTCAGCATCTTTTCCCTGTGGCTTGATTTTGTGTAGGTCTCAAGTACATGCTACTTTCCCTGAGTCCAGGACTTAGACTTTGTGAATGAACAGATTGCTGCATTGAGATTTTTAAACAGCCTCCCAGGTCCCATGGTGGCTCGGAGACAGAACCCCTCTGTCATTTCAGAATGGGTTATGGACTGTAGTTGCCTTCCCACAATCTCGCCGAAAAGGCCTCCTAATGAGATTATAACCGAGCTCACCCAGTTGCTTGTTTATTATTTTTCCCGGGTATGCCCAGAGAGTCGGTGATGACGAACCTGAACTCTGATTATTTTATCACAATGAGGTCAGCCCAATGAGAGATCTCATGGCTGAGACCCAGAAAATATCATAACTCGCTCAGGATAAGGTCAGAGTCGTGGAGCAATCATAAACTCTATAGTTAGAACCACCCTCCCCGTAACTGATGTCCATTCGAAGACTTGTTCCTAATCAGTTCTTCCAAACAAAGCATTCTCTATTTGAAGGGTTTCGGCTTTAATCTCAGACAATAACGGTCATTCACTTTCTCAAGCCGGCAGTTGCCTTCCCCTCTCTACTGAAATTCCTTAATTGGAATCACCCTCTCATTGACCTAAACCATTCATTACAAACTATTCCAGACAAGCTCCTGATAACTTTGTAGTAGACGGAGCTCTCTTTTTCTTTTGTTTAAGATGCTTTTCCACTCCAGGAAGCTCTGGTCGCAGCTCTGAAAGCTACTTTCTTTTGTCCTCACGTTCACAACGCACAGCTGTGCATTTATTTAGCAGCAGACCTGGGACCACTCGATCTTGGGGTTTCATTATTTATCAACAAGGTTGATTAGAGCTGGTGCTAGGAAATAGGTATTCTCTGCTCGTGATGGGAGTGTACGTTGATACAACATGGCTGGCGAGCAATTTTGTGCCATGTGTCAAGGAATTAAATCATTAACGAAGAATTAATATTAAACACTAATTAATTATAACTAATATTAGATAGTAATATTGAATTGTCAACAACTTAAAAGCATTTGTTCAAATAAATGGCTAGAAATCGATCTTAGAGAATCACGTGTGTCAAATGATTTGGCTACGAGGACGCTCACTGAGACTTTTTTTTATAAGAGCAAAAAACTAGAGCTACTGGAATGCATAATAATAAAGGATTCGTTCAATTAATTCATGAATGATACATACTTTTTTTATGGCAAAATCACAGGAGCTAGGGGCGCCTGGCTGGCTCAGTGGGTTAGAGTCTCTGCCTTCGACTCAGGTCATGATCTCAGGGTCCTGGGATCGAGCCCCACATCGGGCTTCCCCCTCTCTCTCTGCCTGCCTCTCTGCTTACTTGCGATCTCTCTCTCTGTCAAATAAATAAATAAAATCTTCAAAAAAAATAAAAATAAAAACAAAACATAAATCAAAACAAAAAAACCCACATGAGCTAGACGGGAACCACAGGGAGGGTGCAGGCAAGCTGAGCTGGTCCCAGCCTTGGCCATCCCCCAGCGGGACACGGAGGGAGGGGTGACCAGAACATGCGGGGAGCCCTGAAGGGAGCAATGAGCAGTGGCTCAGAGCAAGGCCAGCCCAAGGGACTTGCGGAGTGGAGGCCAGGAGAATCAAGACTGTCCTTTCTCTCTGCTCTCCAGCTCAGGCTGCTGGTGACTCAGCTGAAACCAACAGCGAAGGTAATGGGCGCGGCGGGTGGTGTGCCTGCAGGGAACGTGCGGATGGGAAGGGACGGGGAGAGTGGACAGCACGTCTGCAGGGAAGTGTGGTTTCCTGTGGCCGTCATGACAAGTTGCCACAGACTCGGTGGCTTGAAACCCAGCCACTCATTCTCTCACCGTTGTGAAGGCTAGAAGTCTAACATGGAATTGTCCTCTTGGGGTTGGTTCCTTCTGGACGCTCCAAGGGAGAACCCGTTCCAAGCCCCTCTCCTGGCTTCTGTTGGCCTCTAGCAACGGTGTTCCTTGTCTTATAGGCACGGCACTCAAATGTATGCTTCACACGGCCTTGTCCTCTGTGTTTCTCCTTTGCACCCCCTCCTCTAAGAACATTTGTCACCAGATTTGGGGCCCAGCCAGCTAATCCAGGGCCATGGCGAGATGCTCATGTAGACACACAGGTATAAGGCCAACAGGGCAGAAAAAACAATGTGTTCTTGTCCTTTTTTTTTGGGTAAGAAAACCATGTGTACGTGTATCCAGGTATAAAAAAGTAATTGTGGGAGGACACCTAGAAGTGTTCACAATGGCTCTTCGTCTGTGGTAAGGTTACAGATGACTTTTCTTGGTTTTCATTCATTCATTCATTCACTCATTCATTCATTTATAGTTTCTACATTAAAAAAAATGATGCTGTATTACTTTGTACTATGAGAAAGCAAATAACAACGAGAGATGGGGAGGGTGGGAGGGAGAGAGAGAGAGAGAGAGAGAGAGAGGAAAAGGCTGATGACAGCCAGTGTCGGGATCTGCACAAAAGAATGAGGAGTTTGCCCACATATAAATGTAATAAAGCCCCACGTGTGGTCAAGTGTGACCCGTGTGTCTCTCCTGATAACATGAAAGGAGAAGGGCATTCATGCCTCATTTTTCAAGCCCAAAAGCAATTTTACTGTTTTCTATGGGATCTTCAACCCTGGACTTCTGTCCCATCACAACAAAGAAAAAGTGCCGCATCATGGCTTTCATTGCATTTGCTTCCATGGCCAAAGCCAGGGCCTGGAGTCACCATGGCCGCGGGAATCTCAAGGTTGTGACATTCCCTGGCCTTAGACCAAGGCAGCATGAGAGCTTTTCCTCACACTGAGTCTGCCTCCTGGCGGAAGGTTCCAGTGGTGAGTATACCTCTGGGGTTGAATGGGGGTTCCTAAGTGCTCCAGGCATAGCCCTGCCCTTCACTCAGTGTCTCAGTAGATATTCTGCTCTTCAAACAACTTCTCAAGATCTGGTCTCCTACTCCTTTTGGTGTTTCTTCAAAACTTATCAGAATATCTTCAGGCAATCCCAGACAGAGGGCATTGCAAGTGCAAAGGCCCTGAGGTGGCCACAAGGAGAAGGAGGGTAAGTCCTAGGTGTCAAGGTCTCAAACAGTCCCAAAGTGAGAGGAAGTTGAGAAACTTCCACAACAAGAGAGGAAATGCTCTGATGATGGTGAATGTGAATCATTTCCCATGATTCTTCACTTTGAGACTGTTTCCAATAAACGACTAATTACCAATGCCGATCTTGTCTGGTGTGAGGGCTTCTGCTCTACTCTGCAAGTTCCTCCTGCCTTATTTCCCCTTGAGCAGGGACCCGCATAAATCAGCAGTGGCTGTAGGCCCACACACATCCGTTTTACCCCTCCTCGACTGGCCCCTGCCTCTGGGTCAGGCCCACCTGATCTGGAAGGAAGGTGACAAACAAAGACGCTCGTAGGGGTCAGGCACGTAGGACGAAGGAGCCCAATGGTCCAGGTGTAAGGAAAATCAATCCAGGCCCACTTGACTTTCATTCTAAATGTGTAGGAATATCCTTTACACCTACAGATAAGTATGGCTAACCGGGGCTCTGCGGGGCTTGTGACTCTACTCTGGGGCTCATCCCAGCGCCTTCCTTGCCTCCCGGGGGGCAACCAGGCTAGGACTTGACCTTCAGCCGGAATGGGCACGCCCCGCAGAGTGATGGCCCTGCCAGCAGCACCCGAGCTTAGACTCTCGGGGAGCAGAATATCATAAACGGAAGACCGAAACGTGGGACAGCCGTCCAACGCAGAACTACTGGAACAGATCGACTAAGGCTGTAAAATACTTATTCTTTGTATTTATTTTGATAGGAGATAAAGCTACTGGCAATATAGAACAGGGATAAGAAGGCATCACTTACAAGACTTAAGTAAAATGATTAAGTATGAATGAAAGCTTTTCTGGCTGAAATAAAGAGCACAGTAGACAGGGTTGGAAGGGTTTAGATCAGACGAGGGGCATTGGCGGAAAGTATGAGCAGTTGTCCACGCATACGGACGCTCAGCGGACGGCAGCCACGGGATAGGGTGGTGCACTGCCCCATAAAGCCTTCCAGATCTCCAACAGAGGCCAGAAAAACATGTTTAATGTGGATTTGAATTTTTTTAGTAAAAATTTTTTTAATTTTAAAATTAAAAAAAATTTTAATGTGGATTCTCTGCAATTTTATTTTTTAAAGATTTTATTTATTTATTTGACACAGAGGGATCACAAGTAGGCAGAGAGGCAGGCAGAGAGAGGGGGGAGAAGCAGGCTCCCTGCTGAGCAGAGAGCCCCATGCGAGACTCGATCCCAGGAACCTGAGATCGTGACCTGAGCCAAAGGCAGATGCTTCACCGACTGAGCCACCCAGGCGCCCCTAGGGCATGGATTCTCTGCAATTTAAAATGTTGTCTTGATTTTAGAGAAATACCGAGAAAGCTGAACCAAGCAGGCCGTCTCAGTCCATGGACTCCTGGTTTGCAAGGTCAAAGGCTCAGAGCTGTGAAGTTCTGATTAACCCCGTTGATTCATGGCCTGTGACCTGCTCACAGCCCACGTGACCGTTCTTCCTCACAACGAGGACCAATTAGAGCATGAATTAAACCGAAGGGGGGGCACCCGGGGGGCTCAGTCGTTGAGCGTCTGCCTTCGGTGCAGGTCATGGTCCCGGAGTTCTGGGATTGAACTCCGCATCGGGCTTCCCTCCTCGGTGGGAAGTCTGCTTCTCCCTCTCCCACTCCCCCTGGTTGTGTTCTGTCACTCTGTGTGTGTGTGTGTGTGTGCGCGCGCGCGTGTCAAATAAATAAATAAAATCTTAAAAAAAAAAAACAAAACTGAAGGGGGAAGTAGCCGCTCATCTAGGCCATATCGAATGCCTCGTGCGTAATAGAGGCTGTGCCTACATTATTCCATCGAACCCCTACCACAGCCCGGCAAGAGAGAATGAGGGTCTCCGCGTGGCTTAAGCTGATCAGAGCTGCGGCACTGCGGGTCCTGCGTTAGACACCCCAACAGGGCTCCCGGCAGCCCTCGGCTGACAGAGGGGACACGAGGCCGCTGATCTGAGCGGATGGATGTCTTTTCTTACCCCAGCGGGCCAAACAGATATCAGAATTTTCTAGGTCGGGCCTGAGAGAGTGAATATACAAGTGGACAACAGCCCGCCCGGACGTAAAAGTAGAACGCTGAGCCCCATGGTCAGCCACCAACCCAGGGAGCCAAGCCTCTATCTACAACAATCAGCCCGGAAGCCAGCCTGCGCTCCAGCCACCAGCCTGCCCTCTCGCGTCATCAGCGCACAGGCTCGAGCCCTGGGCCAGGAACCCAAACAATAACCCGTGCAGAATCAGCCCCCAACCGCCAGGATTTGACTGACAACTGAAAATTTCTCGAATTTTTGTCTCTGCTTCTGACAGCCTCAACCGGAGGAAGCCAGATACATTCCCCTAACCAACTGCACAGGGTTCCCTATGTCTAGTGAGGCCGCCCGCAGCTTCCTCCGCGCGGCAGCCTTCAAAACGACAGAGGTTTTCAAAATGACAAAAAGCAAGCGTGCTCTTTTAACGCTTTCTAACAGGAGTGAACGGTATAAAGGAGAAGTACAAGTCCCCCAGCTGCAACCCCCACCCAAATCCCCAGACCGCAAGAATAACTTCTCGGGGGTGTCCTTTTGAAGATTTTCTTTGTGCATGCAAACAAATAAACACAAAGAGTCCAAATGCTCAGCAACTGGCAAATGGACAGATAAAATGTCATCTATTCACACAATAAAATATTATTTGGCCATAAAAAGGAAGTGAAGAATCGTTACATGCTAGAACGTAGCTGAACCTTGAAAACATTATGCTAAGTGAAAGAAACCCGAAACGAATGACCACATATCGTATGAATCCATTTATAGGAAATAATCAGGATAGGCAATTTATAGAGACCAAATGCATGTTAGTGGTTGTCTACTTCTAGGGGTGACCGGTGACAGGGGGGGAGCCTAGGAGCGATGGCTGAAAAGCATGAGGTCTCTTTCTGGGGTGATAAAGATGTTTTAAGATTGATCATGGTAATAATTTCACAACTCTGACTATATTAGAAAACCCTGAATTGTATATTTTAAATGGGGGGAATTGTAGGGTGTATGAATTATATCTTAATAAAGCTGTTGCCACAAAAGTGGTCTTTGGATTGGAATTTAATAGTAATACAATGAGAAAAAGAGAATTGATGAGGACTATTTCCTGAAAGCCCCGGTTTGCACCAGGATTGGAGCCCATATGCTTCTCAGTTATTAGACCCTACCCACCCTACATATTGGCTTATTGCTCATTCGCTGCCTTGTGTGGAACTGCTTCACGTTGTGGCTGAGCAAATGCCAGCCCAGCCAGACGGATGGACGTCCTGGAGGACAGAGGCATGTCTTGGTATTCTAAAGCAACCTGGAAATTCTCAGCTTCCCCTCGTTCGTTCCTGCCAGCGTTCTGTGGAGCGGAAAGGAGACCACGGCGTGCCTGGCCCTGGGCTGTCCTCAGGAGAAAATAGCTGTGTGCATTCTGTCCGAGGCAGGTGTGCAAGCACGACTCGCGAGTCAGAGACCACGCAGCCTCGCCGACGGCACCCTGATGATCTCGCAGCGCGGTCAGAGCCTCGGCTGAAGGGCTCCCTTGCTCCAAAGGCTTGGGTTGTTTTCCTTCTAAAGAGGTGCACAGACATGTGCCTTTTAAAAATGTGTTTTTCAGGGGGTACCTGGGTGGCTCAGTCGGTTAGGCATCTGCCTTCGGCTTAGGTCATGATCTCGGGGTCCTGGGATCGAGCCCCGCATTGGGCTCCCTTCTCGGCGGGGAGTCTGCTTCTCCTCTCTCTCCCTCTGCCTCTCCCCCTGCTTGTGCTTGCTCTCTCTCTCTCAAATAAATAAATACAATCTTTAAAAATTAATAATAAAATAAAATGTGTTTTTTAAATGATGAACCTAAATAACGACACAGAGAAAGAACCCAATGAGCGTTTCAATTGAATTTATTTCCTGTTAGGTTCTCTTGTAATATCTGTAGAATACTGACGTACTTGGAAGAATACAATTACACTCAGCACGTGCATGGCGCTTTCACCTTCTATTGTTGGTGAAATTTTCATATCTGAATTCGCTGACTGGTCCATGTACATGTTAATGGCCATGGAGTATTTCATATCACTGTACAATTTGCTCAGTCGTTTCCCCTTTCCTGTGTGCCTGGCCCGTTTCCAGTTTTAAACCGTATTAAATTCCAACGGCTGTGTATATATTTGTACATATTAGGTTTTTTCTTAGGCATTATTTTCTTGTAGCGTTTTCCCAAAAGGGGAATTACTGGGTCAAACAGTTCTGTGGCTCTTGTTACATATTGTCCAATCTTTCTCAAGGAAGAGAAGCACTATAAAGAGCCACCAGCCGTGCATGCGTGTGCTCATTTCCTTAAAGTCCTGCCAGCATTGTGCTTTATTCTATTAAAATAATAATAAAAAAAAAAGACGGTGCCTGCTTTATAGATGGGAGATTGTTTTAAGTGACATTTGTATCATTGCTGGAGGTTGGAAATCCAGCAGCTTGGCCTGGGGCAGATGTCCAAAGGTCTGTGTAGGGATCCCAGCGGGAAAGCCCACACTGAGCCACAGCCCGGGGGAGAATGCACAGATCAACGAAGGAGCACCCCTGCACTCCGCAACCCCACAGCGTCCCGTTGTGGGTCAACTTTAACACGAGTGACTTGTAAAGAACCTTGTACCACATGTGTGAGGCATACAGTTGGCGCTCCATGAATGCACACACAGCATAGCTTGACTCTGAGTGCAGAGACTCCAAAACTTCTTTATGTTAGTCTAGATCTGCAAACTCTCCCTGAAGAGATCCTCCTTACCCACCTTTCCAGAAGGTGCTTGGGGCCTGACTGACAGGTGGAAAGATGTTAGGGAATTGGAGATCTTTGGGTCCTGGAGGGGGACTGGGAGCGTAGCTCTGCCCCGCTTCTCCCCACTTGCAAAGAAACAATTTCACCCTGTTTGTTTGCGGAGGCCGAGACCCTCCCTCGGTCAACAGTGTCTCCCCCGCAGCAAACAACAAAGGGACCTAGAGCCGCGCCGGGGGGTGGGGGGCGCTGCGCCCGGAGGTCCCCGCATACCTGCTGGTTCCTCGGGCAGGATGCCTTCCCCCTCGCTACTCTCGATCAGCCCTGTGATGTGGGATATTATTATCTTTTCCAAGAAGCCCATTCCCCACCTGCTGTTTTGGGTTAAGAGCCGATGTCTGTGTTCCCACAGCCTCCTGCCCTTTCCTTCTCCTTACCCGGGTCTCACTAGACGTGGTGGCTGCTCCGTGCTCCCCTGGGACCAGTGCAGGCTCCGGGGCATGGTTCAACTTGGCGAGAGAATGGGTGAACGAGTGAACGAGAGGACGAATTCATTAGCCCTGGGACTCACCGCGGATACAGGGTCAGCAATCCAGGGCTGAGCTAGAAATCTGTGAGCCATTCATGACAAGTGAGTCTGCCTGACTCCGGCACGGGAAGGGGCTGTCACCAGGGACCTGCTAACAAGCTCCAAAGGAGCCCTCAGAACTCAGTTTTCCACCAGTTTGATCTGGTTTAGATGCAGGGCTAACCCTCCACCGGACCTTGGGATCATTAATTCTGATTGTAATAACAAAAAACACACCTACCCGTGCAAGATTGGACTGGGCCCATTTAAGGGAAGAAAAGAGGTGGCAGTCCGATTCTCAGAGGCCTCCTCCCCGTCCCGAAAACCTCCCGAGTCAGCTTGCATACCCGTCCCTTAATTACCCTCACCTCTTTAAACCCTGACCATGAGACCTTGAGAGCATGAGTTCCCCTTCTCCGTTCTCTGGCCACTGAGTAAATTACCTGCCTGCTGCCGAATACTGTTCGGTTATTTGGCCGACACTATTGAGTAGGGAAGGAACCTAACTCTTGGGTGACCGAGCTGGGGTCTGGCGGGCAACTAGTTCCACAGTTCTCTTTCAGCTTCAGTAAAATCAGGATCCCTTCCTCCAAACATTTTTCAGGCTATTGTCTTTGTTCTCATGACTTTAATGAAATGAGACCAGAAATAAAAAATTAACAAGAATCCATCAGTCCCAACCTTGCTTCGAGGAAGCAGCTTTCCTTTTTTTCTTTTAGGCTGATCTACAAAGACCCTACCAAACGTCACACACGTACCCCATCCATTCGAGGTCCGAGTCCTCTCCTGACCACAAATATTAATGAGCAAATGGAAAGTTCTAGAATCTCTGGGCGCAAGGCAGGTGTCCTTGTATGGGGTGGAGGGGAGGGTGCTGAAATTCTAATCTGAGGCAATTGCAAGGAATACAAAACCGAACAAATAACAAGGGATTAGAGCTGAGAGCTGTCTGAATCTAGGTCTAAGAACAAGAAAGTCAATGCTGAGGGAGTGCCAACCAAAGCTCTCAAGAATGTATCCAGCAGAGAGCAAAGGGTGTGTTGGCCAAGGAGAGGCTGCACAGTCAAAGACTTGCATCAAGTGGTCCTGGCAATATGGTCTCAGAAGAACCCAAGGCACTAGGAGTAGAAAAAGCTTCCAATATGGCCGTTGCCTTCTAAGTTTTCTTCGAGCATCTAATCAGCAGGGAAGGCAGAGAACAGAGACCACTAGTTATACCCACAGAATGGACTGGAAAAAACGAATATTATTTCCCATCCACGACCATCTAACCTTTTACAATGGCGGTAAATACATTAACAATACCTTTTTATTTGTCAGCTTGGACAGAATGCACATTAGTGCTCACTAGGCAAAGAGTTTACTTACTGTGGCTTTGATACTAAAAATGATAACATAAACCAATCTTTTAATGTAATCTTCAAAATTTTAAAGTCCCACATACTCTGCAGGAAAGAGATAAAATTAAAGATTTTTGCAACAATGCTGTTTTGCGGAGTATTTAATTGTCTTCGTCAAATTCGTATTCCTTAAAGAAGTAGTAGGTTAGGTAGGATATAAATTATAAACTACTAAGTAAAACTAGACTCCCTTGATTCTACTATTCAGTCTCTACCATAAGTTGTAGCCATTTATAGTTAAAGTTTAAAGTTTTTTTGGTATATCACATAATTAAAGACAACAGGAACTACTATTTCTCAGGCAATTAGAGATCCTATTTGTTTTAATTATAATTTTCTGAAATAGAAAGTCTCTCAAACTGGGAATCATAGATGCCTGCACATCTGCCCCAATGAGCTTTGTCTTTAATAAGTTTTTAAAATGTATCACTAAAACAAAACTACAAAATTAAAATCGTGCCAATGGGGCGCCTGGGTGGCTCAGTTGGTTAAGCGTCTGCCTTCGGCTCAGGTCATGATCCCAGAGTCCTGGGATTGAGCCCCACATCAGGTCTCTGCTCAGCAGGGAGCCTGCTTCTCCCTCTCTATCTGCTCCCCCTCCCCTGCTTGTGCTTTCTCTTTCTCAAATAAATAAACAAAATCTTTTTTTTTTAAAGATTTTATTTATTTATTTATTAGGAAAGGGAGAGAGTGAGAGAGAGCATGAGAAGGGAGAAGGTCAGAGTGAGAAGCAGACTCCCCATGGAGCTGGGAGCCCGATGTGGGACTCGATCTTGGTACTCTGGGGATCATGACCTGAGCCAAAGGCAGTTGCTTAACCAAATGAGCCACCCAGGCGCCCTCTTTTTTTTTTTTTTTTTAATTTGACAGAGAGAGAGATCACAAGTAGGCAGAGAGGCAGGCAGAGAGAGAGGGGGAAGCAGGTGCCCTGCTGAGCAGAGAGCCCTATGCGGGGCTTGATCCCAGGACCCTGAGATCACGACCTGAGCCGAAGGCAGAGGCTCTAACCCACTGAGCCACCCAGGCGCCCCAAATAAACAAAATCTTAAAAAAAAAAGATGAAACTCACCAAGATAATTTTACATTTGATATTTTCCGAAAAAGACTTTATATTTCTTAAGTTAATGCTTTCTCAGATTGGGAGTTCATGAACAAATTCTGAGAGAACTAAAAAAAATACTTCCCTATATATTTCTCAATTTTGGGAATGTGGCTGGAAAATACACATCCAAAGTCCATTCTGGTTTTGAGCTTCAAATTAATGACATAAAACCACTATATCTCATATTTTGTAGTATCTCTTCGGCATGAAACTAAGTCCCTGGGTATAAAAGATCTACTCCTATTTTTAATTTCTCGATACACTTTTGTTTTTCCAGAGCATGTCTTAGCATTTGCCAAGAGGGTTTTCCCTGCCCAGGACCATGATTTTCTACAGTGTATCTTTCTTTCTTTCTTTTTCTTTCTTTCTTTCTTTCTTTCTTTCTTTCTTTCTTTCTTTCTTTCTTTCTTTCTTTCTTTCTTTCTCTTTCTTTCTTTCTTTTTCTTTCTTTCTCTCTTTCTTTCTTTGATTTTATTTATTTGACAGAGAGAGAGATCACAAGGAGGCAGAGAGGCAGGCAGAGAGAGGGGGAAGCAGGCTCCCCCCTGAGCAGAGAGCCTGATGCCGGGCTTGATCCCAGGACCCTGAGATCATGACCTGCGCAGAAGGCAGAAGCTTTAATCCACTGAGCCACCCAGGGGCCCCTTCTACAGTGTTTCTTAAAAATGCAAGTAGAGGGTGCCTGGGTGGCTCAGTTGGTTAGGCGACTGCCTTCAGCTCAGGTCATGATCCCAGAGTCCCGGGATCGAGTCCCACATCGGGCTCCCAGCTCCATGGGGAGTCTGCTTCTCCCTCTGACCTTCTCCCTTCTCATGCTCTCTCTCACTCTCTCCCTCTCAAATAAATAAATAAAACCTTAAAAAAAATGCAAGTAGAAATTGCATGAATTCCCCAAGTGACGTAAAATGCATTTATCTTTTGTTTATTGTAAGGGTTCTGGAACTATCTGAAAGCTTCACGCTGCCACCCTTACAAAAACAAATTTCAAATTATGTAAGGGGTCATGACTGCTTTCACCAAATGCTAAAGGCGCATGGGCTAAAATTCAGATAAGGAAGGTCTCTTCACAATACCTGACAGTGTGAGCTGGACCTCTCATAAGGAAATATCGAGGAGGAAGACCAAGAATTCCAATCTGGAATCACTCTGTACTGGCAAGGAATAAACCATTAAAATTAATCTTATTCAAATCCTGCCCAACTTCCTGGACCGCTTTCTTAGTGACACCTTCCCAAAACAGCCACTGCTTCCTTTGCCATAGCTGGCCCTGAGCCCTGGGGCGGCATCTCCTGTGATCTGTCCCTGGCCCAAGGGACTCCCCATCTTGACCTTCTATGTTCGTTACTGGGTATGTCTTGCCTTCCCTCCATGATTACATACCGTCTTTTAAGGGGGGGGCATATTCCGCTGCTCAGAGCATTTATTGCACACGATATACATGTTTCTGATTCGTCAACAAGTAATTTCCTTTATATATTATTATTTTTTAAATCCAAAGTCTGTTTCTTGGGATGGTTTCCCACTCATTTTGATTCCTTATAGAAGGAGCATCCTTCTACAAGCCTTGATTTTCCTCCCCCAGCCTGGCAAAGGGCAGTGGGGGCAGCCCACACACAGAACGTTTGTTTGTGCTAAAGACGGTGGTGATTTTGTAGCATCCTGACCCTTCACGTCCGTCTGTGGAGTAGGAGGTGGGGCTCTGTCCCAGGTGCTTCCCCTTCCTCTTCTCCTCGTCCCGGGGCGGGAGGAAGTGGCCCTTCGCAGGGGCCATGTTCTCATGGGGCGGTCATCACTGCCGGAAAGAACCAGTAACTTCTTAGGTGGGAAATGTTGCTTGTGGGTCATACCTCGGACTCTAGGGGCCCACATCCATGCATCTGTGGATGAAGCAGAGCTGCTCCCGTGATGCCCGTCGTCTGGATCGTTCTCTGGAAATATTGGCGAAATGAGCGGATGACAAGAATGGCAGGTCCCCACCCAATCTAATTCGGCCCCTCATCTGGGCCAGACATGGTAATGCTGCAGAGAAATCTCATCCTTCCCCTGCAACCCCACCCCCAAATCCCTTTCCAAAGTCTAAAATTCTGAGTGTGACATGACTCATTCATTCATTCAACAAACATAGCAGGGCACTGGCTGTGCACAGAGACTTGCCTCTGACAGGCTCTGGAGATCCAGAGGGGAAAAGACAGACTCCTGTCCCCCTGGAGCTCCCCCTCTAGTAAGGACAGAAGGCCAGTGAATACTAGCAGATGTGTCCCAACAGGGGCCCGAGGGGGCATGCCGGAGGACTGAGTTAGGCAGGACCGGGGCCCGTACCCTTGGAGTCCATGAACTCCCACAAAGGGGCTTTTGGAAATGGGGAAAAAAAATGACATGTTCTGCTAACGTCTAACTGGAATGTAGCATTTCCTTTAAAGATGAACGTGAGTAACAAACCGCGGTGGTTTGTTACTGATGGAAACTACAGGTATTTTCGTTTTATATTACGGTTGTTACAAGATAGGCCAGAATTGTTAACACTTATTGCCATCTGCAAACTATGGTCCTGGGAACCCCCTCTGCCAGATCTCGATACTTAATGAGTTAATAAAGAAGCACATCTATTACCATTTAGAAAAGTATTTTGGTAACTGGATTCCCATGCAAACAGCTTCCTTTGTCAACTTATATATTTTATCTTTTTATTCTGTTCTATTCTATTTTATGCACTTAAAAACACTATTCGGTGGGGGGGGCATCTAAGTGGCTCAGTCGGTTAAGTGTCTGACTTTGGCTCAGGTCATGATCCCGGGGTCGTGGGATCAAGCCCCGTGTCAGATTCCCTGCTTAGTGGAGAGCCTGCTTTTCTCTCTCCCTGACACTACCTTCTGCTTGTGCTCTTTCTCTCTGTCTCTGTCAAATAAGTAAATAAAATCTTTAAAAATAATTATTCTGGGGTGCCTGGCTGGCTCAGTCGGTGGAGCATGTGACTCTTGATCTCAGGGTTGTGAGTTCAAGCCCCATGTTGGGTAGAGACATTATTTAAGAATAAAATCTTTCGGGGCTCCTGGGTGGCTCAGTTGGTTGGGCAACTGCCTTCAGCTCAGGTCATGATCCTGGAGTCCCGGGATCGAGTCCCATGTCGGGCTCCCGGCTCTGCGGGAAGTCTGCTTCTCCCTCTGACCTTCTCCCCTCTCATTCTCTCTCTCTCTCTCAAATAAATAAATAAATAAATCTTAAAAAAAAAAAAAAAGAATAAAATCTTTCACTACTCCAAAACAAAAAACCCCACATTATTCTGAAAGGAAGTCACAGGTCTTGTGTAAATGCACAACGAAGCCCTTAGCCCCACCTTCCCCTGGTAGATGCCCTGGGCCTCCCCAGCCTGAGAATCTGCTGTGACCTCTGATCTCGGGGCCTCACGCATTCTGTTCCTTCTGTCTGGCTGCCTGTGGGCTCCCATTCGCACGGCCGTGAGGCATCACCCACTCTGGGAAGCCTCCCCGACGGTGCACACGGGACTCCCAGCACGTGGGCGGGGTCCTCTCCCTCCTCCCCACCCCCACCTCTCTCGAGCTCTCTCCTCCGGCCTCCCTGCCCAGCATCGCGCTGCCTCTCATCAGCTCTGTTCGTCCATCTCCGAGTGGTCCGTGAGCTGCTGCACAGCGAGGACCCCTCTTCTCCATTGCTGCCTCCCTGCGCCTCGTGTGCCCGTGTGCCCGTTATAGGCATTCAAGACGGGAGAATGTGGTGCTGGAAAGAGCGGATGGGTGGACGGACGCCTGGATGGACTAAATGTAAAGATTTGGGGCAGATGCAAAGCCTTTCACATTTGCCATCTCTTTAATCCATGTTCCTCCTTTCCAAAATAAGGTTTTCTCTTCAGTTCTCTTTGTGCTGGTAATCTCTACAGCCCTGTCCCAAAGCAGGATCCCAGGGACCCTTGGCAAGAAACACGGCCTCTGCAGCCAGCCTTCCAGCCGTAGCCCCGGGCCGAGCAGGTGGGCTGGGGCCACGGGAACCCCAGCCGGTGACCCAGGGAGTCTGGGCCTTGCACTCCGCACACAAGTGAGGCGGTCGCACGAAACTGCCATGGATGTCTCCTCGGGACAGAGGAGCATCTCCACGAGACGTCCGTGCCCTCGTGTCCAAGGGGAGAGTGTGCATTTCACAGGCAGGTGAGCTAAGCCAAGCCTGTCTGCTTGAGCTTTTTCCCATGGCAGAGCGCCCGTTGTATTTTTTTAATTTTTATTTTTAAGAAAATTTTATTTATATATTTGAGAGAGAGAAAGAGCAGGCACCCGGGCGAAAGGGAGAGGTGGGCTCCCCACTGAGCAGGGAGCCCAATGCAGGACTCGATCCCAGGACTCTGGGACAATGACTTGAGCCAAAGGCAGACACTTAACCGACTGAGCCACGCAGGCGCCCTGAAGCTCCAGTTTTAGGACTCCCGTTGTGCAGAAAGACTTCGGGAAGGGCCAGCTGTTCCGGCCAGTGCGCTGCAACAACTCAGCCGCAGGAGAAACGGGGTGCCCCATCACCCGCGGTGCCCATCACCCTAGCAAGGTGGGTCTGAAGACAAAACACAGAGGAAACACAGTGACTCTCATGTATCAAGAGCCTCCCAGCTGCTCTGAGATTTGCACAACTATCCTCGCCCTCCAGGTCACCTTGTGAATGTCAGGTCAGCCTCCCACGGGGCTCCCAGATGTGACGAATGTTGTCCCAGGTCCCGGAGGGTCTGAATCCAGGTCTCTCCATTCCAGAGCTCAGGCTCTTCCATTTCATCTCGATAAACCTTAGCTTCACGGAAAAGTCTCACTCTCTGGGTGGGGGTGGGTAGGAATCCACGTAAAGGTTCCCAAGTCAGACCGTTTTTTTAGGAGTATTAGGTGGGGCTTTTCCCATCGAGGTGATGTGGATTGACGGTGACACGGTGTCTCCTTTGGGAAGGGGCTGGGGGTGGGGACTTTATAGGGAAATGCAGGATTTCGCTGGTTTCACGGGAATGGGGTCCTCGCTGCCAGCCCCCTTTGTCCTTTCTCCTGCAGGTGCCCAGCTCCTGAAACAAACAGCGGGCTGAGAAGGGAGGCAGGAGGTTTGCAGCCGCGAGGAAAAAGGTTACTTAAAATGTTACTTTTATCTCCAGCTTCCGTGAAGGCTTCGTGCAGCCAATTTCTGTTCAACTTTATGCTTTTAAGTGGTTGCAATAACAAGGAGTTTATGAAAGGAAAGGCCACGACAAAAAATATCCCTGGGATACAAGGATTTCCTTTGCAAGGGGGTTGATGAGAGACACCTCCTTCAGACTCCCTTAGCAAGCACACTGTTTTCGGGACACCGGAATGGAACAACCTGTAGGAGAACAAAGAGCCTTGTGTTGGGGAAGCCACGTGTAGCTGGCAGCGGCGGGCGCGCTTTTGTGGGGAGACCTGGGTCCGCGCTCCCCTCCCCCGGAGCGTCTGGCCCGCCCAGGCTCGGGCGCGAGCGGCGGGCTGGGCGGCTCGGGCTTAGCCCTGAGCTGGACCGCCTCCGTCCTCCAGTGTTCCGAGCCGGCTCTCAAGTCTCTTGGATGCAATCGGATGTTGAGATGGGTCCCCGGAAGGACTCACTGCTCTGGAAAGGTCCGTAAGCAAGCGACCCGAGCTCCTTGAGTGTGGGGGTTCAGGCCTGATGGAAGCAGAACTCTTCCCGCCCCGCCCCCCACAAGGCCCACCTGCCCCGAGAAGGACCGTCCTCCTCCCCAGTCCCAGGGGACACTCACCTTGTGGAGGCAATTTCTAGTGCCTTCCTGGTGAAGTCTGAGTGTCGTGACCCTGCCAGGCTGGGATCATGGTTCCCAGAAGCTTAAAACCAGACACCGATTGCTTAAAACCACAACTCATCTGGTTGCCTTTCCAGAGGTGGTTTCATCCAGGCCCTGAATTCCTATTTCCAGCCAAAACGGATTAGACTCCAAACTGCCCGAGGACAGGCACCACGGCGGCCTGGGGTCGCCGCCGTCCATCAGGGCCCCGTCCTACAGCTGGGGTCAGGGGCTCAGTAAACATATGTCAAACACGTGACTGAGAACTCAGTTTTCTAGAAAGGGCACAGGGGCGCCTGGGTGGCACGGTAGTTAGGCATCTGCCTTTGGCTCAGGTCATGACCCCAGGGTTCTGGGATCGAGTCCTGCCTGGGGCTCCAAGGAGACCTCCCTCCCTCCTTGCTTGTGTTCTCTCTCTCTCTGTCAAATAAATGAATGAAATCTTTAAAAAGAAATAAAGAGAGAGAACCGAATTGACAGCTCACTCATGTGTCAATGGTGCACCCCCCCCCCACCTCCCATAATGACCTCAGGCAAACTGGACCCAGGGTAAATTCAGATCTTACCTTACGTTCCCAGAAATTCCTCATTTTGTGACTCTGGGCTAAGCCTGGCGTGGGTCCTTCGGCTGATGGTTCCTTTAAAGTCTTCCTGGAGCACAGGACCAGAGTCCCCTCTGGTCACAGGAGTGTGGAGCTCCCGAAGGGTGGGAAACGCCGATCCCGTAGGGCCCCCAACCTTCTCGAGCGAGTCCACCCCCAAGGGTTCCGAGACTCAGCCACAGAGTCAGAAAGGCTGTAAGTGGGCCCCGCAGGCCTGCCCCGAGTGAGGGCAATCCCAGGGATCCTACTAATCTACTCAAGGCTTCGAAGCCTCGAGCACCGTGTCCACCGTGGGGGCCCTTCTGCTTAGCGAGCCTCTGGTTTTCTCGCCTCTCAGCCTTTCTGTGCGGAGGCTCATCCCAGCCCGGGCTCCGACTCTTCTCTGGTCCCTCTCGAAACCCCGTCTGCAGCCCGGGCTTCTCCCCTGAGCATGAGATGCCGTAGGGATGGACAGCAGGCACGTCGACTTAGCCCTGCGGGTCCCCGTTTGCCACCGGGGCCCCCTGCTGCTCCGCCAGCTCCCGTATTGGTTAAGAATGTCACAGTCCAGGGGCCCCTGGGTGGCGCAGTTGGTTGAGCGACTGCCTTCGGCTCGGGTCATGATCCCGGAGTCCCGGGATCGAGTCCCACATCGGGCTCCCAGCTCCATGGGGAGTCCGCTTCTCACTCTGACCTGCTGTCTCTCACTCTCTCTCTTTACTAATAAATAAATAAATAAAACCTTTAAAAAAAAAAAGAATGTCACAGTCCATATATGAACGTTGGAGCTCTTCCTCTCCACGTCACAGGTCACAAGGGTCCGATGACTACAGTGACCTTGACTATCTCTTCTTGCCTGTTCATTTTCACGGTTCTTGCCCTAGATTAGGCCCTCGTGGTGCTGCCTTTGCTACCGAAGAGCCGTCTAACTGGTCTCCGGGCCTCGGCTCATTGTCAGGGTCTCGCTTCAGATCATCCCGAGCTCCCCTTTCTCTGTGGGGGGGGGCCAAGTGCACGCGCCTTCAGGTGAAGTGCAAGGTCGGGCCTTTGCCAGGCCGAGGAGTCTCCTCCGTGCTTCTTTCTCTGCAGCTTGGCAGTGTTAGGCATGTTGGTCGGGCCACTAGCCTTGGAACGTTCTCCTGTCCCAGGGCCTGCACCCCCTCGTCGGATTTTCTGTGGGTGCTTCTCCCCCGTCACCTCTGCTCATCCCCCCCCCACCATCACCTCTGCTGGCTCGTGCTCCTCAGAACGTCCCTGGGAGCCCTCTTCTCGTCCCTCACAACCACTCAGTGATGGCGACTTGGTCGCGCTTTCGAACACCATGGAAAGGCCAAAGACACCCCACCCCAACATTTGGGTCTCTGGCTCCGACCTCTGAGCATGTGATACGTTTCCCCAGCTTCCACTCCAGCTGCTGGAGGTCCACACGCGCAGGGAGGGATGGGTTCCCAGTGACCGGCCTTCCCGTACCTCCTCCCCGAGATGCCATCGCCTGAAACCGACCCAGGGACCCTGCGTGGGTGACACATCCTGGGGTGTAGGTCCGTTTGGGCAGCCCGCTCCGAGCTGGGGGCTGGCGGGCAGCTCCGCAGGGAGGTCCTGGGAAGGAGCCACACCTCCTCCCCAATCTGGCCCCTAGGGTCGCACCCCTGCCACCTGCTTCCCTTTGGTCCCCCCCTAGAATGTCCTGAGCTCGCTGCATCAGGCTGGTGGGAATGACTTCCTGTTGCCGACACCACACCCCTCCCCCGCCCCCCAGATCAGAGGAAGCTGCTGGCTGTAAGTTCAAAGGCCCTGGGACCCCCACTCAGGCTTGCAGAGCACTAAGTCATTTATACTTGTTTATAAGAGACATAGGGACATATTTTTCTTTATAGTTTTTTGATGTCCTCCTCCACCCCAACCCCCCCCCCCTTTTTTTATTCCAATGGGCCAGGACTGGATCTTTTTCCTTTTTCTCTCTTCCCCAAATTGGTGAAAGTTTCAGGGGGCACTCAACTAAATAGCTTGCCTTGCAATTATAAATCCAACCAATCAAGTCATTGATATGTGCTCTGAATTTTAACACAATTTTTTTTTTAAACCATCAATGTCTTAAACATCTGGAGGCCTGAGAGTCAGAGAGCAGATGCTGTTTGGGAGGAGACTGGACCAGAGAAGCACAAGGGGGACGTCCCCTTGAGCAGAACAGCAACAGTCAAGAGGCAGGTGGAGGGAGAAGGGGGTCGGCCAAGTCTAGGCCAGACCTACGGCCTTCCCACCTCGCCCGCAACCCCGAGGCTAAGCTTCAGCGGGGGTCGGGGGCTCAGCCGGCCATTTTGAGGGGTCTCAGGCCCGGGCTTCTGGCAGCAAAACCCAGAATCCTGGTTCTCAAGTGGCAAGCGTCGGAATGTTTGAGGATTCCCGTGGGAGATGATTATCCTGCAGAATCCTGGGACCCGGGCTGCCTTGAGAGAGAAATGCGGGGTCTGTGACGTCATCGGTGATGTCATCAGTGACGTCATCTGTGAGTCACACCCTGGGACATGCCGAGCTGTCTCCTGCTGACTCCCGCGAGCCCAGGGCTCATTGTTCAGGCATTTTGGGGGGGTGGGTTGTTAAACACACCGTCATCAAAATCGAGTTATGTAAACTTACAGTTACATTATATGAAAAACCAAAGTATTTGTTAATACTCAGGATTATAATTTCCTGATGATTGTTTTAAAAAGATTTATTTATTTATTTATTTGACAGAGAGAGAGAGATCACAAGTAGGCAGAGAGAGGGGGAAGCAGGCTCCCCGTTGAGCAGAGAGCCGGATGTGGGGCTGGATCCCAGGACCCTGAGATCATGACCTGAGCCGAAGGCAGAGGCTTTAACCCACTGAGCCACGCAGGCGCCCTGCACTTCCTGATGATTTTAATTCAGTTATTACCTATGCTCTTGAGGTCATCTATGTCTATTATATACACTTGGGAACAGACTACATAGTGATGAGCTACAGACATCCCTTCCCAGCCTACCTCCGTGCTCCCGGAAAACAGTTTAGGCACCTGCACCCAGAGCTCTGCAAATGACCTGGTTGCTGCCGGCTGGGTCCTTGCCTCTGTGCGCTTTAGCTCCCTCGTCTGTAAAACGGGTCTGCTGCTATCGCCTCCCGCATTCCGAGCTTGCGGGGATGAAATGACCTACTGGATGTTCAAGTCCAAAGAACAGTGCCTGGGAAGTAGAAGGCACTTGATAACAGCTGCCTATCATTATCATCTGACAAGAAAAAGATCTCGGTCCAGCAGAGGCTTTTCCCTCCTTTTACAACATCTATTTTTCCAGGCACCTGGGTGGCTGTGTTGGTCAAGCCTCTGCCTTCGGCTCAGGTCACGATCCCAGGGTCCTGGGATCCAGTCCCGTGTTGGGCTCCCTGCTCAGCAGGGAGCCTGCTTCTCCCCTGCTTGTGCCCTCTCTCTCTGTCAAATAAATAAATGATATATATCTCATTTATTTTTCTTCCTTTGAGAATCCTGCACAGGTTGTAGAAGATCTAGAAAAACAAAATATTGAAAATGAGGGAAAGGACAAACCTCCATCTTTAGGACCCAGCGAACATCTGGGGGTGCCCCTAGCCCCCCGTCATTCTCCCAGATCTAGACTGTGTCCCTCCTGACGCCCTTTTGGAACAGGACACGCCTGTTCGCTAACTCCCCATGTCTGGACAGCATTTTCTCTCTCTGGTCGTGCTCAGGTGCGCCAAGACAGGCTGTGTCTTCAGCTGTACAAAAGGCAACTGGCGGTGGGGCGGGCATCTGTCACCGTGCCGGGATTCCGTGTTTACCTTCGTTGTCACTTGGAAGGACCCACCTCATTCATTTATTAGACAAATATTTGTGGAACACATGGCATTGTGCTGTGGTTGCTGGGGAGGCAACGGGGTGTCTTGTCTTTATTGGTGAGCTTGGCGTATTCATAGAATATTAATAGAATAGATAGCAGGACATGGAATAGTTAAAAAGAGTTACGGGTTCTCTCTTGATCAACAAAATTGTGTTTGGCAGGAGAAACCCCTTTGTCTTTACTCTTAGGTCAAAGTGACAGGGAAGCTAAGCACCTGTCACAAGAAGTGCTGGCTCAGTCGGAAGAGCATGGAACTCTCGACCTCAGTGCTGTGAGTTCGAGCCCCGCATTGGGTGTAGAGTGCAAAAATAAACAAATAAACATTTTTTAAGAAAGGTTCGTCCTCACCTGTCAGGGCTACCGTAGGGGAGGTCTCTGCCACAGTGGGGGTCGGGCCTGGATAACGTCTGAGCCACCCCAGGCACCCCAGGAATTATCCCAAAACAGCTTTTGGAAGGAGAGATCACCGCCTCACATGGCAGCCTATTCCATTCCATCAAAAAAAAAAAAAAAAAGCTTTGTGATATCAAGAATCATCTCCTCGTGACTGTGAAGGATTGCTCTCGAGAGCTTTCTGTGTCCCGCTGCCTCCCGGAAGGAAAGCTCTAGCTCACCATCGTCTCAGGGCCCGGGCAGGAGGAGGCCCTGGACGGATCGGCAGCCCTTTCTGGACTCTGTGCAAACCGGAACCACCTCTTACTTGCACGCCGAGGACAGCAGGATACCTAAGGGATTCTGAAAATTTGTAAAAGTTAAGAACTCTTCTTTTTTAACCTCAAGTGCTGGAAAATGCTGGAGAAAGCCCCATTCGCCTAATGACTCCGAGGCTTACTTTGGCTACCTTGGGATCGGGGTTCGGTTTTTCTCCCGACTCCTGCCGGGCGGCCTCATAAAAGCTCTTCTCCGATGCTGGACTAGACTCCAGTCTAGTGGTTCTGTTTCAGCGGCTCAGAATCTTCCAGGGCCCTGCATGTCCTGCGTGCGTGTGTCCTGCACCAGCCTGCCAGACCCCACCTTCCGGCTGCGGGCGCAGGAGGCCCAGGGCGCTATGCAGCGTGGGTCTGGGGGCATGGGGCCTGGCACTGCTCTGGGACTCTGGTGCGTGTGGCTTCTTATCCCGGCCGAGAGGCCCTGTATTCTCTGAGGGGTCACGTTCTGCAGAAGTATGCTCTCAAGGTGTGGCCGAAATCAAAAGAACAAACAAGATGGCGCCTCAAAGGTCAGCCCTCTTGCGGCTCTTGTTTCCACACCCAAACCTTTGCCTTGGACCTGCCAGGAGTCTTCCGGCCTGGCGTGGCTTCGTCTCTGTGGCTTAAATGACAGCAAAGACGGCTCAGCTGTGAACAAAAAAAATGCCTTTCAGACACTAAGAAATCATGCTTTACCCCAGGTCCTCAGCAAGGATGGAGAAGATCGTAGAATGAAATCCAGAGCTTCCCAGGATTCTCCCCTCCTCACTTAGCACCTCTGGGCATCGGTCTTGGGTTTTTTCATTTGAATGAACCCAGTGAACCAGCCTCCACCTTTCAAAGGAATCTGAGGAAACTTTCCTGCCAAGTCTCCACTGAGTGCCGGTGACACTCAAGAACGGGGGCCAGGCTCTTGTGTAGGTTAAGGAAGTCCGAGAAGAATAAAGATTATAGGGAAACAGTCTACCTTTCTTTACAAGGTCTTGTTTTGCATCCCTGAAATCTCAGATTCAGCTACTACAATGAAGTCCTTTTGCAGAAAGGGCTGGCCTTTTATCGCCACTTAAAATCTAATTAATCCATATTGAAGCACAAAGATTTCTGTTGTATTTTAGGGTGAGGGGTCATAGAGCCCTCTTTGTTCATCCTTAGACTTATAATCATCAAGCATTGGGGATATAATTTTACCAAGCAAATTGGAAGGTAACAGATCAAATCCTTATCAGAAAGCCTAACTCATAGTTTTAACAGGGTCCTTCGTCCTTTACATGAAACATTATATTCGAGAAGAACAAAAACGCATTTCAGAGGTTCCCGAGAGTTAATGGCCAAAGCTTATATTCCAGGCGGCGTAGGACCAAGAGAGTCACACTCCTGTCAACCACGGAAGACAGTGGCTCCCATAGGGGTGGCCCAAGTTGTAAGACCTGTTGGAATGGCTTTCATCTTTAGAGTAGCAATGCAGCTCATTGGACTTTTATTATCGTTGCTGGGATGGGTTTTATCTGTGGTCACCACTTACTTGCCACAGTGGAAAAACCTCAATCTGGACCTAAACGAGATGGAGAACTGGACTGTGGGGCTCTGGCAGGCCTGCGTCATCCAAGAGGAAGTGGGGAGGCAGTGCAAGGACTTCGACTCCTTCCTGGCTCTGCCTGCCGAGCTCCGGGTCGCCAGGATCCTCATGTTCCTGTCCAACGGGCTGGGGCTCCTGGGCCTGCTGGTCTCTGGGTTTGGCCTGGACTGCCTGCGGGTCGGAGAGACGCGGCGGGGCCTCAAGAAGGGACTGCTGACCCTGGGAGGCGTGCTGTTCTGGGCGGCAGGGCTCTCGGCCCTGGCTCCCGTGTCCTGGGTGGCCTACAAGACGGTCCAGGAGTTCTGGGACGAGACTGTGCCAGAGATCGTGCCCAGGTGGGAGTTTGGGGAAGCCCTCTTCCTGGGCTGGTTTGCTGGCTTTTTCCTCCTCCTGGGAGGGGGCCTGCTGGACTGTGCTGCCTGCTCCCCGCCAGCCGCCCCAGCCTCGGGCCTCTACGCAGTGGCGGAAACGCTAACTCAGGGTCCATATCTGGAAAATGGAACCGCAGACCCGAGAGCGTAAGGCTTTGATGGGATCTGAGAGACGCCTCTTTCCACATCAACCGTGATGTGGGGTCTACATTAGAAAGGGGTCTTTGTTCTGTGACTAAGTCTGTGTTGCTCACGTGTTCTCATGAAATAACTACTTTTCTCTTCTAGAGCCCCCCGCCCCCCCTCCCCCAAATCTGGAGAGGTAAGAAAGAGGCAAGTCTTGTATCTAAAAGAAAATTATCATGGTAAGCATTACCTAGGTAGGGGCAAAAATAATTTCATCCATGTGGTTATTTGAATCAAAACGTGGGGGTGGTCGTCCATTGTAATCAGTCTTAAGTTTTAATGTGTTAATTTTATATTAGAAACGGTTTTGTTTTTGTTTTAGCTGGTAACTGGAAATAGTAATAATTAGTTTTTACTTCCTAAAGGAAAACCCGATCTGAAATCCTTTACACACTCTGCATTAGCAATAGCGCATACCTAGCCTGTCCCGAGGTGTGATTTCCACAGTGACTTTGGTCTTCTTTGAACAGAGGCTGTGGGAACAGGCACCCTGTGTGACCGAATTTGATGAGGCTGACGGTTTTCAGTCCTTTATGATACTCTCACACTCAAAATACTGGCCAGTCTCCTCTCTTCCTTCCAAAGTTTCAAATCTAGAAAAGATGAACAATTCCAGAAATGTCTTGTGCTGGATATCCTGATACTGACAGTTCCCACTTTCCCTAATAAAAGCTTTGCTTTGTTCCATTAAAAATGATCAGCACGGGGCGCCTGGGTGGCTCAGTGGGTTAAAGCCTCTGCCTTTGGCTCAGGTCACGATCTCAGGGTCCTGGGATCGAGCCCTGCCTCGGGCTCTCTGCTCAGCGGGGAGCCTGCTTCCCCCTCTCTCTCTGTCTACTTGTGATCTCTCTCTCTGTCAAATAAATAAATAAAATCTTTAAAAAAATGATCAGCACGGGGATATTTAGTGGTGAACCGACAGAGATCTTCATTCTGACCTACGAGGCCCTGTTCCTTAACTTTTCCACAACATCGAAAGCGTATTTGAGCAAAGAAAACAGAAGGTGTGCAGGCACCCGGGCAGGGATTGGACAGAAGGGCGGGGAGGTAAGGACACGTGCTATTTAGGGCCCGGTATGGTTTCATGTGATGTTGAGTAGGGAGCTCAGGCAGGGTCTTAAAAAAAACCAGACCCGATTGAAGGTCTAGAGAGATTTCTGATCGGATCGATGTGTTTGGGTAAGAAATATTTTTCTTGAGCCTGCTCTTAAAAAGGGACCCCATTTGGCATTACTGCGACGTACATGCTGAAATCGTTGAGTGATAAAGAGGCACGGTGACAGGTGTACTTAGTAAGACAGAAAGCTTTGGAGCTGAACCCAAACTGCTGATGGGCCACTTTGCATTTAATTTTTTGACTTGGTGGAAAGGTTGGGAACGACCTGAGAGCCATCTGTACGTTCACGATGAAAGGGGGGACGAGCCCCGAGGACGCAAGCCTGGCGCTTGGCCACACCCTACAGTTGATGCTGGTTGGCGCACTTACTTCCCTGTTCTTTCCTGAAAGTCAGTCAACACAGAATCAAACAATAGCCACTCTGGCAAGAATCCCCTACACGCGATGAAGAAACATTTCCGAGCTCTGCGGAGATGGCATAAGGTGTCACACTTCTCTGCACGCCCCGTCGAAAGGCAGGAGCTGGTTTGGCTCGGGCTCCGTGGGGCTCAGGGATGGCTTTCGTGTTTCGGAGTGTGGCACAGTTCGCTGGGATCTCGCTCTCGTTGCTGGGATGGGTTTTATCTGTGGTCACCACTTACTTGCCACAGTGGAAAAACCTCAATCTGGACCTAAACGAGATGGAGAACTGGACTGTGGGGCTCTGGCAGGCCTGCGTCATCCAAGAGGAAGTGGGGAGGCAGTGCAAGGACTTCGACTCCTTCCTGGCTCTGCCTGCCGAGCTCCGGGTCGCCAGGATCCTCATGTTCCTGTCCAACGGGCTGGGGCTCCTGGGCCTGCTGGTCTCCGGGTTTGGCCTGGACTGCCTGCGGGTCGGAGAGACGCGGCGGGGCCTCAAGAAGGGACTGCTGACCCTGGGAGGCGTGCTGTTCTGGGCGGCAGGGCTCTCGGCCCTGGCTCCCGTGTCCTGGGTGGCCTACAAGACGGTCCAGGAGTTCTGGGACGAGACTGTGCCAGAGATCGTGCCCAGGTGGGAGTTTGGGGAAGCCCTCTTCCTGGGCTGGTTTGCTGGCTTTTTCCTCCTCCTGGGAGGGGGCCTGCTGGACTGTGCTGCCTGCTCCCCGCCGGCCGCCCCAGCCTCGGGCCTCTACGCAGTGGCAGAAACGAGGTATCACCGTGAGCACCGGGAGATGAACAAAGCCCATCGGAACATCTAAGCCAGAAAGCATCAGTGGGGTCCACCCTTCAAGAGAGGCTCACTCCTCTCTAGTTTTGGTAGGATTTCCTGCTACACAGCCACCCATTCTGTGCTTTTAATTTTCTAAAATGTATTTTCCCCCCTGTGGCTATTCGCTTCTTAAATGGTAATTTCCTTCTAAGACAGTAAAAACACTTTTATCTTCTATTCTGAGACCAAAACCACTCAAGACTTAATAGTAATCATACTCATTACTGTGGATGAGTTTTCTCCGTTTTAAAATAGATTCAGTGATTGCACAGAGCTGGTAAATAAAACATTATATTAGTGCTTACATATCTTTGAAGGTGTTATTCATAGAGATGAATCATTTTGGCAACTGCTAATCATTTACTACTTTGAAGTGTGTAAGATCACCTATTATCTTGAAACTAAAGTCTTGTTGCATATTTATTGAGAAAGGACAACATTAGATCAGACTAAAAAATTGCTGGTTCTTTGAAAGCTTCAGAGGAGAGAGGCGTGGGACACTTCATCTCCTTTGTAATTGGAGACCTCAGGGCCTCTATGGGGCCTTTTCCAAAAGCCGGCCACATTCCTTCCTGCCTTCCTCACCGGGGCAGAAGCAGAGGGTGGCGATCTGGTATTTGGGGAGGTTCATGTAAAAATATGGCCCCCCAAGTGTGCTCTGGCTTTGGTGCCCTGTGCTCTGTGGGGCAGCCACACGGGGGCGCTGGGGGTCAAGGCTGGAGGTGGGGGGGTTAGGGGTAAGGCTGTGGGGGGATTAGCTCCTGCTCACCTTGGAGACCCCTTGCATGATAAAAGTCAGCAATGCCTACCGCCCAATCCAGAACCATTTCCAGCATAGGGCTGGCTTGGGAAGTTCCTCATGATGGATTTGATATTTTGCTTGGCACAGGACTCAAGTAAACTCTTGTTTGCAACAATCAGGGAAATTGACTGAACAGTAAAAGGACAATGAAATCAAGTATGAGGCAATGTGCATCTTTGTTTAAAAAACCAAACAAACCCACTGAACCTTTTACCACCCACAAACACAGGAAAAGTGCAGAAACCAAAGTTAATCTATGTGATGTATTTGCATACTTTTACAGACGAGACAATTAAAACAGAAACATATTCAGAATTTAACCTGATTAAATATTTAGTTCAGTCCTGAGCTTTTGATATTTAATACAATATAGATAAAGTAATAGCAAAAAAAAAAAAAAAAAAGATTTCAAATTTGATTTGCATGCTACAGACAGCTAAATTTTGTTCATTTGGCTAGCAATATTTTTTTTTGTACCTGTAACTTAGATTCTGATATACAAAATTATAATAACATACTGATAATTCAAACTTGAGAACTAAATATTACATTCTTTTTACCCTGTGCAGAATAAATTCTACCTTTAAAAATAGTATTTATAATATTAAAATCGATATTGTTCATATGGTTTTGTGATCAAGTTCTTAAAATGTTCTGTAACTGTGAATCATTTGGGTTAGTACAAATATGACAGAATTGTTAAAAGCTGCCTAAAATACAGAACACTATTGCTGATTTTTAAAGTGTGGAAAAGGATTATATTAAAATAAGTTCGTTTCTCATGTTAGAAATGAGCAAATTTTAAAAGAAAACCCAAATCTTGGTCACAACTGTTAACTACCAGCCTGAGACAGATTTTATTCCTTTATACTTGTCTGAAACTTTTTGTATTACAAAAAGTAAACAGCGAATCTGATGAAGATTTATAAAAGTGTAGATATTCCAATATAGCCTCTTCTATGTCAAACATTTAAAATGGTCAGAACCGAACTATATATTAAACAGAACATAAATAAGACCGTAAATAAATAAATGAAGAAAATAAAATCGTACGGTACAACTACACATAACTCTATAAACATTTTCATGGTCAAACTAAGACGCTGAAAACAGCTGACCTTCATTTAGCTCTGCATTAAATAAACCTCTGTCTTTCACATTTGACCTTGACAAGGAAGAATGGTATTTGCTTTCTAGTTCTCCTTAGTCATCTGACAGAATGAACCGCGCAGCCTTGAAGGACTGTGTGCAGTCAATTCGCGAGGCTGGTTTTTGTTCAAGGTCATGTCACATCGGGTTATAGCTTCAGAGACATTTAGATATAAGTGGTGGGACAACTGAGGAAAAAATAATTAAAGTTCTAGGCTCAGAAATTGCTTAATTTGAATTTTGATTCTGATAAAAGGAACTTTCCAAAATATGTATAATTACTTTCAAGAAACTAAAAATTTCTGCCGGGGATTCTATGTTAGAAATAGAACTTAATATATATTTTTTTAAGGGGTCCATTCCTTGAAGATGATTTTTGCATTGCTAAAAAAAAAAAAAAAAAAAAGATTTAGCTTGTTACGGAAGACGGCTAACTAAAAATTGCCTCTTCTACTATAACTGACTGATAAGTAGGATTTAAATTGCATAAATACTCTTTATTTTAAAAGCCTTTATGTTGGCAGAGCTATCGGGCGGCTTGCTTTCTTTTAAGCCCGTGCCCTGGGCTGGGGCAGGGGAGGACGCTGGAGTCCGTTCCGCTGCCTACATTAGCTCATCCGGAATTGTTTTCTGAGACAAATGCCTTGGCCCATACTTCAAAATGATAATCTCCCCAGGCACACTCTTCTCTTGGCCTCCTTACCACAAATTACAGAGGGGAGTCCCTAAGAATGAGAGCTGCAAAATAAGTTCTAGTGAATGTGAGAAATCTGTTAAACAAGTTTAAAAAAAAATTTTTTTTTTGGCAACTTCAGTTCAATCAAGATTCCTGTTTCCCTGAAGGAGTGCTCATGCATTTCCCCCCACAAGCTGTCTCTCCTCATGGGCCAGCTGCCACAGTCTTGTCGTGGGCACCACTGTCCAGCTCAGCAGCATGAGCCGGAAACCCTGGTTGGAACACGGCTGCAGAGCCTGAGTGTGTTCGGGGCCGCGGGTGCTTGCTGCTGACGAGCGGACTCGAGTGGGTTGAGGGTACCCGGCTCTCTCCTCCCCCCCAATGTGACAAATCATAAGGTCATCCCTGTAGCTAGGAGCACTGCTCCTCTGGGTTCTGGGATTCTCACTCAGTGTCTGGTTTTGTTTAGACCACAAGAAAAGGACAAAAGGGAAATTGTTTTCAGGAAATAAGGGCTCCAACACAGGTGATGGGGTGAGTGTAACACCTGTTTCGAGCTGGACTTGGAGTTGGACTCATTTGCCTTCAAGTGCAAAGAGCCGCCCCCTGGTACAAAGCTACCCCGTGGGCCTGTTGCCATCCTCCCGGTCTGCCCGTGAGACAACGAACGAAAAGCCAAGCTCGCCTTCTGCTAAACCGAGTTCTTTCTCGGCAGCTGGTTCAATAGGATATACCCTGAGCGCTGCCGCTCTTCCATTTATACAAAACATGGCCTGCTGGCAATTCATGTGTACTAGACGACGTTTGTGTACCAGATCATTCCATTTTGGTTACCTGATTTTGTTTTTCTTTTTTAAAGATACAAGAATTACATTCAAGGTACTTTACAAATGAACATGTTGAAAATCTGATGCGAAATAAAAGCTCTTTAAGAGTTGACGGTTACGTTACAAAAAGAAGCCCCTCCTCCCCCCCCAAAAAAGCAAAAACAAATGTTCGGTCTTGTACCCGCCCTCATTAGTGAAGAGGTGACAGAGTAATTTCTTTAGGGGGTGTAATCATACATCATCAGCCGGCAGGGACGGGATGCTTATCTTTGCTCTGGTGAAGTAGGCGATCTTCTCCCTAGAGTCAGGGGTGAGAAATAAACCAGGTTGAATACGATGTTGAAAACACTCTGTGACCATCGAAAATAGCCCTAAGAACTCCAGCATGGTCTCTGCAAGCCTGCATAGGAGACCTGTTCCTTAGGCAGAACCCCATAAAGTCAAGATCAGCTTTCCCCTTGACGGGAGGTTATAAAGGATAAGTGCAGCTCCAGCTTTAGGGTGAATCGCCCACAGACCAAGGCGGTCATTCCTTCCTGGATTTCTAGCATCAGACAGTTTTTAAACCACTGGGGGGTCAGTTATGAGTGTTTCTAAAGGAGGCAGGAGAGGACGCAAGAAGTCTAAAGTCCCAGGGAACTTCTCAGGGACCTTGTAGCAAAGTACATGATACTGGGAAAATTCTCTAAAATCAGTACCATCAATACCTTACCTCAGGTAAGGGACACTTGCTGAGTGATCCCATGACTCCCAGGGAGGGGGAAAGAAGGAACCTGACTGTAGTAAAGGCAGGGCTGTCCCAAATCCCGAAGCAGGGATAAGGAGAAACAACCCGAAAGGGCGATGCTGAGAAAGATCGGGCAGAACGGTTTTCAGAGGATAGGAGAGTATTTAAAATAACAATAACAATAATAATAATAATGTTTTAAGATTGTATAGCTGCCAAGGACAGGAGCAATATGTCAACTTTTGTGCGAAATCTTCACATCATACATAGCACCGCATCGACCCGTGTCTACTGAGGGCGTGCGGTTACGCAGGGCACGTCGGTAGCGATAAAGACCAGAACAACAAAAAAGAATAAAGCACTAGCCTTCCTTCGAGACACTGATTCTGTGTAGATGGTGGAGGAAGTGTGGCGTCAAGAGGCAAGTGCTGGGGCGGAAAAGCCCTACAGACTAACGACAGGAGAGAGAAGGAGCTGGCCACAACTGTGGGACCCAGAACCAGAGCTCCCTTTGTGGTTGGCGTCCTTGGAGGCGGTGGCGGGCGCTCATGACGTCACTGCAGACCGGAAGGAGACCGGAAACGGAACCCCCACCGCTCGTGGGTGCCGTTGGCTCCGGCCGGGGCTTCGCAGCCCTGAATCAGTGGCCACTTTTGACTCCTGATTTCGAACTTCCTGGACAAATCAGAGGACCAAGGAACATGGGGCCCCTGATTACAGGTGAATCGAGCAACAAGCAGGCAGGGGTGTGTGTGTGTCCCCAGTGGTGGAGGGCGCCCCAGACGCCCCCTGCTCCCGGAGAGTATCCCTGACCCCGCACGGCGCAGGGGAACTAGGAGGGGCCCAGGCAACGTCTGTCGAATGAGTGAACAACAAAAGCCTGGAAGATCTAGGCCTTTCTGTATTTTCTCAAGGAGAGGTGCCAACCGCTTCTAAAGGGGGGGGGGGCGTGGATACCCCCAGTTCCTAGGAGCCAGGCTTGGATCGGGTCAGGGCTGCTGCCAGGGGAGTCTATAATCTCAGGAAGGAGCAAACGGAAGCATCTACATTCACACGGTAGGAGAGGATCTGGGGTCTCGTACACGAATGCGAACTTGCAGCATAATTCATATGGTGAGAGGACAAGCCAACCGCGTCTCGGGCCGGGAGTTTACCTGAAGGACTGCACCTGCCGAGGCACCTTGCGGCTCTGCTCCCGGAGCCGGCACACATCCTTGGAGACTTGCCGCATCAATTTCTCTGCATTCAAACCTTGCTTCTGCTCTTCTTTTGACTGTTCGGCCTGGTAAAGGAAATCAAAACACAAAACCCCACAGAACACTAATTAGAAAGCTCCGAAGATGTGCTGTAAGGGTTGGGAACCTGGGTCCTCAGCCTGGAGCGTGGCTTGGGGAGCCAAGGGAGGCACTGGGGGCCGGGGGGAGGATGGTGTCTCTCTCACCAGCAGGGAGCTACAGTCACGCGCCCCTCTCACATGGCTGTGGCGCAGTCGCTAATTGCCGCAACTTTATTTCACTGCATTTCAAAGATCTTAGTACATGGGTAATATGTGATCATTTTAGTACATCTGGAAAACCAAAGAACTCTCAAAAAAAGAAATGAAAAACTACTTAGAGCACTGTGACCAAGAAATAGGTCCTAACATTTCAACCTCTGATTCATCTTTTCAAACTTTTTTCTCTTAGCCTAATTTTAAAAGCAGTTTATTGAAGTAGAATTTACATACCAGGTTAGCTACTTTTACTTAGTAATATGCACTTAAGATTCTTCCATGGGTTTCCATGGCTTGATTGCTTTTTTTTTTTTTTTTTTTTAGCACTGAGTAATATTCCATTGTTTACAAGTACCACAGTTTACTTATCTATCACTCACTAAAGGATATTGTGGCTGCTCCAAAGTTTTAACAATTATAAGGAAAGATGCCATAACATCCATGTCCATAACTTTTCAACTCCTTTGGGTAAATACCAACAAGTGTGACTCCTAGATCATATGGCAAGAGCATGTTTATTTACTTTTGTAAGAAACTGTTAACCTGCATCTTACACTTAATGCAATATTATATGTCGATTACATCTCGATACAGCTGGGGAAAAGAATTGAAAAAAAATGTCATACTGTGTCCAGAGTAGCTGTACTATTTTGCATTCCCACCAGCAATGAACAAGAGCTCCTGCTGTACCACGTATTTACCAGCATTTTGTGTTGTCAATGAAGCATCAGTGTTTGAGAGTTTGGCCATTCTAATGGGTGTGTGTTGGTAGCTCACTGTTGTTTTAATTTGTAGTTTCCTAATGACGTATGATGTGTAGCACCTTTTCATGAGCTTATTTACCATCTGTGTATCTTTTTGTGAGGTGTCTGCTTAGGTGTTTGGTCTACTTTTCAGTTGGGTTGTTCATTGTCTTATTGTTGAGTTTTAAGAGTTCTTTGTATATTTAGGATAACAGTCTTTTATCAACACTCCTTTACAGTTTTGTATTTACGCCTACAATCCATTTTTAGTTAATTTTTGCTACGTGTGTAAAGTCTGTGTCTAGATTTTTTTTTTTTTTTTTTACATGTGGATGTCCAGGTGTTACATTTTGTTGAAAGACTCTCTTATTCCATTGTATTGCTTTCACTCCTCTGTCAAAAGTCAGTTGCTTCTATATTTGTATGAGTCTGTTTCTGGGCTATCTATGATCCTCCCATTCATCTATTTGTCTATTCTTTCATCAATACCACACTGTCTTGATTACTGTTGCTTTACAGTAAGTCCTGATGTTTGGTAGTATCAGTCTTCCAACTTTGTCTCCTTTGATATTGTGTTGGCTATCATGTCTTTTGTCTCTCCATATAAAGAGTCAGTTTGTCTATGTCCATGAAATGATTTGCTGGGGTTTTGACTGGGATTGCATTATCTGTAGGTCAATTTGGGAAGAACTAACATCTTTTTTCATCTTTTTTAAAGTAGGTTCTATACCCAGTGGGGGACTTGAACTCACGATCCTGAGATGAAAACCTGAGGTGAGATCAAGAGTTGGATACTTAACCAACCAAGCCATCTAAGCGCCCTGGGAAGAACTAACATCTTGACAATATTAAGTCTTCCTATCCATGAACATGGACTATCTCTCCATTTATTTAGTTCTTTGATTTTATCCATCAGGTTTTGTGTTTTTCCTCATTTAGATCCTATACATATTTTGTTAGATAAATAACTATTTCATTTTGGGGGAGTACTAATTGTATGATTTTTTAAAAAGATTTTATTTATTTATTTGACAGAGAGATTACAAGTAGGCAGAGAGGCAGGCAGAGAGAGAGGAGGAAGCAGGCTCCCCACTGAACAGAAGAGCCCGATGTGGGGCTCGATCCCAGAACCCTGAGATCATGACCTGAGCCAAAGGCAGAGGCTTTAACCCACTGAGCCACCCAGGCGCCCCTGTATGATGTTTTTAATTACAGATTCCACTTGCTCTATAGAATATAGAAAAGAAGTTGAATTTATGTATTAACCTTGTATCCTGCAACCTTGCTATTGATTTCCTGTTTTTGATGTCATTGATTTCTACTCTGATTTTTATTTCCTTTCTTCTGATTGCTTTGGATTTAATTTACTCTTTATTTTCCAGTTTCCTAAGTCAGAAGCTTAGATTATTGACTCTACTTACAGCACTTCTTTTCCAGTATATACATTCACTATTTATAAATTTCCCTCTAAGCACTGCTTTTGCTGCATCCCAAAAAGTTTGATAAGTTGGCTTTTCATTTTCATTTAGTTAAATGTGTTTTCCCTTGAGATTCCTTTTTCCGACCCATGTTTATTTAAAAATGTATTGTAAGGTCTCCAAGAACTTTGGGATTTTCCAGCTATCTCTGTTATTGATTTCTAATTTTATTCCATTGTGGTCTGAGAGTAGACACTACATGATTTGTATTCTTTTATATTTTTAAGTCTTATTTTATGGCACAAAATATGGTCTCTCTTGGTGAATGTTCCATGTCACCTGGCGGAGAATGGATACTGCTATTGTTGGATAAAGTAGTCTATGGATGTCAGTTATATCTAGTTAATTAACAGTGTGGTTGAATTCAACTACGTCCTTGCTGATTTTCTGTCTTTGGGATCTGTCCATTTCTGACAAAGGATGTTGAAGTCTCTATAAGAGTGGATTTCCCTATTTCTCCTTGCAGATATATCAGTTTTTGCCTTACACAGTTTGATGCTGTATTAATGGGTACGAACACATTAAGGATTGGTATCTCTTCTTGGAAAACTGACTCCTTTATCATTATGTAATGTTCTTCTCTATATCAGACAACTTTTATGCTCAGCTATCTGCTCTGTCTCAGATTAATATAGCTACTCCCACTTTGTTTTGATTAGTGTTAGCATGGTATATTTTTCTCTATCCCTTTACTTTTAGTCTATATGTGTTTTATATGTAAAATGAGTTTCTTGTAGACAAACATATAGTCAGGTCTTGCCATTTATTCAACTCTGACAGTCTCTTTGAATTGGCAAATTCAGATCATTAATGTTTAAAGAGATTATTGAGGGGCACCTGGCTGGCTCAGTCAGTAGAGCATGGGACTCTTAATCTTGGGGTTGTGAGTTGGAGCCCCACGTTGGGGACAGAGATTACTTAAAAATAAAGTCTTAAAAAAAATAAAGTAATTACTGATATGGCTGGAATGATATCTACCATATTTATTATTGTTTTCTGTAATTGCTCTTGTTCTGTTTTTGCCTTCTCTTTTGCTGCCTTTTGTGGTTTTAATTGAGCATCCTATATTACTACATTTTTCTCTCCTTTATTAGCATATCAATCATACTTTTTAAAACATTTTTAAGTGGTTGTCCAGTATTTTGCAACATGCAAAACACCACAGTACTTTACAGGTAGTGCAAGTACCATATAATAGTAAAATATTCCTAATATCTCCGTTTAACCTTGTATCATTGCTGTCATTTATTTCACTTACACACAAGCAAATATATATCAAATACATAGTTGCTATTATTCTGAATTGTTACATTACATTAATTAAGAATAAGAAAAATAAGTTTTAACTTTACCATCACTAACTCCTTCTTCGGTGCTCTTCCTTTCTTTATGTAGATCCTAGTTTCTGGCCTATACTATTTCCTACTCTCTGAAGAGCTTCTGTTAGCATTTTTTTGCTAGGCAGATCTACTGACAACAAATTTTCTCAATTTTCATTTATCTGAGAAAGTACTTCTCCTTCAGTACTGAGGGATAATTTTGTAGGGTATAGAATTCTCAGTTGGTGGTTTGTTTTTCCTCTCGACATCTTAAATATTTCACTCTACTCTCCTTGCTTGCATGGCTTTGGAGAAGTCAGATATAATTCTTATCTTTGCTCTGGCCTCTTTCAAGATTTTTCCTATCTCTTTGATTTTCTGCAGTTTGAATGTGATATGCCCAGGTATAGGGCTTTTCGGTTGGGTGGTTTGTTTTGCATTTATCCTATGTGGTAGCGTCTGAGCTTCCTGGACCTGCAGTTTCGTGTCTGACATAATTTGGACAACTTCTCAATCATTATGCTTTAAATATTTCTTCTGTTTTTCTCTTTCTTGTGCTGGTGTTTCCATTATGTGTTAAGTATACCTTTTGTAGTTGTCCCACAGTTCTCAGATATTCTGTTTCTTTTTTCCCCCTCAGTCTTTTTTCTCTTTTTTAGTTTTGAAAGTTTCTACTGACATTTCCTCACATTCAGAGATTCCTTCTTCAGCCATAGTCTGCTAGCAAGCCCATCAAAGGTATCTTTCATTTCTTTTAGTGGTTCTGATGTCCAGTATTTTTTTTTTTAATTCTTAGAATTTCCTTTTTCTTTCAGCTTATATTGACCATCTATCCTTGCATGTTGTCTGCTTTTCCCATTAGAGTCCTTAGTGCATAAATCATAGTTTTAAATTCCTGGTCTAATTCCAACATCCGTGCCATGTCTAAGTCTGGTTCTGATGTTTTTTTTCTGTCTCTTCTTTCAGTATGGTGATTTTATGTTGAAGGCCAAACAGACATAATGTACCACGTGAATGGAACTCTGTAAGTAGGTTTTTAGTAATGAAGCAGAGGTGTGGGGGACAGGAAGTCTTTTATCGTCTTATTAGGCCTCAGTCTTTTGGGAAGCCTGTGCCCCACAAGTGCTTCTCAGTCCCCCTGCACCCCTTAGGTGAGACAGGGTGGCTGGAGTGGGTATTTATCTTCTCCCAAGTTGGTTAGGCTCTCAGAAAACCTTTGTTGGTTAGACTCTAGTAAGACAGTTGCTCCTGAGGGCAGCTCTTGTTAACAGAATGCTCTGCTATATTTCAACATGGTCACTTTTTTCCTCTCCCTGCTGGAAGTACAGATTTTCTTTTCTGATATCCACTAAGAGGACCTAGTAGCGCTCCTAGATGGGAATGCACAGAAGTGTGGCAGCTTCCCATGGCCAGTCCCCTGGAGTTTTCAACTCTTAGGCCTGTCTACATGGAACCTCCAGGATTCATCAATTATAGTTTAGGTTCTCCTATCCCAGTATTGGTTCCCCCCAGACTTTCTGCTCTGGTGAGTTATCATTTTTTGTGCTGCCTGTTTCTCCAATTTGGGGGGCAATATTTTAACCCATGACATCATTTTCCTGAGATATCTAAGAAGAGTTGTTGATTTTTCAGTTTGTTCATCTTCTTTCCTTATTGTTAGGGCAGAATACTGATTTCCTCATAGGCCAGACCAGGAAATGGAAGTCCATAACCTTTTTTTTTATGTTAAGTTAGCCACCGTACAGTACATTCTGAGTTTTTGATGTAGTTCAATGATTCATTAGTTGTGTATGACACCCAGTGCTCGTCAACACATGCCCTCCTTAATACCCATCACCCAGATATCCCATTCCCACCACCCTCTTCCCCTCTGAAACTCTCAGTTTGTTTCTTGGAGTCTGTAGTCTCTCATGGTTTGTCTCCCTCTCTGATCCACCCCACCTCCCCCCGCCCTTCAGTTTTCCCTTCCTTCCCCTATAGTCCTCCATTCTATTCCTTATGTTCTATATATGAGTGAAACTGTATGATAATTGTCTTTCACTGCTTGACTTACTTCACTTAGCATAATCCCCTCCAGTTTTATCCATGTTGATGCAAATGGTGGGCATCATCCTTTCTGACGGCTGAGTAATATTCCATTGTATCTACGAATCATATCTTCTTTATCTCCATTCTTCTGTTGAAGGGCATCTTGGTTTCTCCCACAGTTTGGCTATTGTGGATATTACTGCTATAAACATTGCGGTGCATGTGCCCCTTCTTTTTACTACGTCTGTTTGGAGATGTAGTAAATACCCACTAGTGCAATTGCTGGATTGTAGGTTAGCTCTGTTTTTTCTTTTTGAGGGACCTCCATACTGTTTTCCAAAGTGGCTGTACCAGCTTGCATTCCACCAAGTGTGGAGGGGTTCCCTTTTCTTCACATCGTCATCAACATTTGTTGTTTCCTGCCTTATTAATTTTTGCCATTCTAATTGGTGTAAGGTGGTATCTCACTGTGGTTTTGATTTGAATTTCCCTGATGGCTAATGATGTTGAAAATTTTTTCAGTGTGTCTGTTAGCCATCTGTATGTCTTCTTTGGAGAAGTGTCTGCTCATATCTTCTGCCCATTTTTTGACTTATTTGTTTTTTTGGGTGTTGAGTTTGAGAAGTTCTTTATAGATCTTGGATACCAGTATAACTTTTTAATAGTTTGATAACATCCTTTAATAGCTATAGCATAATTATTTAATTAACCTTCTGGAATCACATAGTTAAATGATTTCCATGCTGCAGTGTTCACTGAAGTGGGAACTAGCATTTAAACATCTAGATAAATGTACATTTGGTTATATTAGATTTAGAGGGGATAAAAGCAGGCATGCCCTGTGTATCTTGTAAACTATCCACAATAAGTTTATCTGCAATCATCTATAGCTACATCTATATCTATATAGAATTCTGCATTTGTATTACCCTACTATCAGGGAGAAAATAATCACAATTTTTTGTTTAATTTGACTTAGAGCTTAAAAACAATCTAAAAGGACAATTCCTTAGCTACATAAGTGAATTGTGAAATAGGAAATGAGGCTTAGGTATAAAAGTGCTGTTATTCTTCATCCCTTCATATTTGGAAATTACGTGACTTATCCACTATGAGGAAGATGACCTCCACAAAGGCACCGCTCCCACTTGTAGGTAAGGCTAAGAGGTGGCCTGGTTGTTAATTTAGGGTTTTGGTTCACGGTTCGCCTTGGGATCTGAGCTGAGCTTCCATGAGTCCATAAGCTTCAGAAGGGCAGGGATTGCATCTAGTTTTTTGTTTTTTGCATCTGTTTAACATAATTTATAGAGGTTCAAGTGCACAATAAACATTTTTAAGCCAGTGGTTTGTTTTTGAAAACTGCCTCTATTTGCAGAAGCTGCTTGTGATACTGTGTTATAACATGAATTATATTAAGTCAAATGGCTGGAGACCTCACTCTACATACATACTTAATGAAGGGAAATGTCATCTTGAAGCAGTCTTGTCAACGCATACTTAAAAACAGTAGTTATCCTCACCTGACAGAAATAGAAATCTAATTTAAGTTACTTTGAGTTTGGGGAAAGAGTGAGATCTTATAAATATGTGTATTGGTTTTTGGCATTTGTTTGGGAAGCTGCTTTAAGAAAAGGAATCCTAAACGGAATTTCTGCTGGTGAACCAGGGTAGCTTTCCTCTTCACCCTCCCCCCCAATCCTCCCCAGGGTGCGGGGGGAACTGAGCTCGCCAAGCGCACGCTAGGAAGCTCCCTTTGCTGGATGGAACCGTGCTGCTGCTCTTACTCCAACAGAAACCCCCGTCCCTTTCATCCTTGATAAGATGCTGTATGATTGGGTGTAGTCAGGTCTGTGTCTGGGGCTCTTTTTGGCACATTTACCAAGTATTGGCCATTTTCACAATGAGACCCGTGGGCAGCACAGGAACAAGAGGTTCTTTCCAAGACACCCTTACCCTCCTGCCTCCCTTTTGGAAGTGGCTTGAGGGTGGGGCCTTGTCTGCCCTCCTCGGTGCCAGACTCCCCAGCGCCGCCACCCGGTGGGGGTGCCGCGGACACAGGCTGAGGGAACGAGTGTCCGTCTGTGGGAAAAACAGGTTTTTAGATGACGGTCTTTTTAAGATTAATGTGCTTCAGTAACTCTCAAAAGATTTAGAACAGCCTTTTTTCCAATGGTGACTGACTACCAACAAAGCTCTCCAGAAGGCCAGAAAATAAAGACTGATGGATTTAGATTCAGAGTTGAGCAAACGTCGGAACTTCTCTCACTTGAAAGGTGTTCAAAAGACAAACGATAGAGTGCACAAAACCATTTGTAACTCAAATAACAGATAGGTGTAGAAAGAGGTCTTTCAAGGAGAAAAATAAGACCTCACAGAAACAAGGGCCCTGGGTATGAGCTAGCATCTCACAAATAAACACAAATGGCAAATAAACACGTCTCCTCGAAGTGACACCACTGTCACCTATGAGACTGGGAACATTTAAGGGACTGGGAGTCCAAGGGACGGCAGGGTGTGTGTCCCACCGCCTGAGCCTCCGGAGGAGAGGACTGTGCTACTTCTGCCCAGCAGGAAGCATCTGGAGTCACATCTGCCCCTCTTCCCAGGCGGGGGATGGTTCTGGGCGTTGGGGGAGGAGAGTTAGAGGCTGGGGCGACTCAGCTCATGGGGGAGGCCCCCCGCCCCGACCACTGGTCAGCCTCTCTCCCCATGAGCCCCCTCAGTGCCATGCTCCAACGACAATATGAAATGGAGCCCTGCTCACTGGGGGCCACTGGTCATGGTGGTGGCAGCTAGAGCTGTAAAGGAAATGGGAAAATATAGAATGTCGGTGTTCATCGGTAGCTTAGCGCAAAGTCCAAGACAGAAATCGACTCAGGCCAGAAGTCAGCATTGGCACGAAGAGAGGTAAGGAAAAATAGCTTTGCTAAGGGTGGTCGCCTGCCGCCTACAGTCCAGGTTGACTGGACAATCCCAGCGAGATCCTTCTGGTCTTGAAAGAGCCAAGTCTTTCCGTTACAAACTCTGGAAGGAGAGGAGACCGGTGCCGTCAAAAAGGGATTATAAGGATCTTGTCCTCCCACGTGCACCCACTGCTCCGGACTCTGTCAAGGCCAGCAAGGACAAGAACAAGGTGTTAGCCTTGTAAGACATGACCGGGATGAGACCTTTGCCTATGGTTGGTTCGAGGCCAACTGATAGGACCAGCAAGTCTACTTCTAGGCATTTATGCTTTGGAAACACTACTGAATCCAGAACGGTGTCCCAAAACGTACAGGAATGCTCATTCCACATCGTCCAATAACTGAAAATTTGGGGAACTGTCATTAGAATAAATAACTACGATATAGCTACACAGGTGAATGCCTTAAAAATAACCAAGTACAATAACATTTACCAAAATGGAAAGCTGTTCTTCCTGTAAGAACATAGAATTACGTGGGGGGAGAAAAATCAAGTTTCGCGACAATTTGTCTTCATGACCCTCTTTTTGCGTAACCCTTCCAAATAACACGAACACACACAGACGGCATAAGAAAGAACTGGAAGGATAAATGCCAAGAGGAATGGACTTCAAGGAGGCATCGCTGCGTTCTGCTTTATACAATTCTGTATTATTTGGATTAGAACCATCAGCGTATATTAATTTTTTAGCTAAAGAAAATCTTTTTAGGGGCGCCTGGGTGGCTCAGTTGGTTGAACAACTGCCTTCGGTCAGGTCATGATCCTCGAGTTCCAGGATCGAGTCCCACATCGGGCTCCCAGCTCCACGAGGAGTCTGCTTTTTCTTCTTCTAACCTTCTCTCCTCTCATGCTCTCTCTCACTTTCTCTGTCTCTCAAATAAATAAAATCTTGAAAAAAAAAAAAGAAAATCTTTTTAAATTTAAAAATACTCTCAAGGCTCAAGTGCACTAAAATGTTGTGAATTTGAAAATAAAAATGCTGTGGCACTTTTTGGAAAGATGAGATTTTTTTTAAGATTTTATTTATTTGACACAGAGAGAGAGAGAGAGAGATCACAAGTAGGCAGAGAAGCAGGCAGAGAGAGAAGGGGAAGCAGGCTCCCTGCCGAACAGAAGAGCCCGATGTGGGGCTCGATCCCAGGATCCCGAGATCATGACCTGAACTGAAGGTAGAGGGTTTAACCCATTGAGCCACCCAGGCGCCCTGGAAAGATGAGATTTTTTAAAAATTTACTTATCCAGCAAGTACTTATAAAGAATCACACTCACACTTTATGGAAAGCTAACTATCCTGCAAAAGGGCATTCCTAGTACTTTGCTAATCATAACCCCCTGCAGTTAACTTCTGACTTTTTTCACCACAAAGGATCCTTTTCCAGACATTTTTTTACTGCCCCACATTCTCTCCCTTTTTTGAAAGATTCCGTTTAGAAAAGCTGCCTTTATTAGCCCCACGCTAATTCTCTTTTGGTTGTTTTGCAATCGGTGAGACAGTTTAGCCGTCACTCAGAGGTCCTGATTTGATGTACTTTGAATTCAAAGGGGACAAATGGGGTTTTTTAGCTACTTGGTGAAGTCTTACCTTCAGCAAATGGATACTTTTTCATTAGGTCCCAGAGAAGGAACTACTAACTTGGTAAACAGGAACGAATGACTTCTCCTGTGATGTGATGAATCAAACTGGTAAACTGGTTAAGCCCACAAAAGTATTGTTGCTATCCTAATTCTTGGCAACACGGAATATGAACAAACCAATCTGAAAATAGAGGTCTGCTTACGGACTTAAACAACGGGCAGATTGGGAAAGGCCAGAGAAAAAAGTTACATGCTAGCTACACTTAGGTAAGAAAATCTGGGCCAGTTTCTCTGAGATGTGTTTTGTTTTGTTTTTTTTAAAGATTTTATTTATTTATTTGACAGAGAGAGAGATCACAAGTGGGGGGGGCGGGGGGGAAGCAGGCTCCCCGCTGAGTGGAGAGCCTGATGCGGGGCTCGATCCCAGGACCCTGAGATCATGACCTGAGCCCACGCAGAGGCTTAACCCACTGAGCCACCCAGGCGCCCCCCGAGATGTGTTTTATCAGATAAGAATTACAACGGGCTCCCTGGGTTCTGTCCTGCCTTCAGTCACTTTCCACAGAAATGGAACTGTGGGGGTCTGTTTCACCCTCTGCGTTAGAGCACTGGTGAGACAGCCCCTGTAAATAAGGCGGGTGGTACTGCCTTTCCAGAATGTTTTTGGGCACTGCAAAATCACCCTGAAATCTGGTTTTGTTCTGGGCAAAATAAGACTGACCACGGAACGCTTCCCTTTCCCTGCTGCACAGGCGCCTAGGTCACTGAAAGCTACATTTGTCTGTGTGTTTGTATCTGTACCTACATGTCTGTATCTTTCTCTCGAAATCTGGGTGACCAAATACCTCATGAGATTTTTGTCAGCTGTTATTAATCAAGAGGAGCCAACTTTCAGGCACTTAAATCTCCCTGCTGAATACTTCATTGTAATTGGATTTATTTTGTTGAATGAGGTGTATTGGTATCTAACGCACAATTTTCTTTGCAGATTCTAGCTTTTAAAAATGTTAACATCTGTATTATTTCAAGCTTTATAAAAAGGCTAGCATCACAGAACTTTGGTGTTTTGACAGGAAAACACTCTGAGGAAGAAAAAGAAATTTCTGCTCTGGAAGCAACATGAGGCTCCTTTGGAAAAATACCAACCCTTCCTCAGCACCCCTTTCCCCTTCTCACCCAACAAGTCATGATAAGCTGTCTGGTTCACAGGATCGGAAGCCACTTTTTATGCTCCAGATTCCAGAAGACTGTGACTAACCTTTAGTTTACACGATGGGCGCCTGAGCTGTGGAAAGTTCCAGTGATTTACTTACGGGCACTATGTGAAGCCTAACGGAGGAAGGAACATGATCCAGTCTGAATTCACGGTCCTATGTTTCTCACTCTGCTTCCTGAGGGGCTGTACGAGACACGAAGCCACTAACTCTGATTTGGTTTTTATTCTGAGCTACAAAACAGACCTTCCACCACAAAGGAAGGTTATGGAGTGTGAGCGACCCTGGGAGCCAACAGCTTTCCGGACCAGGGAGGCAAATACAGGATCTGTGGCTGCCCTCAATTAACTGATTTTCTGGGAGCTATATTTTTTATGGCAACTGGCAGGCTCTTTGCTCACCGTTAGGCATTTTATGACCACGCTGCTGAAAATCCAACAAATGCCCACTACTTCAGGGAAGTGGTGGAAATCCAAGGGCAGCGTGTGTGCGTGTGTGCTGGTGTGTCCGAGTGTGTACAAAGAAGTAAAGGCGGACATGAGGAGCAAGCAGGAGAGAGAAGCCCATAGTGGTTACCAACGTTTGTGGCCATGATGAAAGACACACTATCGAAATTGGCTGTGTTTTCGCAGATGGGGGTGTTGCAAGCTTTAGCGGTGAGAAGGCTAAGTATACAACTCCAGTAGTCTCCATACGGAGTTGGTAAACATAAAGAGAAAAAAACGGCTGTACTCGGGAATCAGATGGCTGGTTTTAGGATGATATGAACGCCCTTGGCTTTGAGAGCTCCACCTTCCCTGTAACTTGAAACAACAGCGCCGTTAGGGAGAAGGAAGAAAAGATGCAGGGACCCCGGGCTTTGCGCAGCTCCCACAGTTCGGTGGGAGCGCTGCTCTCCTGGCCTATGGAAGACCCAGCCGTGGACGCCTTTAGGTGGAAAAGCCGCAGGGAATCACATCTCACCCCGGACGGAGGGATTCTCCAGGCACAGCAAGTGCCCTAACGGCTCGGCTGCTGGACCACGCAGCCTTCAAGTTCCGCGCATCTCTCCGCATCTTCACTGATACCGAAAGCGTATTTGATCTGACTTCAAACAGATCACAGGTTTTGCAACTGCAAGGAATCTCAGGGGTCATCTGATCCAATCCTCTTATTTTGTATGTAAAACCTTATTTGAGCACGGAAAATACCGAAGCCCCAGATATGCCCATTTTTATGGCATTTTTATAAGGCTGATTTGTTTGGTAGACAAGGAAGGAAAGAGCTGTGACAGGAAGGAAGGGGGAGGGCGATGAGAAAGCAGAGCTGGCAAAGGGTGTGGAAGGCCCATCCCGCCGCGCACCCGGCCCTTCGCTGGCGCTGTCACTCTCTTCCTTCACATTTACACCCTCGGCCAGGACCTCCGGTGTCCACCAAAGACTTTCGCACCAGGTATCGTCAGGCTGGGCAGAGGGCTCGGCCTTGTATTGTGCACACAAATACCGCGTTTTGTTTATAAGTGCATCAACCCTAACAAAGGAGCCTATACTGAGCTAGCATCCTCATAGGACGTTCACTGTCACCATCTAGGAAAATGACAGCAATGGTATGGAAACTTGAATAAAATCATGAAGACAACTATCTCAACTCTTAATGGCCCTTAATGATTTAGATACATCTTCATGTTTAGTCAATGCTGCAATTTTCTTGGTGAGTCCTGGAAAACGAGATGCTCGCTCTGAATCTGATGCCCCCTGACATGTCAGCCCAGACCCCCTCCTTTCCGGCTGCCCTTGTGGTCATCAGCTCCCTGGGGCTCTGGGGGACTTCACGAAGGCACACCCAGGGTCTGCCCTCCTGTCCCTTCTCTGAGCCTCCAGCCTCTGCCGTAGGTTCTCCTGCACCCACAGGTGCCCCTGGTAGTGCGATTCTTTCCTCCTGCTCCCAGAGGACCCCCGTGAGACGGGCACGCACGGCTCCTGGGGGCCGGCCCCATGGCAAGCAAGCAGCACCCGGGGGCCACCTCCTTCCTTCCCCGCCGTGCCTCTGCTCCGTCCCTGCGGCTGCACCCCTCCCTGCACGCATGCCCCGCACAATCGCAGGCAAATCCTCCTTCAGCTCTTTTTCTCCCTCAGTATCTTGCTGTGCAAACTGATTAGGAAACCAACTAAGTGTCGGTTCATCGGAGATACAGATTAGAGAACCTCTATTAAGATATAATTAAATTTCTAAGCATAATCATCAATGCAACTTCTGTAGGGATGATTATAGTCATCAGTAGTTTATTATGGGGCCAGAATCATGCATAAGTAGGTACAATTTAATGACTAAACAACTGCAAATTAATATAAAAGCAAACCACTGTTTTATAGAAAACAGAATGCTCAAGCGTCACTCTTCTTAAGACACTTTCTAAAGCCGGAACAAGACCCGCTATGTCCCGCACTGGGCGAGACTCCAGAGATCCGGAATCTCTGCAGCCGTGCTGCAAACAACAAACACCCAGGATCCCTGGGCGCAGCCGCAAGCAGAAGGGCTCCGGTGCGGCATGCAGGTGAACTTGACTGGCCAGGCCAAGTACACGCGGCTTTGCACAGAAGTGTGCTGGGTTGTGCTAAGGTTTGAAGCACAAAAATCCTCCCGTCCATGCAGCAGCACTTTCAAGGACTGGGGTAGGTTCTGGGGTAGGCCTGGGAAATGACAGCCCCCATCAGTATTCGAGCCGGCACCCACTTTTCAGAGGGTGACTCGCAATGGGGACAATCAAAATGCTAATAATTGGGAGACAAGGGGGAAAATACCATCCCCGGCACACAGAAGGGTACCCGGATGACACAACTCTAATAGTTTTCAAAGAGGTCACTTACAAGGGAATTTATTTCAACTTGGTGTTATACCTGGAAAATCTGCCTGATATTCCTATGATTACTTCTGCCGGTGGGAACAGTAGGATAGGCTCCCTTGATGGGTATGAAAACAGGGCAATCAGGGGTCTCGGCAGCCTGGGTAAGTGTGACCAGGACACTCTCTCCGTATCACTGCCATGACTTTTCTAGGTCGTGACTGTGACCGTTAAACATGGACGCTGGGATCAGGACCATCTGTCAGAGTCTTTGAGGCTCAAGCACAAAACCAAGTCTTCCTTAAGCCCCTCAGTTTCACCTGATAATATCCCTGGGCCCTGGGATTTCAAGGGTACTTGGTCTCAGGGCCGTGCCTAACCTCAGGTGGCCAAGCTGTCCTGGGGCCACCAGCCGTCTCCATCACTCTCTCCGGGCTGTATCTTTCCATCCACCAGCAGGTCAAGGGGCAACTGTGTATTCTAGTGGTGCGTAAGGGACGAGCAAAACTCAGAACAGGGTAAAATCATGGCTGGCAAGTGCAGCAGGCTTTAAGGAGACAGAGGAGATTTTTGCCAAGGTGGGATGGATTATCCACCATGAGGCACAGTAACATAGACGCAGCAAGAAGGTGGCCTCATCGCTCCCATTTCCCTGGGACTTTGCCACTAGACCAAAGGCACCCAGGAGAGCAAAGACTTGTGTTAAAGAGGCATTTCTCCTTTACAGGGAACAGTTCTGCTCAGGTTCCCCAGGACCGCCCTCCCAGAATTTTCCGTAGCTGAGAACAGACACACATTCTTGACTGGTTCCTTAAAGGACAAATCGTTAAAATGAACATATGTGCCTCAAACATCAACTTTTACTTGGAGCGCAGGTTTTTAGAAACTCAATGATCCATCTAAGTCAGCCCTGAAGATTTCCTGGGGTGCTGGGTCCTCCATTTTCATCTACTTGCACTAAGGATTTCTTTGATGAAGAAGGAAAACAGGAGTCACCTTAAAAACTCGCAAACCTTGAGTCATCTATTAACACCAGCAAAAGTCTTCGAGTGAAAGAGCACAATGAAAAGGCTAAAAAAGCCCACTCAGGAGACAGTGCATTTCTGATACTCTGATCTCTGAAGGGATGCTTCAGCCTTGTTTCTTTCAAACAGGAGCAGACGCTTGGGTCCTGCCCAACCTCCTATCCTTGTATTTTGTGGAAAACGGACCTGCTGATGTCCCCCCCACATCTCCACCACAGGCTTCCCAAAGAAGCCTCCTCTTAAGAAACCTTCAGTGTCTCCCTATTACAGCATTCAAGACTCATCGATTCTGCCCCAAACGACCTTATCTGCAAGTAGGGAAAACACCGAAGAGGCGTCAGAGATGCAAAAGCTGAAACATGAAAAGATGCGCCCTGCGTTTCTCACTATGAGTTTTTGACTTATTTTTGATATGTAAGTCCTTAATCTATTTAGAGTGGGTTTTTGTAGGCTAGGTACGCATCCAATGCCATCTTTTCCCATACCGAAGACCTTTCTCCCAGCTTCCCTGATTCGACGGTCCCTCCTTCCGCCACTGCCTGACCTGCTACCTCCCCACCAGCAATGCTCTACACGCATGAGCGTCCGTCTCGGCCCCTCCTTCATGCCCTCGGTCGGTCTCTCGATTCCCCCACCGGCTCCTTACTATCCGACGACTTTACCGGCTTAACAACTCCCCATTGCTTGCAGGCCACGTCCCACTCGTTGTTTTTCTTCTCCAGAAGTGTCTTTCTTTGTCATTCTTCTTCCATTAATTGCATCAAATTCCATGAAGACTCATGTAGGCATTCAGCTTGGAATGACATCGAATCTGTGGTACATTTTAAGGAGAATCGACTATTTCCACAACAGTTAATTCTTCCTTCGCGTCAGGGGTGGCAAACTATGGCCTGCGTCCTTTTTTGTGAAGTTTTCTTAGAACACAGCACAGCCATTTCTGTACGTCTTGTCTGTGGCGGCTCTTGGGTCACGTGGCTGAGAGGTGGTGAATGAGAACCCCCTGGACGAAATATTTCCTCTCCAGCTCATTAGGGGGAAGTTTGCTGACCTCTGCTCTACATGCATTAGTATATACTTCTCCATGAATTCCGGTGTTGTTTGTTTGTTTGTTTTACACTCTCCTCCTAAAGTTATTGAAAGTTTTCTCTTTAACAGAATACAAATTTTTGTTGAATTTATTCCTTGATACGTGATATTCTTTGATGCTGTGGTAAAAAAGTATCTTCATAAATAAATTTTCCAGTTGTTTCTGATTGGTGTATAATAACAATGCAATGGACTTTTGTAAATGATTCTTCTATCTGCACATCTTGTTCAACTCTCTTATTCTTTTTTTTAATTAATTATTTATTTATTTAAATTTTTTATTAACATATAATGTATTATTTACCCCAGGGTACATGTCTGTGAATCATCAGGCTTACACATTTCACAGCATTTGCCATAGCACATACCCTCCCCAATGTCCATATCCCTACCCCCCCCACCTCCC
>CM052800.1:168104600-168129045 GCA_028533885.1 Nasua narica
GAGCCACCCATGGGCCCCTTGTTTTTGAATTATATACTGGATAATGGATTTTTGTGAGTAATAATCAAACAACTCTTACAGCATATTGTAAGAGGTATTATGATTTATGCTTAGTTTATTTTTTTAATTTGTGTTTTGACTTTTCAGTAAAAAATACAAAAAGTTGCATGCTTAAGTCATTAGGTTTTAGCAAAACAGTATCTCACAAAATAATCATAGGGTTGGCTTCTAGACTGGGGTTATCTCTTATTTAGTCACACCTTTAGGTTTAAAAAAAAAATCCACCAATGCTTTCTATCATGAGTATTGCATTTTTTTAACCCTAAAACAGGCTTGCCCAATAATCTTAATTACATGAGAGGACGTAAATACGAATTTAAACTTTTGTTTTCTCTTTTCTCTGCCCACCCCTTTCATTTCATGCAGGCTGGAACTCAAATCAGTCTGGCTGATTTACCATTTTCCAACGAGATTTTCACTCTGTGGTATAACCTGCTTCCTTCCAAGCAAATGTCTTGCAAAAAGAATGACGAAGAACATGAGGACTGTGTATTTCAAACAACTCAGTCGTTAATAGATGCCATAGACTTGGTGAGTCCAAATCGGAGTAAAAAGGCATGACTAAAGGAAATAATGCGGAATGTGGAATGCCACGGTACCGGCCTCTTCCCGCTGACCTTTACTTCCCTTCCTTCCCCAGCTCGCCACTTCCTCGCAGGTGACCCCGGAAAACGTTTTGCTTTAATTTTTATACTTTTGCTTTAAATTTATACTTTTATATGTTGTTGTGCTCACATCTTTGAGTCCACTGTCAGGTTTTACATTTCGAACTCGGATCATTTGTAGCCGTTAAAGGACTAAGGCTGCAGATTGTCTCAGTTTCTATTTGTTACATCAATAAGGCAATAAATATTTTCTGTTAAGTTTGTTATAAACCAACGGTCATCCACATTCAGCACTTCTAAAAATTAACAGAGGGGGCGTTCTGGGAAGCCATTCATCACTGATTTGGAAGACTTTGCCTAGCCAAACATCATAAAGATTTACTCCTGTGTTTTCTTCTGAGAGTTTTAAAGTTTAGTGTTATTTTTAGGTCTCCGATCCTTTTGAGCTGTTCTTTACGTGTGATGTGAGGCATAGGTCCAATTTCATATTCCTGTAGGTAGGTCTGCAATTGTTCGCAGTACCGCTTAATTGAAAACACTAGTCTTTCCCCACTTGGCACCCTTGCTGAAAGTCACTTTACCATGAGTGTGATCCTTTATACTTCTGAACTCTAAATTCTGTTCTATTAATCTGTATGTCTGTATTTGTGCCAACATCACAGTGCTGTGCTGACTGTAGCTTTGTAGTTATTTTGAAATAAGACCATGTGAGTCATCCAGCTTTGTTTTTCTTTTTTAAGATGGTTTGGGTGATTTGGGGTCCCTTGCATTTCCATATGAATTTTAGTATCAGTTTGTCAATTTCTGCAAAAAAGGGGAGGGCAGCTAGGATTTTTATATGGATTGCATTGAGTCTGTAGATCAACTTGAAGGGTATTGTCATCTTAATAGTTTTAAGTCTTCTGATCATGAATACAGGATATCTTCCCATTTATTTGGGTCTTCAATTATGTCTTTCAAAAAATGTTTTGCCCTCTTCAGAGGCCAAAATCGCACTTCTTCAGTTAATTTTATTCTTTTTGATATTATTGTAAATGGAACTATTTTCTTAATTTCATTTTTAGATTATTCATTGCACAATTGATTTTGACTACTTGTCTTGCATCCTGCATCCTTACTGACCAGGTTTATTGGGTTGAAGAGTTTTTTCGTGGATTCCCTAGGATTTCCTATATGGAAGATCATATCTTCTGCAAATAGAGTTGGTTTTACTTCTTTTTTTCCAATTGCTCCTTATTTCTTTTTCTTGCCCCTTCGCCCTGGCTAGAACTTCCATTATGATATCGCAGGAAGTGGTGAGAGCAGACATCCTTGTCATGGATGTGATCTTAGGCAGAAATTTTCAGTTTTTCACCATTACATGTGATTTCTGCTGTGGTTTATTGTGGCTGCCCTTCATCAAGTTGGGAAATCCGTTTCCTAGTTTGTTGAGTGTTTTATTGTAAAGACTGTGGATTTAACCAGTGCTTTTTGGCATCTATTGAGATGACATGTGATTTTTATCCTTTATTCTGTTCATATGGTTTATTGATTTTCAGATGTCAAACCAACATTGCATTCCTAGGATAAATCCCACTTGGCCATAGTGTATGATCCTTTTTATGTTATCAATTTAGTTTTCTAGTATTTTGTTGAGAACTTTTTTTGTCTGTATGCATAGTTTTCTCCTGATGGCTTTGGTTTCGACATCAGAGTAATTTGGGCCTCAGGGAATGAGTTAGGAAGTATTCCCTCATCATCTCTTTTGAAAGAGTTTGAGAACTGGTACGAATTCTTCTTTAAATATTTGGTAGAATTTGGCAGTGAAGCCCTCCGGGTTTGGACTTTGGGAAGGTTTTTGTTTACTGATTCAGTCTCTTACTTGTTATAAGTCTACTCAGAACTTTGTTATAATGTCACTTTGAGTAGTTTGTGTCTTTCTTGAATGTGTTCATTTTATCTAGGTTGTCTGACTTGTGGGCAAACAGTTGTTTGTAGTAACCCTTGTAATTCACTTTATATCTGTGGATTTGATAGTGATATTCCCTCTTTGCCTCCTAGTTTCGGTAATTTGAGCTTTTTTTCTATTTTTCTTGGTTAATTTAGCTAAAGGTTTTTACTTTTTTGAATCTTTTCAAAGAATCACCTTTTGGTTTCATTGATCTTCTCTAATGTTTCTCTATATGCTATTTCATGAACTTCTACTCTGTTGTTGTTGTTGTTGTTGTTATTATTATTATTATTATTATTATTATTATTATTATTATTATTAGAGAAGGGCAGGGAGGAGGGCCAGAGGTAGAAGGAAGGAGAAAATCTTAAGCAGGCTTCAGCCCCAGCATGGAGCCTGACACGGGACTCAATCTGACAATCCCGAGTTTTCTGTTGTTTTTTTAGAGAGAGAGTAGTCTATTATTTCTCTGATTACTTTAGGTTTACTCTTTTTCCATTTTCCTAAGGTAGAAGGTTAGGTTATAGATTTGAGATCTTTCTTCTGCTTTAACACAGACACTCCTAGTTAAAAATTTCTTGCTAAGTGCTGCTGGAGCAGCATCTTACCAACTCTGATGTGTTGTAATTTTCATTCTTCGACTCATTGGTTATTTAAGAACGTGTTAATTTCCATATCTTTGTTACTTCTTATGATTTCCTTGTGTTACTGATCTTTTATTTCATTACAGTGTGGTCATAGAACACACTTTGTAGGAGTTCAGTCCTTCTAAGTGTACTGAGGCTTGTTCGATGGCCTAGCATATGCTACCGTTCCTGGAGAATGTTCCAGATGCCCTTGGGAAGAGTGTGTGCTCTGCTCTTCTTGAGTGAGTATTCTACAGGTGTTTCTTAGGTTCATAGTGTTGTTACACGTGTATTTACATTTTCATTACACTTGTTACTTTATTCTAATCTCCCTTTAACTCATTTCTTTTGTGGAGAGGAATGATGGAGAGATTTATAACAAAGTGTACAAAGGTAGTGTGAATTTTCCAATGAATTTTCACAAAGTCGACACTATGTAGCTACACCCAGGGTATAGCGCGTTACCGGGACCCCCAGAATCCTCCCTTGTGTCCCATTGAGTCATTACGACTCTCCCCCAAAGGTAATCTCCATTCTGACTTCTAGCTTTGAGTTTATATAGTGGAGTCATTCAGTATACGTTCTTTCATATCTGGCACCTATTCAGCATTGTGTTTGTGCAAGTCATCTGTGTTCTTTTGTGTAATTGTAGCTCAGCCATGCCCAGTGTTGTGTGTAATTATATCACACTTCCTTTATCCATTCTGCTGTTGATGGGCATTTGAGTTTCTGATTTGGGGGCCGTTATGAGTAGTATTGCTATTAGCATCTCGTCTATGTCTTCATTTATCTTCTTTATTTTAGCCATTGTGATAGTTAGATAGTACTGTCCTGTTTTCTGCATTTCCCTGATTATCATGTTTCATGGCCGGATGGATGTCATCTTTTGTGAAATGTCTGTTCAAGATTTTGCCCATTTTTCTATCGGATTCTCTTTTATTAATGGGTTGGTAGCAGTTCTTAATTTTAGACGTGAGTGTTTTGTCCAATAGGTTTTATTTTTTGCAAATATCTTTTCTTATTCTGTGGCTTGCCTTTTCATTTTCTTAATGTTGTTTTTTGGTGAATAGAAGGACTCAGGTTTAATGTAATCTTACTTATCAGTTTTTCCCTGTATGCTTAGTGCTTTCCTTTACTACTTAAGAACTGTTCGCCTACCTCAGGATCATGAAGATGGTTTACTGCATTGTCTTATAAAAGCTTTATTGCCTTACCTTTCACATTTAGGTCTAAATTCAACTGAAATTATTTTTTGTATAAGGTATGAGGTAGGGTCAAGATTCCTTTTTATCCATGTGAGAGCTGATTGACCCAGCATCATTTGTTAAAAAAATTTTCTTTCCCAACTGCATCACAGTGTCATCTTTGTCATAAGTCCAGTGACCTGCACATGTGGGAGTCTATTCATGGATATCCTGTTCTATTCTGCTGGCGTAGTTGTCTACCTCTGTAGAAAATACTATATTTTTTCAAAGTGAGCCCTTGTAATAATTTGTCATTTAGCATGATTTTTGAGGCTATTTATAGATAATCGCTATCAGATTTAAAAAGTTTCTTACTCTTTTTACTTTGCTAAGACTTTTTATTATGCATGGATATTGAATTTTATCAAAACATTTTTACTATTTACTTACCTTTTAAATTGCTTATGTGATTGTTCTCTTTTATTCTCTTAATGTGGTGGATTATACATTGATTAACTTTTGAATCTTAAACCACCCTTGTATTCCTAGGATAGGACAGACTTCATCATGGTAAGTTTTTATATACATTGCCAGATTTGATTTCTTGATTTTGTGTTTGGGTTTTCATTTATGTTCATGAGGGAGATTAGCCTTTAGTTTTCTTTTTTTGTAATGTCATTTTTTGATATCAAGGTTTTACAGGCTTCATAATATAAGTTAGAAAGTATTCCTTTTTTACTCTCTGCAGAAGGTTTTTGTAAGATGGGTGTCATATCTTCCTTAACTATTTGGAAGAATTCCCAAGAAAATTCACCAGCCCAGCCTATAATTTTCTTTTGAGAAGCAGCCTTTCTCAGCTAAGGCTCTGCAAAAGAAGCGAGCACTATAAAAAATGTTTTCAATGACTACTTTTTTATTTCTCCCAAGGATGACATGTAACTTATACCATTATAGATGTTATGTTTTTTGTTTTGTTTTGTTTTAATATAATGGATGCTAGAGGGCATTAGGCTTAATTCTCATGGAGTCCCAGTTGAAAAAGACTGGTGGATTGTTTTTTAATTACAGATTCAATTTCTTTATTAGGTGTAGGACTATTCCAGCTTTCTGTACTTGCATTCATTTTAGTAAAAGTATTTTCTATAGGATTTGTCTGTTTTGTCTATATTACCCAAATTTTACCCAAAGTTATTCATGATACCTTCTTATTTTCATATATGCAAGGACTTTGCTGTGTTCTCTGTTTTGTTTATGACATGGGTAATTTTTACCATTTCTGTTTTTTCTCACTCTTGCTAGACACTTGTCAGGTTTTTTATTTTATTTAAAGAAACAACTTTGGACTCGTTGTTTTTTTTTTTCTATTTATGTATGTGTTTTCTATTTTGTTAATTCTGCTTTTTTATTTATTATTTCCTTGCTTCTGCTATCTTTAGGGTTAATATTCTGTACTTTTACTTCTTCTTGAGGTAGATCATTGTTAGGAACCTTCTTTTCCCATATATGCATGTAGGGCGAAGAATTTCTTTTTTGAGCATAGTTTTGACTGCTTTTCACAAGTTTGATAATATGAGATTATTAAAATATTGAATTTAAAATAGTTTATAATTTCCATTGTAATTTCTTTTTTGGTCTATAAGGGTTTTTTAGAAGTATGTTTACTTAATTCCCAAACAATGGGGTTTTCTAGTCATCTTTTTATTATCGATTCCTAGCTGTATTTCACTCTTTTCAGAGAATAGAGTACATACTGTTCAGTCATACAGAATATTGAGACTTGCTTTGTGGCCTAGCACGTGGTCAGTTTTCATAAAAGTTCTGTGTGTTGTTGAAAAGAATGCATTCTGCAGGCCAAGTTTGTTAATTTTGTCCTTCAAATCTTCCACATTTACTGATTTTTCAGTTCTCTTATTTTACTAGTTGTTGAGCGGTATATTAAAATCCTCCAACTTATGATTATAGACATTTCTCCTTTTAGTTTTCTGAATTTTGTTTCTATATTCTTAGGTAAAGATAAATTTAGCATTATGTTGTAGCTTTCTGTTCAACTAGCGCTTTTATTGTTGTAAAATATCCCTCCTTATCCGTTTACCACTTGTTTTAAAATCTATTTGTCTGGTATTCATAAAGCTATCTCAGCCCTTTTTTTGGTTAGTGTTTTCATGGTTTTATCTTTTTCCACCCTTTTACTTTCAACACTTCTGAATTCTTAGATTTAAGTGTTTCACTTGTAAGCAGTATATGGTTGCTTTTGGTGTATTATCCAGTCTTAAAATCTTTACCATTTAATGGAAATATTTAGTTCATTTACATGTAATGCTATTAGCGATATATTTGGGTTTGACCTTATTGTCTTACTGTTTGTTTTCTTTCAGTACTGACTTTGTTCCTCCTTTTCTTTCTTTTGGATTAGTCAAGTATTTTTTAAATTTCGTTTTCCTTCCTGTTAGACTGTTAGTAATACAATCTTTTGTTTTTTGCTGTGTCCTTAGTGATTACCACATGTACCTTGACATTATTAGAAGCTACCTTAAATTAATGCTTGTACTTTTTCCCAGGCAGTATAAGAATTTTACTCCTTTCCTTATTCCCTTTCCTCCTTCTGTGAAATTATTGGTTATGTATTTTAGGTATGTATATTTTAAATCCTACAAGGTATTATTGTTTTATTGACAGTCAATGTTCATTTAGATTTCCCCACATCTTTACTCTTCCTGGTGTAATTTCTTTCTGCATTAGCGTGCTTCCATTTGGCTCATTTCCTTCTGCTTGAAGAACTCCCTCTGGTATTTCTAGTGCAGATCTGTCAGTGTCTTTATTTATTTATTTTTTTTTTTGCATAATCAGAATTGTGAAGGACTTTTGAAGGACTTTCTTTCTGCATAATCAGAATTGTAGGTGGGCAGTTAATTCTCTGAACATCTCTGAAGATGCCATTTTGTTGTCATCTGGTTTCCATTGGTTCTGTTGAGCTGCTGGAGAACAGTTGATCCTTCAAAAGTAATGCGTCTTTTTTCCACTGTTTATAAGATTTTTCTCTTTCTCCGGTTTTCAGCAATTTCACTCTGATGTGCTAATGTGGTGCTCATTCTGTATACACTAGTGGAATTCTCCATCATGTCATCAGGTTTCTTAAACATATTAATTGTAAAAACTTAAATTCCATCTCTGAATAACTGCAGTGTATGGATCACCTGTAGATCTGCCTCTTTCGTCTTATCTGTTGCTGTTCTTGGCCTCAGTCATTCATCGGGTCCTGTTTCCGGTGGATGCTGAATATTCTGTACGAGGAATGATAGAGGCTCTGGCTCATACCTTCCTCCAGAGAGGATTTACTGTACTTCCAGAAGGCAGGTTACAGATTACTTGGACCACTTGGAGGACTTGAGTTCCAATTTTCCTCTCCCTAGGCAAAAAAGAGTCCTGGAACCATAAAGAAACTTAACCATCTGCTTCCTGTTTTAGCTTCCTCGCGGCTGGGTTTTGTTTAGTTTCTTACCTCTTGCTTTTACATAAGCCACTTAGGAATGGCAGATAGCTCACGGAGAATACTGCTCGCACACTGCTTGCCATGATGGTTCAGCTTGGTTTTCATCTTTGCCTCCTACCGATATTGCCAGTGTTCTCCACAGCCCAAATTTTAGCCTGTACGCCCCACCGCTAGAGCTGACACACGTCCCCAAGGGAGAAGAGTGGCAATGATGTCACTTTACCTCCTTCCACTTCTCTTCTGCCTGGGATCTTGGCCTCTAGTCCTGATTGCCTATGATGTTCTTTCATTGCTTTTAAAACAGCTGGGGGTTTGTTTATTTGTTGCTTTTTGTTTTATTTTGCTCAGCTTTCATATTTATTCTCAGCAGGAGGATTGGGTCCCCTACCACCTTCTTTTTCACCACTGGAAACTTATGTCCCCATCCGATGAGTTTTTAAATCATTTCTCACAATAGATGTTCATTCCCATATGCTTTCTACTCCCCAGGATGCTGTGTCGGCCTTACTTGCAAGAACATCAGCTGAGCTGTTGGCTGTGGAACAGCAGTTAGCCCAGGAGGAAGAAGAAGAACCAGGGCAGGGAGAAGAGCAGAGAGGTCGAGATGGAGACTGGTAAAAACAGTTTTCCCTTTACTCTCTGGGAACTCCAAGAGGATATGTTTCATTTCTTATAGAAAACTTTCAGGGGAGCTTTCCCAGGTTCACATTTTAACCCTGGAATTTTGGAAAGTGGTACCATGCCAGGTAGCCGCCACTAAAGGAAAGACCCTCTGGTCATTAGAGAGTCGAAGAGGGCAACAGTGACATTGTGGGCAGTGTCAGAGTGAACACAGAAAGGAGGTTCTTTGTTCCTGTTTCCTTAAGTTCTGATACTCTTTCTGGAGCTGTTTTAAATTTTAAGTCTAGGGGCACCTGGGTGGCTCGGGTAGTTGGGTGTCTGCCTTTGGCTCAGGTCATGATGTTGGGGTCCTGAGACCGAGCACCACATCAGGCTCCCTGCTCAGCAGGGAGTTTGCTTCTCCCCCTTCCCTCTGGCCCTCCCCTCCACTTATTGTCTCTCTCTCAAATAAATAAATAAAACCTTTTTAAAAAAAAAAAAAATTGTCTAAAATACCTGTTTGAAAGGTGTGGTAGTGTATTGTCCATTCATATATAAATTTAAAAACTTAGTTTCTTTTTCTTTTTTCTTTTTCTTTTTTTTTGTAAAAGATTTTATTTATTTATTTGACAGAGAGAGAGCGATCACAAGTAGGCAGAGAGGCAGGCAGGGGTTGGTGGGGGAGCAGGCTCCCTGCAGAGCAGAGAGCCCGATGCGGGGCTTGATCTCAGGACCCTGAGATCATGACCTGAGCCGAAGGCAGAGGCTTTAACCCACTGAGCCACCCAGGTGCCCCTTACTTTCTTTTTCTTTAAGCTACCAGAAGTACCACCATACCATTTAGGTTCGGGCAAGTCAGAACACACGTTATAGAAAACAGCTTCACAGTTGTCACTCTCCATTTGTTTCCATGTCCATCTTCTTTTCTTGCTCCCTCTTCATTCTCTACTCCCCCACCCTTTAAAAAACAAAGGTTACTGTAGCTTTTGTCTAGAATCACATACATATAAAGAACTGTTGTGAGCAAGATGGCGGAGGAGTAGGAGTCCTAAATTTCATCTGGTCCCAGGAATTCAGCTAAATAGTTTTCAAACCATTCTGAACACCTACAGACTCAACAGGAGATCAAAGAAAAGGATAGCAGCAATTCTATGAACAGAAAAGCGACCACTTTCTGGAATGTAAAATGTGCAGAGAATGGAACATTCTCCAGAATAGATCACATCCTGGGTCACAAATCATGTCTCAGCTGGTACCAAAAGACTGGGATAATTCCCCACATATTTTCAGACCACAGTGCTTTGAAACTAGAACTCAACCACAAAAGGAAAGTTGGAAAGAACTCAAATACATGGAGGCTAAAGAGCACCCTACTAAAGAATGAATGGGTCAACCATAAAATTAAAGAATTTTAAAAATTTATGGAAACAAATGAAAATGAAAACACAACTGTTCAAAATCTTTGGGATACAACAAAGGCAGTCCTAAGAAAAAAGTATATAGCAATACAAGCCTTTCTCAAGAAGCAAGAGAGGTCTGAAATGACAGACAGAGAAAGGAGCTGGAGAAAGAACAGCACATAAAGCCTAACCCAGCAGGAGAAGAGAAATAATGAAGATCAGAGCCAAAATCAATGAAATAGAAACCAAAAGAACAGTGGAACAGGTCAACGAAACTAGGAGCTGATTCTTTGAAGGAATTAATAAGATCGATAAACCACTGGCCAGAAAAGAGAAAGGACCCAAATTAATAAAATCATGAATGAAAGAGGAGAGATCACAACCACCACCAAAGAAATATGTTGATCACAACTCAACTTATTATGAGCAGCTATACGCCTGCAAATTAGACAATCTGGAAGAAGTAGATGCATTCCTGGAGACACATGAACTACCAAAACTGAACCAAGAAGAAATAGAAAACCTGAACAGACCAATAAGGAGATTGAAGCAGTCATCAAAAATCTCCCAACAAACAAGAGCCCAGGGCTAGATGGCTTCCCAGGGGAATTCTACCAAACATTTAAAGAAGAATTAATACGTATTCTCCTGAAACTGTATATGGAAGAAAACTTCCAAACTCATTTTATGAGGCCAGCATTACCTTGATCCCGGAAGCAGACAAATAGCCCATCAAAAAGGAGAATTACAGACCAATATCCCTGATGAACACGGATGCAAAAATTCTCACCAAAATACTAGGCAATAGGATCCAACAGTACGTTAAAAGGATCACTCACCACAACCACATGGGATTTATTCCTGGGCTGGAAGTTTGGTCCAACATCCTCAAATTAATCAATGTGATACAATACATTAATAAAAGAAAGAACAAGAACCATATGATCCTCTCAATAGATGCAGCAAAAGCATTTGACAAAGTACAGCATCCTTTCTTGATCAAAACTCTTCACAGTGTAGGGATAAAGGGTAAATACCTTGATATCAGCAGAGCCATCTATGAAAAACCCACAGCAAATATCATTCTCAATGGGGAAAAACTGAGATTTTCCCCTAAGGTCAGGAACATGGCACGAATGTCCACTATCACCATGCTATTCAACATAGTACTAGAAGTCCTAGCCTCAGTAATCAGACAACAAAAAGAAATAAAAGGCATCCAAATCAGCAAAGAGGTCATAAAACTTTCACTCTTTGCAGATGATATGATACTTTAGGTGGAAAACCCAAAAGACTCCACTCCAAAACTGCTAGAACTCAAACAGGAATTCAATAAAGTGTGAGGATAGAACATCAATGCACAGAAATCAGTTACATTTCTATACACCAACAAGACAGAAGAAAGAGAAGTTAAGGAGTCAATCCCATTTACAATTGCATCTAAAACCATAAGATACTTAGGAATAAATCTAACCAAAGAAGCAAAGAATCTGTACTCATAAAACTGTAGAATACTCATGAAAGAAATTGAGAAAGACACAAAGAAATGGAAAAGTGTGCCATGTTCATGGATTGGAAGAACAATTATTGCTAAAATGTCTATGCTACCTAAAGAAATCTACACATTTAATGCAATCCCTATCAAAATACCATCAACTTTTTTTACAGAGCTGGAACAAAAAATCCTAAAATTTATATGGAACCCAAAAAGACCCCAAATAACCAGAGGAGTGTTGAAGAGAAAACTAAAGTTGGCAGCATCACAATTCCAGGCTTCAAGCTCTATTAGAAAGCTATAGTCAACTAATCTTTAACAAAGCAGGAAAGCATGGAAAAAAGACAGTCTCTTCAACAAATGATGTTGGGAAAATTGGACAGCCACATGGAGAAAAATGAAACTGGACCATTTCCTTACATCACACACAAACTAGACTCAAAATGGATGAAAGACTTCAATGTGAGACAGGAATCCATCAAAATCCTTGAGGACAACACAGGCAGCAACCTGTTCGACCTCAGCCACAGCAACTTCTTCCTAGAAACATCACCAACGGCAAGGAAAACAAGGGCAAAAATGAACTCGTGGGACTTCATCAAGATAAAAAGCTTTTTGCACAGCAAAGGAAATAGTCAACAAAACCAAAAGACAACTGACAAAATGGGAGAAGATATTTGCAAATGACTTATCAGATAAAGGGCTAGTATCCAAAACCTATAAAGAACTAAACTCAACAGTCAAAGAACAAATAATCCAATGAAAAAATGGGCAGAAGACATGAACAGACATTTCGGCAAAGAAGACATCCAGATGGCCAACAGACAGATGAAAAAGTGCTCAACATCACTCAGCATCAGGGAAACCACAATGAGATACCACCTCACTCCAGTCAGAATGGCTAAGATTAATAAGTCAGGAAAGGACAGATGTTGGCAAAGATGCGGAGAAAAGGGAACATTCTTACATTGTTAGTGGGAATGCGAGCTGGTGCAGCCACTCTGACAATCAGAATGGAGGCTCCTCAAAAAGTTGAAGATAGGGCCCCTGGGTGGCGCAGTTGGTTGAGCGACTGCCTTCAGCTCAGGTCATGATCCCGGAGTCCCAGGATCGAGTCCCACATCGGGCTCCCAGCTCCATGGGGAGTCCGCTTCTCACTCTGACCTGCTCTCTCTCACTCTCTCTCTTTCCTAATAAATAAATAAATAAAATCTTTAAAAAAAAAAAAAAAAAAAAAGTTGAAGATAGAGCTAACCTACGACCCAGGAATTGCATTACTGGGTATTTACCCCAAAGATACAAATGTAGTGATCTGAGGGGGCACGTGCATCCCAATGTTTATAGCAGCAATGTCCACAATAGCCAAACTATGGAAAGAGCCTAGATGTCCATCAACGGATGAATGAATAAAGAAGTTGTGGGGGGTGTGTGTAGATATATATATTGGAATATTATGCAGCCATCAAAAAATGAAATCTTGCCATTTGCAAGGACATGGATGGAACTAGAGGGTATTATGCTAAGCGAAATAAGTCAGTCAGAGAAAAACAACTATCATATGATCTCACTGATATGAGGAATTTGAGAAACAAGACAGAGAGTCATAGGGAAAGGGAGGGAAAAATGAAACAAGATGAAACCCCAGAGGGAAACAAACCGTAAGAGACTCTTAATCTCAGGAAACAAACTGACGGTTGCTGGAGGAGAGGGGCGTAGGAGGGATAGGGCAGCTGGGTGATGGACACTGGGGAGGGTATGTGCTATGGTGAGCGCTGTGAATTGTGTAAGACTGATGATTCACAGACCTGTACCCCTGAAACAAATAATACATTATATGTTCACTTAAAAAAAAAAAGCCTGTCATTCCTATTGCAGTTTTCTCTAAAAACGAATTTTAGTGAATATGTCAGGGGTTTTTTGTTTTTTGTTTTTGTTTTTGTTTTTGTTTTGTTTTGTTTAAAGATTTTATTTATTAATTTGACAGAGAGAGACACAGCAAGAGAGGGAACACAAGCAACGGGAGTGGGAGAGGGAGAAGCAGGCCTCCCCCATAGCAGGGAGCCCGATGCGGGGCTCCTTCCCAGGACTTTGGGGTCATGACCTAAGCTGAAGGCAGACGCTTAACAACTGAGCCACCCAGGCACCGTGAATATGTCAGTTTTTAAATTATATATGTAAAATTATTTGGATTGATTGAAATGTGTATGTAGTTGTTTTTACTGATATGTTTGAACTACTGTTAACATATGTGTAGCATGGGGGGGGGTGTGTATATATGTGTGTGTGTGTAAAACTTGTTACCAGCCAGCAGTGACAAGATATGTCATAAATAACAAACTCTTGGATATTTGAAAGGAGCACCTTACTACTGTGATGCAGAAAGTTGCAGATATTCTTTGTTGTTATCCGAAGCCCTTTACAATGGTTATGAATCACAGAATTGCAAAAATAATAAATACAAGAGTGATTATAAGGTTCATCATGGTATTTTTAAATACCAAATTGTATATGTAAAATGCAATTCATCTCATATACATTTCAAAAAATACACGTGGCATGTAGCACAAAGGAATCTATAGCTCGCAGAATTCATTGCTAGCTGCCCTGTGCTCACGCCATGACCCGGTGTTTAATTACTGGCGAGCACCAAGTTGTCAGAATGGCCCTGATCACAATTAAAGCTCAGCTTTGAGCTATCAGGGGAAGAAGTGTTTCCGTTTTAAGGACCTGTAACTCAACAAAGCATGAGGTATTCCAAGCCCCGGCGGTACGATTGCGTTCCTGTACACGCGGGTGACACGGACTAGAAACCGCATGAACGTTCTGGAGCCCCGGTTACCAGGCCGCCCCAGCCCACGCCCTGGCTTTTGTTAAAGGCAAAATCCTATGGCATTAGGATTCTTGTTATGTCCGTAGTAAAACTCCCTTTACACAGGGTTTCACCCCTGCTAGCCTGTAAACACAGTGGACAATGGACATTATTATATTTTAATTTTATTTTTAAGTAATCTATACACGCGACGTGGGGCTCGAACTTAAAACCCCAAGATCAAGAGTCTCTTGCTTTCTGACTGAGCCAGCCAGGCCCTCGGATAATGGAGATTTTCGATGGTTAACGTCTTTATTTGCTTTTAGCAGAGTCCCTCCGTCCTGTTGTATGATTAATTTTACCATAAACAGCTAATATCAAGGTACACTAGAGTGAGCGTCCGTGTTTTAAATGGCCGGGTTAAAGTTTAGATGTGATTTGCAGACTATTTCTATTTTAATATGTAGGAGCCAGGTCGAATTTCCTGGGCTTAACTTTCTAGAACCGGTGGTTTCGCCGCCTGTTGCTGGGGCGTCAGCGGGCGGTTGTATCTTTCGGGAGCGTCTCTGCGGCCATTGGCGCCCCGGTTGGCGCCCCGGCCGCGGCTCGAGGCCCCGCGCGTGAGCCCCGTTCACCGCGCCACCTGCCTGTGCGGGGGCCTGATGCCTCCTGTTGCGTCCCACCGCAGGTTAACCATGCTGCAAGAGGCCTCTGAGGAAGTCGCGGCTGAAGGAAAGGCTGAAGTGAAGTTGCGGGAGGACAGCAGCTGTACGGGAGACTCGAGCCCGAGCCCCAGCGCGCCCGAGGTGGAGGACGACGCGGGCGGGATGCACAGCCGTGGTGCCGAGGACCGCGGGGGTCAGCCCCCTGCGGGGCCGCGCACCCTGGTAAGGACCCATCGCCGCGCGCTCTGACGCCCATCCCTGTGTCTCCGGCTGTGATCCTGCCTTGGGATTTTGTGCAGAGTGGGTCCTCGGAGGTGTCTGTGGAAATGGGCAGTGGCCAGGCCCTAAAACTCTTGAAGGGGCCCCAAATATTCATTTCTCGCTTACATTTTATATAAGAAGATGAATAGTGCCATTTAGTCTCTATAAATGTCCTGTGAATATTTACTGAAAGCATTTCCAGAATGACTGCCAAATTCCAGGGTAACTACTTACTTGTGTTAAGTTCTGTAAATGTGAGTTTATTTCCATTTCAAACCCGAAGTAAAGATTTAAAGTTCCTCTTGGTTAGGTGGGGTTCTAGTTCGAATCTGCTCTGGAACATGGCAGGTGGCCCGGTGGGGGCGCTGGCCAAGTTAGGCGGCGGTAACTGCTCCTGGAGGGAGAGACGTGGTGGTGGAGGCCACATCCCCGCGGGGAGGAAACATTTTCAGCTTGGAGGATGTTGGCCGACTTGGGATGTTGGTAATGGGGTCTAGGAAATTCCAGTTCTTTATTCCTGGGGGAAAGAGTATTGTACCCTGACCAGAGACTTCCTTCAATAAACCAGCGTTAGGCAGGTTGGAATCCTTTTGTACACTTAAGATCAGCAGTAAACCTCTGCCTGTGCCTGTAGAGTTTGTATTTTGAGAAACTTCTGTTTTTATTTACATTTAATTTTTTGTTACATTTCCAAAGAGACTCTAAGAATCCAAACTCAGCTTCACAGCGTTGCTGTTTTCAAATATATATTATTGTATATTCCATGTGAAATTGTAACTTTGTAGTATATTTTCATTTTCTTGTATGTAAGTACTTATATCATTATTCTGGGGGGAAAAAAAACCAAATGGATTGTTGAACAGTGTTTAATGATGAAGTATTCCTAGATAAGATTTTCTACAGAACCACATTTATCCTCTAAATCCCAGCCTTCGTGGAGGGGGTCTGATGAGTTAGAGGCAGCACCTCCATTTACGGGTGACCCTGTCCTCGCCATGGCGGGTCACTTCCTAACTCAGTGGAGAGCTCTTTCCCTGGGCTCCCATCCGGAGTAACACCAGGCCTTGCTCTCCCCAGTGGCCCCAGTGCTGGGCGAGGCTGTGTTGTGGGATTAGATATTCCTTTTGTACTTAGAAGTAAGGAGCAGTCAGATATCCACGCTGGTCCATCGACAAATTTCTGACTTCCATTTCAGGTCGATAAAGAGACCAACACAGAAGAGGCCAGTGACACCGGGGTGGCGGTTCGTCCCAAAGACCGCAGCAGCCTGAGCACTCGGCAGCGGCCCTTCGTGCGCAGCAGCGTGATCGTGCGCTCACAGACCTTCTCCCCAGGGGAGCGCAACCAGTACATCTGCCGGGTAAGGGGCCCAGGGCCCTGCCCTCCCACCAGGAGCGGCCCCCCAGGTCGAGAGACCCTGCACAGACAGGCTTCAGACGCCCGGCTGCAGACGATCGTGCCTAGAACTGCTATGAAATAGACCCGAAATATCACACTCGTAGGGGGCTTCTCAGTTGGGTGTTTGTTTTTTTTTTTTTCTTTTCCTAAATGTGATGTCTCATGAAGTCTAAGCCATTTATTCAGCAAACATGTGAAATTAAGGACCTGGCTGCTGAGTATATTTGTACCTCATTCTGTATCTAGAAACTTAAAGTGACTTGAGACTTAAATATTTTTGTATTTCTGCCATACATCATCCATGCTTCAAAGCACATTAATCCCGCAGAACCAAAATTGCATCTTGGGTTTTCGAAAACAAATTGTCTTTTAATAATGCCTCTAGACATGGAATCAGATTCACAGTTCTGTAGAGAATATGGTAGGATTTGCATCAGTTTGCCAAGGTCTACTTCCAGAAGTAGTTATGACTTACGGTAATATAGATTAATAATTATAAAATGGTTGAAAAAATACTTTCAGAATTCTGAATTTATTCATTTGGTTCAACCAATGCTTTTATGAACACCTGCTGCTAAGAGTGTTTCTAGACACTTGGTTGGAATTCCTCTGTGAACAGAAGAGCCCCAGAGCCCTGCCCTTGCAGAGCTCACGTCCTTACGAGTTGAGCCAGAAAATGTGAAGTTATGAAGTGTCTTGGATGCAGACCAAGTCTCTGGAAAACAGTCAAGCAAGTTAAGGGGGATTGGGCATGGTGAAAAGAAGGGTCTCAGGTTTAAGCGGGGTTCAGAGTAAGCGTCATTGAGCAGGTGCCGTTTCAGCCGAGACCTAAAGCGGGTGAAGGGGTCGAACCCTGACCTGGTTCTAACCCTCTATGTTATCCAGACCTTCCTTTTTAAAAATGAGTCTTGCAAATTAGCTAAAAATACAAAGGATAATTTTATTTTTGAGTATGTGTAACTATCTTAATGCAGGAGTTCTGATAACTATCACTAAAAGGCAATTGTCGAAGTTATATAAGAAAAACTTAGTTGTTTAAGAAAAGCATAAAACAGAGAAAAACTTGTCAGGGGAGGATTTTCTTAAAAAAACAAACTCCTCCTTACCTGATGTAAACGTCTCAGTTGTAAACCACTAGCACTCTGCCATGTAGTAATTTTCTTTCTTTCTTTCTTTTTTTATCCTTTGTCGCCAGTTGAATCGAAGTGACAGTGACAGTTCAACCTTGGCTAAAAAATCCCTGTTTGTGAGAAACTCCACTGAACGGCGCAGTTTGAGGGTCAAAAGGGTATGTATTTCCCCAGCAGTATCTCCCTGTCTCGGCCCAATCCAGAGTCACAAATTGGGAAGCATAAATACCAGAACTGCTTAGCGCCATTGCTCCGTGCTTTTGGGCCACTGAATGAAGCCACCGTGATTCCAGAGAGGCATAGATGTCATTTGGAGACAGGGGGAGGGGATGCCTGAGACCAGTCATTCGGCACTGGTTTCGATCCTGAGATAACGAAGCCAGGAAATTCACTTTGCGGTAACGATGGAAGAGGGGCTCACTGAGTGGGTTGATGGCACTGTGTCCCCATACCTTCCCCAGCTTTCCAGCAAGAGTGTAACACCCAGAATCGTTTCAGAGAAGGTACACTGTATTAGGAACATGCTCAACAAACACACTTTTGGGAACGCTCCAGTTTTCCTGGAAGCCGTAGGTCTCTGAAGGAGCCTTAAAAGATAAGTCGGAGAGAATATTTAAATTAATTAAAAGGTTGGACTGTTGCAGCAGTTCAACAATTCCTGCTTCCTTACAGCTGAAATGCTAATGAAAGTTATATGCTTACTAATGATTTGTGTTGTAGTAATTGACTAAGCTATTATACTTCAGCAGAGATGTGTTGTTTAAATAAGCAGGAAGCCCTGCGTGGGCTGCCTCCAGGAGGCCCCAGTCTGATGAAAGTGCTCAGGGAGCACTCAGGACTGTGGAATGTATGGTGGGTGAAAGAGGAAGGAGCTGGGGCTCGTGGGTGGCTCAGCCGGTTGACTGCATGGAAACTGTTACATTGGGAGTGTTTACACCACAGAAATCGGCAGACCCTACAACCAGTTCTTCTCTTCCCACCCACGCACCCTCAGAACCACTCATTAAACGTTGGTCAGCACACTGCTCCACATCACAGTACTTAGAAAGGATTACATAGCCATTAGGAAGGATTTCTCGTTCTGAAAAACCAGTAATACCTCCAAAGAGACCGTGTGTCTTGGTAATGCTGCTTGTAGTGAGTTTGTTAGAGCAGAGGTTGAATAGAGGGAACCTCGTAAGAATGTTAGAGAATGTTCCAGCGGTATGTGTGGGACAAGGAGCCGCCAGTAAAGCTCTTCAGCCCTGGGCGAGGGCTCTGGAACAGGAAGGGGGACAGCAAGCCCTCCCCTCCCACCCCCTGCCCACCCCCCTCCATCTGTCATGAGCACCACTGTCATTCCAGATTGTCATTCCAGATCTCCCAGCCCAAGTACTCCTCAAATTCGAGTCCCTCCTCTCGCATCCCGTAGTACGTGTTTTTATTAGTAACCTCATTTTTCCATTCCCACTGCCAACCATCTGGGCGAAAAAATACCCTCCTTGTTCCCCTCCGCTGACGACAATCTTACCCAGCCTCCTTTGACTTCCTTTCCTCAAGAAAGCGTGACCGGCCCTGGGCGATCTCTCCGTGGCACAGCTCCCTGCTGAAAGTCTTCAAGGTTCACGAGTGGGGCTTTTCTTCCTGGGGTTTGCCCCACCCCGGCAGACATTTAGTCACACAGACGCAGTAATTATTTCTTGCTAAATGGGTAAGATCGACTGCAGGAAGGGCACCAGTGAGTCACTGGTGAAAGTGGGTATCAGGCCGTGGGAAATCAAGGAAGGAGCTAGGACGTAAGCATACTGATGAGAGGAGGGGCTCAGAATCAGAATGACTGGCTACGCTCTGGCCCCACACGTACAGAAATTATGGCTAAAGGAGCCTGCCCTGGGGGTGCAGTCCCTGGTTCTGAAACGGACGAAGAGTCGGTTTCACAGAGGGCGGGCTCTGTGTAGTAAATTGGCCGGGCTAGGAGAGGCTGTACCAGGGTAACAACCTACAAAATCTCTGCGGTTTAAAACAATAAAGGTTTATTTCTCACTTAGCTCAGCGTTCACTGCTGGCTGGCTAGATGCTGTGCTCATTTTGTCTTCGCTCAGGACCCACCCTGATGGGGCCTCCGCCTCTGAATCTTTGCCGTCCTGCTAGCAGGGGACAGAAATGCGTCCGTCTCCCGCCGGAGGTGGTGCACATCACTGCCACTCTGTCCGTGGCCCAAGCAGGTCACCTGGCCGGTGGCGTCTCCCTTCAAGGGAGCCAGGAAGTGCTTGCTCTCAGGTGCCAGGGACGAGGAAGAGCAGAATCGTGCGCGCCCACATAATCAGGCTGTTGCGTTGTTTTCTGACCCTGCAGCCGGTTTGCCAGCCAGTCCTGAGAAGGACAGCCCAAGAACACCCAGGGCGCACATCTCTAGACCTCGAACTGGACCTCCAGGCGTCTCTCACCCGTCAGAGCCGCCTCAATGATGAGCTGCAGGCCCTCAGGGGCTTGAGGCAAAAGCTGGAGGAGCTGAAAGCTCAGGGAGAGACCGACCTTCCGCTGGGTGTGCTGGAAGATGAGAGGTTCCAGAAGCTCCTGAAAGAAGCTGAGAAGCAGGTACAGATCCCAGTGTCTCCAGTGTCCCCGAGGGGTGGGCAAAGAGTGGGTCGTAGAGCGGCCCTGTGGAAGGTCCCAGCCTCCACCTGGGTTTCAGCAATGCCTCGGGTCCTTTTCCTGGAACACAGAACACTTTTTCCCCACTGTCGTAGGCCCTTTCTTTTCTTTTCTTTTCTTTTTTAACCTAGGCTATTGCTGAGAGTGTGGAACTGCCACCCACCAGGGTACAGATAGGAGATCCCCCCACCACGTCTCTGCCCCCCTACCGGCCACCCGCCCGCAAGGAGCGCGGCCACCAGAGACAGTGGTCAGTTTCTGCTCAGCGGTTGTCTCCGTCTCAACATGAGACCTGGCAAATAAATACAATTTAACTTTTACTATAAACGACAAATCTCATTTGAGTTTTCTGAGTAGCTCTCTAAGGTTCATGACCCACCTCAGTTGTAAATGCGTTGTTCATTTTAATGCTTCTAAAGTTTCACATTCTTTCTTTCCATCAAAAAATATCAGACTCCACATATTGGCGTTCTCCCCTGCCTTTCACCATACAGGTTACTATAAAAATAAGGTCAAAATCACTGATTAAAAAGTGGGGTATTTGTGGGGCGCCTGGGTGGCTCAGTTGTTTAAGCGTCAGCCTTCAGCGCAGGTTATGATCTCGGGGTCCTGGATGGAGTCCTGCATCAGGCTTCCTGCTCAGTGGGGGTCAGCTTCTCTCTCTCTCTCTCTCTCTCTCTCTCTCTCTGCCTCTATGCTTACTGACTCTCTCAAAATTTTTTAAAAATCTAAAAAAAAAAGACTAGGGTAATTTTAAGGGAATATTTCTATTGTTCTGCCACCTCCCTCCAACCAGAATTTTCTAGAACTTGCATATTTATCCAGTTGGTTTATTCTCTCAAGTTTAGAATTCCTATTTGGATATAGGAGAGTATATCCACATCCGTGTGTAATAGACAAATAGAATTTTCCACATAGCTGAAATATTACAAATGCCAAAACCTTATTCTCTTTCAACCATTTTGGATGGAAATATAGATTATAAACTTTCTTAAACTAATAGAAAATCTTGTCCATATTACAAACCTCCCTTTTTGGGCCAGTTACTGTTTAGTCACTAGTGTGTGGTACTATAGCAAAACTGAGCCATTTAATTGCCTAGCACTACTAATCCTAGATGGAACTCAGAAACTTAATAAACGAATTTTAGGGATCAGACTGATCCCAGTAATTTTTAGAGAAAGTTTAAGCAACAAAACATTATCACATATCAGGGCACCTGGGTGGCTCAGTCGTTAAGCGTCTACCTTCGGCTCAGGTCATGATCCCAGGATCCTGGGATTGAGCCCCTCATTGGGGTCCTTGCTTGGCGGAAGCCTGCTTCACCCTCTCCCACTCCTCCTGCTTGTGTTCCTTCTCTCGCTGTGTCTCTCTCTGTGAAATAAATAGAATCTTAAAAAAGAAAAACATATCACATATCTGTATTATGTCCTACCTACTAGCAAGAGACCTGGCATACAGTAGAGCATCAGTAAGTATCTCTCTGTTCAGTGGAGAGTTGAATTGTAGGCCTTATGTTTGGTCCTCTAGAGACTACGAGGATAATTAGACACTGTCACGCCCTCTAAGAGCTTATGGATTGGCCAAGGAATTGAGCCAGATACACCAGGTCCTCAAGAGAAATCACTTTCTAATAAGATCAGGAGCTGTTTCAAGGAGGAAGTAGCAAAGCGGTCTTGAGGGCAGGTAGTAGGACTTCCATCCACAGTGGGGAGAGAGGCGAGCAGATGCAGGAACCCATGGTAGTCAATGTCCAGGGTAGCTCCCAACAGTGAAGGGTCCATAGACATGAGCCCCCAGGAGAGCAGGGCCACAGCATGGCTATCTCTGCACAATGGAAGATGGCATTAAAAGCTGAAATCGCCAACTCTTAACATTTGTCACCTTGATAATAACCATTGCTTTTATTCTCTTGAGTCTGTGATTAACAATCATTTCAAACTCTTGGTTTGATTAATATCATGGAGGAGCATCACGATCTTTTGAACCCTATGGGTCCAAGGCTTTCAAAGCTGGATTAGTGTTTTACAACTATAGATATATAGGTTTTTATAGGGTTTTTTGTTGTTGGTTTGTTTTTTATTTGTCGTGATCTGAAATTCCAGATCCTTGGAATATCAGTAATTACAGAAACTTTGGGGCTTTTTTTTTTTAACCTTATATCATACTGCTAAGCTCATCCATGAACTGCTTGGAATTGTAGTTTGTTTTGAGAGCTATCTAATCTCCAGTGCGTAGAGAGAAGCTCAGTAAAGCAAAAAGTCAGTTGTTTGAAAAAAAACTAAAATAAACAAAATAGACAAAGCTCTGGCAAGATCAATGAAGAGAAGATACACATACAGAAAACTGTAAAAGTAAAGAGGAGTAGAACTACGGATAACTTTGAAATGTAAAAGATAAGTTAGTAATATAAAAAATATAGGCCAGGGACGCCTGGGTGGCTCAGTTGGTTGGGCAACTGCCTTTGGCTCAGGTCATGATCCCGGCATCTTGAGATCGAGTCCCACATCGGGCTCCTGCTCCGCAGGGAGCCTGCTCCTCTCTCTGCCTCTGCCTGCCTCTCTGCCTGCTTGTGTTCTCTCTCTGTTAAATGAATAAATAAAATCTTAAAAAAAAAGATATAGGCCCACAGTTTGGACAAATATCTAGGAAAATGGAACATATTAGACTTGAGGAAGGGGGAAAAACCATTGAAAATCCTATACCTCTCAAAGAAAGCAGTGATTAAAAAATCTACCCACCAGGAAAATACAGGTCTAGATGTTCTGTAGACATGGTCCACCAAACTATCAAAGATTCCCTCAATTTTATGTAAACTCTTCCAGACACCAGAAGAAGAGAGTTCACAACTCATTCTATGTGACCAATGTCCCTAATTCCAAAACTAAACAAAGATAGTACCAAAAGGAAAAATCACAGGCCAGTTTCATCCATAAATCTAGATGCAAAAATCCTAAATCAAATATAAGTAAATATAATTCAACAATACATAGAAAAGATACTACATTTTAACCTGTTGAATTCTGCAAGGACTCTTTATCACTAGAAGAATCCTTTAGTGCGATGAGTCCCCTGAACAGATTAAGGAGAAAAGCCCTTTGGTCAACTCAACATATACAGGAAAATTGCTGATAAAGGTCCGTAGTCACTCATGCTTAAAACTCCTGGCGGGTGGGAGGAGATGACGTTTTTAATTTGGTGGAGAATAACCAACAGCAAATCTGGTCCTAAATAGATAAACATTGGAATCGTTCTCTCTAAAATCAGACACAGGCATTCAGCACTTTTCTGCTCAACATTCTAACCAACATGAGGCAAGAAAAAAGTAGAAGCAGAGAGATTGGAAAGGAGGAGCTGAAGCTATCCTCACTGGCCGCTACCATATTGGGTACATGAAAAATCCTCAAGTTCCTATAAAGAATAAGGGAGTTGAAATAAATTGACGGTATTTTGATAGGGATTGCATTAAATGTGTAGATTGCTTTAGGTAGCATAGACATTTTCACAATATTTCTTCTTCCAATCCATGAGCATGGAACATTTTTCCATTTCTTTGTGTCTTCCTCAATTTCTTTCATGAGCACTTTGTAGTTTTCTGAGTACAGATTCTTTGCGTCTTTGGTTAGGTTTATTCCTAGGTATCTTATGGTTTTGGGTGCAATTGAAAATGGAATCGACTCCTTAATTTCTCTTTCTTCTGTTTTGCTGTTCGTGTATAGGAATGCAACTGATTTCTGTGTGTTAATTTTATATCCTGACACATGATTGAATTCCTGTATGAGTTCTAGCAGTCTTGGAGTAGAGTCTTTTGGGATTTCCACATAAAGTATCATATCGTCTGCAAAGAGTGAGAGTTTGACTTCTTCTTTGCCAATTTGGATGCCTTTTATTTCTTTTTGTTGCCTGATTGCTGAGGCTAGGACTTCTAGGACTATGTTGAACAGCAGTGGAGATAGTGGGCATCCCTGCCGTGTTCCTGACTTCAGGGGAAAAGCTTTCAGCTTTTCCCCATTGAGAATGATATTCGCTGTGGGTTTTTCATAGATGGCTTTGATGATGTTGAGGATGTGCCCTCTTGCCAACACTGTGAAGAGTTTTGATGGACAAATAATCCTAAAATTTATATGGAACCAGAAAAGACCACGAATAGCCAGAGGA
>CM052800.1:168129545-168194404 GCA_028533885.1 Nasua narica
CAGGAATATCCACGGCGGCTGAAATTGACTTTGACAATGACAGAGACTGACTGGAGGGACTTCGTAGTCCTTCCGACGTGGTCTCTGTCCTCCAGCGGGGGCGGGTGCCTGAGAGTGGGATGTGCATACGGGAAGTCAACTTGGCCTGTGGAAGATTCCAGAGTGCTGAGGGAGAACGAGCGGTGTCACGACCCTGGGCCACCTGCCCCCCATGTGGGGTCAGATGCCCCTGAATGGACTGAGTGCTGGTGATCTGACTCGAAGAGGATTAGTCTTTACAGTTAAATATGTGCTTTTAGTGGTTTTCACGTATGGCACTCGATGCTCTTTCCAAAGAAAGCTCTCGCATTCCTTTAGGGTGATTTTTTAATAGCAGCTTTCTAATACAAGATGCGTTTGAAAGGTAGGAGCTCTATCCTGGCAGCTTTGGCGATGCTGGGTTCTGGGCGCAGACCCAGTGGCAGGAGCGAGGCTAGAGCCGGGCCCACGGACCCCGGCGGGGTCGGACCCTGGGTGATTCTCGCGCTGGTCTCCCCGTTCTCCGGCACCAGCCTCATGGACTGGCCCCTCCAAACTGACTGAGCGTTGAGACGGGGTCGTTAGAGAGAACACTCCAAATACATGAAGAGTGAAAACAGCTTCGACACGCTCAAGATCCTTCAAGTCCAAAGCACAGAATACACCCCACCTTCTTCTCTTGCTGCTTCCTGCGTACTTTCATGAATGTCCGCGGCCTGTGGTAGGAACCGGGCTTAGCACCGTCAGTACTGTTTAACCGCATGTGGGAGTACTAATTACATGAACCCAGTGCTGAGCGCCAGGCCCAGTTAGAGGCTTTCGCTGTGTTCTGGCATCCATCCTCCCAGTACCCTGCGAGGGACAGACTCTATCGTTCCCGTTCTGCAGGTGAGAAACAACAAGGCTGAAGGCCTGGGTAACGTGCTCACACTCACTAGAACCGGAGTAAGCGTGCAGGAGTGGCTGGCTCCAGGGGCGGAGAGCACCTGCCGGCCCCGAGCACTGCACTCCTTCCGAGAGGCAGAAGGGAGGCCCCACCCGCTGCCTTCTGCTCACCTGGAACCGCTAGGTAAAGCTACCCTGCTCATTTATTCTGACGTTGATGACTTCGATGACACGTCGCTGGCAGCTGTGGCCCCTTCCGGGCAGTGCCACACAAACCACAGTGATGTCCCTTGTGTTCTCCAGGCCGCCAGCACGCGGGGTTTTGGACTTCAGGGTCGGAAACCACACACACACGTGCTGGATTTGTCTCTCTTTAAACATCGAAACTGGCCCATCAGTTAAGACTCAGAATTCTCCAGATCGGAGATACAAAATAAGGAGGCTTCTCAAAGCAGCAGGAAGAGACTTCCAAAGAGGTCTGGTCTCTTCTGTGTCGTGGACACACAGTAACGTGCGTAGATCTGGACGGGGCTCCTGGGGACCAGCACTGTGCTTTTTAGTTCACGTTGCGTTTCAGGTTAGCTTCGAGGCCGACCACGGTCCTCGGTCCTCGGACCACAACTACGGCCATCGGCCAGCAAGGGTACCATCTTGTTCTCTTTACAGCTACCTCTAATATATTGAGAGCTTCTGCCTTGCAAAGGGATATAGATATTAAAACAAACGAACAAAAAAAAAACACCAAAAAACAAAAACCGAAAAAATGAAAACTCGCCCTGTTTCTGTCTCCGCGCACAAAGGATCGGCTGCAGGCTTTCCCGGGCTGCAACAAGGAATGTGGCCAGCAGGTGGCAGGCTAATACTATCACATCGGAACCGGCTCTCCCGGAATTCACTTTGGGCAAAGGGAGGGTCTGGCATGAAACAAAAATTGTATTTATATAGAATTCCCTGAGCAATCTAAACATTGAACCCTGATACTAATTAGCCGGTATGCTAATTGCCTTGGTTTTAATCTGTTTTAGGCCGACTCTTAAAAGAAAGCCCTCTTCTTCCGCCTTGCTATGTCAGAGCCCAGATCTATTTGGCACCACGAAGGATGTTCACAAGACGCGTCCCCAGCCGGCTGCCGCTGTACAAAGGGTTTCTGGACAATAGGACAGACACTTCATGATTAAATCTAGTAAGAAGGGAAGGCGACTTTTATTTGATAAAGGAAAAAATATCTGGTCCAGGTAGATCCATAAAAACTTCTTCTCTAAGGAAGCCGAAAGAGAGAGAAGGGCCAGGGGTGGGCTGGGGGGGGGGCGGAACCACAATTTGTTTCTATAGGAAAAGTAGCCCTCCCACCATTCTTCTTCAAACAATCAAGAGGGAGGACCTGGAAGCAAAGGTTTCCGCTCACCTGCAGTTCCTTCATACGACGGCTCCCGGGCACATTCGCCGAGGTCTTTATCCTCCGAGAGAGGCTGGGCCACTGCTCCTGAATGAGAATCTAGCAAGATCTGACTTTCGCCGAGGCCGAGGTCTGCAAAATGGCCACTCAATTCACAGTCTTCAAAGTCAGCAGTGAACCGATGGAGAGGGACATCGTGAGCAGACATGGGGAACGTGCCTTCTAGAACCAAGGGAGAGCCGGGAGGGGACAAGGAGGAGAGGGAGGACCGCGAGGACAGGGACGTCACAGACTTGGGGGCCTCAGTCCGTGGGGGCGTGTGGCCTGTGGCCGAGGCGGCCGCCCCACAGGGACCACTGTGGCCGGGCCGGCTGGGGGACTTGACCACTTCGTTTTCATGGATGGTGGTGATGGGTCCGGAAGGAATGTAGCCACCTTTCTCCTGCAGGAGGAGATCCAGTTTGCACTGGTAATCCGCGTCCGTCTGGTCACTCGGACTGGTGTAATAGAGCTCTCCCGAACTGAGGGAGCTGAGCGAGCCCCTGCTGGAAGTGTTCAGAGACCCCCGGCTGGAGGCCAGGGAACCCAGGCTGCTCCCAGACGACATGGACAGGGTGCTGGCCGAGAGGCTGAGGGGAGAGGGGCGCTCGCTGTGAAAACTGGTAAGACACAGAAAACCCAAGCGCGATGCCCACCGCCTCCTCTGCACCCCGGAAGGAAGGAACCCAGTGGCGCCAAATAACATAATAACGGGGGCGGGGGGTGGGGAACAGGACGGAAGAAGAACCTGCTATTACGATAGCACCTAGTGCCACGCTGAACTCTTGTGACCTGGCTCTCTACGTAGCAACTCCATTCTGACTAAAGATCGAGTCCCTTTTGCAAAAACCGAAACCAAAATAATGATGAGTACCTACTGATAAATCTCCCTGCACAGATATCCAGCAGCACGTATGCAACTTAATAATAGGGAAGGGGAGGGCCCCTGGGTGGCGCAGTTGGTTGAGCGACTGCCTTCGGCTCAGGTCATGATCCCAGAGTCCCGGGATCGAGTCCCACATCGGGCTCCCGGCTCCATGGGGAGTCCGCTTCTCACTCTGACCTGCTCTCTCTCACTCTCTCTCTTTCCTAATAAATAAATAAATAAAATCTTTAAAAAAAAATAATAGGGAAGGGGGGAAATAGTGTATACGGTACAGAGTGTTAGCGCAGTTATTTTGGTTCAAAAATAAAGCTTTGAATTTTGAGAGAGAACAAAGGCAAGCTTATAAAGACAAAGAGGTTTCACACAAGCCCGTCTCCCTCAGGGTGTGCATACTGAAGGAGTGAACGCGTAGCTAACTATTTTTAGGCAAATCTTTCTTCCTCCTCCCTTTTTAAAAGAAAGGGTGATCTGGAGAAATATGTCATTTCCTAAGTACGTATTCATAGCTAAAATATATAAATTATATCTTCTTTCCATACTATCTTCCGCCTATGACCTTGGGGTTTGTGGGAAAAAAAAAAAAATCAATGCAACTTTAAATTTGATCATCCAAGTTTTAATTGTACTAGCATAACTATTTTATTTACTTTTTTAAAAATATTTTATTTATTTATTTGAGAGACAGAGAGACTGAGAGATCACAGAGGCAGAGGGAGACGCACTCCCTGCTGAGCAGCGAGCCCAACGTGGGACTTGATCCCAGGACCCCGAAACCATGACCCGAGCCGAAGGCAAATGCCCAATGCATCTGAGCCACCCACGTGTCCCAATTTTATTTACTTTTAAAATAAGTGGAAAATAAAGGGAAAAGTAACCCAGGATGAACCGAAATATGCCTGAATGTAGTCAAGAAAAACTTTTCCCTCAAGAACCAAGCAGGCTTACCTTTTAAGTTGTGAATGCAAACACGTAGTTAATTTAGTGCTTTCTTCAAGTTTCTGTAGGAGCTCTTTCCTCCGCTCTTCCAATTTTAATCTAGAAAAAAGAAACAGAAACCAATTTATTTCCACGTAATTACAATAAAGCACAGAAACTGAAGGAAAAGATTCTTATTATACAAACATCATGTACCACAAGGGGGAAACCCAAATGAATGGACAGGCGAGAAAAGCAAACCACCAGCAAGAGGCAAAGTGGGGGCAGCTGTCCACGGCCACGCTAAGCGAAGAGGGAGAGCTATCCTGAATCAACGTTACTGAGGACTTAAAACATTTCAGTATTCTAAAATCTTCTTAAATGGATTCTTTCTTTTCTCATGTTACGTCAGTCACCACAGGGTACATCGTTAGTTTTTGACGTAATGTACTATGAGTCAGTGTTTGTGTATAACACCCAACCCTTGTGTTCTCATGCGGGTGGGAAAGACAGCGAGAAGGAAAATCACAAAGCACGAAGAAAGATTTACAGGATCCTTCTACAGGCCTGGGGTTTGGGCTAAAGTTGCTGAAACACTTGACAGGAGTCAAAGTCCTGGAATTGACAAGGACCGTTCCCAACTGATGCTCAGGGACAAAAATTCCAATCCTGCTTTGATGAGAATTTCAGCGACTGAGAACCAGATGAACCCATATTGCCAGTGTGAGCTCATTTGGGCTTAACAATTTCAACAAGGAAAAGACACACAAGTGATTTCCCTTCCTACTCTATAGTACATCTCATTGCCCGCACTGATGATCGTGAAGTTTTATCCACATTCGACCGACCAAGGTTTTAAAAAATGTGGAGTGTTGGGGAACGGAGTACGTAAGTCGTTTAAAAATATGTCACCTGTCTTTAGACATCCCTGGAAAGAGCCTCTCCGGAGGGGTCAAGGACCGCAGGACGGGACCCAGATAACCGCTGTGGTTTCCGGTGGATTTCCTGCTACTAATCGTGTGTCCTCAAACGAGTCACTTAGTCAAGGGGTCCCAGCTTTCTCATCTGCAAATCGGCGATTAAAATCCTACTGCGTCTGTCTGCTAAGGCTGTTCCAGGGATCAGATGTGCTCTGCAGACATCAAAACAAACCCTCCTTGTTCAAACCTCAGCATGCCTTGCAAGGTGGGCATAGACAAATTAGCTATTTTTCTTTGGAGAAAAATAAAATTTCCCTAATTTCTAACCTCTTTGAAATGTATGTTTTAGGCAGTAAGGGAACATGCCCATATTTTATTTATAGCTACCTATCCTTTGAAGTGTCACCAACACAATTTCATTATATGTTAAAATAAAAAAGAAAAAAGCAATTCTTGTCATTTTGTTTAGTACTTCAAAGCCGTGATAAATTCTTAATTCCCAGCTTTCAGAGGTGTATTTTGAAAAGGAGGAGACGGTCCCTATTTTTTTAATCTCTTAAATATAAACAAAAACTCAGCATGGAAAAAAATTAATACAAGTGAGATGACCTGAATTAGAAGGTAAAGGTCTGGAGAAAGGCCCCAAATCCGCTAAAATCCACATCTTCTGAAACAGGAGAAACCTTTTTGAAGTAAGTTGTAAAACTAAAATACGGCATAAACAAATGAAGTCTTTTCTGGTGTGTTAAGAAGGCTTCAATACATTGGTGTGTTTCATGCTGAAATTTAAAATCCAAAGCTTGCCCTGTCTCCGTCCCAAGTGATGGTCCCCATCCTGGTGTCCTCCGGCCGATTGCTAAGGCCCTCTTACGGCTTCAAACGGCAGAGTCTGGCTTCATGTCCTTGTCTGCACGCTCCCCAGCCAGACCCTAAGCTCCTGGAAAGCACCAGCTCCTCTTCCCTCTTCCGCCCAGGCCCCTGAAGCGCCGGGGGGCAGCCCTCCCAGCACTCCCTCGTGGCCGGAGTCTCTAGAAAACACCTGCATTGGGAGAAGCACAAGGAAGGCTGTCGGGAACCCTTCCGGCGGGGTGGCTGTCTTCAATTAAGCACCCCACTCCCACCTCTGATGGAATCACGGAAGCCGGGAACCTTCCTCAGATTCCAGCTGTCCTTGGTAGGAAGCATCCCCCTCAACCTCCCCCTGGCCAGGGATTAGAAGAAACTGCTCAGGTATCAGCCCCTTCGAGAGGGTGCATCCCTGTCTCTCCAAACCCTTCTCCACGGTGAGAAAGGGTCTTCTTAACCTGGCCCCGGGAAGATTCCTCTCCTGCTGGTCCTCCTGACCCACGTTATCCATTCCTCTGCTCTTTGCAAAACAAGGGCAGCGCCTTCACACCATCCTCTCTCCGCCCTTGTGCCCTGAGAGAGAGAAGCGCCTGCCCGGTCTCTCCTGAGGAAGACCACCCAGAACTTTCCACCTAGGGAAAATGTCCTGTCATCTCTGGAAGTTAGAAGTGCCTTTTCCAGAAAAAAATAAATGACACTCATACCCCCCCCCCAACCTCCTTGCTCTAAAATTTTTCAGAATCAGAGACAGAAACACTCATATAATTAAGGAACAATTAAGACACGTTGGGAAGAAGACAAAGCTCTCAAGATCTGGGAGAAAATAAGGAGCAACATTAAGATCTCCTGAGCTACAGAGCAGCACAGAGGTTTCTGGATTTCCACAGCTACACGGCGGGAACACGGAAGGTGTGTGGAAAGTCCCACGCAGCGTGACATTCTGCATTTGAGAGCGACTCGGGTTTGCTGACGGACCCTCGAGGGGCGCATCTCCCTCTCCCCGAAGTGCTTTCCGACGCACGGTGGGAGCTTCGTCACCGCATCGGCGCGCTCGGCCCGGCTGCGGGGCGGCGCGGGCGGCACAGGGCTGGGGGGCCCCGGGGGGGCTCTGGGGGCCTCGCACGGGCTCACATTCAGGTGAGCTCGGCTCCTCCAGAGACACCCTGCAGCCCGGCTCAGACTCTGGCCCGAGGCCACCCCTGAAATAATGAAATAATGAGAAACCCGCCATGTCATTGGAAAACGGGGCCAGTCTGGGGGAACGCAGAAGGGGTCTCTCGGGCAGCTGGGCAGGAGCCGAGGGGAAACGGAAGGATTCAGAACTGGCGAAGCACAATTTGCTCTCTGGCGAAACCAAGTTTTACACAGTGAATCTTCTTTCCCGGAAGCCTCTCCCGACACCTCCCGCTTCGGCGCCGAGGACGGAGGCTGCTTACAGGGGTAACCCCTCGTCTTCGGAGCACCTGCGTCAGTTCAGAAGGAACAACAGACGGCACAGAAACTGCATGTACACAAGGTGGGGGGAAATCACGAAGACCGAGAAAAGGCGAGAGAGTGCAGGGGGCAAAGTAAAACCCCTGACGACAACCCAAAGCCATACCACGTGTGTCTACCCGGAAAATAAAGGACTCGGCGCCCCCTTCGGCAGGCGGCTCCGCTCTTTCAGACCCAGGAGGTGCTGGGCCGTTTTGCATCCGCGGAGAGCAGCGGGAAAACGGTTAAGTTGCTCAAGCAAGAAAGTATTCTATCCCTCAAGCTTTACTACAACATAATGACAGGGATCTGGCTTCCGGCCACCAACATATGACAGATATAAGCACAATTGTATACATGTCCCTTTTTGCTAACATCCGATCGTGGGAGACAGGGGCACGTGCTTGCTTATTCCCTGTCTGAGACGAACCCCATGGTTTGTCTGGATCTCACTAAGTATACAATTATTTTATGTAAGTATTTCATAGCTCCTCTTCCCGATGGGTTCAAACATACTCTTTCTGCTGGAATTTGGACATTTATTACATGTGTTATGCACAAACCAGAGTATAAAAGCCAGAGCTTACACACTTAGGAACAAACTACATGTGTGTGTGTATTAAAGATATTTATTTGGCAGAGAGAGGTAGCAAGAACAGGGAACACCAGCAGGGAGAGTGGGAGCAGGAGAAGCAGACTTCTTGCAAAGCAGGGAGCCTGATGCGGGGCTCAATCCCAATCATGACCTGAGCCGAAGGCAGAGGCTCATTAACAATTGAGCCATTCAGGCACCCCAGAAACTATATTTTTAATGCTACTTCACCAGTCATTTTGAAGCTGTAGCCCTAATAAAAAAGACACACAAGACATCGCACCCGTAAAAGCTGCTTAAAACACACACACGCCTGTTTTCTCGCTCCCGGAACAGACCTAAAGGCTGTTTCTAGGCCCTTCCCAGATCCACAAACCACAGCGAGCAGCGGAGATGCGCTCAGCGCGTCCCACACGTATGACGAGGTAACACTTGGTGTGACACAGGACACTAATGCCCTTGCTGCTCCGTATGAGGGTCACACAGAAGCCACTTGTTTCGTCCTATTTTCTGGCGATTATCGAACTTTCATCCTACAAATTTAAGATCTATAACAGACAGGACATCAAGGTAACTGGGGAAAGCAACGGAATTCTGCCCTCTCCCCCTGACTTTCTGTTCCTTCTGGTCTCCGTGGGGTGGATCGTGCCCCCCAGCCTCGCTCACACCTGCCGTGAGGTCCGCACCGCGAGACAAGACCAGCAACGCCTGAGCATTCTCCTCCCGCCGTCCCCCCCCCCACCTCAAGGCTTCCCAGATCATGTAGACACAGCCCTCCACATTCACAGGACATGGAATTCGAAGGCAGGAAGCCAAGAAGTTAAAAAAAGGGGGAAAAAAAGCGCAACTGGATCAGGGCTGGGTGTTCTAAACTTCCTGGTCACCTGAAATCATACGATGTGACCTTCCTTCCCGTCCTCCTGGGACAGGCAGTGCACCTGGCCTGCTGGCCCACAGAACGGATGGCCGTGCGGGCCCGAGGGGGCCGCCCGGGCTGTGGCTGGACCGGGGGTGGGACCATGGCCGCCAGCGAGCCTGGGGCCCGGGGCAAACACCCACGCGTCCCCCTGCCTGCCCCTGTAGCTGGTCCGCTTCCAGAACCGGATTTTCTCAGATTCCATGATCCAGATTTGTTCGCACCTTCCCCGGAAAGATCAGAAAACCACGCCGGGTGTTTCCCTTTACATTTTCACCTGCTTCGCAGGTGGGGCTCGACTGACAAAAGTGATCCTGGCGAACGTTTTGTGACCTGTTAAGATATCAAAGGGAGCAAGCTGTCTTTTCCTGGTGAAACGAAAAGCAGTACACTTCTGCATTCTCGTGAGTCATAAACCCCGGAGTAGGAAGCCGCCCCGTGCTGCAACAGTCCTGATAATCTTTCTTATCAGAGTGCGAGAGTTTATAGCCATTGTTATCAGACTCGGGCAGCGATGGACTGCATTCCTGGGTTTATGTCAACATGCCTTCCTTGTTCCACATCGGTCACAGGCATTTTCGCGTTCCTAACCAACAGAGGCACTGGGACCTCGGGCTCGGAGCGGGGGTGCTGTACTGCCCTAAGGAAAGAAAGTGCCCCGGGGCTGGGGCTCCGACCACCGAGAACAGGTGCGACGGAGATTTCCAAAGACCCAGGGGACCGGGCTTCCAGGCCCAGCCCAGGCGCCCGCACCGGGTCTGCCGCGTCCTCGCCCCCCAGGGAGGAAAACGAACCTTTCGGCCAGGGCTCGGCTCGGCGGGCCCCTCGCGGACAGCAGCTCCTCCTCCAGCCGCCGCCGCTCGGCCTCCAGGCGCTCCAGGTCGTCGCGGGAGCGCTTCTGCGGGGTGACGAACTGCAGTTCTTTCAGAAGCTCTTCTTTCTCGTGGATGAGCATCAGCTTCTCCTTCTCGATATCCAGCGCCCCGGGCCACGTCTCGCCGTCCAGTTTCGACAGTTCGATTTTTAAGTTGGCCATACTAAAAATAAAGCGGTAAAGGGGGGGGGAGACTTAGAACTCTCCAGAAAGGGGGAACACCAAGCAGGCTAAGGTGGGGCTGGATGCTTGCTGTCCTGACTTCCCACGGAGGCAGGGGGAGCAGCAGCCCCGTCCTCCCGGCCCCGGGCCCGACTGGGCACCTGGCTCTCGTCGGCTGCCTCTTCCGCACCTTTCCAACAGCAGCAAGCACAGCGGCCTATCTCAGGAAAGAGTGAAGGTCAACGTACACTGACGCTTAAAAGGCAGCGAGCTCTGGGAGCCGCGGGCGCCCCGCCCGATGTGGGACTGCCTGCGCGGGGTGCCAGGAGGGACCCCTGGAAGGCTTCCCTTAAAAAAAAAATGAAGGTAAATGCTGTCTGATGGGGCATTATTATAGGTTTTGTTCCTCTGGGTAAAGACGCTGTCCCCCAGTGAAATGGTAGTCCCTGGGGTCAGATGGGCAGCAACTGGGACATCAGCCAGTGAGGGAAGGACCAGGGCAGAAGAGAGAGCAGTGGCTCGGCCACCCGTGTCACAACAAGTCAGTCCAGCAGGTTCCACGTGGCTAAGGAAAAGGGAGCAGCCCTGCCCTCCCGGGCCTCTTCCACCCAGCTGTGCGATGTGAAATCAGTGTCTACACCGCTTATCAAGCCAGCCCTGTGGACGAGACTGCACGGACCGGGCGTCCTCCGGCCGGCACCCGGGGCGCCCTCCCAGCGCCGACGGGCAGCTACCGTGGCCCCAGCAGCGTGACGGCCGGTGCTGGAGCCTGGGGGACGGGGGACGGGGGACGGGGATGGGAAGATGGGGAGGAGGAGCACGAAAACCAAGTGGAGGCCAACGTCACCGCCTTTGTGATTTTGCCTGACCTCAGATTCCACTGTGCCTCGAGCTAAGTGGTCGAGTCAGCATGTGACAGAAGGAGAATGTTCTGACGCCCCCGAAAGCAGCCCACTCGCTCTGGGGGCACTGTGAGGGCTATCGGGAGGGTCGCAGGGCGAGTTATGAACACAGCCGATGTTGGCACAGGGAATCTAGACGCTTATATATACATATAAAAAAACCACAAACGTTGAATGATCCCTGTGGATACCGTTACAGCACCTACCGGAATACGGAAACCAGAAAGAGGGCATTTTATTTTCCTTTTTAATGGAAGACGCTGTAGAAGGGAGGAAAAAAGGTAAACAAAATAATGTTATCAGGACAAAGATGGAAGTATATCCACATTCTTGTGCCACAGTTTCTTGTTTGAGTTAAAAAAAAAAAATTTGCCCTCCCTCACTGGGACTGTGCGTACAACGTGCTTCTGATTCCCACCCAGCGCCCGCGCTCACGATAGAGGTAACATCAGCCGTTCTCCAGCCAGAACCACAAAACTATCCACAACTGTCTCCGTGTGCTAGAAAATTAATCATCAAAATGCTAAATAAGCATGATATTATTAGCTTCATTAAGCACGTAAAACAAAGGCTGGAGGAGAAAACAGGTATCAGGGAACTACAACCCGCCTCTTTCCTTAGAAATGAGGAAGATAAGCATTTTCAACATATGCAAACCCTCGAGGTTTCCCTTCTCATCAGCATTGCTAGTAACTTGAAAATACAACCCCAAGAGAACGGGTCAGCAAAGCAACCAAATTGGAAAGAACCCATGTCTTAAGTTTTGACGTGATTGAATTAACAGCTGAACTGGAAGCGACAACATCAGGAGGGAAAGAAAGGCATCTATTACTTGTGGGATCGGGCGTTAGGTGGGTCTTGGGTTTTCTTTGGAAAGGGCACACCAGAGCTGGGGAACAAGATATGATGAAGGTTTCCAGGTGCACCTCGGAAGAGAAATGCCGTGTAAGCTCCAGCTGGAATAAGTGGTTCGCAGCCAGAGTAACGCAAAAGCACCAGCTGGGCCAAAGGAAGGCAAGTTGAGCCCCGAAGAACCCAGGGGCATGAGGCCTGTTCTCCTAAATTAACCGAGTTCTGGCCGTTCCCTTCAGAATGCCAGATGGGGACGCTGGGCTTTGTTTACGGCAGAGCCCAGGAGCTGTGGCTGCCTTTGGGTCGCTACGCTCACAGCCAAAGGGTCACGGACGGCGCCCACCAGAGGTTTCCACATCACTGGCCACAAAACCACAAAGCAATCCTCAGTCCTTAATGGTGGGCAAGGCATTAGCCGGGGCTCTGAGAAGCAGCCAATAAAGTGTACAACATTTTTGCATAATCTACCCAGGAAAACTTGCAGGCATTGAAATTAGCTGAGGGAAATGCTGTTCAGAGAAACCAAGTGACTTGCTCAAGCACGCGTGGTTAGTAGTTTGTAGAACAAAGCTCACGGGTTTGCTTTTTTTTTTTTCAGTCATCAAAGAACCAAATAATATTAGTAAGAGAGGCTACAAAGAGGCAAATAACGTATTTAGGCAAATCAAATAATTGCTTTGTTAAAGCCAGATAACCTCCAAGAACTGTGGCTAATTACTTTTAAATAATCCGCATCACCAATGACAGTGGATAATACTTCACTGTCTATCTGATGGTCCTGTGATAGAAAACTGTGACATTCTAGCAGGTTCTCAGCTGAGCTTTCTAGGTTCTCGGGGAGGAACATGATATATTTCTCTGTCGCCTGCAGGGTGGTAATGCAGTTTTTCCCCGCAATATCTTCCTAAATAATAAATCAATAGCATTTTTAAATTCTAAAAAGGAAAATAATGAGATCAAATATATCAGTATGACCCTCTCCCTCAAAATAAGCAAGGCGTCCATATTATGAAAACGAGTTGAGCCCGTCTGCCGGGTGAGGAAGGAGAAGTCTCCTGAGCCTTCGCCAGGCAGAGCCACAAGGCGAGGGAAAGAAAGCACAGGGTCCCGAGGGTCTAGAGGATAAACGAGGGAAATAAGAATCTCTCCTCCTTTTCCCTGAAGTCGGTTGCCAGAACGGCTATCTTGGCATCTTCAAGGATATTGGCGGGAAGTCTTCCCCTCAAAGCAAAGGAATTACAGCTATTTACCTCAGAGGGCCTCGGCCACTAGCAAGTCCTGTACCCAAGCCCCTGTGTCACGACTCTACCTGAGAAACCCATCTTCCCACTTCTCCTTGTGAGCAGAAGAAGCTCCAAGCTTCTTTATTCCAGAAGGAAGGGGCAACATCATGCCTACGCTTCTCATTAATTCTCCCCGTCCTTCAGCTGTGTGTGTGGGGGGAGACAGCGAGCAGCGAGGGGGTCTGCAACCCTTACATCTAAAAACCCCCAAGAGTAACCTTGGTAAGAAGGCCTTGGGGAGCACCCAGCAGATGTCACTATAGGAATAAAGATTAATTCTGGGAAAGAAAACACTGTTTGTGCCTGCTAACCACCGAACACGAAGGAGCTCCCCCGTTGTTACCTTCTTTTGGCTTCTTCATACTGTAGGCTCAGCCTGACCTTTTCAGCTAAATTTGATCTACTTCTCACTCCGATCTGGTAAAAAAACAAAACGGAAAAAAAGTCAATTAACTCTGCTAATGAATGAAGGTAAACTGCCTTTGTTTCTCGGAAGCACAAGTAATTGGAAAACTAAAGAAGATGGTCTTGAAATTGGGAACACCAGTTTACAAAGGCACTTACTGTCTAGTCTCAGTAGGGGCAAAACATTTCTTTTTAATTCAAGCTCGTCTGTTTTTCAAAGACTTGAACATCATTTTCTGCACACATTCAATTCAAGATAAAAAAGTATTATGTCAATGTTTCTGGTATCTCAGAGTCTACGAAGGGTGTACAGGTCAATAAAATTTATGAACTGAAACTAACTTCCTTGTCTCCGTGAGCCCAAATTCCATCATCTAGCTTCTAAATACAAAAAACATAAACTAAATAACGTCAAAAACTCATTTTTCAAACAGGTAAGTCCTATTGTTGATCGCTATCTGTTTCATTTTCATAGCACAGAATTCGAAGAAGCAAAAGAGAATACGAAAATCACTGCGAATGGACTAAAAAAGTAAGTATCCGTTAAGCGGCATCCCAAAGAAGAGAACGCAAAACAATTAACAGTGGTCAAGCCATGGCAAATATTTTCAAACAGTGGGCATAAACCACAAATTAAACATTTTAATATGAATATGTTTTGACGTACAAAAAAATTTTTTTAAAGATACATTTTTTTGTTTGTTTCTCATTAGCCTCAATGTTTAATTGAAAGATCTAAATTTTGAAGACCTTAAATGTAATAGGAAAAACTTAAATTCTCACGCATCTCTGACCTTTCAATAACGTCTCCGAATGAATATGGTCTGAGACAGTTTGAACCAAGTCATTCATATGGACAGATCCTGATACGCTTGGCACCCAGACAGGAAAGATAAGACTCTGATTTTTTTTTAAAACCAATCTAGGAGGAGGAAATATTGACTCCACACAGCTGCAAGGCGAACCGCCTCGCTAGCTCCTGTCCCACTTGCCGTCTGTCCTGGAACTCAGGCTCGTTGAAGACAGCGCTAGGGCCAACCCCTCCACGCGGATAACTTACCTCTCCAGAAATGCTTGTCTGTGACCCGGCATCAAGGGTCTGTCTGGAGAGAGATAAATGGGAGCTCGCAGGACTGGACCTCAAGTCTGGCTCGGATGTGCCAATGCTCTGATCCAACTGGAACCGCTCCTGAAGCTTAGCAAGACTCTGTTCAGGAAACACAAAGTCCTACGTACAGCTTACCACGTAAGACACAAAACTCCTCCAGCAGGTGAACTCAAACTGAGAGACGCGAACTCAACAGAAAAAACGGCTTTATTTTAACAGGTACTTATCACTTTAAATTATTGAAGAAATAAGATGAGACGATCATTTTGCATAAATACACCTGTGACTCTGGAAGTATGTGAGATCATAATAAACAGGTTCTCTTACCTTCCCCAAGACAGCCTGGGAATTATTCCCGCTGTGCATAATGGTATCTTTATACGTAATACACGCATTTCTTTGTTTATAAAATTTCATTGAAAAAAAGAGCTCTATTTTAAAAAGACTAATTTTCACTACTCACTTCATGCAGCAGAAATTATGGAAACATGCGCTACTACCTACAACGCAATCTCATTGTAGATACGGCAAGAAAACTTCCTATGTAGCAGACTCCTATAATGCTGCCTCTCTCACATCTGAATGGAACCCAAGGGATTATCTGCTCCCACTAGAGATGAGGAGACCGAGGGTCAGGAGTCCCAGTCCTGGCGGCTGATCCAAGCCCGTCGTTACGTCCACACTTAGTAAACTGAGCTTACTTTAACGAGTGGATGTGAGCAAGGGACAGTACTAAAAAGGAGAGAAATCTTAGCTACACTGGTACCTCCCCTCTCATAAAACACTAATAAAAATGGTAAGAACTCATCATTACTAACTTTAAGAAAAGCCAGGATTTAATCCTGACATTTACAATTCTTAGGATAAAAAAATGAGAACTGTCCCCCCAAGTTAGAAATATCAGAGATCTGACATGTGTTTTTTACCTAACCTTCTTTATTTTCTTTCAAAGGAATATTTAGGCAAAATGTATGTACAAAAGGGATAAAACTCAAGCAGTCACATCAAATAACATACCACAGAAAAGAACAAAGAAACCTTTTAGTGACTTTGGGCAAGTCTTTTCTATTTTTTCATCAGTACAGTGAAAAGATGAGTATTTTTCAAATCTGTCTGTGTCAACTGTGCACCTCATCAATTTAGTAGGTCATGACTAGCATGTTTTTGATGAAAAAGAAGAGACTAGGAAATCAATTCAGACCACCTTACTAGTATTAAGAGTATTAAGAAATAAGTATTAAGAAATACGGTGGAGTGTGTGTGTCCAAATATAAAGACACTTGTGTGTGACTGGGTTCTCATTAAAAAAATCTCTTACCGTGGGTCATGGTCAAAGAGCTCTGAAAGTCACAGAAGCTCCCACCTAATGTCCCTCTCAGCTCTACTGGGGATTGTCACACCTACTAATTAACTGTCTTATATACTTTAGTAATTGAAAAGGAATCGAATCTAATCTTTTAATTTAATCTGGTCTGTGTATAAATCCAAATTTCTTCTTTATAATTCAAATTGCTGAATTATAAAGTAAATTTGCTCAAGTTCTCTTAACTTTATCCAAAGGACCTGCGATGTGCATTTTAGGAATTACTCATTTAACCATCAGGATCATTGTGGAACAAAACAGAAATACATCCAAATAAAGTTTTCTATGTTTCACATATATATTTAAAACCACATACTCTAGAGCAAGGCTGCCTAGGTCTGAACCATAGACCTAGCACTTCTGAACTGTGTGACTTGAAGTTACTTAATTTTTTTTGTAAGGCAATGTAGGTAAGGATAACACAAGTCCATCTCTAGGGTTGCTGTCAGAATTAAATCAACTACTTTCATGTGAGGCAGGGAGAAGATGGCCCAACAGAGTTAACGCTTATAAGGATTTGCTATTAATACTATTATCTTTTCTATCTGTCTCTTCGTGCAGGTTATTTCAAAATTCCCTAAATGCAAAATTATAGGTGTTTTAAGAATATGTATGTACCTATATGCAATTGATATTTTGAAAACTGACATGAAGTAGTGGACGACAGTACTGAAAGGTAGAGTTTCTACTAAGAAAGTGGACATCGCCCCTGGCTCAAACATTTTTCCCAAGACACAGACTAAATCCTTACTCAGAGCTCCCAATATCTGAAATACAAAGAATTCTCAGGCCTTGTGAGATGGGATGGAGGGAAGGTAAGAAGAGGAAGAGACACACTCTTCAGAAACAAACAAACAAACAAACAAACAAACAAACAGCCAACCCGACTGTACCTGCCGAAACAGATATTTAAAATGCAGGATACTGATCACTGAATGGTTGTTTCTTTTCCACACGAGGCTGGATCAGCAGATCAGAACCTAGGAACCCACCAGCTTACCTCCAACGCCACCTGCGGCCTCAGTGACTAGAAAAAAGTCTGTCTGAATTAGGCAGAGTGAGGAAGGGCCTTCCAGACTCTGATGGAAAACTTCTGGCTCAAGGGGAGTCTCTGGGGCCCCGGAGGGTAGGTGTCTGACTTACCAGAATGTTTCGAAACATACCTGCATCAAATCTTGCTTTTCTTTTTCTCCTGAGCTAATAGCCTTTCTGATAGATTTCAGTTCAGTTAGAATGGCTTTGGCTTCACTAAGTTCATAGCCACTCTGGCCTCCAGACATTTTTTTATCTATTCTGTTAGGAAAAAAAAAAAAAGAGAGAGAGAAAAAAAAGTCAAAAAGTGTTGACAGAGTACAAGTTAAGCAAACAGTCTAGGAATGGGTTTTCGGACTGTCGTAGCTAGTTCATGATTCCGCTACCTGCCTCCCACGTACCAGGACCATCCTTTCAAGCGGATTGTTTCTCCTGCGTTCTCTTCCAGCCACTTCTAGCACACTCTCCCATCGCCCACCTCATGCCCTGTCCGTTTCTCATCATTTTCAGGCTCAGTCATTTTGCATTCAGTTGGTTCCGGCGACCCCACCACGGGCCCAATTCAAAACTCCTCCTGCTAAGCCCGACCTCCACCCTGAGGAAGGTGAGGGCCACGGGAAAAGGATTTAGCAGGACAGAAGTGCCAATAAACTGAACAACTACAGGAAGTACGGGATCCCTCACAGTTGCCTAATTTTACATATGCCGTACGTCTGTGCCAAACCAAGCTCAGCGTCTACGGGCTGGCGGGCCTTTCTGCGACGCGAGTGATTATTATTTATACTAGTGAGTATCCTGCAATATTTGGATCGTGTGGTTAGTTTCTTGTTTCTTTTCAAATATATGAGAAGTATTTGTTCTGTTCTTAATGACTGTTAAGAGTTGAGATAAAACTGCCTGCCTTGCTGTCGAGTTCAAATCTAGGAATTAGGGAGAAGGGCAGACGTCTTCATCTGTCAACCAACGTTGAATAAAAAGCTCTTCAAGGAGCTCATTTATCATGCCCCCCAGCTCTGCTCACCGAGTGTCCTTACAGTTCTCATGGCACCCTATGTCAGAGGATTTCAAGTAACCTAATTCTTTGTACATAGAAGGATGCAACCGAATTACCTAATTTTTTTTTTTTTTTTAATGGTTTAGCAGTGTCCTCATTCTCACTCTCGTGGTTCTCTCCACCAACACTGCCCAGGACTCATTCTGAATACAACTTGGGTTCTGTTGTATTCCATGGCTAAGTCTCTGCCCCATCAGCCAACGACTCTCATTCCTGGACATAGTCTTAGTCTCATCCACAGAAATATGGTACCTATTATGCCATGGAGAACTGGCTCTGAGCTCATTTGATTTAAAACATTTAATGATTTATATTTATTTAATGTGAGGGGTATGTTCTGAAAACAAAAACAAAAACAAAAACAAAAAACAACCCGCCAACAATGCCATCTTATTCACGCTTCCAAACAAAGTTTACTCAAGCAAGTACAGCCGGTAGATAACATATTTCCCCATGTACTATTTTAGCAAATATTTTATTGTGGCTGAACAACGTCTTAGCCTAAGAAAATAAAAGGAATTTTATCATAAGGTTATTCAGTAATAAAAGTAGGTACAACTAACAAAGTCACTGAGTTTAACAGGTGCGAGCACATGCACACACAGTGTCTCGGGCAGGAAGGAACCCTAGGGATCTACTCGTCACGCTTTTTCTAAGTGAAAAAGCAAGACCAGGAGGTTTACGCAACTTTAGTCCCTAAATTGCATACACACTTCGTTAGTAGGGGGGACAGTCCTCAAAATGACATACTTAGGCTCAGGGCTTTTACACTATTACACTTTGAATAGTTGATAAAAATCACAGGCGGTACTTTGAATATTGGTTAATTCCATTTATTTGGAAAGGGATTCATCAGTGAAATTGTTGGCTCCCGTAAGTATTACGTCTACCAACCCAGTTGAGGCAAATTTTAATTTATAAAAAAATCTGTGAGCTTGCATGAAAGAGCTATGAACACAAGACTCTCAGACTGTGTCAAAGTGAATTTCTAAAGCCCAAGTGATTTCTTCCTATTTGTGAAAAACCTTTGGAATCTAACAGTTAAAGCAAATCTTTAAGTCAGAAATCAACTTTAACACCTGAAAAGAGAAGAAGTAGGTGAGCTGCTTTCAGAAATCAACTTTAATATTTAAAATAAAGGCAGGACTACTTCAAGACTGCTCATTTATGTTTCAGGGAGCTTTAAAACTAGATAAAGATGTTCTGGCTGCCCACTGCTCATTGGGGGCTAAACACGACAAGGACAAGCCAGGTCACCTCAGCACCGCCCCCCCCCAGCCCTTCCGGTCTTTCTCTCTGACTCCTTTCTGCCTTCTCGGACCACCTCTGCTTTCCTCTAACTATTGCTTTTCCCTCTATCTCCACGTTTCTCCTTTTCTCAATTCTACATCTCCCACTTTTTCCTCTCTTTTTTGACCCTAACTGACCATAAGATAAAGTCAGACAAAATCAAACAAAATATTAGCATTATTTGCTGGTTTTTAAAACAAAGTACTGTGTTTTTTGTTCTTAATTTGAGAAATACAATTTTATATTCTTCCCTAAAAGAAATTTTTTTTTAAAGTTTGTTTTTTTGCTGGGGGCGGGGGGAAATTCTGAGTACCGCATTATTAATCTCCCCTATATCTTAGTCTCTTCCGAAAGAGAAGAGATTCCCATTTGCAGGCTTTCCCTGGAGGATATGTGCTCCACCCCGAGACAGATTTTCACAGGCTAGGTGTACACTTTTGGCTGGCTGAGTGTTTCACTTCCCATTTTTCACTTTTGAGTGAATGCCAAAGGCGACAAAGTAGAAATGTCTTCTTGGTCATATCTGTCTACTAATATAAGCAACGCTACGGTCTAGGCCAAAGTCAACTCTGGGACCACGGACTGAAATGAACAATGCAGAGAATAAAACTCCATTCATTCATCCAGCATAAACACTTGTACTCAGTAAAATGAAAGCCAGAGTTCAAATTACATTATAGCTCCAGATTTGGCAAAAATAGTCCATCGTATTGTGAATAAATGAAAAGTTACAAAAGCCTGCAGTAGGATTCTATTTAATTCTTTCCCTGAAATATATTTTCTGTCAAAACCCCAAGGAAAAATCCCTTTATAGTATGAGGAATGCGGTCTCTTGAAAAGTATGGTCTCTGGGTTCAATCAATTCCTATTCAATGTTCTAGTAGTGTGGTGGTTAACATTTGAATGAAAACAGCTTTATTTTGTCTATAGTTAGGATCAACAAGAGAGGCCTCTGATGTTAGATATCATATCTTTCTGCTCTCGGTTCAAGGGATTAGAATCATTGCAAGAGAATGCCTGAAGTTCTACAACAAATGTCTATTGTTTTCTTGTGGAATGTTATTGACAGATTCTTAAACATGCCTTGGATTCCTATAAAAATTGCTTGCAAGCAAACTGCTTTAAGACAATACAGCATTGTTATATCAATATAACAAAAACAGCAAGTTTGGCTAACCTTTAATCCCGGGTGGTGACATGAGTTACAATTTCATGTGCCTTAAAAACATTTACCGCGTAGCTAAACACTTTGTACGGCTCTTCAAAGTTGGTTCTCTCTCTCCATTCCCACCACAAAGCCCTCCTTTATGTTGATATGCAATTACTAATATCACATGGATGTCATTCTAGGTCTGCTCTAGGTCTCGGTTCTTCGGGGGAGCTCAGAAGCCGGCTGAGCTTCTTAGAACACAGCCATACTTGAGAACCACCTAGGGATCGCTCAAAATATACCTAGACAGAGACCAGAAACAGGTATTTTTTAAAAGGCTCCTCAGATTATTCTAATATGCACTCGGGTCTGAGAAGCACTAGGATAAGAGCATCTGAAAGAATAAAATGGTGATTACATGAGGTGAGCGGCAAAAAAGAAGAGCGGGCCGTGAGACCCACGTCTGAGGTCAGCCATAGGACGATGGTCAGGAGTTTCGGGACTGGTGTCATCCTGCCAACACACAGAACCACCAGCTCGTGGTTGTCTGGCCAACAAACACACAGGATCTTTACAAGGGGTAGCGCCTGCTGCCTTGGACTGCCACAGGGGGGACGGGGAAGAACACGCAGGCCATCAGGAATGCTCTGTAAACACTGCCCCACAGTTGGCACGGAGCCCCGCACACAGAGGAGGGAAGTAAAAAAAAAAAAAGCCAACAAAAACCAGTTGAATGCCTTTTGAGTGATAATGCCTTCAATCCTCTCTGTGGTCATGTGGCGGGGAAAACCATCGGCTTCTTGCCTCACACCAGAGACCCTGTGGTAGGAAGCGAGAGCGTTGGAAAGTCCTGTGAGCCTGTCAGGGTTTAGTGGGGCAGCACCTCGTCAGCTGGGAGAACGGTGGCTTCCGGGGGCTGGGAACGGGGCAGAAGATTCTAGAATCCGCTGCCCGTCTATATCTTCCTTAGCCTGGCCCAGTCTCTAGAGTCAGGCCAGTGGCTCAAGAGACTTGACTACAGAACTGGAAAGGACAGAAGGAAGGCAGGAAGTGAGGAACCACAGTGAGGGGGTGCCTGGGGCTGACAAAGAGGCAGAGAGACACCTCTCATCTGGGGCTTCGGGCAGCAGAAGCTCGCGTTGTCCAGCTGCGAGAGCCCAACATGGCGGTGCTGCTTGCGACTCTTCCCTTAGAGCAAGTCGGTGGGCGCCCACACACAAAGTGAGGCTTCTCACCTATTTCTCTGACTCTCTGAGGATGCTTCAGACTTCAAACTTCAGATCTTTTCAAAGTATATAGATTTTTCCAAGGTTTTTTGTTTGTTGGTTGATTGTTTTCTTTGGGTTTTGATGCAGAACTCTGAGCTTTTTACTTTATGTTTCTTTGAGACAACTCTTACGTATAATGGGTACTTCTATTTTCTTGGTATGAGTTAGGGGGCTTTGAGTTATTCTCAATTTCAGTATTTTTATACTCACTGTTGCAACGTTTCAAAGCCTTGTTCTTTATACAGCAATTCTTGCTTCATTTGTGAGAGTTCTCTCTTCAGCTTTTTAACCTTTGGTGAGAAATCAATGTAAATAAGAATGTTTGTAAATAATTAGCAACGCTGTTTTAAAAGACAGTCCAACAGTAAACTGTTAAACACACAGACACAGCCATTAGTTTAACATTTACTCTACTGGCTTCCCTTGGACATACATTCTGGGGAAGGCAGGTTAATTATGTTTAAATTATCAGTGATGTCCATTATCACCTGTATTGATACTCATCATCATAGCTAGCAACCTTCCTGCGAGCTGGCATCATGACTTTCTCCATTTTGTGATACATAGCTAGGAAGGGGGGACCCTGAAACCCCGATTTCTGTAGCTCCAAAAACGTGTGCTCCTCCTTCCCTCCTTCGCTACGCTCCAGGACCACCGGCCATCCCTCTGTTTCTCGAATGTATCCGGCAGTACCCGCTCTGTTCCTGAGACACACTGCTCCCTCCTGGCTGGAAGGCTTTCCCTCACACCTTCCAGAGCGGACTCCTGGCACTCAGGTCTCCGCTCACATGTCGCCTTCTGGAATACGACTTCTCTAACCACCCCAACCCACGCCATTACTGTTTTATGGCGTGCACGGTATTTCTCAGGAGCTGAAATTTTCTGTGTATTTGTTTGCTGTCTGCCCCTCACGGGGAAGTAAGCTGCGTCACACCAGCTCTACCCCAAACTTCTAGAAGACTACGGCCACTATGAGCAATAAAAATGACAAGGACAAGCACTGCACCATCAATAAACATCTGCTGTCAATCCGATAAATATATATATATATATATATATCTTTTTTTTCCTGTTGCCAAATACACTCTTGGTGATGACAATGTTAAAATGAGACAAGTCAAAAAATTAGCAGAGGCCTGGTTTAGCCACAAACTAAAGGTCCTCCCGGGGGCGTCAGCAATTTACTTCTGTATTATAGCCTTAAGTTTGAAGCACATTCTGTTAGGCAGCACTTCAACGTGCTTTTGAGCTTTTATTTCCTATTTAGTCTATCCATTCCACAAATATTTACTGACTTTCCACTCGGTGCCTGCCAGGTCCTGGGTCTCAAGTGTGAATAAAGTAGACGAGATCTTTGCCCTCACGGGTCCCCCACAACGGCGGGGGAGCCAGACCTTGAGCAAATAATCATCTGATGAAATAAATCTTACCAATCACCATGGGCGATATAAAGGAAAGGTTCGGGATACTTGGGGACGAAAAGGGGGGACGGGACCTGACTTGGCGTGGTGAGCCGGATGAAGGCTGTCTGTGGAGAAGATATTTAAGTAGAGCGGGTCAGTGGGGCTTCATCTGGTAAAAGGGGGTCCTCAAAAGGCAGACCACAAACCCTTAACCATGGGAGGAGGAAACTCGTCAGATCTCTGGGATTTAGAGTATGCTACCATTTGCTGGATTACAGAGGTGGTTTGCAGCATGAGATATGACTGGAAAAGAAGGCCTTTAAGTTCTGAAGTCACGTGGAAGATTTCTTTTCTTTCTTTTTTTTTTTTTTGTGACAGAGAGAGACGCAGCGAGAGAGGAAACACAAGCAGGGGGTGAGTGGGAGAGGGAGAAGCAGGCTTCCCACAGAGCAGGGAGCCTGATATGGGGCTCCATCCCAGGACCCTGGGATCATGAGCTGGGCCAAAGGCAGACGCTTACTGACTGAGCCACCCAGGCGCCCCTAGGTTTCTAAATCTTATCTTAAGAACAAGGAGAACTGGGGAATAATTTTAAAGCATGATCTGCTTTCTGATTTTTAAAAACCACTGTGATAACTCTGGTGATTAGACCAGAGGGGCCAAAAGGGGTCATTCCACCTGCACTGGGGGTTGGCCCGAAGGCTGCGCAGAGAGAATAGAGCCAGAGGAAGAACATATTCGGGAGGCGGAGTCAACAGGACTGGGCGATGGGCTCAGGGTGCAGGCTGAGGGAGAAGATGTGTCAAGGATCACTGCCAGGATTTTGGCTTGCCGGGTGGAGGCACGCCTGGAGGGTGGGACCAGATTGGGGGGGGGATAAGATCAAGGGTGTCTTTGAGACCTTTAATTCTCTGATACTCAGGAAACTTCAAAGGCCATTGGAATATGGAGGCTTGATGTTCAGAAGTTTCTGGACCAGAGATATAAAACTGAGAATCACTGACATAAAGACAATATTTCAAGTGCATGAGAATAAATGAGATCACCTAGACAGTGTGCACTGAAAACAGAAGAGAGGGCAGGAACACGCCTCAGATACCTTCGTCATTCAGAAATCTACTAGAGGACGGGGAAAAACACACCGCAAAGCAGCGGCAAGAGAAGTCGGAGGGAAAACAGGGCATCTTGGAAAATGAGAGAAAAAAGTCAAGAGGGAGAGTAGGCACGACGTGGAATAAAGTGACCAAGACAAGAGCCGTGCGACACTCATGTGCGCACAATACTTTGGGTAGCATGGATGTTCAATCATTTACCTGTTGAGTTTATCTGAATGTTTACCAGTTAGTGCCCTAAGGCCCTTCTATTTGATGAGGGAAAAGTAAACACAAATAATGATGCCGCCAGGCCCTCTTAGTAACTACAAAGATATAAACAATACTAGTGAATCCACAGTGGGGCCGGAGCACTCCTGGCTGGCCTCTCGGAGGAGGAGCCATCTGGGCTGGATTGGGAAAGTGCTTTAATAGTCAGGAACAACAGTGAGCTTGTTCGCAGTGGATCCTAAAGACATTTTTTCCAGTTGTAGGATTCGATTATTGTCATGTCAAAAGAGCCATCAGTAATCAATAGCTCATTCCACATGTACCTCTACTTCTGACAGCACCTCGACAGAGCTGTTTACCAAAGACTGTAACATTTTTATTTTAAAACAACCACCACCACAGTTAATCCAAAAATTAATGGCAACTCAAATAGCTGGCCTGAAGCTTGTCTTTACCTCTGAAAACACAGTTGATAGAAACAACGGCAATACAGAACCCACTTAGAACCATTAACTTAAAACAACGACCGTATCTCACTGACATACATAGCATTCTACTTAAAAATCATTTGGACTATGATGACACATCGATTTAAATTTTTTTCGAAAATTATTTAAAATCTAAAATTAACTTTTGAACTTTCAGACTCTTTGTTTGTTCAAGTGATGGGACTGAGATTTTATTATGTATTGAGTGACAATGATGGAGGAAACTAACCCATGCTTGCTTGCTTTCATTCCACATTATTTATTTCGCCTAATATTGGCTGTAAGCTACTATTTCCATTTTGGGGAGTCTTCATAGTGGATTACCTGAGTGATCCTTAGCTCCAAGTACCAATGTTGCATTTTACGTTGTTAACTATGAAAAAGTCTGATTTCCATTATAATGACAAATGAAAACAGGTATTATTTCCAATCAACATCATTTGCGATTGTATTCAGTTTCAAGAATAGGGTTTGGGGGAGGTAGGGGGTTGGGCGAGCCTGGTGGTGGGTATCGAGAAGGGCACGTACTGCATGGAGCACTGGGTGTGGTGCATGAGCAATCAATCTTGTAACACTGAAAAAATAAAATAAATATATTTGGGGAAAAAAAATCAGAAAACAAACAAAAAAGAATACAGTCTGAACTGGTTCAACAACCTTTCTTCTCTGAGAACCATGTGACATCAGTAGCTATTAGACAATCACTGCTTCTACTCTTCCATTCTCCATCCCACCCTAAATGTAGGACACAGAACTAAAAACCGACGTCCTTAGGTCATAGCTAAAGGATTAAGCTAATGGTGACTTGCAAATTTAGCACAATGTAGACTCTCTCAGGAAGCAATAATGACAGCTAAAATTCACGAGGACTTTATGTATTCGCGGCGTCGTGCTAAATATAAACGCCTACTTTCAATCCTCACAGCTACTCTATAGATAGTTTTAATTCTTATTTTATAAGTGAGGAATCTCAAACCAAAAAAGTGTAAGTAATGTGCTGATGCTTACACTGTTCCCACGAACAATCCAGAACCCAGGAGGTTTTTTTTTAAAACTATAATCATAAAAGTTTTAGTTATTAATGGCATGATAGTACAAAGATGTAAGATCAGGGGCGCCTGGGTGGCTCAATGGGTTGAGCCTCTGCCTTCGGCTCAGGTCATGATCTCGGGGTCCTGGGATCGAGCCCCGGATCGATCGGGCTCTCTGCTCAGCAGGGAGCCTGCTTCCTCCTCTCTCTCTGCCTGCCCCTCTGCCTACTTGTGGTCTCTCTCCTCTCTGTCAAATGAATAAATAAAATCTTAAAAAAAACAAAAAACAAAGATGTAAGATCAGAGACAAACTAAAATTTTGGAAAATAAAAGCTATGGCCCTCATTTTACCTTAGAAACTTCATTATTCTTATAGCCCGCCCGAATTGAGTACACAAATAGCCCCACAAACCCTAGAGTCTATGCTTTTTATCTCTTATATACTCAACTTTTTGCCATAGCCAACCATCTAATTTTATAGACTTACTTCCAAGGAATCAAATCTCTCAACCCAGAGTATCAAATTGAGGCAAGAGACCCATGGCGTTCGCACATTTCCTACTTTCTATTCTGACTACACCAAAGCAACTGACATTATAATGGATTTTAAAGTTATTTCTGAAAACCAGGAAGATGCTGAGATTAAATGTGATGAGTATGACTGGGAATCACAGAGCTCATTCCCATTTCTGACAATCCCAGTGTAATAAGTTTTATTTTAAAAGAAGGAGAAAGAAGATGACAATAAGAGAAAAGTAAATTCCAGAAATCTGTGGACCATGGAAGGATCACAAGACAGGCAGGTTTCAGAAGTTTGTCCTATAAGTGAACCCTGCAACATTAGAGCTATAATGAGCAAAATGGCATTTTACTAATGACTACCTTCCCTTTTCACCACTTTCTCTACTGTCTTGCCAATACTGTCTCCTTAGGCAAGTCAACAAAGGGCAACTGTCATCTTGCTCCTTCTAGGAATCTTTCTCTTCACTACCACTTCCACCACCCTGAAAATCCTTCACCACCCTGCCTCATCTCAAAAGTCGCCTTTAAAGAAAATGAGAAATCAACTCCAGATACATAAAGGATCGATAATAAAACATTCTTGGACTTTACTAAAGAACAGAGGAAAGGAGAACCCCACATGCTGTTGGAACCATTTATTATGACGAATAAATGGATTCTGTCATCAGAAACAAGATGATTGAATACAAGGTGTGTGTATGTGTATATATATACACTCAAGTTATATTAAAAAATGCAAACTTTAACCACAATAAGAAGAAAATAAAGCAAAAGCCACTGGAAAAAATTGTAAGAAATATTTATGAAATATACTTCCTGGAGATACGCATAATAAATAAAAACACAGAAGGTCCACTGCTAGATGCCCAAAAGTAATTAAAATAAGCCAATAAATTGTCATATGACCCAACAATTCCACTTACCTAAGAAAAATGAAAACATAAGTCCACATAAACACTTGTGCAGGAATGTTCATATATTTCATAGTAGCCCAAAAGCGGAAACAATCCAAATAAACACCAACTAATGAGTGAAGAGATGAAATGTGGTATGTCTATACAATGGAACATCATTGCGCAATAAAAAGGAATTAAGTCCTGACACCTGCTAGCACATGGGTGAAGCTTGAAAACATTGTGCTAAGTGTTAAGAAGCCAATCACAAAGACCACATATTATAGGATTCCATTTACATGGAATGTCCAGAATGGGCAAATCTAGAGACAGAAAATAAATCAGGTGTGGCTTGGGGTTTGCGGGTGGAGAGATGTGTGGGGAATGGGTAGAAACTGCTAATGAGCACAGGGTTCCTTTTGGGGGAGACAAAAATGTTCCAAAATTATATTGTGACCATGGGCATACAACTATGAGTACCCTGAAATCCAGTGATTGTACATTTTAAATACAGGTAAATTGCATGGTATGTGAATTATTTCTCAATAAAGCTGTTGAATAAAAAGTACATAAATAAATTGGCAAAGGGAAATAGAAAAGGTAGACCATCACATATGTACACGCATACACACATACACATATAAAATAAATCACCTCCTAACAAAGATAAAACTGAAACCCCTGGCATCATTGTATACCAATTAAATTAGCAGAAAATAAATACAAATCATTAGAACTTGATCAAGGGGCTGCCTCTTTCAGATTAACATCCCTGGTCTTTACAGTGGTCTTTTCTGTCTTCAACTCTGTTGCCAGGATCAAAATTCTTGTTATTTTTCCCTTTAAAAACAAAAACAAAAACTTCCTAATGGGTGTGAGTTGACATCCTACTGTGGCTTGATTTGCATTTCCCTAATGGCTAGTGACATTTGTCATCTCTTCATATGCTTATGGGGCATCTGCACATCTTCTTTGGAGAAATGTCTGTTAAAGTCCCTTACCCATTTTTCAAGTGGGTTGTTTTTGCCTTCAGTTTTGAAAGGTATTTTCATTAGGTATAGCAATCTAGTTGACATTTTTGTTGTTGTTTAGTACTCTTTTAAGATATCACTCCACTGCCTTGCAAGTTGCATAGCTTCTGATAAGAAGTCTGTTGTAATTATTATCTTTGTTCCACTCTATTTTCTAATTTCTAATTTCTATGGCTGCTTTTAAGATCTTTCTTAATCACTGATTTTCAGCAATTTAATTATGATATACCTTGGTGTGATCTCTGTTTTTATTCTGCTTTGGAGTACCTTCCTGTACCTATGGATTTAGAGTTTTAATTTCTTCAAATATTTTGTGATTTCTTCTCCTTGCTCTTTTCTGGGGACTCTAACCCTATTAGATCATTTAATACTGTGCTTGAGGACACTGATGTGCTGTTAAACATTCTCAGGCTTTTTTCATCTGTGTAATTCATTTTGGGTAGTCTTCAAATTCACTGATCTTTTTACTCAGCATATAGGTTGTTCTCAACCAGTGTATTTTTCATTTCTGATATTATATATTTATCTGTAAAACTTCCATTTTGATCTTTTTTATATCTTTATCTCCTCATCATGTTTTCCTCTACATTACTGAGCATGTGTGTCATAGCTTTTAATATGTTTGCCTGCTAATTTAAAAACAGCTGTCACTTCTTGTTTTTATTTCAAGTTGTATTTTCTTGCTTTGAATCCTTGGCAATTTTTTTTTGAAGATTTTATTTATGTATTTGACAGAGAGAGACATGGCGAGAGAGGGAACACAAGCAGGGGGAGTGGGAGAGGGAGAAGCAGGCTTCCCACAGAGCAGGGAGCCCGATGAGGGGCTTGATCATGACCTGAGCTGAAGGCTGCTGCATAACGGCTGAGCACCCAGATGCCCTGAATCCTTGGCAGTTTTTAACAGCTTTATTGGTGTATAACTGGCATATAATAAAGTTGGCATGCTTAAACCATACACTTTGATAAGTGCTGACATATGTATATACCTGCAAAACCACCAAGATAATCAAGATAAAGAATATATCCATCATTCCCTTGAAAGCGTCCTCATGCCCCTTGGGGAGCCTTTCCTTCTGCCTCTCTCCCCATCCCATTCCCAAACATGCATGGAAATTTTTGACTAGATGTTGGCCATCGTGAATCTTACACTGTTGGTGCCGAATTTTGATGCGTTCTTTTAAAAGTGCTGGACTTTCTTCTAGCACGCAGTTAAACTCTTTTAAATAAATGTGATCCATTCAAGGTTTGCTTGTAATTTTTTGTTACAGCAGTTCCAGAGCAGCCTTTAGCCTCAGACTAACATGGCCCCACTAATGAAGTGTCTCTATTGCCCCAAATCTTATGAGGTCTCTCCATTCTATATCATCAATGGAAACTATTCCTAGTCTGATGAGCTCTGAGAATTGTTTGTTCTACTGCTTTCTTTCCCCTTCCTTGTCATATTTTATACCACGTATACTCAGCTGAAGATGTGAGGAGATTGCATGAGAAATCTCCACAGCTTTCTCTTTCTTCTTCCCTCTCTGTAGCTCTCTCCTCTCCAGGATTGCCACAAATTCCAGACACTTCCACTTCACTGAATTTTACTTCTCTGACTCTTCAGCTTCACAGATTATGTCTGAATCATTCCTGCACTGGAGATGGTGTGATCTCGGGGCTCACCTGTTTTGTTTCCCTTTGGTAAGAGATTACAGCATTCAACTGCCTGTTATCCAGTATGTGAAAACAGTTGTTTGATAGATTTTGTTAAGTTCTTTAATTGTCTGCTGGTGGGAGACAATTCCTATAGTAGCTAGAAAGATACTTATGATTCCAACAGCCTGCATTTTAGGCAAAATATCTCCCTGTTGGACTTATTTTATCAATCTTTCTTTGTCTCTCTAAAGGCACAAGATCTAAATCTGGGATCCAATTGGCTGATCTCAAATCACACAATTCTGTTTCTCTATATCTGGAAGGAGCTCTCTCAGATTCTGGTTCTCTGACAAAGTAGAAGCTGACGGTACATCTACCAACCTCAACTCTAGAAATTAACGTGCACGTTAAAATGCTGAAGATCACGAAATGCATATAATTAAGCTATTTTTCTCACTGCCGTATTGTTATGGCCTCATGAGGCTGATTCTTTCAAAATTTAATGCAAACACATTAGGTCAAAGTATTTGTTGTGTAGGTATCAAGGGAAAGTATCAGAATATAAGTATTGGTTTGAATATATTTATTATGATATCTTTATCACATATAGTTCCACAAAGCTTAACTCCTATGGCCTTTCAAAAATGAGAGAAAGAGTTTTGCAGGCTTTACAGAATCATTGAAAATTGATCATTTATGAAATAATATTTTCTTGTTATTATTCTACATAAAGTAGAAATATTATTTCTACTTTAGATTGTATGTTTTCCCATAAAAGAAGTTAATTGCATTTAATTTTATAAATTTAATTATCATTAAATTTTAAAATAATTATTTAATTAGTATTTTAATAATTAATAATTTGATTATTATTAAATTAATTTATAATTTATAAATTTAATTTAAATTGCATTTAATTTTATAAATTGCCATCAGCATTATGGATATAAGAATATTTACGAATGAAGATGGAGAAGAATGAAAAACATGGCCAGGGAAACTGATATGGCAGCTTATCTAGGCAAGGAGAAGCTAAACCTCTCCTTCCCAACCACACAGTGTCAATGAAGGGTTTCTTTCCAAGTACATATTATTTAGCTTGCAGGATGGTCCCAAGCTAGAAAAGAAGACCAAAATCATTAAAGAGAAAGAAAGAAAGAAAATATGAAATCAATAAATGTGATTAAGTGTTACAGTCACTTTACTCAAGATCTGAATATGGTTTTTGAAAAAAAGCACTTCTATGCTGTGAATTTTAATTATTTCAAGTTACTAGCACATCAAGATGGAGACAACCCCAGTCTTGCTCTAAATAGAGTACTTCTCTCTCCTTTTCTCTTTCAGTCTTGCTCACTCTCTCTTTCTTTTTTTTTTTTAGAGAGTATGACTCAAAGTCATATCATTCTTCATTTCACTCAAGGTTCAGTAAGACTGGTATACTATTTCCTAACTCAACACTGACTATAATAATAATACAAATTCATTTCTGAACATCCTAAAGGAATATCTAATATTACCTAATATAGATAATATTATCTATAATATAGATATAGATATAATATGGATATAGATAAAATATATATAGATAATATATATCTATATTAGATTATATATAGATATATATAATATCTATAGATATATATATACTACCTATATCTATCTATATCTAATCTAGATCTATATCTAATATAGATAATATATATCTAATCATATATCTAATATAATATATATCTAATATAGAGTGTGGTGCTGTGGGTTAGTATTACTCTATCTCCTTCGGCATGCTGAAATCAGGTAAGTCACAGATGGAAGGACTCAGGATATAAACTAAGCTTTGAATGTAGTGTGAGTATAAAGACACCTCTTACATCGAGTCAAGAGACAAGCCTTACTGGGAGCAATTTACCTTCTCAGAAGGCATAGTTCTTTTCTTTGAAGCACGTTGCTAGGGTTTTTGTGTTAGTTACATCATTGGTTAAAGTGTCATAATTTGATGTGCACATGAGTTAACTCTATTCACAGTGACAAACTAAACCTTAATTGAACTGCCACTCTTTTAAATCTATGCACAAGATTGCAAATAGGTAAGATTACAGTTGACTTTTCCAAGTCCATCGCCACTGCTAAAAATAATTCAAAGTGAATTCATATTAACAGTGTGCAAGTAAATATATTTAAGAACAGAGATAATACATTGTTATTAATAGCAATGCTCATCACCAGCCATGTGTTTGGAGTACAAATAATTTAAACAAAGGGGCCCCTCCCTCACTTCCTTCCCTCTTTCCTTCCTCCCTCCTCTCCTCTCCTCTCCTCTCTTTTCCTTTCTTCTTTCTTTTCCCTTTCTTTTACAAAATTAAAAGTTGGATCATAGCATATGCTATAGTACTCAATAAATTTCTCAAATGCATTTGTATTTCTTTTTTTTTAAGGTTTTATTTATTTATTTGACAGAGAGAGAGAGATCACAAGTAGGCAGAGAGACAGGCAGAGAGAGAGGGGGAAGCAGGGTCCCCGCTGAGCAGAGAGCCCGATGAGGGGCTTGATCCGAGGACCCCAAGATCATGACCTGAGCCAAAAACAGAGGCTTAACCCATTGAGCCACCCAGGCGCCCCACATTTGTATTTCTAGGATTTTCTTTTATACTTCCGACATTTTACTTCACTTTAAGAAACAAGAGTAATAATTTAAAATTCACCGACTATTTTCCCCACTAAATTTCACCCACATGTAATTTGGGCCATAAAATTTTAAAATAAAATTTTATGGTTAAATTTTGTTTTATTTTTATTATTTTAAATTCCAGTGTAGTTAACATCCAGTGTTATATCACTTTCAGGAGTACCTATAGTGATTCAACAGTTCCCTATATTACTCAGCGCTCATCAAGATAAGTGGCTTCTTCATCCCCATTTACCAATTTCACACACAGCACCCCCCCACTCCAGTAACCATCAGTTTGTTCTCTGTTCTCTGTAGTTCAAAGACTCTGTTTGGTTTTTTTTTAAAAGATTTTATTTATGTGACACACAGAGAGAGATCACAAGTAGGCAGAGAGGCAGGCAGAGGCAGAGAGAGAGGGGGGGAGGCAGGCTCCCCGCTGAGCAGAGAGCCCGATGCGGGTCCCGATCCCAGGACCCTGAGATCATGACCTGAGCCGAAGGCAGAGGCTTTAACCCACTGAGCCATCCAGGCGCCCCTCAAAGACTCTGTTTTATTGTTTCTTTTTTTTCTTTGTTTGTGTCTCATACACCTGAGTGTACTATAGTATTTGTCTTTGTCCGAATGGCTCATTTTGCTTAGCGTAATGCTCTCTGGATCCAGCCATGTTGTTCTAATGGCAAGATTTTGTTTGTTTTATGACTAAACAATATTCCAGTGTGTGTGTGTGTGTGTGTGTGTGTGTGTGTGTGTGTGTGTACACACCACATCTTCTTTATCCATTCATCTTTGATGGACACTTGGGCTGCTTCCACATATTAGCTATTGCAAATAGCGCTGCAGTAAAATAGGGATACATCTATCCCTTCAACTTATTGTTTTCATATTCTTTGGATATATACCCAGTAGTGTAATTCCTGGATTGTAGGGTAGTTTGTTTGTTTGTTTATTGCTTTGAGGCATCTTACTCTAAAAAGCTGGCACTTGTACACGTGTATGAACAAAAACCTAAAATTCATCCCGTATTGTCTTCGTTTTTTAGCTTGACCTTATGGTAAGTCTTTAGCTTCACTGACGTTGGCTGCTATGTACGGAGATCTTCCCTTATCTGGGTGATTTAAAGGCCTAACTCATTGATGAGCATCTCTTCTGTTTCCTTTCCTGGCAGTAGGCCTCATGTGTGGTATTAATGCTGCTTCTCATTTTGCCATTTTGGATTCAACCTCACCTCTGGCAGAGCTACCACTGAAAGCACCTGTTTTACTTGAGGCTCCCTATGCTTCACGGCTTGCAAAACATAGCAGCTTCCAGATCCTGCAGCGGCAAAGGTCAGTCCAATTGCTACCAGTGTACTGGCCTTGGCTCTGGCTTGGTACTGTCACTTGAAGTCTGGAATTGTGAGACCTCCAGTTTTAGTTTTCTTTCTCAAGATTGCTTTGGCAATTTGGGGTCTCCTGTGGTTCCACACAAATTTTAGGATTGTTTGTTCTAGTTCTGTGAAAAAAGTTGATAGTATTTTGATAGGGATTGAATTAAACGTACAGATTGCTTTGGGCAGTATAAATATTTTAACAGTACTTGTTCTTCCAACCCGTGAGCATGGAATGTCTTTCCGTGTCTTTCCGTTGTCTTAATTTTATTTCATCACTGGTTCATAGTTTTCAGAGGTCTTACAGGTCTTTCACCTCTTTGGTTAAGTTTATTCCTAGGTATTTTGATTATTTTTGGTACAATTGTAAATGGGATTGATTACTTAATTTCTCATTCTGCTGCTTCATTAATAGTGTACAGATATGCAACAGATTTCTGTATATTGATTTTTTACCCTGAGATCTTACTGAATTCACTTCTGAATTTGAGCAATTTCTTGGTGGAGTCTTTAGGGTTTTCTATATATAGTATTATGTGATCTGAAAATGGTGAAAGTTTGACTTCTTCCTTACCAGCATGGGCGACTTTTATTTCTTTTGGTTGTCTAACGGCTCTGGCTGGTACTATGTTGAATAAAAGTGGTGACAGTGGGGGCGCCTGGGTGGCTCAGTGGTTAAAGCCTCTGCCTTTGGCTCAGGTCATGATCTCAGGGTCCTGGGATCGAGCCCCACATTGGGCTCTCCGCTTGGCAGTGAGCCTGCTTCCCCCTCTCTCTCTGCCTGCCTCTCTGCCTACTTGAGATCTCTCTCTCTGTCAAATAAATAAATAAAAATCTTAAAAAAAAAATGGTGACAGTGGATGTCCTTGTCTTGTTCCTGACCTTAGGGGAAAGCTCTCAGTTTTTCACCACTGAGTATGATGTTAGCTGTGGCCTTTATTATGTTGAGGTAGGTTTCCTCTACACCCACTTTGTTGAGAGTTTTTAACATGAATGTTTGTATGGAGTAAGAATGTTTTAAAATATTAGCTGAATTTAAGTTGTAGTTTGTATGAGACATTCCCTTCCCAAACCCAAGAAGGCTATGGTCTAAGTATCTATTATGAATAAATGAAATAGTTTTTTTCCCATTTTACTGAGAAATAATGGACTTCACTGTAGAAATAATAAATTTTACAGTAAAAAGTTTTTACATTCCTCTTCCTAAGAAATATTTTCTCATGCAATTAAATACCACCTCTAAAAGTTATGAGTATATTAATAAAAAAGCACTAGCTTATTTATTTCACCATTTCGAAAATGAGAAATAAGCTGCCAACAAGTACTATTATCCCATTTGGCCAAGGGGGAAAAGAAAACCCAATTCTCACCAATACCTATGACCACGCTATAAAACAGATGTTTTAGACAGAGGTTCTTAAATACCAATTTCCTCAATACTTGACCAACTAGCTCTGATACAGTAAAACAAATGAAGGACGTCTATGAATACAGTGACATCCAAATAACGAAGATGAAGTTAGTGTTTGGCTATGCCTGAAAAATTGTTAGTGACCAAAAATGCAGGTAGGTACTTGAGACACCAAAACAATGAAGAGTTATCAGTTCAATTGTGAGTTATTATTTCTGTGGCATTAATCTGTGAAATGGACTAGCCAACACAGGGATTTCGACAGGGTACGCAAGCCAAGAAAGGCCAGATTATCAAAATCTCTGCGACTCTGCCAAGTTACTCATCCACTTCTGAATGGCCGGGGCCTTCTGAGAGCGTCACCTGACCAAAGTGTGCACCAACCGCAAGCGAAGGCACCGTCTGTCCCAGCGTTCAAACTGTGCCACAGCAGCCCAGACCAGGAGGGCCAGCTTGCTACGGAAGCATTTTTAGAAAGGCATTTACTCTGACAGGAAGTGTTAAATAAGCACCTATTCACTAATGAAAGAGAGGAAGAGAGTGTCCCTTCTGATCTTCATTATAGCTAGCTAGGACTGTCTTAGAATGTCCTCTGGAGGGGAGGACTTTCCTGTGGTCTCACAGTGATGAACTATATATATATATGATATGTTATGTCACATATATGTCACCTTGAAATACAAGGTTCTGATAGTAAAAGTTCATCAAACCTGGTATAAAATAAACTTTATCTAAGAGATTCTGCTTCATCAGGAGACAGGTCTGGGGAATGTGACCACCTGGGATCTCCTGGGACCTCCCAAGTGTGAAGGGGCTTCACTTCCTTCTAAATGGTTATTTGCAGGAGATACCCTATATGTTTTTGGTTTTAAATCTCTTCTTTAGTTTTCACTGTATGTTAACTAACTTGAATTGAAACTCTTAATTAAAACTTTTTTAATTAAAAAAATTTAAAAAAACCCTTTCCTTTAGTTTTCATCTTTCCTAAAAGGAAAAATAGAAGACTATTCCTACTGTGGTTATTCCATTTATAACGTGTTTTACAAAGGTAAGAACTGTGAAAAACTGTTAAAATTTCAAAGGGCAACAATAATATGTAATAATTTCCTAAGAAGTGCACAGCTCCAGCGAGTACTAAAGTTTACTAAGACTAAGTTTTTACAAAATATCCTCATTTCTTTTTTGTAAATCATAGAAATGTATAGACTGACGTAAAAAACAAAAAGGCACCCAACAAGCCAATATTCTCAAGAAGTGTACAGAGAAATACGGGTGGACCGGAAGAGTAAAGTATCGGTGAAACACTGGACGAATGTTTCTGGTAGAATGATACAGAACACTTCTATTAATTTTTCACAAATTAAACCAAGAAATCCAAACCAAAGAGAGGTTTAGCTTCTTAAAGTCCAAACTTTTCTCATGCTCTTCCTCTGAGAATAGAGAAGTTGTGAGAAAGAAAATAAAACATCTATAGGAAGACACCAGAGAACTACTACAGCAGCAAGAACTTGTGTTAAAAACCCAAAAGGCAAGGAAAGCCCATAGTCAGAATCCAGACTTGGTGTCATTTTTCTTTGGAGGCATCCAAGTGTACAAGAGAAGCTGACAAGTCGGGAGAACACAGTGACTGAAGCCAGAGGTACAGAGGGCTAGCTACTGGTAGTCCCACAAAGCCGAGAGGTTCACGGGAGAGATTTGGAATTTGGCTTCCATTGAGCAGGTAGAGTTCTCAAAAAAATATCCCCAAAGATCAGGTGGGATTTTGAAGAGCTCTGCCCTAAGAGAAAGGGTAAAGTCTCTTTAGACCCACTCTTTGAAAAGGAATGAAGCCCAGATTTTAGCTCGCTTGAACCGTGACTGAATCACAGTTACCTGCCCTTTGGCCTAACTGTCCATAAGAAGCAACACTCGGTCCTCTCTGAAGGATGACAAGATCGTCCTCAACCTCAAATTATCTTTATACTTCTTCATACGTAATATAGAGCTCTAAGAAGCTTGACCAAATGGTGACCAAAAGTCATGAGGAAAAAAACAGACCATATCAAAGAATCCAACGGATAGGAAATCTAGACACTACATTAATAAAGACATGGAATTTAAAAGTAACTGTGATTATTTTGTTCAAAAAATTACAAATCCATGTGCAGAATTTGGGCAAGTAAGCAGAGATAAAAAATAACCCAATAGAAATTTTAGAACTGAGAGATACACAGTGGGAAATTCAGCTGAAATCTGTTAAAAAAAAAAAAAAAAGAAAATCCCCAATTGTTTAAAAATTAAAACCCTTCTATGAGAAATCATAAAGAGTTAGAAAATATTTTGAACTGATAATAAAAATACAAAATCCAAAACCTGTGGGATGAGGACACAAGCTATCTGTAGAAAGTTGCGTAGGCTTTATGGGTGGATGCTAGGAAGTCACAGACATGAAGGCCTCTCTCAGCCTCTGCTATCGGTGAAAAGGGTCTATTTCCTGACACGGCAATTCCACTCCTGGTTTCACAACAAACGAGAATATGGGCCTATGTGCACCAAAAGATATGTATCACAGAGAGGTATATTAAGACATATTTTTTAATGACCAGAAAGTGAAATAAACTCTAATGTACAGCAATAGTTGAAGAGATAAAGAATTTATGGTACGTACACAAAAGTGGAATGCTTGCCATAATAAAAGCTAATGTGGACAAATCTAGAAGTGTTGTTCAAAAGAAGCCAGAAAAGAACACATACGGCGGTGTTGCGGTTTTACAAAATTCAAAGGAGGCAAGTAAAAAATTCACCTACGCTGTCGCTTGAGGCCAGTGTTACCTTTAGGGAGAAGGGCAGTGATATGCGGTCATGGGAAGAATCTATTTCATGACTGAGATACGGGCTGCACCAATGTGTTTACTTGACGAACAGTCTGTAAGACTCCAAAAATCAAGGGTAAAGCAGCTCTGGTCTTAGCAGCAGTGCGGTCAAAAAGATTGAGGGCAAAGATCAGGACTCAATCCACGAGCAAGTGTGAAGAACTGGCAGTATCACCCTCGAGAAGGAATAACGGGACCGTGATTTGTGGCCACGTGTTAAGCCCTGGGCTGTCCAGGGGGAAAGCAACTACACTGAACCCTGGAAGACACATTTTAGCATGATAAGGGCAATTCCCGAGACTCGAACGTTGATTTAATACACTCAGTATATACTAAGTCTGTTGTAAATGTCATATTAATATCATATGAAATAAGTCTATTTAACATACGAGGTATATATAATACACGTGACCTACTACAGATAATGGAACTGCCGAGGAACGGGACACATGCCTCGATAATGAGGACATTCTCCATCTCTGAACATGTGGTCACAAAGGTAGGACGGCCACCCTTGGGGGGGCGGGGGGTGAGGAAGAGGTTCCTGCGCTGAACGGAGAGGACAGGTGGGCACTCAAGTCCCTCCCACCGCCTCAGACTCTCTGCACGTGCTAAACAGAGAACCACAATTTAAAAAAAAAAGATCTTACCCTTAAGCGTGTAGTAGAGATCTCTGCTTTTAAAATATCGGGATCATATTTAGTACTGGACGAAGAGCCTGAGAATACTTTTCAGAGAGAAAAAAGGAAAAAAAAAAAAAGGAGTAACTTTTCCAAGTTGCATAACTTGTTCTCGGCTTGGAATTTACAAACTCTAAAAAACGAGATTTACATGCTTCTGTGGATACTTACTTTAGAATTCCTTTATTGTCATTCATCAGACACCTAGATATAAAAAGTAATCTTCAAACCTTTATCATTTTTTTCATAAAAACTCAAGAAAGGGGAATGTCATAAAGACCATGGCGCTTACTGGTCTCTGGAGTTTATGCCTACATATAAACTCTTAGAGAACCCTATGGTACATGCAGCTTGTCAGAGCTGTGCGTTCCCCAGAAACTTCTAGAACTTCTGAGCCCATCCAAACTGCTTCTTTAGACAAACCAGCTCCAGATGATCAGTTTCTGAGACGTGAGAGGGTGACCAACAGAAACTTCATCCCAGCCAACAGTTCCAGGGCCTCCCGCTAAAATATCGTACAAGGGTAGCAAAGGGGGCCCAAGTATTTCCCTGGACCTGAACAGGTAAAAATTAAGTCATAAATAAATAAAAGGCAATCAGGCAGAGGAAGGAGCAAAAATAGAAGGGATTCATCATCCACGAATGAGGGGGGATGGGGACTTCGGTCTGGAATGGAGTCGAGGGGTTTAGCTGAGAAGACTGTGTGGGGTGCCCTCACCCCCTCTGATGGCTTTAGGGGACTCTTTCTGTCTACCAAGGAGCAGGACTCAAGATGAAACCACCGAAACCTGAGTGGCCTTCTCTTAGCTATATTTCCATCCCCATGTCCAGAGTCTGAGCAGTAACAACTGTACTCACAGCTGGTGTGAGAACTTGACTTTTCCTTGTAGGCGTCGTTTAACCGTACATATTCATCGAGGGCCAAAGCAAGTCTCTGCTCTTTCACGTGGTACAGCTCCTTCTGGGTCCTGAGAGCATCCTGAGCCACCGAGAGATAGTCCTTGAGCATCTTCTCCTGTTCCCCCCTCCACTGTTTTCGTGGATCTTCAATCTGTGTGGTTTCTGAAAATACATTAGGTGGGTTAGGTTTTAGAATTTAATGGTTTTTTTTGGGGGGGGGTGATTTAAGCTTTAAAAAAAAAAAAGTTGCTAGCTTTAATTTTTATCTCCTCCAAGCAGTTCATTAGTATTTATGACGTGACCTCTCCAGAAATCTGATACAGTTTTGCTTGGTTTTACCCAGTGGCTCGCCACACCACCCACCCCATTTCAGATCCTTGTTAATAATTCACCCTCACTATGAAGCCATCGTACACAAAGCTGCCAAAGTTAGCTTCCTTTGCCAGGGTCCCGCCACTCCTCTCAAGAATTTCCTGGCTCCCCAATACCTACAGAATAAAAGCCAAATGACTGATGGCAGCATTCAAGGTCCTGTGTGATCTGAACCCGATCTACTTCCCATGGCACATGTTTCCCTTTACTTAATACAGGACACTCTTGCCACGTTGCCCTCGACATTGGTGCTCATCAATGTCTCCGATAGCTGACCCCGAGTCCCAAACTCTGTTACACGTCCACCACAATCAGTATAGAAATCACGAGAAAACACTTTGAAATGTTTATGGCAATTCTATACAGTTACTGTATATTGTTAACTCTACTAATATTCGGGCTCGCATTTTATCCTTTTTCCCATTTTTCAAATAATTCATTTTTATTGATTGTTACAAAAATATCAGTCAGTCCATACTGGATTTGAAAACTAAAAACAAACCAAAAACCAAAAACCAACCAAAAACAAAACAAAACAAAAACCAAACCCCAGTCCCAGTTGGAGACTACTCTAAGGCACAGTTCTTGGTTCTGCCGTGTTGCATACTAGAATCACCCAGAGAGCTCTTAAAGAAAAAAAAAAATCCCAGCCCAATGAGAGTTTTTTGGGAAGAATGCGTGCAATGGTAGGTTTAAAAGCCGCACCGAGATTGCAATGAGTGCAATGAGCCGTCTTCTGCAATGGCTCGTGAGCTGCCGCCTCCATGAAATTATTCAAACTCCCAGCCCTGAGCTTGCTCAGACTCGCCTACCTCGCCTGGCCCTTCCTCCAACAAAGGCTCTGGCCTGCACTCTCCTTCACTCCCGCCTCCGGACCGATCGAGCTTCCCGATGCGGCCCCGTGAGGGTGGCGCGTCCCTTCCCTTGGGAACCATGAGTAACATGACTTCCTTTGCTGGCGCGGACTGCTTCGCTTCGCGTGGTCATTCTGTCACCTCTATAAATTAAATCACTATCCAAAAGGTTGGGTCCTTTGGGTCGGCCACGGTACGAATATGAGAACCTACTCCCAACAAAGTAGGATAGGAAAATTAATTTATCAATTAGCTGGAATGTCCAGGGACGTATACCGTGTTTAAAATGTTTTTGTGCGGGAATCTCAGTCTTAATGTACCCCAAGCTCCGTGTTTCTGGTTGGCCCCAAAGGCCTCAGGAAGTCAGAACCCAGGCAATGACCTGAGGTGATGTGATGTGGATACAAGACTCTCTAGGGCCCAGAATGGTTCTGGAACTGTCTAACTACCCTGGTCTCTAAGGATAAGGGATGACACTAAACCGACAGGGTTTGAGCTGGGAAGCCTGGGTCCCTTAGGGCTTGGAGAGGTCCTGAGTGATAAACTAAACGGCCTGGGTCGGTCAGACACACCGTCACCACCGCCTCGGGCCTGCCTGGGACTCTCACTTCACAGCCACTGGGAACAAAAGCTGAACTTCCTCTAACGTAGTATTTTCAACGCTCATTTTTAAAGATGTAAGTATTTCAGACGCAAAAGAGGCCTATCACATGTAATTATGAGAAAAAAATATGCTTGGGCTCCATGTCTAAAGAAATGCAGGAGGGAACAATCGTGATCGGACGGCCCCTCTAGCTTTGACGGACATCATCACCGTGGGGCAGCCTCGCCATTGGGAAAATAAGGGGAAAAGGCAGATACCAGCCAAGAAGAGCCCAAACTGCTCAGTTTATTTGTTATAACTCAGGTCTCTGGCGATCCAAACATGCAATGTTTGTATTGTTTCCAACATCGAACTGCGAGCTGACTCAAAGTACAGAACTCATCCTCTACCAAATGGAAATTTATGGTTTTACGGAAGTTTTCCTCTCTGTGGCTGCCCTGTAATAACCCTCACCTCCTCATATTCTTGCCCCTTCGATACGGGGTAGGCCCAGTGATCTGCTTCCGATGGCTACCAGGGAGAGCACACGATGGGTAGGAGCTGGGACTAGAGTCACCAGGGGCTGTGGCTGCCACCTGGTGCGTGCCCTCCCTCCCTGCTGCTTCGTGGCCTTCCTGCTGTCATGAAGCCAACTGCCATGCTGTAAGCTGTCCTTTGGAGAGGCCCACGGGGCAAGGAATGAGGGGGGCCGCCGGCCCTCAGCCAACAGGGAGCCGGGTCCCGCCAACGACCACGTGAGTGAGCGTGAAAGCAGATCCTTCTCCAGTCGTGCCCGGCTACCACCTCGACGACTGCCAGCCTGTGAACGACCGTGAGCTAGAAGATTCCGCTGTGCCTTCTTGGATTCAACACAGGAACCATGAGATAATAAATGAATTTTGAGCCACTGTTTTGAGATCGTGTGTTAGACTGAGATATGTAACTAATAAGCTAGATAACCTAAGGGGTAACACAAACTCAAAATGCATATGAAAACTGTGAAATTTTATCAGTTGCAATAGTTAAAGGAAACACTCCTGGTTCTTTCTCAAGACCTTCAGAGGTTTCATCCAACCATCTTTTCCCTCCATACTGGGGAACTGGCACAATTTCCATAAGATACCTGTTCGACAGTTAAATTGCCACAAAATACTGAAAGTAACATGGACTGACACTGAAATGAATAAAGAATAATAGTAATGATGATGATGATGATAATAAATGATCAGCATTGGGGCGCCCGGTGGCTCAGTGGGTAGTCTGCTTCTCCCTCTGCCTCTCCTCCTGGCTTATGCGCTCTCTCTCTAATAAATAAAATCTTTAAAAAATCTTAAAAAAACCAAACAACCAGCATTTATTTGGCTAGAAAAAACCAAACAATCAGCATTTATTTGGCTAGAAATAATTTATTTGGCTAGAAAAAAAAAATCCAGCAGAAACGCTCAGGTAGGCTGGTTTAAATACTGTATGTTACAAGCGCTTCAGTGGGAATGTTTACATTTCTGAAATGCCATATGATGCAAATGTGAGCTACAAAAGAGTGTTCTGAGAGGTACCCCAGAAGAAGGCTTCATAAAGCAGGATTGTGCTTCACCTCCATTGGCTACATCTGTCGAATGGATTTGTAAATAATATTTAAGAAATGTAAATAGTAAAAAAAAAAAGTATTAAGAAAATGTGGCTTTTAAAAAAGATTTTATTTATTTGAGAGAGAGAGAGATCACAGGTAGGCAGAGAGGCAGACAGAGAGAGAGGAGGAAGCAGGCTCCTCGCCGAACACAGAGCCCGATGCGGGGCTCGATCCCGGGACCCTGAGATCATGACCTGAGCCGAAGGCAGAGGCTTTAACCCACTGAGCCACCCAGGCGCCCCGAAAATGTGGTTTTTTGTATTAAGGGCTGGTGACCTTGGGACATCACTGTATTAGGACGCAATATAATGTGCCTGATGTCTGTGCAAACGGCCTGGACCCGAAGGGAATTCACACTCCATCAGTTTCAGATCCACATCTTTATAGACCACTTTATAGACCGAGAACAGGTTGTGAGTTACAAGAGCTTATCGTCGAAGATGACATTATTCTTGAAAGTTCGAGTGTGATCCCTGTCTGTCATGCCTATTTCTGTCCTTTCTGCTGTCCTTGGGAAGAATGGGTGACACAAATCGGAGTAACTGTCCTCCTCTTTCTTCTTAGAAACGACCCTCTGAGCTCATTACCCGTTGTTACTTCTACAGACAGGTACCGACCATCTGCAACATGCAGTACGGGGGAAATGAGATGTTCGGGTATGAGGCCCTCCTTTCAAGGAAACCACAAAATATGGAAGAAATTGTGACTCACGAATTAAAAAAACAGAAAACAAAAAACACAAGTTTGTCCAGTAAAAAGTGCTATAAGCCTTGAGAGGAGGAAGGCTATGAGCCACGGCAGTGTAGACACGGGGTTTTCCTCTGGCTGAAAAAGGAAGGTTCCATGGAAAGGCAGTGATGGAACAAGGCTCTGAAAGTTTCCAGACGATGGCCCCTCAGGACCCAGAGCTTCACATTTCCAGGCACCCCTCAGACCCCCATAAACACACATGCCAGCCTTCAGCGGCATCGAATTTCTTTCCTCAAGCCCTGCGTTCTGTAGCCTCTCTAGACCTTTGGCTTGAACTTGTGACCTCTCTTCTTCTGCGAAGGTATCCTTCTCCCAAGCCCTAGCCCAAGCCCAAGCCAAGCCCCTCCTTCTCCAGGCCTAGTGAACTGGGTCGTTCTTCGGGCATCAGCTCAAAGCACAGTCTCCAGCAGCCGCGGCTGCACCCTTGAGAGCGGAGAGGACACTCCCACTTGTTCTCGCTTCTTCTGCGAGCCCAGCTGCCGCGCCCTGCTGTGCTGTCTCACTTCCTCCCCGCTACTCCTACAGGGACCCGCCTGCGGTTTCCTGAACACCAGGTTAATAAATATGAAACTCAGTTTGTAAGCGTTGGTGTGCCGCAAAGGTTCCAGGCAAGGCCGGGAAAGGATCTTAGCTGTCTTTGAGGAACATTATCTGACAGAAATGTGAGGTTCTACTGTCTTTACAGAACCCTACTAACTCTACAAAAGAGTCAATATGATTGTGCAGAAAGTTTCTTGATAACAGGTTAAATGTTAAGTGAAAAAAGTGTATAAAACCATACATATAATATAATCCCACTTGGCATATAAAAATGTATCTAAAACACTGTGTGTGTGTGTGTGTGCATCAATATGAAGAAGTCTGGAAGAGATTTAGAATACTTAGTTCTCTTTGGGTTGTGTGAATATAGATAATATTTTTTCTTCCTTTTATTTATCTACATTTTCTACTTTTTTCCTATGCACATGTATTACTTTTATAATTTTTTTTTTAAGAGAAAGAAACAAAAGGCACAGGTAATGAGGGTCTGAATTAGGAAAATGACAGTGGACGAGGGGCTAAAGGGGCAAATCTGATATTACAGTAGAGATAAAAACTCTGTAAGAACTGACAAAATGATCCTAAATTTTTCAGTGTAGTAATCATGAGGACCATAACGTATCAAAAAATAATAAAGTCAAAGGGAAAACAGAAGAATTCCATTTTGTAACAGCAAAGAAGAATAGTGCTGTAGATAAACGACAGCATGCTGGGGGATGAGGGTGAGGTCGTATCTCTGAGGATGACAAGATGTGGGGACTCTCCACTCAGCAGACGAGGGGAGAGAGAAGGAGTGGTGTACAGGAAGGAAGGTTCCAGGCGCAGGAAGAAGGGCACCGTCATCTTCGTCCCCCTCCATCTAGGTGGAAGGAAGGGACAACTGGGGCTGGGACTAGACTCCTAAAGTGACAACTATATGAAACATGCGCATCATTACACAGATTCCTGACACTAACAACTGTCAGTTACACTCACCAAAAATCAGTATCATTACCGCCGTCCTAGGTTTCACTTGGATATTTTAAGTATCTAAAAATTTTCTTCATAAAATATCTTAATAGTTTATCCTCCTAGGAAAATATAAAGGATGAAATATGACGGAGATGAAATAGGAGGGCCCCAAATTTATTTTTCTTCTTCTAAAGGAAACAGCTCCATATGAAATATTACACACACTTGAGAAACTTTCATCAAATTTAAACACAACATGGGATGCTTCAAAACTAATACAGAGGAGTTGGGGCAGGTAATATGGAGTAAGTGTGCGCTCTCCAACCACTCCCACCGATTACAAGTAAAAAACAAGGACAGCAACGCGAAACAAAACGACGACCTCTACCACCACCAAGGACAGCGCACATAGAACCATCAGACAAAACAATCAAAGGAAGAAGCAACACAGTAAGAACAAGGAGGACTGTGGAAGGAAGCTGGAACTCACAGAACAATCGCATGTCAAGGAGTGCTATTTCGTGGTGTTTTATACCTCCCTTGTCTCTTATGTTTCCCCTATCCGAGGGTACTGCAAATGTGGACCAAAAAAGCTCCAAGATAAAAAAAACCCACTCTATCAGGTTAGAGGACTGAAGGGGCGCCCGCGGCCATTGCAGAGAAGCCCGGGAATGAGCTGCAGCCCCACGGTGGGCAACAAGGGTGGGATGCTGGTGGAGTGGAGGCAGCCCACACCACAGGCTCCTGAGCTTCCTCCGCTCTGTCCTGAGACACAGGCGTCCTGAGGAGCATTCGGTAAGTGTGTGGTGAGGCGAAAGCTGCATCGTACTTGCTAGAATGCCAGGAAAAGAGATCGGGGAGCCAGAGATCAGGGGGCAAGACGACAGAGAAGACAGTTGAGGAAGTCTCTAAGGTGGCTGACCCTTTTTAAATTGGGTTGTTTGTCTTAATGGTGATTTTCAGGAGTTCTTTATATGATCTGGAATTGGGTTCTTTGTCAAGATAAAGGTACTATGAATATTCATCCACAACACTGTATCAGCAGGCTGTTCTTTTAAAAATACGCTGAGTGAGGGCGCCTGAGTGGCTCAGTTGGTTGAGCGACTGCCTTTGGCTCAGGTCATGATCCCGGAGTCCTGGGATCAGGTCCCACATCGGGCTCCCGGCTCCGTGGGGAGTCTGCTTCTCCCTCTGACCTTCTCCCCTCTCATGCTCTCTCTCACTGTCTCTATCTCAAATAAATAAAATCTTTAAAAAAAAACATTAAAAATACGCTGAGTGAAAGGCTCCATCCACAGAATGGAATATACTCAGTTCATACAAAGTTCTAGAACAGGCAAAACGAAGCCACTGTGACAGAAGTCAGAAATCTCCAACAGTGGGGAAAAGGGGACTGGAAGGGGACAGGAAAGAGCTTACTGGGGTGATGAGATTATTCTGCATCTTGACTGGAGAGGCATCTTGTAAACCTTACGAAGGATTTACACATTTGCCACAATTCAGTGAAATGCATACCTAAAAGCTGTGCATTTTCTTTTATGTAAATGAGACCTCCATTACCAAAAGACAGACAAAAAAATTAAGGTGGAACTCTAGAGCTACCCAAAAAGTGATGCATTTCTGCTTATGGTGATAAGATCCAAACTTTAGAAACAATACTTCATAATTACCTTTAGTTACAAATATCCCCCACCAATATCTACACCCCCACTCCACACGAACTCACAAAATAATTCTATCATAAAACACTTAAGGCCGAAAATAGTCATGGTCAAGGTCAAATCTTTTACTTCCAGATATTTAATAGTGTTACACAGAAATGGTATTAAACAGCCAAACAGGCTTTTTTTTTTTTTTTTGGGTAAATAAAGAGAAAATAATGCTGAAACCATACAATGTCAAGATACAACATATGTGGAGACCAGCTGTTATGAGAAGATAATACCATTTGTTCCCTAAACTGCTTCACAGAAATGTCTTTAAGATTAATGAGATAATGGACCAGATCTTTTTTAGTGGGAAAACTACTTGCTGTGGGGAATGTGGGCATTTTAGGGCACAGTAAATCCATCAGGCCACTGCGATGCCATTACTGCACTAAAGCAAGATGGGAGACTTAAAAACCTATATTGTAATAATTAAGTTTTTAAATATTCAGAAGGGCATGCTCTGAAGCGTAATTTATACTTGAACTTTACTTTCTTCAAAAACAAACAGAAAGCTTTCAATGTGTGAATTAAACAATAAAGCTGTTTCGCCTGTCTAATGTTTAAGAGTTTATCGTAATACGAGGTAGCCAAGGATAAAGAAACGAAGATGTGGTCACCATTCGCAAGCTCACCATTTAGGGAGGACACCGTACAAATAAATGCAGTGTAACAAATGCTTTTTAAAGATCCCTAAGTGCCTGGCACTACAGAAATACCTGGACGGGGCACCTTATTTGGAATGGGGCCGGGGACCTGGTGGAGGGCTGGGGCCCGAGAAGGCCTGTGGGAAGCCACGGGGCCTGGGCAGAGGGGCCCTCGAAGGACGTGGCCACAAGGCAGGGTCCAGGCGCTGGGCAGAGAGCGTTCGGGGCTGGAACCCACCATCGCAAAGGGAGGCAGAAAGCCAAGGAAGCACACGGCACAGAGACAACGTACCCCAGTGCCGGGGCAGGCCAGAGGAGGGCATCCTGGTGGGGGCCTGTGGGGGGCGGACTGGAAAGAGCCGTCTCGGAAGAATCAGCTGTGTGCACCTGGCACCCTAGACAATGTGTCGTACGAGACACATTTGGCAGCCATTGGCTTCAGGAAGTAAACCGAGGTCACCACCCAGGGGGATCTGCAGGCTACAGACAGGAGGCGACTCTGAAATCTTGACAGCAGGGACAGGCAAAAGGAAAGAGGGCAAGAGCCGCCAGATCTGGTTAAAAAAAAAAAAAAATCCAGTAGAAGGTATCATGAAATCCAAAGGAGTCAAGAACAAGAGGATTAATAACCCGCGGTGGCAAGGGCCTCTGTCAGATGAAGGAAGAGGAGGCCCCGGTGTGGTCTGGATGTGACCCCAATGGGGTCTCAGGTGAGCTCTGTGACAAGACGGAGAACAGGGTCCACGGAAAGAGAGGGCCCCGGCTGGGGGGGAGACAGCTGTTCTTTGTTTCTTTTGGTAGTTTTGGTTTGGTTTCTTTGTGAGAGTTTCCAGGGTTTAAATACGAAGATGAAAGAACCACTAGGTAAAGAAATGGTGGGAGAAATTTTTAAAGCCAGAAAGTGATGGGTAAAGAAACCAAAGAGGAGGATGGGATATAAAAGTTATTAAGAGGGGCGCCTGGGTGGCTCAGTCTGTTAAGCGTCTGCCTTCAGCTCAGGTCGTGATCCTAGGGTCCTGGGGTTGAGCCCCACATCGGGCTCTCTGCTCCGTGGCAAGTCTGGTTTCCCCAGATCCTCCCCACTCGTGATCTCTCTCACCATCTCTCTCTCTCTCTCAAATAAATATATAAATTCTTTTAAAAATTAAAAAAAAAGTTATTCAGAGGGTCTCAGGGGTGGGGGTCCTCAGTGGAGAGAACCCCTCTTCCACTGAGATGGGAGGGAAAGCCCGAAAGGTGGCTTTAGGAACCTGAGGGTCTACAGGTAGCCAGACGGAAACTGAGGGAATTAAGCTTCTCACGTCAGTGCCACGAGGGCTCAGTTCTGTATACCAAGACAGGAAGGTTTGTTTCTGCTTCTACAAATATTATTTAAGGAAAGAAAGCTAAACTTGTATGAAAGTGAGATTTAAAGTTATACATTCCAGATACTCCACTGAATTACTTACTTGCAATGACATCAGGGGTAACAACTGTTCAAAATGAACTGAGTCTTACCAAAATTAGTCCCGTCCATTATGAGATAAAAATATTTGGGTGTTGATCATTGATAAGCAATAAATCCCGCAAATAACAATATAATCAGGAAAGGTTCACTATAAAATATAAAAATGAATGCTAACTTTAAAACCCAGAATGATGAATTCCTCAAGGAATCTGTACAAGCTTTCAGGGAGAGCTGTCTCTCCACAAAAGTCACGTTTCTTCTAATCGCATTCTAAAACCAGGAAAGCTTCCAGAAACTATTACCTGTCGGTACGTTGAACTAATGCGTGCGGGAACGCTGGTTCCCAAACTCTACACCCCGATGTTCTCCTACGGCAGATTACGAGCTATCTGCGTTCGCTGCAAAACTAACTTAATTCCAAGTCCTCGCTCCTCCGATCCCTCCGTCCCATCTACGTGTGAGACTGGGCCGGCTGTACGTGACCCCCCAGGCCGCCTGCAAAAACGGCCACCATGCCAGACGCCCCAAGTGTCCCCTCGTCTGGCTCGCTGGCTGCCGCTGGGCTGCCAGGGAGCATTTTATTATCCACTCTCGGAGGTCTCCCCGGCAGAGCCCCCCCTGCAGCGTGAACTGCTGGGAGCGAGTCCTGCGTCCCCATTCCACTGGGGCTGGAGTCCCCCAGGATACCGCGCGGGGCGGGGGCACAAAGGCTCCTCCCCCAACTCAGCACGTGCCCCACGCCTTCAGCCTCTGCAGATGTCAGGCATGCGTGGAGCGGTTCCATCAGTTCCGGAACCCTTCCCAATCATCCTGGGAAGTGAGTATCTGCACAGATAAAAAAAAGACCCTGACGGAGAATCAGTGGGAGGATATTTTCTCGAATTTGATAGAAGTACTGTGAGTAGATTTTATATATATAAGCACATATATCTATACATATTTAACATTCTTGGGTTTCTAAGAGACCACTGTTATGAATATGGGCTTTTCGTGTCTCCAGAACACGCCCCCCCTACCAGGCTGATGGACACACAGACAGATTCACTTCTCTGTCTCTGCCCCCATAAGCCCAATGTATGCACAGGCCCCAAATTCCAATACAGGCATTTCGGGCATTATTAATCACTGAGAGAGTGGGGTTTAAAATAAGGAAATTCACTGTGCAGAGTGTTTATGCTTTTGTCAGACTTGAGATTTGGGGAGGGGATTACTTTTACAAAAAAGAGAAACTTACTGTTGACGTGATCGATGTAGTAGACGCCAATCTGTGGGTCGAAGCCTGCTTCCCAGCCCCACGGTAGCTCATCACCAACACAGTCCGCGAACGACAAGGGCTTCGTTAACCTGCCATGGACCAGAGTAAATGCACGGATCATTCTTTCCATCGAGCCACACGGGTCAAAATTCAGTGCCCTAACCACAAAGATGTGTCTAGGTAGCACTTCCCTTTTGTTCTTGTGTCTCGAGTTTATGTGCTATGTGTAAATGGTAATGGAAAAAAAAAACAAGGATCAAATGCAAAGATGAGTGTTCAAAAAGTAACAAGTCATAATACCCTTTCAAAGTTCACAGCTTAGGACTGGGAGATAAATCCATACAATAAATAAATAAGTAAATAAGGCCATCTTAAATCAGGGAGAAGTCCAAGCTGCCGATAAGGAGGCCTGGCACTCCCGCTCAAGCTCTCCAGCTAAATGGCTCTCCCATGACCAAAAGAATTCGTCCCGGGATTCAAATCCTGGCATCATGGAAATCCTCACACCGGCAACTCTAGGACGAGACCCGTATCAGGCTACACTCATCCCAGATTTAGACGCTCTTGTACAAATGAACTGAACGCTTACTTGGTCGTGAGGTCCACTGTGACCGGCGGGACCAGCATATTTTATTTTTGTAAGAATCTTACACACACTAGTCATTCGACAAGATTTTTAATGGAACCAAACACAGAGAGTACTGATGTATCGATGTGCTGTCACCTTTTGAAGTCACCTTAGGCTTTCTCTTTAAGCCTTAAAATGAATGGGGGACACCACAGTTTCCTAAGCAGAGTATAGGCTTCCAACTCAATGTTGGGTTGATTTTTTTTTCTCTCTCGCTTCCTCTGTGTTTGATCTGGAGATTCTTCTTGGCGGTTGGAGCAGCCGCGAGCAGAGTAACAGTACGGGTTAGTGAACGCCCCGCTGTTGGGTGGCCAATGTCAATGGACACACCTTCTCATTTAGCACACGCCCCCACCGCTGACACGGTTCCCAAGCACAGAATCACCTGGAATCCCGCTTATCCATGCTAATGAGTATCAACAGTGTCAGAGTTCAAGTGAAATACAGTTCGTTTCTGGAATCTCATCCTTCACCAGAATGACCAACTGTGTCACCTGCCCTTCAGAATGCTGGGAGGACAACACAAAAAGGAGGGAAACCCTTTCTTCCCAGGCCTCACCTACAATAGCCCCTCCAAGGACATAAAACACCAGTGGATGAAATGAAGGGAGCATCTCCTTTTCTCTCAATGTTTCCAGAGCCTGAAATCTGCTTTTGGCGATAGGTCCAGGGACACTGGCCTTTGAAACCAGTTCGGCTGACCGAAGTGACAGAAGTGACGGAAGTCAGCACGAGGAGCAGCAGCTCTGCCCCCGAGGCACTAGAAGACCACCTTACTAGGAGCCTCTGTCTACCCCACTTTGAAGAGGTAACCACACCCTCTTCTCCTCTCCCTGCAATTTAACTGCCTCCTGAGATTAATAATGTGCGATTAAAGAGGAATCAACTTAGAACAGTGTCAAGGACGTGGTAAATAGCCAACGGATATCCGAGATTATCAATATGGGCACAACCCATGAATTCTCTTATTTGTTCTCCAGAGGAAGGAGTCAGGTGGTAGTTCTCAACGTGCGGTCCTCACGACCAGCAGCATCAACATGTAGGCACCGGTTAGAAATAACAAATTCTTGGGGCGCCTGGGTGGCTCAGTGGGTTAAAACCTCTGCCTTCAGCTCAGGTCATGATCTTAGGGTCCTGGATTGAGCCCCACATCGGGCTCTCTGCTCAGCAGGGATTCTGTTCCCCCTCTTTCTCTGCCTGCCTCTCTGCCTACTTGTGAACTCTCTCCTCTCTGTTAAATAAATAAATAAAAATCTTAAAAAAAAAAAGAAAGAAAGAACAAATTCTTGGGCCCTCGCGGAGGCCTACAGAATCATAAACTCAGGGTCCAGCAGTGCACGTTGAATCAAGCTCTCCAGGTAATTACAGGAAATTTGGGAACCACTGGCTCAGAAGGTAAGAGCTTGAAATTTGACATCAGAAACCTGGATTCAATTCCTTCTCTACCATTTATGTGCTGTCCAACCTAGAGCAGGTTATTAACCTTAAAAATCCCTGTTTCTCAGTCTATTTTTTGGGGGGGGATGTCGATTATTAAGTTTAAATGAGAATGAAACAGCATCATGCTCAACAAATGGTCGGGCTTCAGCACATGTTAGATGAGAGAAATGAGCCTCAGACACGTTAGGCAATGCACCCAATAATACGGCAACCCGTCAGGTTTACTTTTGCAAACCTAGAGTCAATTTGAACCCAGTCCGAGTCCTAAAAAACCGTGCTCTTTGGTGTGTTTAAAGCCCATCTTAAATCATAAACTGCCTAGGAAAATTGACAAAGGAATTAGATACTATATCAAAAACGCCCCGTACCACAGGAAGTGGCCTTGTCTCCACACATGGTCTCTAAGACTGACCTCTGACTCTGCTGATAAAACTGATTAACAGACAAAGTCCCTGTGCCTGGTTACCTCGCATAGCATTCTGTTCTCTTCCCCTCACTGCTTTTCAGTGCTAAGATGCATGTGTGTCCTGCAGAAATGCAGAAGACACGGGTATGTAGTTTAAATGATAAAAGAGTGATATTACACAAGTGTTATTCTGGGACCAAATCAGCCCTCTTCAGCCTGAGTATGACAGGAATCATTTATTACTCTAAGAATGAGAAGTCACAAAAGCTTCAGAACATGGGTTATGATTGCAAATTATGGTAATTTGACTGTACTTGGAAATAATCCAGCTTTCCTATTAATTGCTCAACAGATAATAAGCATTTTATTAACTGTCACTGTTCTAAGACTACAATTACATGTGTAAGTATACATGTAATTATGAACTCGGTTAAAAAATTCAGACATTTCCATTCCCGGAAATTTTAATGCAAAAATTTCTTTGCAGTGTTACTTCAAAAATCAATTCGATGCTTTGTTTTCTGTACCTGGGGAAGTATCTACCTTTTTTCCACACTGTACAATAAGTAAAACCATTAAATACACATGTATAAATTTCAAAATGTTAGAATTTAACTTTGGTCCCAATTACAAGATATAAATAGAATAACAGTCCCAAATACCGAACAGAATTAAGCACTCAATTCTGCTGCTATCCCAATAATGGGAACATACTACAATGACATACTAAGAAGTAACACAAAACAAAAAGAAGTTAACAGATGGATTCCAAAGTTAGAAACACTGTGACTTAGAACAAATACAGTAAGCAGAAATGTTGGTTAGTTTCTAAATTTCTTCCTCCTCTTTTGCACAATAGGTGAAATAGTCCGTCTTCTTTTGATATCGAGGAAGTAAAAATGGATGGAGATTGCTTTTAGTTGGTTCCCCCACAAAGGACCAACATCATGCAAAGAGTCTGAAACTAACGAGAGTCTTTATGCTAAATTCCAGAGATTACTCTTTGCTTTAAAAACTGCCGTCTTTTGCACCGTGACTAATGTGAAGAAAATGCGAATTTACTGCAGCACTTTGCCAATGATCACATACAAAATTTGAATGTGGCATGGTTATTTCCTCTCTGTGGGCACTGCCTCGTCCTTCCACACCGTCCGTCATTTAGGGCTTACTGTCAATCGTGGATACCTGTCCTATGACATGAGACGCCTGCCACCCGAAGACGGATTTACCCTTCCCAGTTGCGTGACAGTGGGCGCCGTGTGCACGGGGGCACAAATCCCTAAGCACTGAGTTTGTACTAATCGCAACGAAAGAAAAGGCCCTTGACAGAGAAAGCCACTCTCAGGTTAATAAAACTCTTGCCACAGTTCAAGTCCCCCAAATGTATAGTTTAGCATGAAAGCGAAAGGTCTTCCCAGTTATTTTTGCTTTGTGGCACCTGCCACTGTCATTGTCGGGCTAAGTCAACGCAGAGTCCGTAGTGGGGGCGTCTGGGATTACTCCGGGATCTTACACCCGATTACACACAGACACTGCTGAACTGCTCTGCAACAACAGGGAGGAAGGATGCGCTTCGCAATCGGAATTTTAAAAGGAGGGTAAAATACCAGGAATATTTCTAGAGGCCTGACAGAATATTAACTTGTAATGATGTTAATTAGGCCCCTCAACACATCTATCTGTTTCGATCGCTATACGAGTCAGGGCAAGTAGCAACGGGACCGAAAGAGGGGGAATCACAGAAAAGGGTGAGTGGTGGCAGCAAGAAGAAAACAGCTCTTGGGATAAATTATGTAGACCACTTCAGAGGAGGGTGACGAGGTTAACTTTGTATCTTTGAGGAAATTAGCTTAAATTCTTCAATACGAGCCATATTAGACAGGAGAGCTGCCAGATGGGGACAGCCCTGAGCCCAGCACACCGGGTCAAGGAGGAGCCATGGGCGCCATGATTTAAATGGCTCACCCAACGTCTCGTAGCTGCTGAGGAGCATAACTGGGGAGCCCAACCACACCCATTTCTCCAGGCTGAGTTCACGTCATCTTTGTACCTGCTCGGACTCTCAGACAGCTCCTATCTGTGGTGACCCGAGATCAGGTCTCCCCACTGGTGCTAGTTTTCTCCCCAGGTGCCCAAGAGAACTAGTGCCATCTTTCTTCCGCATGATGGGTTTTCCAATATTTGAACACAATGGCCGTGTTTCCCAAGCCCGCTCTCCTAGAACCCAAACGCCTGGTGCCCCTCACTGTTGCTCATACCCTTTCTCTACTCAAAAGCCTGCCAATCTCCTGTCCATAATCCCACCCGATTCTCCTTGCTCTGCAATCACATCCCATCAATTAGTATCAAGTATGAATATCCTCTTGCAGCGTTCATTTTTCCCCCCTCAGCCTATACCTAAAAAATCTCTCCACCCTAAAACAAAAACAGAAAACAAAAAACCTTCTGACTCCTCTTTAATGTTCATTTCCAAACCAATTCTTCATTCTAACTTAGAGATCTTAAATCTGGAAGGCTTTTAGGAGACGCTGTCAAAATCTCCCTTGTTGTGCCACCTAACCTGTTCTATAGCTACTTCATGAATATATGCCTGAAAAGGCAATATTTGTAGGTGACTCACCTTTGAAAGACCACACTGCTTATGTTATTGATTTGGGGACTCAGATGTATTATTTGCAAAAATGTCAACTCTTACACTATTCTAGAAGTCAACTTTTACATGTAGTACCTATACTAAAAACACAAAACATTCACTGCTTACCGCGTGCCACACAGGCTTTCATACATACAAATGTGTGCGTTAAGTCCTCATAAACCTCTGTGAAGTACATACAAGTAGTATTGCCATTTGAATAGTCCACGCAGGACAAAACACGTAAACTCTAATCTGGGAAGCACAGGATCGGGTAACACGCACCTCTTTCTCGTCACCATCTGTAGTTTCCAGCCCCTGGGCTGATTATCCCGTGTGAGGCTGGCATTGTTCTCTAAAGTGTGCTTTTGGCTACCAGTATGGATTTGACTCTCCCCCAGTTTCTGGAAGTAGCAGCAAGAAAGGGGCCCCTTTCGAAAGTTCTGGAGGGGTTGGGGTGCCTGGGTGGCTCAGTGGGTTAAAGCCTCTGCCTTCGGCTCAGGTTGTGATCTTGGGGTCCTGAGATCAAGGCCCGCGTCGGGCCCTCTGCTCAGTGGAGAGCCTGCTTCCCCCTCTCCTGCTTGCCTCTCTGTCTACTTGTGATCTCTCTCCTCTCTGTCAAATAAATAAATAAAATCTTAAAAAAAAGAAAGAAAGAAAGAAAGAAAGAAAGAAAGAAAGAAAGAAAGAAAGAAAGAAAGAAAGAAAGAAAAAGAAAGAAAGGAAGAAAGAAAGTTAGTTTTGGAGGGAGAAGGGAGGGATCAGGCCGCTGAAGCAGCATTGCTGGGAAGAGGGGAACACTGTGGCCAGCATCTACACAGCCCGAGGGGCTCCTGTAAGGCGGCAAGGGCTGTGTGCCCCACCCCGCAGGCCCCACCCCGCAGGCCTTCATGCTGCCCATCTTTGCAACAGAGGATCCAAGGGAGTAGGAGGTCAAGTACAATTACAGACAGAGGGAAAGAGAAGTATCAGGGACACACGACTCCTACGTTCTTCAAAGATCTGATGGACGATCAAAAGTTACTTTTTAAAAATACTAATCTTTTTGATAGGATTTGTAGAACAGATTGCGATTTCTAAGTACGACTATATTTATACACACAATTTATATACGCAATTCTGAAACAGGAGGTTATAAAATGATTCGACTTAATTGTTTAAATTGTCTGCCTATTTTAACAACAACGACAAAAAAGTTGGTGCCGAGGGGCGCCTGGGTGGCTCAGTTGGTTGAGCAACTGCCTACGGCTCGGGTCATGATCCCAGAGTCGCGGGATCGAGTCCATATCGGGCTCCCAGCTCTGCGGGAAGTCTGCTTCTTCCTCTAACCTTCTCTCCTCTCATGCTGTCTCTCACTTTCTCTGTCTCTCTAATAAATAAATAAAATCTTTAAAAAAAAAAAAAAAGAGTTGGTGCCTATAAAGCCAAAATTGCGGATTACATTTCTCACAGGAGCTCTTTAATGTAAGATCAGTCTGGAAATGTTGATTTCGAGTGTGGCTCCCAAATCTACTCATCTGAAAGGCTTATTGAAACAGATGGCTGGGGGGCGCCTGGGTGGCTCAGTCGGTTAAACGCCTGCCTTCGGCTCAGGTCATGATCCCAGGGTCCTGAATCAGGCTCCCTGCTCAGTGGGGAACCCTCTCCCCCTGGCTCGTGCACTCTCTCTTGCAATCTCTGTCTCAAATAAAAATAAATACGATCTTTAAAAAAAAAACAACCCAGATCGCTCAGTCCATCCCCACAGTTTCTGCCTCGGTAGATTGAGGTGGGGAAACTGTGTTTCTGACAAGTTCCCAAGTGATGTGGACGCTGTGGCCCCTGGACCATACTTTGAGAACCACTAGTTAAGCCACTAAACACAGCCCTAATCCACCTAGGTGATGGAGAAATGAAAACAAACTCAATTTAAAAATGAAACTGGAGGCAGAAGCCTCGGCTTCAAAAATACCTATATGATGAAAACTATGTTCATGTAATGTTTGGACAAAATTAATGGCTTAATAAAGTCGCTTCATTTAATTTTAAGTCCCTTCATTTAATTTTAAATAAACACATTTTCCCCTCAAAGAACACTTAAAAAATTTTTAAATAAGTTCTTGAAAAGCAAGGTTTTCTTTTTTCTTTTTTCTTTCATATTCTCACCTATATACAGAACAGTAGTAAGTGCTTAGTCAATAGGAAAATGCCAATAAAAAACATAATGAGGGCCCAGTTCCTACCCGCCAGGACGGCTATAATTAGACCACCACCACCCCCGACATGGAGAGTAACAAATGTTGACAGGGATGTGGGAAAAAGGGGAACCCTGTACATGGTCTGTGGGAAGGTGCAACGGTGCAGCCTGTGCAGAGAACAGTTTGGCAGGTCCTCAAAAGTTAAAACACGGAATTACTATATGACCCCGTACTTCTGTTCCTGGGTCTACGCCCCGGGGAACTGGAAACGGGTACCCGAGCCCCTGCAAGCCCGGTCATGTTCCAGCGGCACTGTCTACAGTAGCCGAAAAGTGAGCCGCCTCAGATGTCCATCCAGGGATGAATGGATTAAGTGCGTGTGATACTTGCTTGCAATGCGGTAGCATCCAGCCATGGAAAGGAATGACGGGGCTACACGCGCTACGATGCGGACGACCTTCAAGACATTAGGCTAAGTAAAGCCAGACCCCGCAGGTCACATAGGGCGCGACACCACCCTATGAAATAGCCAGGGTAAATAAACCCAGGAAGATAGAGGTAGGGAGAGGGGCGAATGGAGAGAACCTGCCGGATGAGGATTCTGGAAGGAAACAAATGGTTCAGAACCAGACAGACGGTGCTTGCACAACAGTGTGACTGCAGGAAATGCCACTTTAAAGTGGCTCGTTCTGCGGTATGTGAATTTCACCTTCATAAACTATTTTGAAAAAAATAGTAACAAGTCCTCACAATGCCAAGACTCCAAGTGAGTAAGACCTCTTCACAAGAGGAAGTTAAATAATAAAAATATGTGAAAATGTGCAACTTCACTAATAAAAAAGACATGCCACATAAAACAATAACGAGGCTTAATTTTAAGCCTGTTAGGGTATCGAGTTTTTGTTTGGTCTTGTTTTGCTTGGTTTTCCTAATGAAACTCAGTTCCGGTGTGGATGTGAAGAATCAGTTCCTTTCCTTTGTTGCTAGTAATTTTTTAACTTGATACAATTCTAAGAAATAATTTGGCAGTATTAGAAAACCATTAAAAAGTTGATTCCGTTTAACCTAGGACTGCTATTCTTACACAGTGTTCCCTGAACCCTGTCCCACAGGACCACCCCTGGCCACCTAAGGCCTCTTACTAGCCGCTGTCTCCACGACCAGCCTCCGAGCTTCTCCAAGGCACGGTCCTATCCTGTTCTCTCCATCCCTAGCACGATACCTACCTCGTCAGGTTAGAATCCATGTCAACTGAACGGATGCGGGTTAGAAAGAACGATAGGAGTGAAAACAATTATAGAAGGACTGTTACTATTTTTTAAATTTTCAATTTACATAAAAGTAACAATAAATACATTTATTAAAAGAATAAGATGAAGGTTAATATTTAGGTGATCACTGATAAATATATTAATGAATAGTTGATAATAAGACTATGGGACAAGAAAGGAGAAAAATCTCTTGATATTACACCAAAATGTCTGGTCCTATAGCTTACTTTGGGTTATTATAATTACATTATATATCATAAATGAATAGGTAAACAGAAAACAGATTCTCAGTTACAGAGAGGTAAAAGAATTTATCACAGGTGGTACAATAATTCAGTCGTTTTTTAAAAGTATTTTCCCCTGCAGAAGAAAACAGAGTGGTCAGCAAACACTTTAACCTGAACCTCTTTTCTCTCCTAAGTGCCAAGAAATGTTTGCCCACTGGATTATGTGGTTTTGGAAGAGTTTGAGAATTTAAGTAGATATGCCAGTAAAGAAGGTAGGAATGCTGGTGAGAAGACGAGGGCTTAACAGATTATTATCCAAACAAACCAACCCACCAAGACCGCCTCATCCTCCTACCTACAGCTCGAAGAGCACAACCATGATGGACGCCGCCACAGAAAAGAGCTACGCAAGGACCAGGACTGGAAGGTGCTGGAGGATTCACTCAGGAGACAGTGCTCCAGGCAGAACAAAGAACTGACCTACAGCCCACCCCTCTGGTTGGCTACAACCTTACTGTACTCAACCTTTCTTAAAGCGGCTAACTCAATGATTAAAATGATCCTGTACTGCTTTTATCAAAATCTAAGGAACTAGGAAGATGTTCTTTAATCCCTATAACCCTTATTACATAGGGAAAACCCTAGTTAACAGTGCGTTTCATTCCAGGCTACACTTTTCTTAAATAAACATATACACCCATACACTGAAGCACATATAATATTATGCACATTTTTATAAGACTGGCATTAAATTAAATAAAACTATACACTATAGTTTTGAGACTTGCCTTAAAAAACACAGTACATTCTCAGTATGAAAAATATATAAAATAGAATAAACTATTTATTAGTAAAGTCCTGCCTTCATTTCCCTATAGAAAGATATATATTCTCGCACTTTGGTATCTTTCCAGTGCATCTATAAATTCACATACTATTACAAAACCTATGATCAAGCTCATGTTATGTGCATTTTCTATGCCTTTATTTAGTTTGTAATACAAGTTAAAATTTTTTCAATGAGCATAACTGTATGTTTACCTCAATATTTTAACATTTACATACATGGAATGGATTACAGCCCATTATTTGAGTAATCATCAATTAACAGACACTAGTTTCAACTTCCTTCAAGTACATGCTTATAAATATTTTCAGCTGTGCAAGTATTTTTTAGAATGAATTCCTGGCAGGGAGTCAAAGAATATACATACTTTTAAAATTTAAAAACATCAATGTGCATTAGAGACCTTAAAAGAAATATTAGGATTTAAATTTTTTAATTTAAATTAAATTTTTAAAAATACTCTCTCCATGTGGACATTCCAATTTACACTCTCAATCCACAATGGTAGTGAGCGCCCATTATCCACATTCCACCACCCCTGACACGGTCCTGGGAAGAGGAGAAATCTAACAATTACGCAAGGTGTGTAACTTCTCTGTACGTTTACTTGCTTCCTTTTGTCCTTTTCAAAAATGTGCTGTCTGCTCTCCATATTGATTTGTAGCAACTTGTAATACACGTTGGCATTAATCCTTTGTCAGGCTGCAAATATTTTTTTCTGAGGATACTACTAGCCCGTGAACCTTGTTTAGGGCAAGTAAAAGACTGGTTGTTTAAAAGTATTGGGAGGGGAGGGACGCCTGGGTGGCTCAGTTGGTTAAGCAACTGCCTTTGGCTCAGGTCATGATCCCAGCATCTTGGGATCGAGTCCCGCATCGGGCTCCTTGCTCTGCAAGGAGCCTGCTCCTCTCTCTGCCTCTGCCTGACTCTCTGCCTGCTTGTGTTCTCTCTCTGTTAAATGAATAAATAAAATCTTTAAAATAAAAAAAAAAAAAAGGTATTGGGAGGGGACACCCGGGAGGCTCAGTCGGTTAAGACTCCGGCTCGGTCATGATCTCAGGGCGGTGAGATCTCAGCCCCGAGACAGGCTGCGTGCTCAGTGCATGTCTGCTTGGTATTCTCTGTCGCCCTCTTTTCTCTGCCCCTTCCCCCTCTCTAAAAAATAATAATAAAAGAAGAAGAAAAGTCTTGGGAAAACTGGATTGACAAGGGAAAAAAGCTAGATCCTGTATCTTCCTTCCAACTGAATTAATTCCAGGTAAATCAAAAGAATCACATGTGATAAATGAAGGTAAAGTATGAAACCCGCTAGAAGATACCCGAGAATTCTTTATGACTTCTGGGTTCCATTCCTACATCCAGTGTTTCAAACTGTAGTCCTTTAACTCTTGCCATTGAAAAAGCAATACCACGAAAACGAGATCATGTAACACATTTCCGAGAATTACTGACAGAAACGTTAAGCCCACACCTTGCTCTGTTAAAAAGGCAACTAGTAAGTATTAGAAAGGTGTTAAAGACCTACCAGCACCATGATGACTTTCTCCGACAATAGAAAAGTAACAGGACTAAAATTTACTTAATGGGCTGTCCCCATTCTACGACACCCTCCTCGGGAAATCTGGTCCTGGGCCAGTGGCAGACCCCAGCAAGGAGAAGCATCATCGGGACAAATTTTAACCGAGGGAGGTGAACCTAACAGCAGTGCACTGAACAGACTAAACCAGCAGCATCAGCATCACCTGGTAACTTACTAGAACTACAAGTTACCAACTTCCTCCCCTCAAACTGCAAAATCAGAGCCTGAGGGCGGGGCTCCACCCTCCACACGGCTCCCTGCAGCAGGGGGAGAGCCGCTGGATTGGAGACGGGCTGAAACAGCTCAGTTTTCCATTTTACCATCAGGTAGTAAGCAAGGGTGACGGCTAGCGAGAAGGGAAAGCAATGCAGCTGCGGCAGATAGGATGCCATGAGGAAAATAATAGCATCTGAGGCTGACAGGGAAGAGAAAAGGCTCCTGTAAATGTGGGGTTCAAGGCATGGGTCCTTGAAAGTAGAAGCCGGATACTGAAAGGCTGGGGGGTGATCTCGAAACAACGCACTCACTAAACAAGAGAGCGGTAACTGAGAAAGTCTCTAGTTCTGCGGTCTGAGTACGGTCACTGCAGCATGGTAAGCAATGGGGTAAAGCAATGGGGCCGCTCCTCCTGCCCACAGGGAGCTGTAATAAAACTACCGACAAAGGAACATTTCATTCATGCGTTCATCAGGTCACCAAATCTCTACTGATGGCCTCTGTCCCGCATTGGGATACACAGGGTGGGGGAAGCATGGCTCTGGTCCCCAGCAGTTCTTCCACAGAAAACCAGGGAGGGACCGTCTGTCCTCTGGATGTGAGCACAGCAGGAAAGTGTCCCCAGGGAGAGCAAAGTGCTTGCTCTGAAAACCAACCAGCTTTGAGTATATCTTTCTGTACCGCGGGAAAATGACTGACTTCACGCCAGGGAGGTTGTTCCGCTGAACAAAGTAATCCTCTAGATGACACTACACGAGCCTCGCCAGGGCCTAGAGCACCCAGTTCTTGAGCTGATGTCCCAGGGACCCCATACTGGTCAAAAGGGAAGGAATCCTCGTGGCCAGGAAATGCACCAGGCAGAGTCAACACGGGGGCGGCCTCTTCCCCACGACACCGAATGCCGTCACTACGGTCGCTCTCCCGCCATCCTCACCACGGGAAGCAGTCACGGTGCAGGCTGGAATTTTATAACCCCAAGCCTCGCTGTCGCTGTTTAACAGCATTACTGGGGTTTAACGTATATACCATAAATCTTGCCCGAGGTTTAAGCATGCAGATCAGAAATCTTTAGTAAATGTACAGAGTTAAAACCACCATGCAATCTAAGTTTAGCACATTCCTACCAACCCGAAAAGATCCCCTGTACCGAGGCGCAGTCACCCCCTCCCCGATCCCTACCGCCTTAGCCACTCATTTACGTTCTGTCTCTACAGATGTGCCTTTTCTGGAATGTCAGATCAATGGAGTCATTCAACTTGTGGTTTCTGATGTCTGGCTTTTTATTCAGCATAATGTTTTTTTGCGGTACATCCATATTGTTGTGTGTGTCAAGAATTTGTTCCTTTTATTGCAAAATAGTGTCCTATTGTATGGATGGTGTCCATTTTGCTTAGCCATTCACTGCTTTATAGACCTTGGGATTGTTTCTGCTAGCATGAATAAGGCTGCTGTAAGCATCTGCAAACAAACGTAGCTTTTGAGGGAGAAACAATGATCCGACTTCAAGGTCAGTGTGAAGGGTCAAGTTTTGTGACATGGTTGGCCCAAGTTACTGGCAGAGTGGTCTATGAATACTGACCACCAGAGAAGAAAGAAAAACCAGCTCACACCAACAAGGTATTAGCTTATTAACCTCGTTAACACCAGAAAATCCCAACATTTGTCAGCTGGGCAAAAGGCGGTGATCCTATACGACCTCACTGCCCAGAAGCAGGACATCTGGGCCTCTCCCAACCGCTAAAAACCTAAACGAGTCCGTGCGAAGTAAAGGAAAAACCAGTCCGATGCGCAGGCACCAGAAACAGGCTTTTAGGGGTGCAGCTCCCTCGGCCTGGACACCCGCCTTCCCTCCACTTCTCCACCACACTCTCCCAGCTCAGTTTCACCTTCCCGTTGTCCTTTGAGATCCAGCTACCTTAAAAGAGCCTTCCGAATGCGCTGTCTTTCCAGGCAAGCTATCCAGTCCCCTAAGCTATACTAGTTAGGAGCATCGTAGAAGCTCTGGTTTGGGAAGTATTTTTTTCCCCACCCAAATCAGTCATTTTTCATACCATTCACTTTTTTTTTTCAGTTGACTTGTCTATTCTGCTGAGTACCTCCTGGTTTTTCTCTAAGCACAGAGCATGGCCCTCGGTGCTCAACAGATCGTAGAGAAAATGAGTGAGTGATTGCTAAGTCACACCGCTGTGTGGGGACCGGGTGTACACCAGCCAACATCTACCGGATAATTCTGTGTGTGTTGGGGGGTTTGGGGAAGGGCTCATAGCCACGTCCAATGTTAAACTCACGCGAAACATAACCCTTGACCTCCGTTCCCCCCACCTTCCCCTAACCCCAGTCCTTCAGATTACCCATCTTGGAAAATGCCATGATCCTCAACCCAGAGGCTCGAGTCAGAACCCTTGATCTGTCCCTCTCCCTCGCCCCAGCCCCCCTACTCAGTCCACCCTAAATTCTGCAGGCTCGACCCCCGGACATCACCTCAACCCGCACAGCTCGCTTCCTCCACCGCCACCTCCCTTTGATGGCCCACTCTCCTCCCCGCCCCCGCACCCCTCTCCTCGGGGTCCCCACGATTACCAGCGCAGCGTGTGTCCTTCCAGACCTGCCTCTGCGTCTAGCTAGAAAACGGTCTGCAGCGTTAACATAATACGCCGCATGCGTCATTCTGCAGATTACCTGGTTCATCCAGCTATAGAACTCGGGACCTTTCTTGTTGCTATCTCACTTTTTACAGCAGGTTTAGACCATGGCTTATTTAGCCCTTCCAGGACCATCCGGTACCGAAGGGCGGTTGAACTGTGTCTAAAAACCACGCGGTACTGAGCCCTCCTGCGTGAGCCCTCGGGCGGATGCTGACAAGTGTTCTGCTC
>CM052800.1:168194904-168309541 GCA_028533885.1 Nasua narica
CACTTAAACCCGAGTCACTCATCGGAACCGCGCACCTCTTCCTTGGTTTGCTTAGACACCACATCTCCACCAAAGCTGGACTTCGCCTGGCTTCAACAGCTCCTTGGGCCCAGCACCTGACCCTTAATGCTCAAATATTTTAATGCCATGTAGGTCAAATACGCTTTTCTGTTGTTACCGGGGTGGAACTCAGGAGGAAAAGAAGAAAGCTGACCGACTCAGCTTTCCATTCTCCATATACCAAACCCTAACCAAGAGGCCCTTCCAACGCTTGACGTCAATGTGGCTCCAACTCTCGCAGTCAGGAGAGGCCCTTCCACCCCCTTCCGCCCCCTTCCACCTCTCTAACCCTTGCTCCCTCACCCACCTCCTATCAGCTCTGCCCATCCTCGGTTTGAGTTCCCATGGGCGTTTACCCAGCGCGAGTAAGATGCTGTGACAAATGGAATGTGAGATGCACGGGCTCTGGAATGTCCTTCTGGTATACCAGAGGTAAAGACCGGCAGTACAGGGTTCAAATGAGTCTGATAGTTACCAGCTATCAGTACCCTCCATAGCAGCTTAAGTAGTACTTCCGGTTTATTAAATGTCCAAAGTGTGGCTTTCCGACAGGAGACCACCGGTCAAGAAAAAATCCTAAGGTAATAATGGGAATGCGGGTCGCCACACTGGAGGGGTCACACAGCCCTGGCACCCTGCCAGCCATAATTTGCCTGGCCTTTGAATAATCCATCTATGTCCCCAGAAGCCAGTGAATGTCGAAGAACACCCAGTGAGGTCTGGCTTCACCGAGACACGTCATGACAGGTGGGGCAAGCCGGCCTAAACCCCATCTAGTCCAGGACTCGTACCCATAAGAAGGGACTTCCCTCTCTGCCTGCTCCAAAGCCCCACAAAACTCTCCAACAGTAGAGACCGGCTTCGGAGTTTCCCAAAATATTCCTGCTTTTTAAAAAAGCAAGCATCTCTTAGTTCTAAGTTTCCCTATCTTTGAAAGACCAAGTCCCAATCTCTTCTTTCTGTTCCCACTTCTTTCGGACCCTTTAAAAAAGGTCAAGTCACATAACACAGAGGACACAGAATTGCGTTAAGTCCTAACATTTTCTAAGTAAAGTAACAGGCAGTTTAAGATTATGAAACCTTACTAAATGAAATTTAGAGCAGAAAGTGAATTTCTTATATGGACCTTCTTAATTGCTGCTCACAGAAATTATTTTGCCCAAACTGCAAAAGAGAATTTTAATTTCTGTTCCATTTTCTCATTACCCTCAAAAAGTCTAAAAGTACCATTTTGTTAAATTGAGTCAGTCCCAACTGAATAGAGTAATTCGATAACTTGGCTCAAGTGTCCATAGGAACACTAATTTCATTTTATCTAAAATTAATATGACCTGCAACATTAAAGCAAACCACTCCCTCTAATCTTGCCACCTTACTTTATGATTCAGTTCTATGTATAATTATGTTATAAAATTATAAGGCACCTAGTAGCTTCATCACTAATCACTTTGGCATTATGACCTGGGAAATATCCAACATCTCTTCACAAAATCGAAAGCATCTACAACACGTCCTTGTTTAGACTAGAGTTAGGCTCCAAGAGCTCCTTTGTGAACCAGCTGGTTGGTGCACAGGTTACTTACTTGGTTAGGCCCCCAGACCAGCTGGCAGAAGTCTTACCGTCACAGTTTACCCATATAAAGGTCTCCGCATCCTCTCTACCATCTGCCAGGCTTTTCCACTGCAAGAAGGTTTGTCATTCTGTTCTTATTCTCCTCGGTGGGCTCTGGATCTCTCTTCCAGCTGCAGCCCAGGGCCGGCAGGAATGCAGGTGTGGACCAAATGGGGGCTCCGCCGGCTGGTAGGGTAACCCTCCGCACGTTTCCCATGAAATTATCCTCTAATGTCTCGAGGGCCACACGGAGGGGTCTGTCTGGTATCACTTTTCTTTACCATCCAGAGTGTCTGTCCTTCACGGTTCTCCGGGGAAACAGTTTTAACAGCTTCGCCTCTATCCTCTTTTGTGCCTGATGCAAATCACTGGACTGTTCTACGGCTTTTCACTCCTTCACTCAAGGGGGAGAGCTGCTCTTACTTGGAGAAACGTCATCTCACCAAGGGGCCACAGAGAAGAACAAAAATGGAACGCTGGGAATAATGAGGCCTCTCGGGGCACAAATCAAAGAGGAATATGTTTGAAAAGGCAAGGCCCTGATGAGACCCTGGGATTGCGGCTGAGACTCCAAGCACGTGCTGGCGAAAACAAAGATAATCACTGAACGACTTGGATGAGACAGGGTTAAGACAGCAATGCTACCGGGGAAGGAGGGGAGGGGCCTGCGTGGGGTGGGGGGGGGTGGGCAGCAAGAACAAGAGCGGACACAGGAGCAGAGTACGTTCTCGTGAGTCAGACAACCTACAAGTCCCACAGAAAACAACTCTGCTAAGTCTGTGGGCCAGAACAAGGACAGGGAAGAGGGGGCAATCTCAGACCAGGGGCAGTGATGCCTTGTTAATGGGAAACACCATTCAGACCCTAAGAATATAGCTAGATATAGACAGTCAAACTGCTGACAGTGGTGGCCGAAGGCAAAGGAAGGCAAGGAACTTCCATTTTGAGTAAGAGCAGTCCTCACGTTACCCGGAAGTGCAGCACCATAAAAAGGAAGGGACCAGCCGAAATCATGCCGAACCATCTTCCTCATCGATGGGAAGAAGTTACAGCGGTTCTATGACCTTTGCAAATTTTATCCAAAATGTTAAAGGCTCTCTATTAATGTCAAGAAATAAAAAATAGTAAAACGAATGTTTACTTAGTATACTGCAATTTAAAACATCAGAAACTGGGAATTAAAGTATATATTTCTTTGTAAAAAAAATATCAAAAACCAAAAATCAAAGAAAAAAATTATCAAGACTAGTTTGAACAGGGCTTGCCTTCTTCAGGTTATATAACTTAAGATATGAAGGGAGGCTCTTTTCTATACTTCAACAAACTGCCACACACTTTCTAACTTTGAATTGGCTGCCAATATCTTACTCTTTGGGCTTTTAGGAATGATCTCTGAGAGCTCCTTTAACGTGAAAATACTTGGTGGCATCACTTCCTCTGGAACACCTTCGTCCTTTCCATCAGTGACTTGCATCATTTATGCCGAAAAACTTGCCTTCACCAAATTCCTAGAGCTACATATCTCCGGTCTCTTCACTGGGGGCAGTGCCAACATTCCCTTGGTCAACTATCTCTTCTGTAACTCTATTTATGTTCGACTCCAATCCGCAAGGTTATTTGCACAGTGGGGTAAAAGTTCCTACCATTCTACACATACTACTCACCGTTACTTCCTGCCGTGATGCTTGGACATTTCTTAAGGCATGCTGTATGTTGTATTTCTTCCAAAATTCAGCTACAGAAAATGCACGATCTCCAATGGTAGCATCAATAAACTGAAAGTCCATTTAAGTTAAGAGCCTTTAAAAGCTGAAAGAACTCCTTGGTTCACTGGCTCCATTCATGAAGTTGTGTTTGCTAGTAAAAGTCAAGTTTTCCCATTCATTCAAGTCCCCACGAGAATCAGGGTGACCTGGAGCATTATCTAACAGTAGCAATTGTGCTTTAAAAACTATCTTGGCTACCTCTGGACAAAACCACAACCGAAACAAGTTTTAAAACAATGATACCATAACCCCCTGATCTTTTGTGTGCCAAGGGACTGACTGACTGGTCAAGATGCTTTTTTTCATTTTTTTTAAAGATTTTATTTATTTATTTGACAGAGAGAGAGATCACAAGCAGGCAGAGAGGCAGGCAGAGAGAGAGGGGGAAGCAGTCTCCCCGCTGAGCAGAGAGCCCGATGCGGGGCTCGATCCCAGGACCCTGAGATCATGACCTGAGCTGAAAGCAGAGGTTTTAACCCACTGAGTCACCCAGGTGCCTTGGTCAAGATGCTTTTTTGTGATTTTTTAATGCACTGGGATTCTCAGACTGAAAAACACAGGTTTTAATTTAAAGTCACTCTTTGCCTTGCCTCCTAATAGAAAAATTACCCTGTTACGACCTCCTTCATAGCCACTTCCGAGATCGTACATCTTCTGTGGCCCAAGTTCCTGATGGGGTTGCTTTCCAATGTGTCTCATCGACACTAAATAGTGGATACAGACAATCTTCAACCGCTTTACCTAATCCTTGGAATCTGGATGCAAATTTCTCAGCAGCGTCCTGACCTATGCTACAAGCGTCACCTGATGGTGTAACGTTAATCAATTCGCGCTGACTTTTGAATGATGAAGCCAGTCTTTCTTCATTAATATCCACGTAATTACTATTTCTTTCAATGTGGCAACTAACTTCAATGGGAAGTTGAACAGATTAAGCCTGAGTGACAGTTAAACTGACTGGGATTTTTTTTTAATGACAGTCTTCAAACCAAAATAGAAGTAAACATCCCATTTTAACTATAAGCCACTTTCTGTTCCTGGTACAGTTTAAATAAGAAGATGCTGCAGTGGCTTTCCCTGGTTTTCATATTCACCGGACTTTTTCATCATTTTTTCATTTCATCCCATAGCTTCGCACAAACTGAGATCTCAGCCCATCTCGGCTTTGCTGTCAAGGTTTTCAAATCTCCAGATATTTCCAATTTTACTTTTAACATTATCACTTTTCATTTCTTCACTGCACCTTCCTTGTTGTCGGCCAGGTCCCCTCTTCAGTTGTTCATACTTGTACAATGCTGTGTGGGTTCATCAGTGAGAGACAAGGAGGCAATGCGGCTACACACTTTGCTGTCTGTGTGCAAACAGAGTAAAAGACACACAGTGCATTGCCACTGAAGGTTGGAAAAGGTACTGTGCTTTGTCACTGATCGCGGTGCACGTCTGTTTCTTAGGCCACGATTTGTGGACTGAGCAAAGTCTATACCATAAGCAGGCACAGCCAACACACTGGGGTGACGCATAGGAACGCATGTGTGTGCACATCAGAATTGTGCAGAGTGAAGACTGCCTAATTTCATTCCAATCCCTGCTTAACGATTACTCAGGCCAGTGAGGCTAAAGATTTAAAACTGTGATCAAAACAATGAAACTTAAGGAAAAGTAAATAGAACCCTAAGCTCTGACCAAATAGGTCTTAGAGGGCATATGGAAACAAAAGAGAGGAAAAGAAGGGGTTATAATAAAATTTCACCATCAAGGACATTAACCGATATATTGTGACTCATGTATTTTAAGAAGAGGAAATCTGTATGGGGGGACCTGAGCGGCAGCGATGAGGACAGCTGTGTAATTCCAAATCTCCCAACAATCCTCCAAAATACAAAAAGACAATTTTAAAAGGCAGGAACAAATAAAACTGGATGTCCCATACCTTCGGGATAACCAGAAGGCTAGAGTAATTTCAAATTACCTTTTAGTAAAAAAAACAATTACCATATCCCAGTGAGCGACTGTGTGTTTTGATGTAACACTTCTTGAAAATGCAAAATCTGGTGTTCAAATGTGATGGATATATTAGGGAACAATTAGAACATAATGAGAATTAAAAAAAAAAAACATAACGAGAATTTTGAGTTCACTCGTGAGCTTCTTTACCTGCAGGAAACAGTAGGTAAATGCAGAAAACTGCCCCCAGCTGAACCAAACCGGTAAGAATGAATATGAAACACACACGAACCCTCAAAATTCTACCAGCTACTTCGGTTCACCACGGGAGCTACGAGCCACAGCGGTCCGTCTGGAGTCACAGCTTTCCAGCCCATTAAATAACTCACAAACTGTAATCCTTTCCATGGCCACTCCCGCAAGCAAACTTCCGGTCTCTCTCTAAAGTGCCATATTTATTGGAATATCTTTATATTTCTAAGGACTTAACATGGGTAAAATGGTGCTACAGTTCTTATTAGGTTCCTGTCTTTTTTTTTTTAATGTGCCTGTTTGATGTTTTTTGAGTGCGGTGCCTTGTTATGGGCTGAAGTGTGTCCCCTCTGCCCAAAGCTTCTATGTTTAAGTCTTAATCCCCAGGACCTCAGCATGTGACTATCTTTGGAGACAAGGCCTTTAAAAAGGTATCTAAGGGAAAAGGAAGTCATCCAGGTGGGCCCTAATCCAATACAGCCGATGTCCTTATCAGAAGACGACACTAGGACAGAGACACACAGAGGGACTATCAGAAGACGACACGAGGACAGAGACACAGAGGGATGACCATGAGGCAGGGGTCATAAGAAACCAAGCCCGAGGACCTTGATCTCTGACTTCCGGCCTCCAGAAGTGTGAGAAGATGCATTTCTGTGTTCAAGCCGTCCAGCCCGTGCAACTTCGTTACGGCAGCCCTAGCAAACACACGGGGGCCCCAAACCCATTTCCCCACAAGCCCTGTGGTTTTTATTGTGTGATTCGGCACAGCACGACTTTTTAGGAATGCCTATGTTGCATGGCAGCCGAACTGGCTGTATCCCTCAAGGTCCCTGCTGTAGGTGGTCATCGAACAAGGAGATTCCAGAAAGAACGGAGCGGAACAAAGAAGGGAGTGGTGGCTGCGGTTTTCAAGACTGATCTAACGTCACTGCCTCCGAGAGAAAGTCCACCCTCAACTGAGGGGTTAGAGAGACAACTACGACAAAGAGGTGAATGTAAAACTACATCCCAGACACCAGGAGGCAGCGCTGGAAAGGCAACTATTTGGGGGAAAATAAGGTAAAAAAGAGAGTTGCTCTTTGGGAAGTGAATAGTAATGGTTTAAAAAAAAAAAAAAAGGGAGAGAGGGAAATTTAGAGACCAGCAAGAGAAAATAACGTTTCTACCACCGGGGGACACGTAAACCCTCCCTGTCCCACCGCAGCCGTCCAGCAAAGCAGCCACGCTGGAGGACGACACTGCCGGGACTCTGGCGGACACCACGACACACGGGAGCCCGAAGGTAGCCTCCCCGGCAATGGTACAGACAGGTAGCACGTCCCCCGACACGATGCACTGGAGAGGGCACAAGATCGCTTCGGGAGTACATGCAGCAAACATGCATAATCTGAATCCAATCCCAATTAGATATTGGACAAACACAAATTGAGGGGCGTTCATTATAGCTAACAAACAACCTATACTCTTCAGAAATGTTAAATTCGGGAAAGACAAATACTGAGAAACTATCCGGATTAAGGGGGAACAAAGAGACATTATCATTAAGTGAAAGAGGTGAGCCTGAATTATAGAGTGGCCTGGGGGGGGGGGTGTCCTATAAAGGACAGTAAGTGGGCAATCCATCCAGCACAATCTGAATAAAGTATATGAAATAGATCACTGTCCCGTGATTATGTAAGTTTTTAGGAAATGCAAACTGAAGTGTTGAGGGCTGAAGGGCATCGTGTCTGCAACTTAGTCTCGAATGGTTGAGAACAAAAATTACTATGTCTAAGGGAGTGAGTAGGGCAGGGAGGAAAAGGGGAGGAGGGTGGGAATGATAAAGCGAACATCTCAGGAATCCCGGTTTGCAACTATTCGGTGTGCATGAAATGATCTCAAAATAAGAAGTTAGAGAAAAAGATAGATGGTGCCCAGCCTTCCAATGTGTACTTTTTGGCCATGTCCTTAATTCATCCACTAGAAACAAAAAGGCCATGGCAGTGTAGACAGGAGTATAATTAAAGAACAAAGAACAAAAGAGAATTGGAAATTCACAAATACCCTTAGCACGTCCTCTTAGAATCTGAATTCGGGGGCACCTGGGTGGCTCAGTCCTTAAGCCTCTGCCTTTGACTGAGGTCATGATTCCAGGGTACTGGGATCGAGCCCCACGTCAGGCTCCCTGCTCTTCAAGGAGCCTGCTTCTCCCTCTCCCACTCCCCCTGCCTGTGTTCCCTCTTTTGCTGTGTCTCTCTCTGTCAAATAAATAAGTAAAATCTTTAAAAAAAAATCTGAATTCAGAAATTTAATAAATAAACAAACAAACAACCTTGTAAAGTGATCAGAGGCTCCACGATACAGGTTGGAATGTTCTGATTGACATCACCAACCTCGCCCTGTGGCCCCGGGATAAATTCCTTCACCCTCTCCTTGGGTGTTCTTACGACAATGCCTGTAAGTAGATTCTGTATTTGCGGCAGGCACTCGTGTATAGAAGGACCGAGCAAAAAGTTCACATTATATGACGTTCTCATAAAGTACATGTTATTACTTGCAAGTGCCTAGGATTCAACAGATTGCCGACAGAAGAAAGCATGATGGTGTGACCCTTACATAACTCCATTCCGATATCAGCACGAGACCCGGGCACCCGTATCATCCCTCGCTCGTTACAATATTACCTCAACTAGTCTCCCTCCTCCCAGTCACTCTTCCTGGCTACACTCTTCCAGACTCCGCATTCTAAAATGCACCTTCCACGCCATCACTCTTTGATCGAAAATCTTCAAAACACTTTTATGAACAATCAGGTTCAAATATCTTACCCCCAATATCCAGGATCTCCTACTATCTAGTCTTCAGCTTCTTCTTCAGTCTTGTTCTCCAATCTCCCTTCAGCCAAGACGAGACACCCTGTCTACGCTGACCCCTAACACTTGCCCCAAAGATCCTCAAAGCCCACCTGGAGGTCTGCTGACTCCATGAAGGGAGGGAGAAAGAGAACGGAGAAGCCCTACAGAGGTCTGATTTTTTAAATTACCCAATATCTAATTCCTGCCCAATCCTTCTTTTGGTCTTTAACTGCTCCAGCTTTGCAAATCCCTTGGCACGTGATGATTCTGTAATACAACGGGCTAGAGCAGCTCTGAGAACACAGAAGGGATGGCAGTTCTCAAAGAGGCACAAAAACCAAAAGTGGCCCAGGAAGAACTGGTGTTTACAGTCTGAGAGAAGGTGCCAGAGTTAGGGAAGGCAGCACTGGGCGGGGTAAGCACAAGGACCGACTGACGGTGGGTCAGCAAATACCACCGCCATAGGCAGAAGCGTGAACCCCCATCTCATCCAGTTCAAATTAAAAAAAAAAAATTGTTTCACTAGATACATCTAAATAAATGAAACATTGCTACATTTTCAGAGTCCCCCAGTAACAAAGGCGACATCTCTACTGAAGACGTATCCATTTGTTCCAGAAATGCAGATCATGCTGGTGGGTCCAGAAATCCAGCACTGGGGACAACTGAAAGGTTGTCCGTGACCTCTCTTTCCTCGTCATTCAGGACAAGGGCTTCAAGAACATTTCCCAACATTCTCTAGGGGCGACTGTATGGTGATGGATGTTAACTAGGCTTCTCATGGTGATCATTTCGTAATACACACAAACAGTGAATCATTACTTTGTATGCCTGAAACTAACATCATGATACAGGTCAGTCACTTATAAATTTTAAAAATAAGTTAATTTAAAAAAAAAATAAAGAAAATTTTCAATTTATTTATTTGTTTGTTTTAAGTAGGCTACACACGCAGCGTGGAGCTCAACATGGGGCTTGAATTCACAGCCCTGAGATCAAGACCGGAGCTGAAATCAAGAGTCAGATGCTTAAGTGACAGAGCCGCCCCTAAAAAAGAAATTCCTGTCATTGCAGTCCAGCTCCACAAAACCAAGAGCCCAGCTCAAATGAGAAAAACTTTAAAATGTGTTTCCTCTTTTATTATCCTCTAAAATAAAAAGAAAACTAGTTGAAAAGATGACATCTACAAGCCTCCAAGCATCTCCAAGGATAAAATTCATCCTAAACCAAGAGAACTCCTCCCTTTATTCCCTGTATGTGTTTCCACGTTTGAAAATCATCCATTCTCTCCTCCCAGTGGGCTGAGCTCTTTGCCAGCAGACCGTGTTATTTTTCGCTATATCAGTAGCTCCCAGCCCAATTCACAGGCTCCATATATGTTTATAAAAATCAGTATTTAGGGGCATCTGGGTGGCTCGGTGGGTTAAAGCCTCTGCCTTCGGCCCAGGTCGTGATCTCAGGGTCCTGGGATCAAGCCCCGCATTGGGGGGGGGGGGGTCTCTGCTCCGCGGGGAGTCTGCTTCTCCCTCTCTCTCTGCCTACTTATGATCCTTGTCTCTCTCTCTGTCAAACAAATGAATAAAATCTTTAAAAAAAAAAAATCAGTATTTAGCCAGAATGGTGAGAATGTAGCAAAAGTAGGCAACCATTTCAGTGTAAAATGTTTCATCTAAAAAAAAAAAGATATTCCCTGGGGACCAAAATCTCCAGGACCGGCATGTGAGTCAGTCTTCCCAATTCAAGGTAAGCGCAGGCAGTTAACACATTTTGAGCAGGTATCTAATCACAGAATCCTACCGACAAACCTTTGAGTTAGGTCCTCCTGGAACTTCACAGAGGAAGAACCTGAGGCCCAAGAGAGGTTAAGTAACTTGTTCCACATCACACAGCGGAGGGGGGGCGGGGGGAGATGCCGGGCGGGGGAGGCAGAGCCAGAATTCAAACAGATGGATCTCCAAAGCCCATGCTTTCAACTGTTACACAAATAACAAATGCAAAAAATGATCTTTTTAAGATCAAATGAATGCAGTCTAAGAATTAAGCACCAAGTATAATATTTTCATTGCATACTTTACGGTTAATGCTTACGATGCAGTCTAAGTTAAACAGTATTATAAGATGATTTGGATTTTTAAAATTTATTTATTATTTTGCGTTTAAAAGCTACCTTAAGTCGCCATTAACAGCGAGTAATCATTAATCATGATTACTTGTAGGGCAATAATAATTACTAAAAACTGACTTTTCCATTATAAGTTTAATCAAAATAACACTAATATAGGATGGATCTTTTCCTTTAATAACAATAGTCTTTTTTTAAGATTTTATTTATTTATTTGACAGAGAGAGATCACAAGTAGGCAGAGGCAGACAGAGAGAGAGGGGGAAGCAGGCTCCCCACTTAACAGAAAGCCCGATGCAGGGCTCGATCCCACGACCCTGGGATCATGACCTGAGCCAAAGGCAGAGGGCCTAACCCACTGAGCCACCCAGGTGCCCTGACAATAATCATTTTTAAATGGGTGCACATTTTGAATGTTTAATTATTTTAGTTATAAACAGAATTATACTGTCTCTTAAAACCAAAAGGAAATAAACACACACAAATAGAACATTTTTGATGGGTTACCATGAAAAAGTATCTGGTCTATCTTCATATTCCTTTTCCTGAGAGGGGGTGAAGCACAGAGGGCTCCGCCCAGGCCTGAAGCTGGGCTTGGATCCCCGCCAGTCCATTCTGCATCCCTGTGACCTCCGGCAAGGTACTTAACCTCTCTGATTTTTGTAAATAACACCAACAGCCTAAAGTTATTTTAGAGATAAAAAATATATAATACACACAAAACAGCAGACCTAAAGGAAATACATGTTAAATCCTTTTATTTCTTAGAAGAGAAACAAGAACAGATAACTTTCATCTCTGTGTATTAGTAACTCCAAACTATACTGATATACTGATACTTTCCAGAGTCCAAGAGAGAAGCAATGTTTTTCCATGCTCACCATCATTTGTGAAACTTTGAGGAAAGTAACTGAATTAATAAATCCCAATTCTAGATTCCGGTTTATATGGATGGCTTATATACAAATATTTATTTTAAGATTTAATTTTTGAGATTATTGTTTTAAAAATCTTTTTTTTTAACTGACAAATTTGGCCTCTGTGATGACTTTAAACTCGGTAAAATGGAGATCTCTTTCCCTAACCTACTGAAGGCAAGAGATAGGACCAGATGATATTTAATGGTTTCAGACAGCAAAATAAGGCCTTAGAGCTGCCAATGAACAGGAATAGATCAAAAAACAAAACAAATTTAAAAACCCCAAAAAACCACACAGTGGTTTAAATGAAAAGAAAGAGTCCAGTCTTCTGAAAAAAGGATTCACCAGTAGCAAGAAGGTAACAACTAACAACTTACAGGCCAGGACCACTGGCTCCTTGTCCAACCCAAGAACAAAGACATGTCTATCAATGGCTCTCACCAGAGGGTTGAGAGAATCCTGTAACTAATAACAGGTCCCCACACCCCAGAAGCCATGACCTCTGTACCACTACGTAATCAAGGAGTAGGGGAAATTCTTCTTTTAGAAATAGTCCAGCTAACAAGTTCATCAGGATGACTGAGTAAGATCATCATTTTTACAACCCAGTTCACAGATCTCGACACTGAGCATCAATGGCTCAAATACTGATTCCTTTCTCAATCTCACTGAGAAACATCTTGAATGTTGTGTGCTTTCCCCCACCAAAATATCCATATGTATGTATGGGGGGCAGATAGATACACACACACATATTATCCTAAATTTGAACAAATCTCTATCAATTTACAAGAACTATGGAATCGTACAATGAGGATGCTATCAGGAAAAAAAAAAGGATGAAGAGAAAAGCTCTGGATTAAAATTCTAAGAGGGCATTTTTTCAAAAAAGAATCAGTCCATGGTGTTTGCAGCTTCATCGCGATAACTGGTTTTATGGGAAAGGGCGTTAGAAGGTTTCTGGGGTGACTGGCAAAGTTCTAGCATCCTGGGTGGTGTTAAAAGGGTACTCTCTTTACAATAATTTGTTAGATAGGTTTGTTTTATGTGGTGTGTGTATGTGTATTTCTTTTAACAATAAAAATGTTTAAAAATAGAAGAATGAGAATCTTTTTTTTTTTTTTAAGATTTCATTTATTTATTTGAGAGAGAGAGAGCACAAGCAGGAGGAGAAGCAGAGGGAGAGGGAGAAGCAGAGTCCTCGCTGAGCAGGGAGCCCGATGTGGGGCTCGATTCCAGAACCCTGGGATCATGACTGAAGCCAAAGGCAGACGCTTAACCGACTGAGCCACCCAGGCGAAAAGTGAGATTCTAAAGGTAATTCCAGGATTGCCATTAGGCAGACTAGGTAGGTGCTGACGTGCTCAGAAGGTCAGTAACACAGTCCTTTTCTCCGGCCTCTCTCCCAAATGAATCCTGCGGGCAGGTTTGTTTGTTTGTTTGTTTGTTTGTTTGTGTTAAACAATATTCTTCTGTAGAACCTTATACGAAAACAACAACAGCAACACACGGTTTTGCCCAGACAGGTATTTGTACCCGACGGGGGAAATGCGCGCCCCTAAAGTGCCTCGGGACAGCCACAGCCTCACGCACGCCACGGAGCTTTTGTACTCCTCGAGGTAAACCTGAGATTAAGGGCGGTCTTAGTAAGATCAACTAACGGCAGCACTATAATTTCACAGAGTTCTCAAATTTCTTATAACCCACTTTTATTTTTTTGAACTACTCAAAACAAAAAGATTATTCAGAACAATCATTCTAAGTATTCACTTTTATAAAGGCTGTTCCCATTCATATTGAACAATGAAACCGAATGAGACTCATTAGCATGGGCAAATACATATTTCACCCCTGAAAAAATATGCTTCACCTTATTGTTCTCATACTTGCCTTGATAGGCTTCTATGTTCCAGCTTTACAAAGTTTCAGAAAACAGAGCTTAAATAATTTGGACAACCTTTTGTTTTAACATCACCCAAAACCTCTCAGAACAAGGTTTAACTGAAATCCTAAATAGAGCATGCCAGAAATTCCTGTACCATTTTCAGCTTGATCCTAAACCTTTAAAATTTCATTATTCTTTAATATCATCCTTTTACAACATTTTTTAAAAAGATTTTATTTATTTGACAGAGAGAAAGAGATCACAGGTAGGCAGAGAGGCAGGCAGAGAGAGAGGAGAAGCAGGCTCCCTGCCGAGCAGAGAGCCGGATGAGGGGCTCAATCCCAGGACCCTGAGATCATGACCTGAGCTGAAGGCAAAGCCTTTAACCCACTGAGCCACCCAGGAGCCCCCTTTTACAACATTTTTAAGCAAAAAATTGAAGACGCTTTACCAACTATAAATCTCTGAAATTCACCTGGTACAACTGCCACATTTTTTCGGTCTTGGTGAATGGAGAATCTAGAACATCTGAGTAATCGGAGTGTTCCTTATCACAGATGGGAAGGCTCCCTCCACTGCCCCAAATTCCATCCTGTTGTGCAGTTATGTACACAGAAAACAGTACGCATTACAATGCGATTTAGCAGAAACTCAGAAAACCAGTCATAACACAGACCAGCTGTGTGGCTCTGGGCAAATCACTTGGTCTCTCTGAGCCTCAACAGCCTCACAGAAAATAGAGCTTATACAACTTTCTGTTAGTGAAAATTAAGTGATGGTACACATATATCTAAGCACGGGACCGACTAAGAATTCACAAGTTCCTTTTTCTTTCTCTTCTCTTCGGAAGCACTGAGATTGGAGGGATAAGAAAAGCTTGCCCAGGGTACCGGGTAGACGGAGAACAGTGGTTCTTGCAGCGTGGTCCGAGGACCAGCAGCACTCATGGTAACAGGGAGCCTGCTGGAAATGCCAATTCATGGGGTGAGCCCCAGCTCAACCTAACAAATCAGAATCTCTGGGGCCAACTCAGGAAGCTATGTTTTAGTAGGCTTTCCAGGTATTTCTTAGGAATATTCAAGTTTGAGAACTACAGATCTAGAACTACAGCATCGTCTCGTGCTTCCTTAGCACACTTTCTGATCCTTGCTTCCCTCTCCTTCCCTGTTTATCACTCCAGCTCCTTCAACTGTCCAGCTGCGTAGATTCAGCTGGCTCACTTCCCAGACCACAGCTGGTGGCTGCCCATCCCCGCAGTCCTCTCCTGCTGACGATGTACTAACTGTCACATCACCACCCCAGTACTGCCCCACTACACGGACGGACGTCAAGAAGGGTCTGGTACCCACCCAGACTGTACGATGCCTCACGGGCAGGCTGGCCTGTGCACACTCAGATCCAACGCGAGCCTTCCCCATTCTGCCCCAGAGAGCACACCATTCCACCAAATCCATGGTACTTGGGCACAGAAGAACGCCCGGGGACTTGGATTTCCTGGATCTCACTTTGAAGGCTTTTCTTGGAATTGCCAAGTCAACTGAAGAAGGTGTGAGATAATTAGCCGTTCTGGCTGCCACACCTGAGTCCGCCCCTGCGTCCACCTGTCCCCACCCCAACTACAGAAAGTGCGCATCCCGAACCCCACCGTGGGTGGATTGCCAGCGTTCTGGGGGCAGCCCGGGGCTGCTCGTTACACTTGATATCTTTCCAACCGGTCTGTCTCAAACCAGGACCATGGGAGTAACAGTCCTGCAAACAAATATGGTGGACACTTGACTGAGGTGTTCAAACTAGTAGTTACGGGCCTGGGCTGAGAGCGTTTAGCCAGTTAGGGAATCAGCTATGATTTCCAGGTCCCGGTAATCCACATCCCGCTCCCTCTTATTCTCTGGAATGGCTCCTCTAAGTCCGGTTCTACCAATACCCAACGCTGACAGAATGAAATTACGGCCCAATTCGTTAGGGGCACAAGAGACTAGCCCTCTACCAGCACACACGCACCAGTTCCATCAGAACCCAGTCCGGCCTAGACCCCACACAGGGGGAACAGAAGATAGAGACCCTCATCCTGGCAGTCAATTGTCCCCAGGGCCTCTAAAAGATAAGTCACTTCAACTTCGGCCTTGGCCGAGTCTGGAGTAGACACAAACCGGAGCTGGTACCAAGACCTTCCTGCCATCAGTGAAATACCCCCCTAAGGAGTTTACCCCTGCCTGTATCATAACAAATCCTGAAAGTCCTTAAACCAAAACCTCAGAACCTGAGGAACTGTGTGTGTCCCTAACAGGAGATAGGCTTACCGCTCAACAGTGGTGAGAGATGAAGGCGGGCATAACAATCCAAGGCTACACACACACACACACACACACACACACACACACACACACACTCTTTATAATTGTGGGCATTTATTGCCTTTTACAAATCTGAGGTTATATTTTCAGTTATGTTCAAATCAGAAAATTATTCTTTTTCCACACCACTTGTTCCAGAAATAATTTACCAATTTACAGTCTCACTCCGGCTATGTGCTTGTATTTCCCTGCATTATGTCCAGGACTGAGTGTAATGATTTTTTAAGGCTTTGTCAATCTCAAAAGGGAAAACTGGTTTTACTCCTCATGTAGTTTTGATTGCTAAAAAAGTCAAACATTTTTTCACTTTTAAAAAAATTGGACACATGCAATTTCTTCCTTTTAGAGATCATTTCTTTAAGCAAACTGCCACAGGGCAAGTTTGATAAACGTACTTTTGACTTGCTCTGTTCGCAGCTGTTACAAACTATATAGGATGAGGGGTGAGAACAGCAAAACTCACAAGTTAAGCTCACAATTTAAACTCACAAAATAAGCATTATGTCAAAACAAAAATATCAAAAGGCAGTTCTATAGCTTCGAGCAGGATAAATTTAGGGGTGGAGAAAAGAACACCAACTGATCTGACACCTTATTTTACCCAGACCCAGAAAGCTTGTCCAAGGTCGTTCAGCTCGGACCGGTGGACAAGCCTGCAATCCCCTTGGCCCTTCAGTCCGACACTCTTGCTAACACGCCATTATTTCAGCTCAAATCCCTGAAGGAGATAGAATCTTCGCGGTACTGGGTAAATGGCTTGTCACTGCCACCGTGATTCTACCGTTTAGGAAACATACACTTCTGGACAAGAAAGACCACTCACAGAGTAGGAGAAAGTCCACTGCTCGACACAGTGCACTTCTGTTTCTTTAGTTGCTTAGCACCCCACGACCCCCCATGCGGCTATGTTTGCAACCACTGTGCCCAACCCACTCCCGAACAAGCACGTGACCAGGATGGGCCAATCATATTCAGCTGCCTACGGTGATTACTATATATATATATAGAGAGAGAGAGAGTATAGTCCCAATAATATAAAATATGCATATAAATAAATAATAATTAGAAGATAATACGCAAACATTTTTTAAATTGATTGTATGGATAATTATTCTTTACTGATTTTTTAAAAATTTCTTTAAATTCAATTAATTAAAAATTTCAAAAAACAAATTTCAAAAAAAATTATATAGAGTGTTATTAGTTTCAGAGGTAGAGTTCAGTGATTCATCAGTGTTATATAACATCCGGTGTTCATTACATCACGTGTCCTCCTTAATGCCCATCACCCAGTTACCCCATCCTCTCACCGTCCCCAGCAATGCTCAGTTTGTTTCCTATGTCTCTCTCACTCTCTCTCTCTCTCTCTTTTTTTTAAAGATTTTATTTGTCAGAGAGAGAGAGAGAAGGAGAGCACAAGCAGAGTGAGAAGCAGGCTTCCCACTACACAAGGAGCCCGATTCGGGACTCGATCCCAGGACCCTGGGATCATGACCTGAGCTGAAGGCAGACAGCTGACCAACTGAGCCACCCAGGCGCCCTGATTAAGGGTCTCTTATGGTTTGCCTCCCTCTCTCATTGTCTTGTTTTATTTTTCCCTCCCTCCCCCTATGCTCCGCTGTTTTGTTTCTTAAATTCCACATATGAATGGAATCATATAACTGTCTTTCTCTAATTGACTTACTTTGCTTAGCATAACATCCTCTAGTTCCATCCGTGTCGTTGCAAATGGCAGGATTTCATTTTTTGATGGCTGAGTAATATTCCATAGGCTATCTATACCGCATCTTCTTTAGACGGATAATTATTTTTAAATTCTTCTTTAATATTGCCAATCTATCATCTTTTCAACAAGAAAAGGAAAAATATGTGCCAGGTGTATTTTCAAAGAAAGCTTAAAAATAAATATTGCTTGGGGGCGTGCCTGGGTGGCTCAGCTGAGCCTCTGATTCTTGGTTTTGGCTCAACTGTGATCTCAGGGTGGTGAGATTGCCCCGAGGAGGGCCCTGCGCTCAGTGTGGAGTTGGCTTGAGTTTCCCTCTCTCTCTGCTCCTCCCCACCAGGCCTGCTCCCAATCTCTCTCAAATAAATAAACAAATCTTAAACAAACAAAACAAAAACATAAATATTGCCTGGAATTTTAAAAAATTTATTTAAAAGTCATTTATATTCACAAGACTATGAGGCAATGGTGATCCTAAATGTTTTATTAACAATATACATTTAATCCCTGAGACAAGCCTATGCGGGATCAGGCAGAGAAACCTACCACAGGTCTAGTTACTAACCCACAGCTCCAGGATTGGAACCACACTCAACCACCAGGGTTCTGCTTCTCAACTATGCGGCTAAATTCATTAAACCGTCTCTCCAGTGACGGAGTCCAAACTCTAGAGAAGCACAAAAAATTCTCTGAGCGCATATTCCTTGGGTTGAGATTTTTCGGGTCTGATTTCATTAGCCAAATAAACCAAATCTAACCAGTCCTTATACATACAAGAAAAGTACAGTGGCTTTAAAAATGCCCAAGATGTTAGTGAGGTGACACTTTTTCCAGTTCAAAAATAATAATGTTTGTTTGTAATTATCTTCTAATTACAATGCAGTATGTATATACAATGAACAGCATTTCATGTACAATAAACATCATTAAGCAAATCTTGTCCTGTTATAAACGGTATGAAAACAACTGAAACCAGAATAATCTCTTATCAGTCAGACATGTCATGAATGAGTAATGACATCTGGGATCATACATTTTCTCTCTACAAAAATTTCAATTAGTCCTGGCAGCCATGGCCTTAATTATTACTTTCAAATATTAATTTTAACCTTCCAAGAATGATTTAGCAACGCTCTGAAATTATGAAATTAATGCCAAGGAGTTTTCTTTGCCCAAGTACGTTTCAGTACTAACCTCCTAATAAAATCCTCCCTACGTTTACAAATGTTTTTCCGATTTGCAATTGAAATGCGAAAATAGGAGACTGAATTAAACACAAGGTTTCACAGGAAACAATTATTACTTATTCAAGTCGAAATGGTCACATTTCCTCGAACCAGTACCTCCCATTATTCTGTCCGCAGCCACTTCAACACGTACGCCCACACCAGAGAGAGAGGTCCCAGATTCAGACGAATGAAGTATGTAAAACCTAAAGGAGTAAATGAATTGATCAACTATTTAATAGAAACTTACAGAAAGTTAATATTTGAAAGTAACAAAGTTAAGTTTCTGTAAGTTTCTATCAAATAGTTGGTCAATAGTAACTCAAACTAGGGAAACAAATTATTTAGAATTTCTCATGATGTGCCCACCCACCGTTCCCATGTACACAGGCTTCTGAAATACAGGTACCTGGAGTAGATGCTTGAGAACAGTTTATTACGATTTCCTTCTTTATGTGTCTGCATCCGATATGTTAATTTCACATGGCCTTCCTGTTAAGAAAGAGTTCATGCGGGGGGCACCTGGGTGGCTCAGTGCATTAAGCATCCGACTCTTGGTTTTGGCTCAGGTCACAATCTCAGGGTCTTGGGATCAAGCCCCTGTTAGGCTCTGTGCTCAGTGAAGGGGAGGGGAGGGCAGGGGATCTGCTTCCAGATTCTCTCTCTCTCTCTCTCTGCCCCTCCCCTTGCTCGCTCTCTAAAACAAATCTTCAAAAAAGGAAAAAAAACAGTTCACGCTAAGAATGTCCACCCCACTCAAAATCATGACTTAGCTCAAACTATGTACCATTTTTCAATTTTATTCAAAACTTTCAATATATTTCATTTAGTATTCTAGACGTAGAACATAATTCTTGCCTAAAAATGGTTTTATATTATTAAAAGTCTAGACAACTAAAAGAATGGTAACCAGAGTCCACTTATGTTTTAGCTGGTTCCCAATTACGCAAAGAAGTTCACGTGCACTTAACAGAGTTAGCAAATGAGTTTCGTCTCTAGGGCAACTCTAATTAATTAGTGATGACTTCCTGGAGCGTGGTGAGGATTCTGAGCAGCAGAGGGCCGGGCCCGGGATGCAGGTGAAGGGTAGAACAGCACCTGTGCACGCCTCAGTCACCTACAACACCCACCAATAATCAATACTCAATGGCCGCCAAGTTCATTCTAATACTAATTTGATAAAACATAATTTCAAAAGAAAACTTGCCTATCAAAGCGAGGGTCACCTTATGGATTCCAAAATCAAATAAAAGTGATTTGGGGAAGAGGTTTGTTGCTACACTTTCTCCCTGGTGATTCAATTCTGGTAGTGATGCGATGACCTTCACAGTTCACTCTTGACAGCTGATTGGACCTTCTTATGCCTTGCTTTCTATTGATCATTCTGGAAAAAAAAAAACCCCTGCATTTTCTTGGTTTCTACTTTATATATAATTTATGGAAGGAAGTTGAACATTCTTGTGTTTCGCTTTACAGGATACTGAGCAGTAAAACCACCCAGCCCACACCCTAATACCCTCGGGTAACATTAGCCTCCTGTTGTACCTAAGCCAGAGCATCCGCCACATGGCTCTGTTCCAGGGCCTTTCATACTGGTGCGGACCACGCAACGGACCTGGGGGCAAGGCTATTCAAAGCCACTGAGCAGACATGACACTGAAGACATTATTTAAATATTAAAGTAAGCGCAAATACATTATTTAGAAGAACATAAAACTGGCATGCATCTTTAGAAGAAAACAAGAGATTACAAAAAAATGTTCCCTTTAGGAAAAGGTCAGAACACACACACACACACACACACACACACAAACACGCACACACTTGTGTGCACACACGTTTTGGGTTCAATCTTCTTTGTAGTAAGAATACTTCGGTGATAAACTTAGAGAAACACGGGATTGCTCTATTAGTGCGCATAAACTAAGGAGTGACTCAGAAAAAATAAGTTTTATCTCCATTTTCAGGGGAGATATGGGAGGCAAGCTGATCCCTGTAACAAAGCTTCCAACAAGAGTACATTTGGGCAAAAAAAAAAAAAAAAGTTCTGCTTACTGCAGAAATACTGCAGTTATTTCTGGACTATAACGACTACAGACATAACAAGAGTTAAAATTTATTGAGCATTTCCAGGTGATGGGAACCCAGAACCCGTGGGTATCACCCTTACACTACTTGCCAAGAGTATTCTAACTGGTGGGCCTTTGTATTTCACCCCCTCTGCCCAAAATGTTTGTCTCTGAGATCATTCCTGGGGCTCACGTTCATTCTTTCCTTCCTATCACTTTTCTAAATTTTTCTCCAAGACTGCTCACCTCCCCTTTCTGTATGTTTCCTTCACAGCACACAGATACTTGCTCTGTTAGTTTATTTACTCCTGAAGTGTCCTTCCTACTGTAGTATATACTGTGTAAAGTAAAGGTGGGACCTTGTTCTATTATGTTTTTTTGCTATACTATCATGGCCTATCTACAGTACTTGGCACACAGCAGGATAATTACATATTTGTTAAGTGAATGACTACTAGACTATATCTACTCATTCGAAAATGTAGAATATGAGACATGAAGATACCAGATTTGTACACCTGCATAATCGCACCGACCTGCCAGTACACAAAAAGACATATTCTGAGGTCTCCACAAAGTGCCGCAGTCTGCCTTATTTTTAGCAAAATAATACCACCTCGCTGCCTACTGAAATGCCAAATACTCTGGAATAAGCCTCTTGCTGTTGTAAATATGAACCTAACCATTCTGGTGATAACTTTCAAGAAAAACAAAAACAACCTGACACTCACTAGAAGACAGCAGAGAACAGATTTAGTCTTAGAAGATGCTGTATTTGTTCCTTCCGGGGGTGTAGGTGGGACACTATAGACTGAATTGTGTCCCCCCAGAATTCATACGTGAAAGCCCTTCCCTTCAATGCAGCTATATTTGGAAAGGGGATCTTTAGGAGTTGATTAAGGTTAAATGAGGTCAGAAGGATGAGGCCCTCATCGGATAGGGCTTGTGGCCTTACAAGGAAGAGGCAGAGGGGCGCCTGGGTGGCTTAGTCCTTAAGCGTCTGCCTTTGGCTCCGGTTATGATCCCAGGGTCCTGGGATGGAGTTCTGAATCGGGCTCCTTGCTCAGTGTGAGGCCTGTTTCTCCCTTTCCCACTCTCCCTTGCTTGTGTTCCCTCTCTCTCGGTCCTTCTCTCTGTGTCAAATAAATAAAATCTTTAAAAAGAAAGAAGGAAGGAAGGAAGGAAGGAAGGAAGGAAGGAAGTTAGGAAGAGGGGGAGATCTCTCTCTCTCCATGTGCACCTGCAGAGAAAGGCTGTGTGAGGACACGATGAGAAGGTGGCCATCTCTCTTCCTGGCCAGCAGCCAGGAAGAGAGCCCTCACCAAAACCAAATTGGCCATCACCTTGATCTTAGACTCCCAGCCTCCAGAACTGTGAGAAAATAAACATCTGTTATTTAAGCCACCTATTCTATGATATTTTGTTATAGCAGTCCAAGCTGACTAATATGTAAGGGGTTAAAATCAAATTGTCTTTTTTCTTTTAAGATTTTATTTATTTGTCAGAGAGAGAGAGAGCGAGAACACAAGCAGGGGGAGCATAAGGCACAGGCAGAAGCAGGCTCGTCATTGGGCAGGGAGCCCAACGTGGGCCTCGATCCCGGGACCTTGGGATCATGACCTGAGTTGAAGGCAAATGCTTAACCAACTGAGCCACCCAGGTGTCCCTCAAATGATCTTTAAGGGCCTTGAAATCCCTCAGAAACCCATCCCCTTCCTCTGTTAAATGCTCCCGATTTGGTTCCCCAGAAACCTGTTGTCCTCACACTTGAGTAACACAAGTCAGCAGTTCTGGAAAGGTTTCACTGCTATCCCGATGCCTTTCTCTAAGCCTCCCTAAACCTAAAAATCCACCCCGTGGGGTTGTTGTGAGGATGTAATTAACCTATGGGAAAGGATTAGAGCTGTGTGTAGCGGAGTAAATGTTAGATACTATCGGCTGCTATTTTTAGGAGCCCAATTAACAAATTTTACTCCCAAAATAACCCTTGGCAGTGGGTACAATCGGCATCTTGAGTTGAGGAGACTGAGGCGCAGAAAGGTCACAACCATTAAGTGGACAAGGTCAAGACTGGAAATCAGGCAGACTGACTCTGGGCACCAGGCTCTTAATTCAGTAAATGGCCCACAATAAAAACTGCAAAGGTTGTTGCTTTCATTACTATGGTCATACTATAATATTAGTAAAAAAACCAAAAGTGGACACAAACCAAGAAAGCAATTTATTTTTTCCCTCCATTCCCTCCAGTGCTTTTCCTGTAAGGGCTCCTCAGTTATTTTATCTAATAGTAAAACTATAATTCTGCTTATTAAAGAAGAATGTTTCTACATGCACACTAAAAAGAGTGGTCATCTCAATATATTCTTGAAAGCATCGAAAAGTTCCAAGTTAATTGTTCATATTTATGACCCCATGTGAATCAATATCTTCCCACTAATAACAATGAAGCCAATCAGCCTTTGTCTTTCTCTACTGGCAGCACTCGAGCCGTGTCCCTCTTAAGCCGTGGTCTCAAATCTTGGTCTCCATAACTGCCTGTAGGGTACACATTATTTTCAAGCTTACGTGTAATGTTCACCAAAAAATGATAATATAACAGGCCATAAACTGACTTTCAATAAAGTCAAAAGATTGGCACTATACGTACACATTCTCTGACCCCGATTCAATTACATCAGACATTAAAATCAATTAACAAATCTTAGTTGTTTGAAAATTCAGAATGATACTTCTAAACAGTTATGGGTAAAAGAAAAAAACAGCTAAAAATTACAAAGTTCTTAAGATAATAATAAAGAAAAGCCTGCATGTAAAAATATTCAAGGTTCAAGTAAAGCACATGCAGTTAGGTTTATGATCTAGCAAGTGCAATTTTTAAGGAGAAAAAACCAAAATTTAATATGCTAAACATCCCTTTTTAGAAATTTTAAAAAGTCAGTAAAATCAACCCAAAGCAGAAGTGTGGAACTAATACAGAAAGCAATAGGGAGCAAGTGATAAAAAGAATGAACAATGTTGGGATCAAAACTCATTTCTTTGAAAAGAATAATGAAATTGACTATCCTCTAACAAAGACAGAGAAAGAAAAAAAGAATGAAACACAGACAACAGCACAAATGAAGAGGACACAACTATAGATGCCACAAAGACGAAAAAAACACATACTACAAATTTATTGTGAATTACTTGTGCTAATAAATTTGGACATATGGATGAAATAAACAAATTCCTAAAAAGCAAACTCAAAAGAACTGAATCAAAAATAAACAGAGGGGTGGTGGGCTGGCTCAGTCAGAAGAGCATGTGACTCTTGATCTCAGAGTCATGAGTTTGAGCCCCATGTTGGGTATAGACATTACTTCAATAAATAAATTAAAAAAAAAATAGAAACCTGAATCATTTCATAAGCATTAAAGAAACTGTATCAGCAGTTAAATGCTACACCTGTATGATTTTGTAGGCTTGTTCAACCAAGAAGTCAAGAATAAAATAAAGACAATATTACATCAACTATTCAAGATAGAAAAAGTAAGCACATTACTCAACTCATTGTATCATGCTGCATAGCCTTAATACCTAAGTTTGACAAGAAAACAATGAGGAAGGACAACTGTAGGTCAAGTTCACTTAAGAACACAAATCTAAAACACAAAGCAGAACATTTACTTGACATTAAGATATAACTTTTCAAATATTTTAACATCTCTCAAACCACATTTTATAATCATCACTAGATATATATATATATATAAAACATCCCTGAAATAGGAATACATCTTACATAAACACCATTTTAAAGTTGAAAAAAAATGTATTAGCAAACTAAACTGAATAATAATCCATTTTATCCCAGGAATGCAAGGTTGGATTAACTTTAAAGTATCAGCTAATGCATTTAATGAAATTTGTGCTATTCACAGAAAAAAAAACACTTGAATATCTCAAAAAGAACAGAAAATCTTTTGATAAAAATTCAACATCATTTAAAAAAAAAAAAAACACTCTTAGCTTGCTAGGAATAGAAGGAACTTCCTTAACCTGATAAAGGTGTCTCCAAAATACCTATTTACATTGAAAGCATTTCCTGTAGGATTTAGAGCAAAACAAAGATGCCCATTATTACTACTTCAATTCAACAGTGTATTGCAAGTCCAAGCTGGTACTGTAAGGCAGGAAAAAAGGAAAAAAAGGATTAAGGATAAAGCAAGGAAGAACAAAAGTGTCATTATTTGCAATAAAATCACTGTCTTCATGTAAAAAATCGAGGAGACCTTCCCTACCAAATACTGAAATTTGTTATAAAACTGTATTTAAGACAATGTGATAATGGCAAGAGGTCTGAATAAGCAGCCGAAAGGAACTGAACATCAGCACAAAATTAGACCCCCACACGGACAGACACGACGTATGGAGGCTGACAGGCAAGAGGTAGCACGAGTCCTCAGTGGGAAAAGGGAGACGTCTGGATGCATGGGGCTGTGGTGACAAGCTGGCCCACAGGGGGAAGTGAAACTAGCCTCACCCCAAGCCCCACACTCAAAAACCAAGTCCCAGGGATCTGAAGACCCAAATGCCAAAGGCAAACCTCTAATGCTTTGCAAAGATAATATAGCAGAATACTTTATGACTTCAGGATACAAGATACAGGTTTCTTGAACAAGAAGCAAACGTACAATCATGAAGGAGAAGACGGACAGATATGACTGTATTAAGAACCACCATTCACCAGAAACTCTGTAAAGAGACTAAACTAAAGCCACAAACCAGAAGATCCTCACAACACCTATAACTCACAAGGATTTGTTTCTAAAATATATAAGGAACTTTTAAGAATCAACAAAAAACTCACAAACCAATAGGAAGGCGAGCAACAAAAACAAAACAAAGACACCCAGAAATTTCTAAGGGAAACAAGTGGCTTCTGAACATAAACTATGTTCAACCACAATGAGACCCCAGTTCAACACCCCCCAAATGAAAAAATCTTCAGAAGTTGGACATATTCAAGTGTTGCCAAGAATGTACACAACTGGGAAACCTTGACTGCTAAGAGAGTGGAAACTGTTTCACAGAGAAATTTTTCTTTGGAAAAGTTGGATCTACCTAGTAAAGTTGCACGTGCAACTGTACAACCCAAGAAACCCACTGCTACGTCCATTCTCTGGGGAACCTCCCCTTGCACGTGTGCCCGGAGAGTCCCGTACAAAATGCCTAGCACGGCACCGTGCCCAGTAGAGAGACACCGGCCGCAGACCGAAATGCCCACTGGCTGTATCCACACAATGTGAGGGTACAGAGCAATAACTGTCCACCAGTAAGTCACCAACAACGATAAATGCACAACTTTGACGGTGTGTTGACCTTAACGTGTTCTTTCTACGATGAGCTACCTTTTCATTGACGGACAAGGAAACAGACCTTTTGGACAGCGTACAGTCTGTGAATTTGAACAAACGTATTGATTAGAGTTGCCACCATCACAACAAGAATGCAGAACAATTCCATCATAACCCAAGACCTCTTCGTAGGTACCGGGTCCTCTGCTCACCCCTGCAAACCCAGGCCAACACTGCTTCCTTCTCCAGAGCTGTGAATGTATCTGAGAGCGTCCCATCAGTGGGACCATACGGTCCACAACCTTTCAGGACAGAAGTCCTGCACTCCGTGCGATGCCTGTGAGATTCAGCCAACCTGCTGCCTTCGTCTTTACGGCGGAGCGAGGTTCAACGGGACGTACGTGCCACCATGACGCACCCACGGAGGGCCGTTTGGGTTGTTTCTAGGGAGGGGGCCTTAGGACCAGAGCTGCCGCGCACATTCATGTATGGGTTCTGGGGTGAACAGAGGTTTTAAATTTTCTAGAAAACATACCAAGAACTGGGAGTGTGGGGTTGTATGTTGAGTCTGCATGTAACTTCATAACAAAGTGGCCAACTTTGCTGCCAGAATATCTGTACCATCAGCGACCAGGAGAGTCCCGTCCCCCCAAACTCTCATCAGCACTTACTGTTGTCACCAGTTCTTCATTTTGGCCTTTTTAGTAGGCAGGCCGTGCCATCTCCCTGCGGTTTTGATCTGCATGTCCCTAAAGCTAAGGATGTGGCACATCTTTTCCTTTGCTTATCCTCTTCAGCGGCACATCTAGTCAAATCTTTTGGGCATTTTCCAAAAGTTTTTATGTAAATTCCAGTTAGTTAACACCCAGAGTAATGCTAGTTTCAGGAGTACGATATGGTGATTCGACACTTCCGTACGAAACCCGGAGCTCGTCACAAGCGCTCCCCTTCAGCCCCATTTCACCCATTCCAATCCCCCCCAACTCCTTTCTGGTCACCACCAGTTTGTTCTCTAGTTAAGAGTCTGTTACTTGGTTTGTCTCTCTTTTTTTCCCCCTTTGCTCATTTGTTTTGTTTCTAAAATTCCACATATGAGTGAAATCATACGGTATTTCTCTGACTTATTTCGCTTAGCATTATACTCTCTAGGTCCATCCATGTCACTGCAAATGGCAAGATTTCATTCTTTTTATGGCTAATACTCAGCCATAAAATTCAGGTGTAGTTGTTTTTAAAAGGCTGATAGACACTGACTTAGCAGAATGCCTTTGAGATTCATCCATGCTGTTTCCTGTATTAACAGCTTGTTACTTTTTACTATTGAGTAGAATCTCGGTATAGAAGTGCCAGTTTGTTTCTCAAGGACACATGCTTTCATTGCTCTTGAATATAAACCTAGCAGTGGGACTGCGGGACTGAGTGGCAAAGGTAGGCTAAATCGTTCACCAACGTGTGGGCACGTCGCTCATTCCCCCCAGCAACGCAGCGAGGCCCAGCGGCCACACATCCTGACCAGCGCTGGGGGTTAGCAACCGCTCCCTGCTTGCTTGCTTTAGTCATTCCAGGGGGCGTGCGGGGCTATCTCACTACAGTTTGAATTTGCAGTTTCATGACAATGATACTCAGCATCTTTCACGCATTTCTTTTTTCGTCAGTGTAACTTCTTTGGTCAAGAGTCTACCGGAATCTTTTCCCTGACCCTTTATTAGGTTGTTGGTTTTCTTATTACTGAGCGGTGAGAAAGAGCCCAGTTTTAATGGGATCCCAATGGTTTTTTAGAAAGTTACAACTCTCCAAAGAGGGAATACATGTATCAAATATTAAGCTTTGCCTCTGCTGCCTATTTTCTTTACAAAACTATTATATTATTACAAAAAGGACATGCTTTTTTTTTTTTAAAGATTTTATTTTATTTATTTTAACAGAGAGAGAACACAAGCAGGCAGAGAGGCAGGCAGAAGCAGAGAGAGGAGCAGGCTCCCTGCTGAGCAAGGAGCCCGATGCGGGACTCGATCCCAGGACGCTGGGATCATGACTTGAGCCAAAGGCAGCCGCCCAACCAGCTGAGCCACCCAGGCGTCCCAGGACATGCTTTTTTAAGCACTTTCCACCACACCAACATTTTGGCCAGGACACTGATCGGGGTGATCGCAAGCACTCCCAAAATGGGAATTACCCTTGTTGTAACTGTGCATCGCTGCAGAATACCAGCTCTCAAATTCATATCCTAGGACTGATCCTCTCTGCTGAGCTTGAGACTCCAAGAGTCAAATGACAGCTTCACATCTCCATTTGCATGTGTCACAAATTCCTTAAATTCAATGGGTGTACTATTATACTTCCGTGTTAACCAACTTGTAAAATGACATCACTGGCCACCCCACTGCTCGAGCCTGAACGGCTGGAGGACATCCCTGTATTTCATCCCTAACACCCCCTCAACCAACAGATCCTCCCGCTGCTTAGCGATCTCTCCACCACCACTACGTCTCTTCACATTTTAACAACATTTTTGATGTAGCTGACATACGACATTCTAATTAGTTTCACGTGGTCAACATAGTGATTCAACAACTCTACACGGTCCTCCGTGCTCACCACAATAAGCGGAGTTGTCATCTGTTACTACCCAAGGTCATTACAATATTATTGACTATATTCCTTACGCTATACTTCTCATCTCTGTGACTTATTTATTTTCTAACTGGAACTCTGTACCTCTTCAGCCCCTTCATCTATGTCGCTCTTAACCCCACCCACTTCCCCTCTGGCAACCACCAATTTGTTCTCTGTATTTAAGTTTGTTTTCTCAGTTTTTATCTGTTTATCGGTTTCGTTTCTTGGATTCCACATATAAGTAAAATTATACAGTATTTGTCCCTCTACTCTATCTGACTTACATCACTTAATACCCTCTAAGTCCATCTATGTTGTTACAAATGGCAAAATAAAATTCCACTGTGTGTGTGCATAAGGATTCGTTTTTCTTCATATCCTTGCCAATACTTGCTGTTTCTTGTCTTTTTTTGATACTAGTCCGTCTGACAGGTGTGAGGTGATATCTCATTGTGGTTTTGATTTCCGTTTCCCCAATGATGAGTGATGTTGAGCATCTCTTCATGTATCTGTCGGCCGTCTGTATGTCTTCTTTAGAAAAATGTCTATTCAGGTCCTCTCCTCATTTTTTAATTGGATTCTTCGGGATTTTTGGTGTTGAGTGTAAGTTCTTTATATATTTTGGATACCGACCCCTTCTCAGATATCTCACTTGCAATTATCTTCTCCCATTCAGTAGGCTGCCTTTTGTTCTGCTGATACTTTCCTTTGTGGTGTAAAAGCTTTTCACTGTGGTTTAGTCCCAATAATTTATTTTTGCTTTTGTCTCCTTTGCCTACAAAGACATACCCATAAATATGTCTTAGTAAGGCTGATGTCTAAATGATCATGGCCCATGTTTTATTTTAGAAGTTTTATGGTTTCAGGTCTCACATTTAGGTCTTTAATTTCTGTCTATCTGTAAGATAGTGGCCCAGTTTCATTCTTTTGCATGGAGCTGCCCAGTTTTCCCAGAACTATTTATTGGAAAGACTGTTTTGTCCCCATTGCATCATCTTGCCTCCTTTGTCGCAGATCAATTGATCACATGAGCTCCACCCCCACTATTTGAATCCAAGGCAACATCACCTCCCGTCTGAAATACTAATGGCTTACTAGTTATTTTCCACTTCTGCAGTACTGCCCCTCCCCATCCATTTTCTACTTCTCATAGACTGGTTAGATATACCGGAGTGTATATTTGCAACGGAATACCATGCAGCCATACAAAAGGATGAAACTATGCGGAGAGAGGTCATCAAAAAGACATAACTGCCAAGTGACCCATGAACTGGACCTGGGCCAGAGGTCCTCACCCCCTCCCCTGTCCTTAGAAAGCAGGTTCCGCTTGCCTTTCTTGCTTCCAGAGGCTGCTCCAAGGACAGAATGTGATGTGGTATTGAGAACACCTGCACTGCAGACAGGACTGAAGCCAGGTAAGGCCTCTGTATAAACCTGTAAGGCTCGGTGGGCGGGGGCAGGGATCCATTCATTTTGCTGTTGCCCAAGTAGGCCTTATATAGAAGTTCCCTTTGCTTACGACAATTGCCACCTACCAGCCTGCCACTTTCTTGGGTCTCTCCTTGCCTTCCAAAAACGGAGGCCGATTTCAGATTACACCTGGGAAGCTCCCAAGGGCTACAATCCAACAAAGTAGCTCTTTCTTTACCAGGGAACAAGATCTAAAATCTGTTAACTGAGAAAAATACCATATGTAGAACAGTCTATATAGTATCTTGCTGTTTGTGAAAAAAAAGGGGGAGGAAAAGTAAATCGCTATGGATTTGCCTGTACGTGCACAGAGCGTCTCTGGGAGGTTACAGAGGAGATGAACCCACGGGTGTCTCCAGGGAAAGGAACTGGAGGAGGAGAGACAGGAGGTGGGAAGGAGCCGACACTGCCGTACCCTTTGCTCTCCTACGAAAATCTAATTACGTGACTGTTTTACCTATTCAAAAAACACATACAATTAAAAGAAAAAAATGCCTTGCTCCCAGGATAAACTACCAAGATTTTGATCTAACCCCTGCCTAGCCCCCCAGTCTCCTATCAAGGCACCTTCTCTCTCTCCTTCTCTCTCATGCACACACACGTGTGTGCACACACACACACCACACACACACACACACAGATTCTTACCGAACCTCGAAGGCATCAAGTTTCTCCCTACCCAGAAACTCTGCACATGTGCTTTCCTCTGTCCCCCAAAACAGTCGCATCCCACTCCTTTCTAGCTAACTCCTGTGACCCTTCAGGTTTCCAGGTAAACGTCAGTTCCTCGGCTACCCTGGACGCTCCCCTGACTTCCAGAGTTAGTGAAGCACCACCCGGCACACTGCCATTACACTCTGTACTTTTCTTAATATCACGATATTTAAAAGAAAACTCCTGTTCCATATCTGCTTACTCAGCTAGACTCCAAGCAACATGGGGACAGCGGCTGGGTCTGTCTTACCGACCGAGCAGGAGGAAATCTGGCACCCCGAAGGTACAGGTGAGTGCCCCCAAGTGTGTGGTTTGGGGAGAAAGGGAGGAAACGTGCTACGAATCAGGGGAAGAAGAAGGCTGGCACGACGCAGGCACTCACATGTTGGTCAAATAAATAAACATGTGGACAAAGGAAGAGACGTGGGCTTGGATCCAGCTTGTACGCCTACTGGCTGGGCCGCCTCCAGCAGAGATCAACCCTTCTAAACCTCACATGGACAACGGAAACAGTCGGGACACCTGGCTGGCTTAGTCTGCAGGGCACGTGACTCTTGATCTCCGGGTTGTGAGTTCAAGCCCCATATGGGTATAGAGATTACTTAAATAAAACCTTAAAAAAAATAAAAAAGAAAAAAAATGAAATGGAAACAGTGGCATCTGCCTCTTAGGGTGGCTGTGAAGGGCTACACAAGGTAGCAAAGAAATCAAGCACATACTCAGTGCCCTGCAGAACCCAAGGAATGACCGGCGCCCATAGGCAGAAATGAACAGATCCAAAATCTGAGCACCTTAAAGTGTAAGAGATGGCTCTGCCACGAGGAAGGGAGCTACATCTTTTATTTAGCATAAAAACCAAGACTCACAGAAATAAGACATTTGAAAGAAAGGTATTTAGGACTAGAGATGAACACGTCTGATAAGACAACAGCAGCAGAGGCGGAAGCAGCACTTACTTAGACCTGTCCCCCACCCAGAAAACAGAAGAGCTGAAAGTGCGGGGAAAGGCCAGTGACAGAAGGCAGGCTAGCCCTCCGTTCTGTGAATGGGCAGGAGGGGTGGTGCCCTCCTACGGAATGGCCAGATTCTGCAGCGGGAGAAGAGGTCCCACGAGCGCAGAGCGAGTTCTACCACACAGCCCTTAGACGTAGGGATCCGAACCTTCTCCAGAGAAAGGCGCGGGGCCACGACTACACAAACAGTTAAGCTAAATGCAATGAGAAAATAGACATCTGCACAGAACCTGGAAGGAACACGTGCACCAATGTTTGATGGTTTGGTACAAACGGATTCATCTCAGCTGTGTATTATCAAGACTTAGAAAGGGAAGCTATACGAATTCTCGGCGTCTGTCCGCAGTGATGAGAAACACACCACCTTGTAAAGCAGCCCGTCCCACCCGTCCCATTCCCCGACGAAGAATCAGAACTAGATTGTGGCTCGTTACAAGAAGAAAGACGCATGTCTTCTTGTAGTTGTGTGTGCTGGCCCGCTCTCCCCCACAGATGAGGTCTCAGCTTCCTTTCGCATAAGAGACCTTCAAGTATTGAAGATCATTATAAATAGGCGACCACAGGTTTCCACCTGCCCTGGATAGTTTATGCCCATCATCTCAGCATAATTATTTATACTGACCTCTTTCGCTCTCAAAAAGTCCTGCTCTGGGCAGTAAATCATATGATCACCCAGTTATGAGACAGCTCCCTGCCCCCTGAAATATTCTTTTCTTTGGGCCAAGCATTTGCCTTCTCACAAACCATCCCTCCCATGATCTAATTGCCAGTCACCATCCCTTATGTCCTTGGCCCTGAATGAGCTCCAGGGGACTGGCATTCCTAAACCAGATATAATATTCTAAATATAATTTCTCATAGGAAAAATCAGACCTTACTCCTCCGATCATATAAGGGCACCTTAACATTTTCAGAAATAAGATCATGCTCTTTACTTACGTTAAACCCAAATATCAACTGATACTTCTGAGTCATTTCCCCTTACCTTTCCACCAGGCAACACTGTACTTAAACAACAGGCTTTCAGACCCTTCTGCAGGGCCTTACGTTATTGCACTCGATTTTATTTAGTTCATTACTTCACCAAATGCACAACTCACTGTCATCTGCCGCATACTTGGTCTTTCCCCACTTTATCCCATCTGCTAATCTGATAAACATTCCTCTAAGGTACTAATAAAAAAAACTGAACCCGGATTTGTCAAAAGCCAAAACAGGCCCAAAGAAACCTCCGGGCTCCACAGATCCCTCCCTCCCTCACAGACACCTCTTGGGGATGGTCACTCAATTACTAATAGGCCTAACGAAAAGGTTAGTCCATATTTCACCATGATCTTCAGGAGAATGCTATAAAATATCTTGCTTAAATATCCTGTGTCTACTGCATGAGACCATTTGGGGACATTTTATTTTGGAGGTGGTATCTGAGCGTCAATGTGGAAGTACGGTGGAAACGAGTCGGAGAACAAAGACAGACGTACCTTCACCCACTGATACCTAGTCATTCAATAAATTCACCTTCTCTGTGTGCCAAGCATTGTGGCTGGCCCAAGTGACACAGGGCAACAAGCTACATGGCCCCTACTTACACAGAATTTTGAAAAACACTCATATTTAAAGAGTTAAAAGACCCCATCAAAAAACAAAATTGGGGGGGGCGGTCAAAGATGAAGGTAAAGGACAAGGGGCTGTCTTTTGGCAAAAGCCAAGCAAAGAGGCTTTTGATGTGAGAAGAGTCAAAGGAGACCCTGTGCCTGTGTGGCGTTAATTGGAATGATACTAGCATTACTGGAAGGTACAACCGGTTTGCAAAGGAAAGGGGAGGAGTTGGGCCTTGAACATGTGAAATCATAATGGGAAAATATACTTCTGATGACCTGAAGATTAAATCTATAAAATAATTTCTTTTAAAAAAAGACTAGAGGGGCACCTGGGCGGCTCAGCCGGTTAAGTGTCTGCCTTCAACTCGGGTCATAATCCTGGGGTCCTGGGATGGAGCCCTGCATCAGCTTCCTGCTCAGCGGAGAGCCTGCTTCTCCCTCTCCCTCCGCCTCTTCTCCCTGCTCGTGCTCTCTCTTTCTCTAATAAATAAATAAAATCTTTAAAAAAAATTAAAAAGACTAGAAAAAAATAGAAGGATATTTTCATAATCTTCATGCAGAGAAGGCCTTGCTAGGCACTTGACAAAACCCAGAAGCCTAAGAGAAAAGACTGGGAAATTTCGTTAAGTAAAAATTCAAAACATTAAACACCATAAAATTCCATAAAATCTATACGGAAAAAATATATATAGTACATTAGCAAATGACTAACTGCTCTACTCATTTAAAGACGCGCTTGTACAGATCATAAGAAAAGAGACAACCCGACTTACGTGTGAGAAAAACATTTTCCAAGGAAGCTATTAAAAGAATCCAATCTAACAGTTCAAGAAATGTGCATTAAAACAATGCGGCTCTCCACCCACCCCGCCCCGTCAGCTCAGGAAAGACAGGAAGACCACAGACCCCAGAATCAGCGGAGCTGGGAGGAGAGAAGCATTCTCGAACACCGCTGGGGGGGAAGGAATGCACTTTGGGAGGGCACAACTGAAAATACCTATGTGTTCGAAGGGCACAGGAAACAATTCCACGTCTAGAAATGTATTCTGCAAAGAAATCCTGCCCACTCCAGGGGTCAGAACTTAAGTGCCCGCAGGACGGTGAGAGCTTGTCAGCCGCAATGGGACTAGACGGATACATAAATGGGTGACAGCGGCCGGCTGGTCCTCACATCATGAGGAGGAGTACAAGTAAGGAGAAAGGGAAAGACAGAAAATCGCATTCTGCAATCTACAAAGATGAGAGCAGGCCAAAGTGCAGGCATTGGTGGATGCTAAATTTAAGGGGAAAGGGACTATGTTCTCCAAGTGCCACCCCAAGGACCGCTTGTTAGCCGCGAGGTACAAAGGAGTAAATCATTTTTCCACACACCTTTGCCCTGATGGTTCCCGGGCAGCCGGCACCGAGAGGGGCTCACACGAGATTTAGACGACACGAGTGACAAAACACGTGGAGAAGCAGAACTACACCACGACTGAGTGATCAAAAAATGGCACGATCAAGGCGGAGGAGGTCGCAGCACGCTCCTGCTGCGACACAGGAAGATATACACAGGTCAATGGGGCTGTCCCCCCAGGATGGAGAGCCCAGGGTCTGATGACCGCATAGCGTCTGACAAGCCCAAACCGAGGGATGTGCTACAAAACAGCTGATACATACTCTTCCGAAATATCGGGGTCTTCAAAGACTGATGATACGTGTTCCGGATTAACAGAAACGAAAGACACGTGCCAACTAAACACACTACTGAGCTCAGGACCCTCCACGGAAGCAAGGAAAGGACATCACTGGGGGCGACTAACCGAGGGCCACATTGACAAAACATGAAAGCGCTGCACCAGAGTCTGGAAACTCTGCTGGGGAAGAAGACAACTTTCTCGAACATGCACGCACAACGTGGGGCAAGAGGACAGAAGGTATGCAACTCTCAAGTGGTTCAGAAAACAAAGTTACAGATAAATTTTTAAAAGAGAACAAAAGACAAAATGATCAAACAAATGCAGCAAAAATGTTCAAAATACTTGGTGAGCGTGGATAAAGGGTAAGGCAGAGTTCTCTGTATCATTTTTGCCATTTTTCTGTAAGATTAAAATAATTTCCAAATAAAAGATTTAAATTTAAAAAGTGCACCAAGTTGTACACATAAGGAGAGTCACTGGGGTATCATTCACAAGAGCAGAAAACCAGAAACAATCCCAATGCCCATCGAGAGAAACACAAATACTCTAAGTAAATACTCTAAGAAACGTCTATCCTATTAATTAAAAGCGGGCATTGGGGCATCTGGGTGGCTCAGTGGGTTAAAGCCTCTGCCTTTGGCTCAGGTCATGATCTCAGGGTCTTGGGATCGAGCCCCACATCGGGCTCTCTGCTCAGCGGGGAGCCTGCTTCCCCCTCTCTCTCTGCCTGCCTCTCTGCCTACTTGTGATCTCTCTCTCTGTCAAATGAATATATAAGATCTTTATAAAAAAAAGAAATATAAGGCAACTGTATATTACAACCCTACATCATCGGCAAATCAGATTTCATTTTCACCAAAAAATCCTTATCCATTCTTCATAAAAACCTAAAAAAGAGAAAACCAGGCTCCAAAAGCATTTGTTAACTTAAGCAGACAGAATGGCAACCCTTCTGTGTTTATGGGTAATACACATACAGCGAAGTTATAAGGTGTAGCACTGTATTTGGGGGTAGGGGGAGAAGACTGTTACAATAGGAAAGCAACAGATTAAAACAGAGAAATGGAGTTTCCTGGGCTGTTCCAACCACATTTATTGTAAACCACCCCTACGAGGTCTCACTGTACCTGCGCCATGACCTTCCCATGTAGAGGGCACCCAGAATGGAATGCCCATTGTTCTCTTGTGCTGTCCTGAGAAGGACGACAGACTTGCAGTTCCTGAGAGAGAGTTTAATGCAGTGCCTAAGACTAAGCTAGAAGTCAGAAATTCAGACTCAAATTCAGATTGAGTTGTCTCTCAGGAAGCAAAAAAAAGTTATTAACAAACTTACGAGATGGAGGCATTATAAGTCTTTCCAGGTCTCACTGAGAATCCGACAAGTAAAGGAAATCTTTATAAATAACTTTTTTTAGTTCCTCTGATATAAAGCGCTATATAAGGCAAATGGGAATTTCAGAAGTGATCCGTAAAAGAAATTCTCTTCAATCCATTAATCTGGCCCCCCAAAAAACTGGTAACAATGGGATACTGTACAAAACTTTCAATTCCCACGAAAAGGTTGAGAGTCAATACAAGTGGCCAACTGTTCCAAAGTTCTTGAAAAACACTTCTTAATATGGCAAGTATTTAATTTTTAATGAATTTCAAATGCCTACCACTGAACCAGGTAGTAAAGAGAATTGAAAAGGGTGAGATTTGCTCTCTACCGGCAAGGAACAGGAGAGTCAACGTCCCTGGGGAGACCGGAAACCTTAGTGAGGCAGTCACACGGCGCGCATGGAGAGGGCCTATATGCCTGAGCACTGTAATTAACAGGCTCAGAGAAATTATCCATTGAATCATTCATGAGTCAGCGAATACTTATGAGGAGCCTAAAACATGCCAGACACCAGGGCGACGTGCGGAGCACAGAGTAAGGAACAGTAACAGCAACAGTAGTAATGAAACAGCAGCAGCTACTTATTGACAATGTGTAGCAGACCCTGCGCTAAAGCGCTCCAAATCATCTCATTGAATCCCCCAACAACCCTAGGGGTGGGCATTATAGAGTAGCCCCGTTCTTCACATTAAACAATGGGGCTCTGAGAAACCGGGTCAAATAAAATCTGGTTTTATTTCAGGCCCTATTCACAAGCTTAGTTAACTCTGAACCTCAGTTTCCTTAATCTACGAAATGATACTAGAAGGATTAAGTGATATAATTATATGGGCACCAAAACAAAGTTAAGAGTCCACCAGGGGTTCCAAATCCTACATTCTAGAACTGCAATACTACGCAGAGGGCCATGGGCAAGGTTACAAGTTCTCTGCTGCAAATGAAAGATTTGGGTAGGAAGCTGGTTCAAATACAGAAATCTTTTATTCTGCCTAACGCCATAGGCATGGATTGTGGGGACTCCAGAGCTGACTGCTTCAGTGGCTTAACAAAGTCAAGGACCTCGCCTCCTCCCGTCTTACCCCACCACTCGCTGGCAGCAAGATGGAGGCCGCAGTTCCAGGCTAAACAACATCGAGAAGAACAAGACAATCTGTCTCCTCTTCTAGCTTTTCCCCCGGACTCAGGCCAACTTCCCCTGACCTCTCACTGGCTGGAATGGGCCATGTTCTTGACCCGGTCCTCAATGAAAGGGGTGTCACTTCCACAACCGGCGTACACCAAGTATATGAGACACAATGAAGAATTAAGAGCGGTATTTACAGAGACTGAAAACTTAAGGCCCCTCCTAATGAATCCACAGGACATGGGTCACAACCAAGAGGAAGAGAAGAACTCCACGTGGGGAGAGTAGAGAGCCTCAAACAGAAATGCTCACCAGACGGCGAAAACTCAGCTCAGACTAGAGAAACAGGGGTCACACTCGATGTGTGACCAATGTGGAGCCCAATGTGAAGTGTGTCACATGACTACTCGGACGACTCAAGGAAGCACCACTGAGCCACCAAATTTCAAGACGGCCTGTGACACGCCAACACGGGACTGATCTCGTGGACAAATATACACTTTCATCCCTGCGCCTTGTTCAAAACGTCACTAGTCTCAGAGGGCGGTGAATAAGAGAGCTGGGGACAGCAACCTGTTCCCTTTGTAAAATTCTTTCCCCATTCTCACACCTAAGTAAAAATAAGCTAGGGTGAGCATTCACAGGCCTTAGAGACTTTCCAAATTATTCTTCATATTCATTCAACCAGATCCGATGTAAAAACTAATCTACCCTTTGACCTGAACATACAGTGGTACACGAATCCTGGAAAGTTCTGAGGAAACGGCTTCCATTTCATCGACAATGGCTCCTCTGTGACTCTCAGAGCCCTCTGGTTTAGGTGCCCTGGAAATGACAAGAGTGGGCAGAAAGAACACCACATGTCCACCGCCGGGCCATATTCTGAGGAGCACCACGATCCTGCTGGACGAGGGTCGCCGCGCCTGCCAGCCTCCTCTGTCCTGATGGGACAGTGGAGGACTAATGTTAGAGACAAGTGGCCAGGAGCAGAACCTCACCACAGAGTATGGAACCCTGAAGAGCAGCAGTGACATCGCCTCTGAACCAGCCCATTACAGTAACTGGTTCTCGCCCAGTTCTGGTCAGCAGTGGGCAAAAGTTCCCTGGACACTGGGATGGACAAGTGGTGGCTTCTCGGTTAGCCTGAGGACAAAAGAGCCCATAGGGACAGTCCCTGCAGAAGAAGGAAACACGGACAGGTGGAGGCCCTGGATAAGGCTGGGCCTGGCATGAGGCAAGCCAAGGTCCCAGGGCACAAAATTTGAGGGGGCGCTGCCTCCCAGGGTCATGGCATGCGGCTGCCTACCCCGAACCTACACAAGGGCAAGAGGGAGTCCTGCGTCCGAGGCCTCATCTTGTGAGGTGCTGGCTCCCACCCCAGTCTAGCCGCGGATGTGCACGGTGACAGCACATTTCCTCTCACCAACTGTAAGCATTCATTACACCGTCTTAAAGGCCTTCTGATTCGTTACAGCTGGGAACGTGGGGGATTACTCCGCTCCCCCAGTCTGGAGGGAAGAACTTGAGAATGAGCATGAATTCTGCTGGAACACTGAAGACACCTACAGACTGGAGTAAATGCAAACAAGAAGTGTACAGAATCTTCTACTCTGATTATTTAACAAATCTCCAAAAGAGCATGCTAAGTTGAGTACAAAGAGTTGTCCATAGGCCTAATGTGATGTGGGGGCAGGAGGGAGCGAGGGAGTAGATAATATTATATGATGCAAAACCAACATAAATACCTTTAATTTTAATTTTCTTTCACAGCTGAACACATACACAACTCTTTTCAATGAAATGCTTCTTTGATCAAATGCATATTTGAAGGGAAGGAGTCATCACATTTTTCACCAATATAAGCACTTTCAATTTTTTTAGCATTCATTTTTGTTAACAATAAACTTACTTAAATATTTCATAATTACGAAAATAGCATGATGGCTACAGTACCCCAAGGGAACAGTTATCAGGGAACACCCATATATAGCTAAAACTAGCCGTCGGATAATCTGAATTCAGCATCCAAAGGCAGATCCCATGGTGCTGATCCCATGGTGCCCTTGAATGTGAGTCACTTGAAAGAGAAACTGGCAAAATCCTGCATGCCCCGGCACCTTCATTCCAAGGAAAATATCTTGTTTTATGTAAGAGCTTCCAGCCCTGAGCCACCAGGGGAATGAAGGCAATTGGAAGGAAAGACTGTCCTTCTAGACCAGCCTTGCACCCTCCCCAATGCCCCCCCACATTAAGAGCAGCCGTAAGAGCCCTATGTCATCTCCAAACACCGTGGCAGGGGTGCCGCACTGGGGACATTTCCTGCACTTGGGATAATTTCTTTGGCTACACAGTATACCAGAAAAATTTAGTGTGCTAATCATTTTTAAGCTTTTCGGGAGAAAGGCCTTAGTTACCAGAGATTCTAAATTCTGACATAAAGAGGAATTCAAAACTGAGTATTAATGAAGAAGTACAAAGAAATGATGAAATCATAACCTATCAGAAGCTCGGATACAACTAAAGCAGGAAAAAGTGTTCCTTGACTCTTAAGATCCCTGGCTGGGACTAAAGGTTAAACTGACAAAGATTAACAGAAGAAAAGCATACAGATTTACTTAATAAGTTTTAGATGACATGGAAGCCTTCATGAGGAAATGGAAGACCCAAAGAAGCAATCAGACCTGTGTATTTTCATGCTAGGTTTGATGAAGAGTGGGCAATGGTTGCGGAATACACTAGATTCAGGAGTGCGCCATATTTTCGGGTAGTATGTCCTGAACCCCATCAGATCCAACTTCAGACCTTTCACTGCTATTACTAATAAGCAATAATGAAAATAAAGTAAGCAATCTCAAGAAGTTACCAAAAAATGAAAAACAAAGCATAAGGAAGGAATGAATAAAGATAAAAGCAAAAAGTACTGAATTAGAAAAAGGGTAGTTAATAAGGATAAATTCAACAGCACGTTACTTTAAGAGGAAGTACCCACATAACTGAGCAATTAGCTGACCCGAATTAGGAAAAAAAAAGTAAAAGCACAAATACACTAAGTAATGAATGAGAACAGGAAAACCACCACAGATGTAGTAGAAGGGAGAAGAACATTAAGGGATTATCTTGTCCAATAAATTGGAAACCCTGGTGATTTTCCAGGAAAATAGAAATACCAAACTGATCCCTGAAGACAAGGACAAAAACCCAATCATGAGAAAAGCCATACAGATACCAAAACAATTATCCAAGAACTGTCCCTTCAGGCAAGGCATGAGATCAAATACATACAGTAAGTTAGAAACATGAACTCTACCAAACTGTAAGGAAAACACGATTCTGATGATACTTGAATTGCTCCAAATTCTTAGGAAGTCAGCATAACACTGAAACCAGAATCTATTAAAGGGAGCACCAAGAGAGAAGATGACAAAAATGAGACAGCTCTCACGAATATTAAAGTAAAAATGCTAAATGAAGTATTAGAAAACAGAATACGCCTTCTAAATGACTCAGTGGGCTTCGTATCAAAATTCAAATTAATAAAATTCATTAAATCCTGAATAAAATTCATTATATTATTAGCTTAAAGCACAAACTATCTCGACATAGTGAAAAGGCACGTGAAAAAATTCAAAATGGGTATTTAAAGTGTATCGAAAAAACACAGAGACAAATGAAGATCTGTATGTACAACATGGAGATTTAAGGAATGGTATGTTGCCGTTCTTGCCTTCAGATTAAAAAACATAGAGAATATTGGTCCCTTTCAGGACAGAACCCCCTCCACCCCCTTCCCTCCTCAGAGGCAATCACGATCCTGATGTCGGGGTGGATCGCTCCTGTTTTAAATCTTGACCACATACATATGTATCCACAAAGCGTTTTTAAAAAAAATTTACATGAGTGATATATTACATATATACTTCTGAAACTTGCTTTGTTTCTCTAAACACTGTCATCAAGATTTATCTATGTTGATATATGGAAGAAGAGTCGAGCTCATTTATTTTAACTGCTATATGGCATTCTGGTATACAACTAAACCCTAAAAGTTGTTTATTGCTAACCCCTATTGATGGACATTTGGATTGTTGCCAATTTTGTGCTTTTTCAGATCAGGCTAGGCTACAATGCACTTGCTCGCACGTTTGTGCAAGAGTTGCTCGAGGGCACACACATGGAGCCCCGGACTCACAGGAATACAAATGTTTAAACTGACATACGTTGCCAACTGCGCCCCTTAGCGATATTGTCGGCCCACGTTTCTCTCAGCAGCGACAGAAGCTCCCACATTCCACATCTTCTTCATACTTGATGTTATCAGGCCTATTAATTTTAGTAAATCTGATGAAAATGAGATGGTATTTCGTTGGCGTTTTACCCTGTGTTGCTCTTTTTGCTTCCTAGTGAAATCGAGACCTCTCCATGCATTCACTGATGAGCTTGTCTCCTTTTTCTGAGAACTGGCTGTAACTTTTTACCCCTTTTCTTCCAGGTTCTCATTTACTTACTGAGTAACAGATCTTTATGCAATCGGGATACTAACTTTCTGTGGTTCTATGCAACACTGCCCCCCACTTCTTTTGTCTTTAACTTTATTGTGCCTCTCACCTGTCAAATTTTTTCTGTCGTCAAAGGTATGAACCTCTTCCTAAACAGTCTGGATTTCTTAGTCCAGACTACTGTGTCACACAGATACCTACCTACCTAGAATTTTCTAGTAGCTTAAAATCTGCTTTTCCGTGTTGATTTTCCACATGAATCAGTGTACAAATTTTTGTGGATGGGAAAACACAGGAATCCAAATTGTATTTTTTAATACAGGTGGCCTATTGAGCTGGCACCATTTCTTAAATAATCCATTTCTGCCCCACCGATTTTATACCTTGGCTAATACAAAGTTTACAAATCAGTAGTAAAAATAACAATGATCTGACCAAAAAAAAAAGAAAGAAAGAATATGAAGACTTGGGGGGGCATCTGGCTGACTCGGTTGGTGAAGCGTGCGACTCTTAACCTTAAGGTTGTAAGTTCGAGCCCCACGTTGGGTATAGAGGTTACTTAAAAATAAAATCTTTTAAAAAAAAATATGAAGACTTGGTTCACAGAAGAGGAAAAATAAATGGCTTTTAAGTGAAAAAATGTCTGATCTCACTCATAATAGTTGCAAAATGCTATTTCACTATCATTTTAATATGCATCTCTCTTATCAATAAAAACTATCAAATGTCTTGAATCATAATGTTTGGCAAAGGTGTGGGGGAAAAGGCACTAATACGAAAGTTGCCGGGAGTAGAAACAGGTATGACCTCCGTGGACGGCAGGCTGAACCAATCAATCAAAACTGTAAATACATATCCAATGACCCAGCCTTTTCACTTCTAGGAATTCGCTTGTACTAAAGAAACTTACAGGGAGGAACTTAAAATGACCATCAATGAAGAAATGGTTCAAAAAGATTCAGTACACTCACAGAATAGAATATTAAGAGGCAGGCTATATGCAACAGAATGGAACGATCTCTAATACATACTAAGAGGAAAACAATCACGGTGTTAAATGGTATTAAAATTGTATCAAAAATACAAAGCTAAGATACATGTAGAATGATACATGTGCATATATAGTCTTACATAAAGAATATCTCTGGAGCAGTGTCTGAGTGGCTCAGTGGGTTAAAGCCTCTGCCTTCGGCTCAGATCATGATCTTAGGGTCCTGAGATCTCAAGCCCCACATCGGGTTCCATGCTCAGCAGGGAGTCTGCTTCCCTCTCCCTCTTCCTCTGTGCTCTCTTCTCTTTCTCTCTCAAATAAAATCTTAAAAAAAACCCTCAGTTTTCTTATCTATAGGGAGAATATTACCTATCCTGCTAAAACTGCTATGATATAAAGACAGACATATAGACCAAAGGAACAGAAGAGAAAGCCCAGAAATAAACCCTTGTGTATATGGTCAAAGGCTCTTCAATAAGGATGCCAATGCCGCGCAATGGGAAAAGGGAGTCTCTTTAATAAATGATGGGAAAACTGGACATCCACATTCATAAGAATCAAGCTGGACCCTTACCTTACACCATATACAAAGATTATAAGACCTGACACTAAAACTTCTATAAGAAAAGGTAGGGGGAAAGATTCCTATCAGATTTGACGACGACTTACTGGTTATGACATTAAAAGCATAGGCAACACCAAAAATAGACACATATGATGACATCAAACTTAACAACTTTGCACAACAAAGGAAACAACTAACAAAGTAAAAAGACAATCTATGAACGGGAAGAAAATATTTACAAACCAAATATTTACAAATATTTACAAAAGGGGTTAATATCCAGAATGTATAAAGAACATATTCAACACAAAAACAACACAAATGACCCAATTTTAAAATGGGCAAAAGACTTGAATAGACACTTCTTCAAACAAGATATTCAACTGGCCTATAAGCACATGAAAAGACGCTCACATTCAGTAATCACCAGGGAAATGCACACCAAAACCACCATGAGGTACCACCTCACGCCCACGAGGATGGCTAATGTAAAAAAATTAAACAACAACAAAAAAATGTTGGTAAAGATGTGAATAAATCAGAATCCTTCTGTACTAGTGGTGAGGATGTACAATGTGTGTAGCCTCTATGCAAAACACTATGGAAGCTCTTCAAAAAAAATTTAAAAAAAGAATTACCGTGGGATCCAGCAGTCCCATTTCCAGGTATACATCCAAAACAATTAAGAACAGAGACATGTGCACAGGTATGTTCACGGCAACATTATTCACAGTAGCCAAGAAATGCGCCTCGACAGATGAATGTATAAAGGAAATATGGTATCTACATGTAAGAGAATATTATTCAGCCTTAAAAAAGAAACAAATCCCGTCACACACAGCAACATGAATGAATGGACCTTGTGGACATTATGCTAAGTGAACTACCAGCTACAGAAAGGTAAGCACTGCATGATTCCACTTTGATGGGGTCTCTAAGTCCAACTGTTGAAACTGACAGAAGAGTGGCGGTTGTTAGCCGTGGGGGAGGGGAACACAGGAGCCAGTCAACGCATGTAATTTCAGTTTTGCAAGATGAAAAAGTTCGAGGGTGCCCGGGTGGCGCAGTTGGTTGAGTGACTGCCTTCGGCTCAGGTCATGATCCCAAGGTCCTGGGATCAAGTCCCACATCGGGCTCCCAGCTCCATGGGGAGTCCGCTTCTCACTCTGACCTTCCCCCTTCTCATGCTCTCTCTCACTCTCTCTCTTTCCTAATAAATAAATAAAATCTTTAAAAAAAAAAAAGATGAAAAAGTTCGAGATCTGTGACACAACAATCATGTACATGTTGCTGATACTAGTGTACTATACACTAAAAAACGGTTAAGATGGTAAATTTTTTATTATGTGCTTCTGACCACATTTTTTTTTAAAAAAGCTATGATAATTAAATGAGAGAATATACTTAGCACACCCACCATACTTCTAGGACATCAAAAGCCCTCAGTAAATAACTAGGGTAGTATTATGATTACCAATTCTAAGAGTTCAGTTGATGGTGGCTTACAAAAACGTAACAGAGCAAAATGAAAATTAAGTCAAGGAAAAGAGAGGAAAAGGAGGTGAGCTGATTTACACACACACACACACACACACACACAGAGCCACAGATCCAGAACACATGCTACAGTCAGGCCAAATTACTGAGTTAAATGATTTCTCAAGAAGACTCAATGTAATCGACAGTTTTCCACAAAGAAATGCATCCTGCCTCCTCTCATTATTATCGTATTTGAGGGCTGGGCAAACTTTTTGTAAAAAAGGACAGATAATAAATGTTTTAGCCTTTGGAAGCACAGAGTCTCTGTCTCCCTACTCAACTCTGCCTTTATAGTCCGAGAGTAGTACGTCCTCGGATGAGCGTGGTGGTATTCCAATAAAGCTGAATTATGGACACAAAAGTTTTAATTTTATATAATTTTCACACCACGAAATATTCTTCTGATTTTTTTTTCAACCATTTAAAAATGAAAACCCTTGATTAAGTCACAGGCCATTAAAAAACAGGTGTGGGCAGAATCTGGCCTCCGGGCCACAGTTTGCCAACTGCTTTTGAATAGTCCTCACTGAAACAGGAGAAAGATACCTCATGGCTGACGGTCGCTGCATAAGATGATTTTTGGTCTTTTTTTTTTTTTTTAAGATTTTTATTTATTGATTTGAGAGAGAGCGCGTGCGAAAGAGAGAATATGAGCGGCAGGGGAGGAGCGGAGGGAGAGGCGGACCCCCCGCGGGGCAGGGAGCCCCAGGCCGCGCTCCGTCCTGGGACTCCAGGATCCTGACCTGAGCCGAAGGCAGACCCTTACCCAACCCAGCCACCCAGGTGCCCCAACGCTGTAACTTTTTAAACTTAATTTTCTAAGTCAGACACCTGGACAGTACTTAAAACTACGTTACCTGGCAAAACTAAAATATGTGGATATTAGAAATGTTCTCTCCATTGATAACCAGCAGACGACAGACATTTTTCTACCTCTATTTGGGAAACAATCATGAGCAACAGTTACACATAACAACAATTGTTTTCCTCCACAATGTTTGTTTGAACGACGTTAATAAATCACGTTAATAAATTAATGTGTTTTATTTATTCCATCCATCTTATCCCAGAGGAATTTAAGGGAATTTCCCCCAAAATTCAGACAAGGTAAAAATTATACAACATTAAATATGAATGGAAATGTAGGAATATTATGATTTTAACAAACTCTCTTTAGTTATAAAATAAACTTTTTCTTCTCCATAAAGAGGAGTTTGATTTCAACAAGTAGCAAGTTGCGTACATAATAAAAGTGGTCCAGAAGTAATTACAAAAAATGTAAGTGTTCTCCCCAACCGCAGTCTTATTCCCCAGAAGTAAGTGCCAATAAAGGTTCCTTGCTCAGAACCACTCCTGTTGACAAGTACCGGAATGGAGGCATGTACAGGCGCGTGTGCAGGCGCGTGTGCGTGCTTTAACTTTAATGGGACCACAGTAGAGAGTTTTATATCTCAGCACCCTTCCATCTTTATCAATTCACAGTATTTCTTTTCTATGCACCATGATTATTCAACACGAATAAGGCATTTTTCAATAAAATGTATTCACACACACATACTTACACACATCCCTTCAGACAGCTGACCTTGTAACCTTGAAAATTCTAAAATAACTGGTTTTCTGGGGCACCTGGGTGGCTCAGTGGGTTAAGTCTCTGCCTTCGGCTCAGGTCATGGTCTCAGGGTCCTGGGATCGAGCCCCACATCCGGCTCTTTGCTCAGCGGGGAGCCCGCTTCCTCTCTCTCTCTGCCTGCCTCTCTGCCTACTTGTGATCTCTCTCTCTCTGTCAAATAAAGAAATAAAATCTTTAAAAATAATAATAAAATAAAATAACTGGTGTTCCAACTGCTTCTTCATTTTCCTCTTCAAGGCCAGAAAAGGAAAACCAGCTTACCTGTTTTCTTTTAGTCCTGAAATTATTAACTTAGAAGGAGTTAATCTTAAAGTAGTAAAGATGGCCTTTCTATACTTGCAAAGGGAACTTTTCATCTCCACAGATAGGGTATCACCTCCAATATCTTCAGAAACAAGATGTTTGGATGATTCCCATTTCCACTGTGACTTTCTTCAAAAACCCACCAACAAATAAATTCAAGTTCTTTGGATAGATTGTTTAGCAACTATATAATTTTCACTGTGGATGAATATCAGAATAAAGATTCCAGGAGTTAAAGACAGACCTTGGAACAAAAACTGACAACAGTGAAAAGGAAATGAACTTCATATACAAGAGGCATCCTTCTCAAACACTTACAGGCTCATTTTCAGTTCTGACTCTTATCCCAGGATATAGCATATAATTAGCATTCTAACACTCTGTCTGCGCTTTAAAACTGGTAGCTTAACCAAAAATAAAAAATAAAATAAAATAAATTAAAATCCAATTTAAATTTTCAGAATTAAAAAACAAGACTTTGGTTTAAAAAAGAAACCACTGTCTTCCAACGTACAAGGTGCACAGCGACAGAGGTGCTAGCGTGAGAAGGGGCTGGACGCCCTCTCCTAAAGGTGGAGAACTCCGCAGGAGGTGCTGAAATCTTGAAGAAGAAAGTTCTGTTTCCTTCCTGCAAACCTCTTAAAAGACTGGCGCTCCGGGGTTCATTCCCAAGAGCGGGCTGGGGCAGAGGCAAGAAAGTGGGAGGAGGACAAAGGGCATCGCTACCCTGAGTCCTGGATTCTCGGAGGGAGAATTAATTACATTTTCACTATAAATCCCTAACCAGGCCCTTCCCAGCGCTCCTGCCCCTAACCGGCAGGCTTCCAGGCCCGGCCAAATTCCGAGCGCCCTCCTGGAGCAGGAGCTCAGGGAAATGCGTCTGGCAGGCTCTCCACGGGGCCAGGGCAACGCTCTTGGATTTTCATTCAAATGGGCCAACCTGAGTCCTTTGCTCCCACCACTAATTTCGGTAAACACTGCTAGTTTAAACAGCACAAAGAGGATAATCAAAAATCACACAACAGAATCAAACAGCAAGTCTAAGTAATCACCCAGAGTCAGTGACGCTGAGACTCAAGGGGGGGGGGGGGGCGCGAGCAATGCAACAAATACTATGAGGACAAAAGAAGTCTTTAAGAATGAGATAAAGTGTGGTGTGGGGAGATGAGAGGCAAGATAAAAAAAAGAAAAAGAAAGAAAGAAAGAAAGAGAAAAAGAAAAAGAAAAAGTGACAGAAAGAAAAGAAAAAAAGTTGGGAAATTTCAGATAAGTCATGGTTTTTCTATGCAAACCACTACACACAGCCTCTTTTCAGCCCCAACAGCAAACACAGTCAGACGGCCACCTACTAAAAGGACTCAACGCTTGGCTACTCGGCTGCAGCCCCTGGCTACTCGGCTGCAGCCCCGTAAAGTCTTTCCTCATTTGAATAGTATTTTAGGAATGTTTTGTCCATGTGTCCGATGATTATTCACTTCTACTGCATTCTTCCCTTCTCCAGTGATAACCACAGGCATAGTAACAATTTATTTTATAAACAGACCATTCACAACACTAAATGGTGCCCTTTTTTTAACCTGTTAAAATTCATATATTTATTTGTCCACGCTTCTTTAAAGAGGGGAAGGTTATCTTTAACAACTGTTGCTCATAGCAACACAGGAACAAAAGATTTTTCCCATGCATAATCTAAGCATTTAATTAAAATTCACAAACTTGGATCTCAAACCAAGTCAAAAGTAGAAATGTAAGAATACTAGATTTCCAGACAGAAGCAGATACACAGTACACTGTTTAGCTCTCACGAAGACAAATAAATGTGCAGCAACTTGTGACAGGGAGAAAAAATATACATGTTACATGATTCCTCTACAACCACGGTGTTGGCGAGGGCGTGTTTTCTTCCAGGTAAGTTTCGTGGCATGACTAAATCAAACAAAAACACATCACACTCCCTCTTGGTTTCTATCACTTCTCATTTACCAAGGCTGGCGCTTGAATCCAAATCTAAGCAGTATAAAGCAAAATATAACATGGCAATCTACAGAAAGAGATTATTGTTCCCCCAAGACTTACGCTCCACTGCAAGAGTCAAAGTAAAAAATAATTCCAATCAAGTTCTGTAATTTACACACTTGTGGTAAAACCACGGGATTTTCAGACAATGGACTGCCCACCGGGCTTTAAAATCCAAGAAAAAGAGGGAGTTCTAGGAAAGAATCTGAAAGAGCTGGAACTCAGCTTTATGCTTTGAAAATTCTCCGTTCTTAATCATCAGTTCACCTGGAGGGATGCAGGTGTGTAGGGCACATTTGGGAAGGTGACAGTTCCACAGAAGTCTGCACTGGGAGAAGACTGGGGCACAGGGTCAAAGGGCTTTTAGAACCAGAAGACAAGGGTAAAGAGGATTTATAGTATATCGGCTCTCAGCCTCGGAAAGAACTTAAAGCACTGGAATAAGGCAGAAGTGACAGAATTGACTCAGCGCCGAGTACCAAACACGCAGAAGACGCTGTGTTGGGTGTCCTCTGGGGGCATGAGTGAGTAACAGAGTGCGCGACTTAACCAAACAGAGCCTACCAACTTGTCCGGGAAAATAAAAAATAAACTCTGAAAAAGTCATAGCTCGATTTCAAGCGTGAAAACGCAGGACCCGTACAGGATTAAGGATTAAGGCACTGGCAGTTTACATGTGGCTAAGTTGTTAAGGGAAGCTCCGCGTGCTGGAAACTTCACTGGGTGCCAACTAGGACTTCCAACCCCAAACGGGAGGCCCAGGGCTCTTCCCAGCAGTTGTCAGAGTTGCTGACATGAGCAGCTCTGAAGTCGGAGCGACATGCTCAAGTTCTGCCACCACGGCCTCACAGCTTTGTGCCTGGGACAAGCCACTCAACGGGTTAAGCCTCAGTTTCCTAAGATGGCGGCAATAATGCTACCTTATCAAAGGTTTCATTGATTCAACAAATACTCATTAAGAGCTCCCACAGAACTAGTCACTGAAATACAGCAGTGGACATGACTGACCACGCGTGTGCCCTCGTGGGGCCTGATGGGACCAATGAACAAAAAGGCTCCACGTGTGATAGTTCTACCATCATCGCCGCCATCTTTGTCGCCGTCATCTGGAGCAAAGTAAACCACCTTCACTGGAACGAGATTTCGCTAACCAAAAAAATAAGTGTATTGAGCCTCAGCCCTGAACTTCATCCTGGGACCTCTTCTTTTCCTTCTTTCCCAGGGATCTTAGCCCATCCGACCATTGAAACATACTATCTACATACACCCAAATTTACTATCTCAAGCTCTGAGCTGTCTTCCAAACTCTAGACTCTCCATCTGGCCATCTGTTGGGTATCTCCATGTTGTAACAACAGGCATCTTAGATCTCAACTCTAGATTACTGATCCAACTGCCTACCCACCAACCATATTCCTCCCTTGGTCTTTCCCCATCTGTATATCAGCAAATCCTTCATTCCTCTCTTTTCCTCATGCCTCACACAGCCAAAGCACAAGCAAGTTCTTTTCCTTTTACCTAAAAAACATCCCAATCCATTTACTGCTCTCCATTGCCAAAGCCATCACTCTAGTTCAAGATTGAATGGTTTCTCACCTAGATTACCTCAACACGATGGCTTCTAACACTCCTCCACAGAGTAGTGATGGCTTGTTAAATGGATAAGGTCTTACAAAGAAATGTTCCCTTTTGGAAAGATAGCAGGAACATACACATGCACACACGCGAGCACATAGATCTCCACTCCTCCATTCAACTTAAAACTCACCCAGTGGCTCCCAGATGCTCTTAAAATGTTGATGGTCTACAAGGCATACCTGGTCAGACCCTTTCCATGTCTCTGCTTCATCTCCTAAGACCCTTGTCCCATTGCGTCACTACACTATTGTCACGCAGGCTGCCTTTCAGCTCCTCGAACATTCCCAACCTCTTTAGCACTTTAGGACAGTGGGGTCCAGGAGAATTTTCTGCTCTGATGGAAATGTTCTATGCTGTACATGTGGCTCCTGAACACCTAGCTGGTGGCTAACGAGGCTGAGAAAGGAGATTTTTAACTTTATTTAATTTTGATTAATTTAAATAGCCACATACTCCTAGGCACTATCACGACTGGACAGAGCAGGCCTAGGGCTTCCGCCTAGCCTTTCCCTCTGCCTAGACCATCCCAGAGCTTCACACGGATGGCTCTTTCTTCTCCTGATGGCTCAGTTAAAAGCCAGCCCCTCAGAAAGGCCTTTCCCTACCACCACACCCAAACTAGCTCCCACTGACATTTATCATGTCACCTTGTTTATTTTTATTGAAACACATTCACTACTGCCTTTATAATTTGTCATCCCTAAATGAGAACATAAAATCCATGGAAGTAGGGACCTTGCCCATTCCGTTCAATGCCGTGTCCCTCACGATATATGTTAGGCATCCAGTGTTCTCAATAAATCTTTGATGAAGGGTTGAACAAATGAATGAGTGAGTGACCGGGGGGAGTCAAGTCAGTAAGAGTGGCTGGGGACAGATTATGGAGGCTGCCGGAAGAAGGCAAAGGTCCTTCAAATACTTACATTTCGTTTATATGGGTACGGGGCTTTGCAGTGTTCTTAAGCGGCAGTGTAAGCAGGCAGCACAAAGGAACAGTGCATATGCAAAGTAAGTCTCCCTCCTTAACGGACTTGAAATCAATTTTATGAGAACATTAGCGATGCAGACACACAGATGCTCCTACATATGAGACATTAGGAAATCTCTCAAGAATGCATCCATATACATCTGAAGGCATAGCTTTAGGGGGGAAGTCGAAAGGGGTATTAGACAATCAAGTCAGCCCCATAGCCTTTGGACCTGCAACAGCATACCAGGGCGTTCATGGTCAGCCACGTTAAATACCAGTTTATGGTTACGTGGTCCTAAAAGAAATGTCAGGAGCCGCGCCACTTAGCCCAAAGGGGGTAAGGGAGGCAACGCGGGGAGAAAGTAAACCTCTACCAAGTTCAAACACCCTGACAATCAGCGAAAGGGGCAAGAACACATAGTGTGGAGAGAACTACCGAGCAGCCAGAAATGAACACACCTACACCCATAAGCGTCCAAAACTGGCAACCCAGGGATGTCATGTACAATACGGATGCCACACATTCATTCACTGTCACAATTTCAAAGGAAAAAAAAATGGCATTTCAATGTATCTCTAAGAATAACCGTTAACACTAAGGAAAACTGGAGAATAAGGTTTTGCGCTGCGTCAAACAGCGTGCTCTTGCCGTCTTTTGCAGTAAAAGCTGTGTCTCCCGTGCTTTGAACTTGACTGAGTATCAGTGCCACTTAATAAAATTACCTTCTCATAAAACGGAGCAATGTCAGTAAAGTACACAACACATTCCACAGTCTAGCACGAAGACAGAATCTTAATGAGGAGCACAGATCGCCATCCGCCGATGTTTCCGACCCCCGTGGGCACTCACACTCAGGGTCAGAGCTAGCGACCACGACGGCCATGGCCACGCTGGAAAAGCAGCACGTGCAGAAGCAGCACAGGTCGAGCCAAAGGAAAGCCTCTCTGCCTGCCCAGTCCCCACACGCTCCTTTTTACAGGAAGACCAGGGACATTCTTTAGCTAAAAGTCAGTGGCTATTTTGATAATCAAGGAAATGTCTACATTGCTTTTCATTCCCTACCCCTGCCACCACGGAGACGGAAGTAAGTTAAATGTACGTCTCCGGTGCAATTCTCTGTCGGGACCACCTAGACTCCTCCAGTGTCACAGGAGTGAAAGCAGGGCCCCCAAAGATGAGCTCTGCTACCCTGCCACATCCCACATCCCAGGGGCCCCGTTTTCAGGGCTGCTCGCCACTGGCTTCTTGGAACCAGGAGTTCTTTTCTTTCCATTTCTTTAAAGTTGTATCCATTTATACTGAGAGAGAGAGCACGAGGGGAGGGGCAGAGGGAGAGACAGAACCTCAAGCAGACTCCTTGCAGAGCTGACCCAGGCATCCATCCCAGGACCCCCCGAGGCCCCGATCTAAGCCCAAACCAACAGTTTGAAGCTCAAGCGACTGAGCCACCCAGGCGCCCCACAACTATGATCTCTCTACTGGCATCAGGGCAAACAATATAGGAAAAATTATTCACAGAGTAAAACAATCTTCACCTTTCATGACATCTTTGGAGCTCTCTTGGCGGTGACCGGCACCCGCTTCATAAAGATGATACATGGACTCATTTCCTACTTGATCACCATCACCAACCTTGTGATTTTATAAACACCAGCAGTCTATCACAGGAAAAGCAGTGTTTCCAACCATCAGAACCGATTACTATATTTAGACGTCCAAGAGTAAACTGTAAACAACCATGGTATCTCCAGACTATGGAAAAATCTCCAGGTTTTTCTGTTTTTCTCGGGTCCCTACGTGCAGGTCCAGTTATCTCAGAGAAGCACGGGTCTGAGAGACTTTCTATGGCATGCTGCATGTCATTAAAATAATAAGACAAGCAAGGCAACCCCCCGAACGCAGCATCTGTGTCGGACCCGTCATTATACTACATGATATCTAGAGCCCGAGGTTATTTGTGAAAAAATGATCCACGATGACTGATAAACATACCATTTTATCGTCTAAGATCACTATTTTTTTCTAAATGTTTATATAAAATATTCTTAAAGACTATCATCTCACTTTCTACCAGAGGTTGGCAAAATTTTTCTGTAAAGGGTCGGAGTAAATATTTTAAGCTTTGCGGACTCTATACGCTGTCGCATATTCCTCTTTGTCTTTATTTGTTTACAACCCTTTAATGATATAAAAGTCATTCTTAGCTGGAGGGTTATGCAAAAACAGGCTGTAGGCTGGGATGTGGCCCCTGGGCCATAGTTTGCCCACCCTTGCTTTTCAAGTATTACAAAAAACCATAATTATATAGTGCAGTCACATTTTGACTAAAGAAAAACACTTCCAACTGTTTTGTGTGTTTTTTGGTAACCTTTTTAAAATCAACTATTTCTGGGGAACGGTTTTAGATTCACAGGAAAGATGTACTTAGTACAGAGTTTCTATACAGCCCACACTCAGTTTCCCCTCTCAGGATATGTTTATTAAAAGGAATGAACCAGGAACGATATATTATGATTAACTACAATCCATACTCTTTTCAGATTTCCTTAGCTTGTGCCTAATGTCCTTCTTCCATCCCGGGATCCTATCCAGGACACCACATGACACTTAGTCCTCCTGTCTCCCTGGGCTTCTCTTGGCTGTGACCGCTTCTCAGACTTCCCTTCTTTCTGAGAATCACGGCAGCTTTAAAGAGTACAGGTCAGATATTTTGTAGAGTGTCCCTCTACCAAGATCTGGTGGGTGAACGTTCTTCTCATGATTAGACTGGGCTTATGACAGTTTGGGGGAGGAGGGTGACAAAGAGTCTCACCGTCATCACCTCGCATCAAGCGGACATCCACCCGAGTTATCACTGCTGCTATTCACCGTGGTCACCTGGCCAAGGCACTGTCTGCCAGCTTCCCTCCAACTGGTTTTTTTTTTAAACAATGAATAAAAATGAACTTGATCCTTACCATATATTATTAAACTAAAAGCTTTTAAACATCAAATCATGTTTAATAAACTGGTTATGTACCTACGCACATACATTATAATTCATTATTTCCATGATTTACATCTAGACCTCTTAAAATATACCATTTGGGATGAGGACAAAAATTAATATTTTTTTTGGCACTGTCTTCTACTTTTAATTCCTCTCACTGCTCCTCCTCACCCTTAGGCTGAATTAAAGGGATATCTAAGGAAAATGTAATGGACGCTACCCAAATCTTTCACTTTTTAAATGGTGATTATGCAAACTAAACTAAGCAACCTGAGTTGGGGTGGAATCCTGTTGCTTTTCATCCTCCGGCCTCCCGGCCTCCCGGCCTCCCCTCCCGGCCTCCCAGGCCTCCCGGAGCCCAGGGCGCTCGGCCCAGGGCGCTTGGCGGGCTGGCACAGTAAACACTGGGGAAGAGCCTATATCCTCCACTTCGGTGCCACATTGGTTCAAAGCCATGAGAAAGGGAAGAGCGATGTGAGACTAAGCAGAACTGATGTCTCTTAGCTAACTTTTTCCTGGTCGAGTAATAAGCCAGAGGACACAAAAAGGTAGAGAGAGCGGGAAGGGCTAAAAGGCTCGAATAAAGGCAGAAGCTTGGGTCACGGTAAGGCTAGCAAAACACTCTGCAGAGGGAAAGGCAAATCCAGACGTAGTCAGATACCACCTCATGCCAGAAGAAATGCTTAAAACAAAACAAAACAAAACAAAACAAAACAAAACAAAACAAAACAAATGGAAAACAACAAGTGCTGGTGAGGATGTGGAGAAACTAGAACCCTTGGACACGGCTGGTAGGAATGGAAAATGGCTTGGCAAAGTCTCAAAAAGTTAAATACAGAAGTCCCACATAATGTAGCCATTCCACTTCTGGGGATCTACCCAAGAGAATATATTCATACAAAAATTATACATGAATGCTCACGGCAGCATTATTCCTAACAGCCAAAAGTGAAAGCAACCCAAATGCCCATCAACTGATGGAGATACAAAGTGTATACGGTATATCCATACAACACAATATTATTCAGTCATAAAAAGGAACAAAGTTCTGTCACTTGCTACAACATGGATGAAACTTGAAAACACTGTGCGAAGTAAAAGAAGCCAGACACAAAGGACATAGACTGTACGATTCCATTTATAGGAAATGTCTGGAAAAGGGACAACCATGAAGACAGAAAGTAGATTAGTGGTTGCCGAAGGCAGTACAGGTGGGGAAGGAATGGAAGGTGAGCTCTAGGTGGGCACAGCGTTTCCTTTGGAGGTGATGAAAATGTTCAGGCATTTCATAATGGTTATGGTTGCACGACATCGTGAATATACTAAAAACCACCAAATCGTACTTCAAATGGTTTGAATGGTGAATTTTGGTGACTTTTTTATTTCAATAAAAAATAAAATAAAAACTGGGAAAAAAGTCACTGAAGAGAGTGGACCTATATATTTGGTCAATCACCTTTAATCCATAACTTACATACACACTGTGTCTTTAAAAACTCCTTTCCTATTCTCTATACTTCTGTGATAATTTTTCCAATAACATGAGCTTCAGAAACGAAGAAATTAGTCCAAAATTCTACCAAGAAACCTCAGAGAAGTCTTAATCAGAGAAGTTTAATTTAAGACCAATTTTAATCAAGTTCCTAGAGCCAGAGCCTACGAACACTCGGGCCCTATCTCAAGGAACTGACATTGTATTGGGCTCCCACTGATTCCCATCACTTCAAGAACTCCCACATCAGCACAGAAGCTGGCCACGCCCCTCTTTCATGGTGGCATCTTTCTCCTACTGACAGTTTACTCAAGAAAACCAAGCATTTGCCATTTCAAGGCAACATCTCCAAGTCCCACAGGCAGGCAAGAGAGATCTCGTCAGGCACTTCCCAGAGCACCTGGACTTCCTACAGGAGACTGAAATACTGGCTTGCTGCAAGGTCACACGCCATAAGGAATGACTGGGTAACTCGTAATTCAGTGATCTGCAGCTAAAAAAAAAAAAAAATTTCTTATTTATAAATAATAGTATTTCCTAAAAAAGCAAGTGGTGCCCTAAGCCTTCCAACAAATTACACTGCTAACTATGGACTATTAAAGTCATGGAAGAAATCTCAGCCATATACTAAGCAACTACTACTCCCTTCTGCAAACACTATAGCAAACTGTGTTGAAAACGTGAAATACTTCTTTGGGAATTTTTGGAAGACAGCACAGTTGAGTTTATTTAGTGCTTCCCAGAGTGACTAAAAAAAAAAAGACTTTCTTAAACAACCTCTCCACACTTCAAAAACCATAATCACTCAAATAATTCCCAGTAACTAACCACTTAGCACCCAAACTCAGCCGGCAGGACGAGGAAAAGATTTCTGGCAAACTATGACAATGATATTTCTGATTCAGACTATAAGGGCTGATTTTGTTTTCTTTGCTCTCATATAATTCCCATCTTTATGCTATTAGTCAAAATGTAGCAGCTTAATTCTCTCATTATTTCTAATTTAACTGGAAAATCAATTGTCTCTGGTTGACGGTGGTTATGGGCATATTTTTCGAAAGCGTTAACAACAAGGAACTGGAAGAGGGTAGCATTCTTTCATTAATTTAACAACTTTCTTCATTAATTGACCTAACCGACATTCACTTAACATCTACCATCTACAAAGGACGCAGAAAGCAGTACGAAGCAATTAGGTCTCTTGAGGAATTCACACTCCAGCAGTAGGTTTAGCAAAATTACTTGCTTTGACTTTGAAGGAAAGACAAAACAGAGTTCCTCAGATCCTAATCACGTGCCATAAACTGGGTGTAAAGAGACAAGAGTTAGCTCAGCCATCAAGGAGAGCCAGCTGACATCCTCTTCCTCTTGTCACCCTCCCCACCCCACCCCCAGACCTTCTGCCCTTCAATTAGAAAGCACACAGGTCACTCAATATCTGATGCTAGCCATAAACCAAAGATTAGGTCTATCGGCAAGTTTTTGTGTGGTGGTAAATCTTTTACATTCGCCCAGACAAAATTCTTGTATCTCAGGATAACATTCAATCCAAGGACAGAAAATGAGCAGAATTCTACTGAGAATTTGTACAACCACTCGCCCAGTCTCTGAGGCCTGCCCACCTCAGCCCCCTATTCCTCTCAGAGGCAATGAGCGCAATCCCACCTTTTTCTCCTATGTTGAGTGGAGGCCGTGGTTTTTAAGCACCACACCATTTGGCCATGATGTATGGGCCACCATAAACGCCAGCTGGTGTGGTCAAAGGCTGTCCACGGTGGGCAAAATAAGAGGTGAGGGAGGGAGCAGACCTACAAAATAACAGTTAACCCACAGGGGGGTGGGGGATGGGGGGAGTGGGAGGCAAGGAATCATGGACAGGGAGATTTCCTCAGGACTGCTAAGGGGGGAGGAGGTGGGCAAAGTCAAGCCCATCATAGTAAAATTGTAATCTATTCAGGGACGGGACAGAGCCCTTAGCTCTTCCCCAAAGAGAACCTCTATCTAATGTGCCCCAAAGTATGCTGGATTTCCAAGTTCCACCTGTTGTTCAATGGGGTCAACCTGGTGGGCCTCCAAGTATCCTACTCCCAAGGCATTCGTGAACCAGACCCTACATGTGACTAACTCCCAGATCTAAGAATCACAAAAAGTTAACAGGAACCTTTGAAGGCCAATAAAGACTGGTCAATCAACCTGAAAAATCAACATGAGGCAAAGAGGTTCTACTCCACCCAAAACACCCGTGAGCCTGTCCAGGTGTTCCAGCAGTCTAAAGGAATGACACAGGACACAGGCTCTAGAGTCAAACTCTCTGACTTCAAATCCTGGCCACTTCTAACAGCAATGGCAATGTCTCTGTGACTCCATTTCCTCATCTGTAACTGGAAGATAATAATAGCACCAACTCAGAGGACTAACGGGAGAAGAGAATGAGATAAGAAGCTTAGTCCAGTGACGGCCACACAGTCAATACTGAAAAAATAGGTCCCAGTACATCCACTATTTCCAGGGGTAACCCGAACTACCACTCAGTTCCTGCAGTGGAATGGCTCTACCACACTACTACTATTTGGCTGGGCCCTCATTATGGACCCTGAACCATCGCTATGAAGTACATGGTATTAGCTTCGTCTCAGAGTTGGAAATGAAGGTTTAGAAGGACGTGCAAACTCAGCTAAGCTTACTCAGTTAATAAGTGGTGGGGTAAGAAAAGCTTTAATCATGTCCCAACAAAGTTTGCATTATGTCATCTACCTCTGAAAGCTAAGAAGTATGTTAACACTTCGGTATTCTAAAACCACTACTTATTGAACAAAATTATGTTCTTGTAAAAGCCTCCAGCCTTCCCCCATCACTAAATCTGCGTATATATCTGTACAACCAGAAATACTTCACCAATTCTGATAGACTGTCAGAATTTTTCCTAACATGAATATAACTGGGTAAGTCATCATGACCATTTTAATTAATTAACGTTACAAGTTCAAAAGTACTGCATTCAGTACTTATATCAAGTTTATCAAGACACTTTTCTTCCAGGATTTGTAACTTGCTCCTGTAGGAGAATGGGCACACTCCAATTGGCCTGTGTAACATCTCTTTTTCCATATGTTTGGTAAGTGTCTAACAAAATTGACTAGAGTTCATAGTTGCTCCAAATATCCTCTCACACAATTTAGCAAGACTTACAGTCACTTCATTGCCCTGGAAGAAAACACAATCAAATTTAAACCAAGTATGTCAGCAACGACCCTGGATCTCATGCAATTTTTTAAAACTCAGAGCGAGATCCAGAAATGTTTACAACCAAATTTCTGTTTCCAAAATACTTAAAGATCTAACTGCTTCAAAAGAAAATTGGAATTATAACAAGTCATCTTAGTCAAAACTGTTTATCCACATCAAATGAATTGGTTACCCAGTTTCCTGAAAACAGAGTTCATAATAATTGTTAATCCATTAACAGTTTAAAATAAAAGACATGCTTAACTTGTTTAAGAAGTAGTGCTACAGATAAGCCAAGTCATATCGTACTGCACTTTCTATTTGCTTTACCCAGGCATTATATATTCCTATAATATTTGTTGGTAAATACAAATGAGACGATATAAGTGAACATGCAAAATGAAGAGAATCCGAAATGCCCAAAGATGTCAAGAATTCACTGCAATTTCAAGAACTTAAAACTCCAAGTATGAGAGAGCAGAATTACCACATAACTGTAAAAGTCAAATATTTATACAGGTGCCTTAGAAGTCACTGCTGGGTGCACACCATCATCACTGACATTTACTATCTGTTAAACAGTTTCAAGTGCAAGGGCATAAGTCAAATAGCTGACCTGGAGCGTGAAGTTTATGACAACAACTAGTATGTCTGGAGAAACTGTGAAGGCGTGAGGCTTGTCATAACTTTCATCAGGCTGGCAACAGGCAGCCCGGCTGTGGCAAGAGAGAGCCTGGGCACAGGTGCCTTTTCTCATTTCAGAAGGGAAACCTAAACTGATACCTTCATGGATAATTTAATAAGGATTGTTCCATAAATTTATAATGTCCTTTATGACTTTCTTATAATTACTCTTTAATAGCTTTCAAAAAACAATATTCTTAAGATAAATGTTAACTGAGAACACGAAGTACGAAACTATTTCAACTTCGAATTAAGAAAAGGGGTAACAGAAGCACCTTAAAGGCTATAAATCCCTAATATGCAATTAGGAACACCTCAACGGCCAATTTACAAATTTACAATTAGGAGTATCTCCTCTTATTCTTACAATAAGTCCAACTTTCAGAAGTTTTCCTTTTAAGGGTAACAAGACAGATGGGTTGGAGGACCAACATTTGTGAACATTCCGCGAAACTTCAGCTCCTCGACTTCCCAGACAAAGATTTGGTTACGCTTCTCCACTTGACCTCGGAGCAGGACTAAAAAGTGTGTGTTGAAAACTACAAGAAATCATGCTAAGCTCAGGTCTGTTTCAATGTTCACTGCACTTCTTTCTTCAAAACAGAATCTGCCTTTACAAGATCTAGGACTCAGTTCAAGTTATCAGGTGAAGACTTACCATAAGCAGTAAACTAACCACCCCACCCCCCCAAAAAAGTGTTTCTCAACTCTGAGGGGCAAAGCTAACAACATCCACAGTTGGGCCTGGCAAGGAAGAGTGCCCGGAAGCCCCCTCCAGGCCCGGGACCTGCCGCCTGACCGGTGGCGTGCCCTATCTAGAACCTGCAGTCAAGGCTGGCAGCCAAGGACGGTCAGGGAGAGAGAGAGATGCCACAGGTGGCTGGGGTCGGCTGGTTCCCCACCTTACTCTTAGGCCTTCTCCGGGAGCCTCCCGGCCCGTCCCTGCCTCCCGAAGGCCGAAGCTACTCTCCACAGCTCCAGTTTGGCCCACTTCAGGCGGAGACGAGCTCGCAGCGGGGCTCAGGTGGCTCCTCGTGGTCCGTTAACGGGATACGAAGTGCCAGCCCGAGGCGCCACTTCCACCCTTCCCTCCGGGCCGGGAGTGTCTAAAGGTCCGGAAGGGAGCGCGTAAAAAGGCCCTGGAAGGGGCGGCTCCAACCCGGCCCCCCTGGGGATTCTCACCCGCTGATGGTCCCGAACCTCCTTTCCGAGACCCCTCCCGGCACCCCGGGGCCGGCGACGCCCCTCGCCCCACGCCCCCCGCGTCGCGGGCACCGCCGATCGGCCGGATCTCCCGGACAACAGCCGCCGCCGCGCTTCCGAGGCGGGTCCCCGCGCCCACCCGCGGCCCGGCCGCCCACCTGTCCCGGGGGTCGATCCAGCTGGTCCTCCTGGTGTTGTGGTCGATGTAGAAGACCTTGCCGTCGTAGTCCCTGGCCTCCTCCCAGCCCCGGGGTAGCGGCAGCTGCCCGCTCCCGGCCCTCCTAGGCATGGTCGGCGGCCTCGCTGGCGAGCGGCGCCTCCATAGGGACCGGGCGCGGGACGCGGCGGGAACGCGACTGCCCGGCCCGGCCGCCGCACCCGACGCGGGCGCCGGCGAGGGGCTGCGGGGCGCGGGGCGCGGCGGGGCCACGCGCGGGGGGCGCCTCAGGAAACCCTGCTCTCCGCCCCGCCGGGGATCAGTCCACCATGTCTGCGTCGGAGCTGGCGAGCGAACCCTCCTCCTCCTCCTCCTCCTCACGGCGGCAGCCGCTGCCTCCGCCTCTTCCTCCTCCTCCTCCCCGTCCCCCTGTGGCCGCCGAGGGTCGCGGCGCCCAGGCTGCCCGAGCCGCCGCCGTCTGGGCTCGGATCCGGGAAGCTCGGCGGAGCGGCGGCCGCGGCGGCGACGGGCCTCCTCATTTGCGTGCGATTAGCATGCGCCCCGCCCCCGGGCCCGCCCCCGCGCGCCCCTCCCCTCGCTGGGCTCATCTGCATGCACATTCCTCGCCGCCACATTCCAGGGCTTAACCCTGCAGCTCCCGGGTCCCGCTACAGGAGCAGGGGCGCAGAGCCGAGCCCGGGGCGGGGGCGGAGGAGGGGAGCTGAGGGACCAGGTGGATGGGAGGAGGGCGAAGGAATGCACCGTTGGCTCCCTCCCTTTGACCCCAAATATCTCCCTGCGGCCGAACGCCTCGGGTTTTTAGAGTTTCGGGACGGGAAAGAGCTAGAGAGCGCGCCGCAACCTTCTCAACTTCTTGCCGACTTCTAGGGAAACCACAAGACTTTCGAGAGGAAAGGGGTGGGGGAAGCTCTCTTCGGAAGAAAAAGTCCCAGCAAACAGCGAGGGCACAAAGGCTCCCCACGCCGGGCCCTGGGCTACTTGGGTACCCGAGGGCGGTTCGGAGCGGTGGGAAAGTGTGAAAAGCAAGGAAAGCGCTTAGAAGCGTGTCCATGGCGTGTCTGGGGCGGTGTCGCCCCCGGGGCCTCTGCAGGGCGCCCGGCCCTCCATGACCTCAGCCCCGAGGCCATGGGCCTCGCGGCGGAAAGCGAAGGCGGGTCCAGCGGTCCCAGAGCGCCGAGACACGCCTGCCCCAGTGGCCTGCCGGGGAAGCTCCAGCCTGACCCCGGGAAGCGACTGTTCCTCCCCTCCCCAGCTCCGCCCGCCGCGCGGGCCACGGACTAGAAGGCACCCGAGGCTCCCGCCCCATCTGGCCGCTCCACCCGGGGGGCCCAGGCCAGCCACCGGGGATCCTCCGTTGTAGGGGTTTAGGACAGCTGGACGTGGACTAATCCTGAAACCAGTCCCTTCCGCCCAGCCCCCGCCACGGGAAGTTCCCCCACCCCGAACTCTGCCTGCTGTGGCAAGAAGGTGTGGGCGACCACGCTGGAGGGACCCCACTGTGGCCTGGAGGCCAGGCTTTCCTAGGCCCTGGTTTGCGTCTTACATGGAGTGTGGATCTTCCCTTAGTCCACAAGCATTTCTTTATTCATCCCATACTGCTTCCTGGTGGGCGCTGAGGAGGGCGCGGACCTTGGGTTCCGGGTAGGACAGTGTCCCGGGCAGTAGGACTGGCAGGGCCGGACACAGGGCAGTGTCCCCAGCCCCTTGGTCTGGGAGGGAACCTCCCAATCTCAAAACTCCTCTCCAGGCTGGTTTATACTGTCCCCCATTCATATTTTTCCCGGTTACTAACAGCTTCTCCTAAAGTAAAATGCCCGCAGAAGGTCCCAGAGCTCAGCCATTCACCTTTTGGTGTGAATTGTTTAATCCTGCAGGCCAATGCATAAAGACTTCCCCACCTTGTGCAGGACACAGTGTTGGACAGGGGCTTTCAGAGGGTTTGGAGCAAAGCCATCTCTCCCGGATTCACAGAACTGTAGTTCTGGCAGGTGACTTGGGATTCACCACCGTGCTGTCCAGTGGGATTTTGGGTAGCTGCTGCCCCCAGGGGATGCAGGCGGTTTGGATCCCCAGGCCATGGGGCATCCGGAGGTCTATCTCAAAGGCTCAAAGGCCGAGGAGGGAGACCCTGAAGAGTCAGGCCAGAGGGCCCAGCTTCGAACAGCTTCATGGGAGGGACTAGACTTGCCTTCTCGGGCAAGAGTCTTAGAAGTTGTATTTGCACTTGCAGTAGTCTGCTCTGAGGCAGAAAATTCAAACCACCAGAAACTCTGGGGAGGTCAGTCGTCGGGAGGAATAAACCAGAGGGAGCAGGAGGTGGGGAAGGGAGTCACCCAACAAATTCACTTCCTTTGTCCTTCTGGGTCGTCCTCTTTTCCGCCCCGGAAACTAAGCTTGCCCTTGGCAAAAAGCACCCCCCACCTCCTGGTCCCTGGTTCTGCCCCACTCCATTGGTCAAGACGTGATCACACAAGGCAAGCTTCTCTAGTTCCTAGTGACATGTGACATGTGACATCCTGGTGGGTAGTCTTAAGGTTGGACCTCCAAATGCTGTGAAAAAACTGAGACCTGTCTAAAATTAATCTCTCACACCATCAAGGTTAGAAGATGAAGGTGCTTTGTTTTGGACCGCTCTAAATTGGCTCGCTTGCGTGGCCAAAATTTATATTAAGGTAAACTAATAACATCATTCAGGGGCACCTGGGTGGCTCAGTTGGTTAAGTGGCAACCTTGGGCTCAGGTCATGATCCCCAGGTCCTGGGATCCAGCCCTGCTCAGTGGGGAGTCTGCTTCTCCCTCTCCTTCTCCCTCTGTCGCTTCCCCGGCTTGTGCTCGCTCTCGCTCTCTCTCTTTCAAATAGATAAATAAAATAAAATAACAAAACAAAACAAAACCCCCATGACTCAGCAACCCAGCCAAACCATTCTGGTTTCAGCCTTCCTTCCAGGCTCCCCACCAACCCATTAGGAAACGTATGAAAATGCCTGCATCCTACCTTTAAAAAACCCAAAAAACCAAAAAAACAAAACAAAACAAAACACGCTAACTTTGCTGTTGTCATAATTTAATTTGTTTCACTGGGTTGAGTTACTGCAAAATACTTCTTAGTACAATTTCAAAATTGATAAGCTTTCAGAAAAATATTCTTACCCAAACTCCTAAAACTGACGGGGATTCCAAAATAGCACACACAGCGGTAAATGGTATTTATTGTTCCATAAATCCTGGGACTTCAAAAAGGGATGCTGAACAGATAAACACAACTCTAAAGCCGTGAAGAGACCAGCTCCCTTCTTCTCTCCCACTGGCTGGCACAGGAAACATTTGGTCACACAAAAGCAGTGAAGATGACAAGCAAGTCACTGCTTTACAGATTCTGTGTCTTGATGGGGTTCGAACTCTGCCATTCTTGAGTTCACGCACTGACCGGGCACCATCCTTCCGGAGAATTCCTAATGGTTAAGACAATGAAATTTTATCTGATCGATATTCACATCCATAAAGATAAAAGAAGTATAAAGAGTATCCCTATTTGATAAATGGATACATTTAGATTTCATTTAGCTCTAGTTGAGCATTGGCAAAGAAAGATCATGCAGTGTGCTGTCCTAGATGGCTAATTTCTCCAGTTGAAGGAGCCCTACGCTAGCCAATGAAGGGTCTGTTCTCTGGGCTTCCTTTCCCTCTTCTCGTGGCTTTCCATTCTCTCTGATACTAATAGTCTAAGGGGATGAACCGGCATTAAACAAACCCCCCACTGCCAATGTCCGAATCCTGGGGAGGGTGGGGGCAGGAAAATCAGTGATATATAAAATGGAAGTATAGAGGGTGCAAATTATTTCAAAAGATAATTAGTTATACCAACCCAAATTGAAAATATATATGCTTTTAATCCAGCAATCCCAGTGCTGCAATTTTACCCATGGAACTAAAGCTCAAAATACGCAAGGATATTCATCGCAGCATGTTTGACGATAACAAAACTGGAGAAGCCACCAGGGACTGATTAAGTGAGTTATCAAACCCCCATACTCAGCAGGCATTTAAAGGGCTGACTCGGGAGGTATAGAGTATGGACTTTCAGTCTCAGGGTTGTGAGTTCAAGCCCCACGTGGCATGGGCATGGAGCCTACCTAAAAATAAATAAAGAGCATTAGATAAACATATATGTGCTGATTTAAAAAAAAAATGTCCAGGATAGATTAAGTGAAAAAAAGCAAGGTGCAGAAAGATGCTTCCTAACTTCTCGGGTGGTGGGGCCAATCATAAAATGTAAAGAACAGCACCGTACCCTCTATGCCTCCTTAGTGTCAGGGGAAGAACTTTCTGAGTTCTCAGTAAATCAAGGGAGTTTTTAGAAAGAACGAAGCCTGTCTGGGGCTGGGGGGGGGGGGGTGTCCCATCAAAGAAGTACACATGAAGAAAATGATCACTAAAGAAAGGGGACGGGGTGGAAAGGAACACCGACACGACCCCAGAACGACCCTGCAGGGCAAGGCCTGCTTGTGCAAAGAAATGAATGTGCCAAGCTCAAAGACGACTGGCGGGAAAGAGTTGAAGACTGTTGGAGCCGCGGAGTTAGGAGGCCGGCGTGAGAGTATAGGTATGAGAGAGATAAAGGTCTGCGTTAGAAATAAGGCAGGGGAGGAGGGGATGAAAAGAAATGATCTAGCAAGAATTTGCTGCTGATTAGATTAAGAAGGGCACAGTGACTAGACCAGAAGGAGGAATCTGGTATGAGTCCAAGATTTTAGGCCATTAAGAGAGACTCAAGTAGAGAAATAAACTAGAAGTCCAAAGGGGGATCTGATAGGAAGGTCGTTTCTGGAAATTAGAGGTACTCAACAGAAAGCGAAAGGTCAGAATTTAAGCTCCAACAAGAGGCTCGGACTGCAAATGTATTGGGGGGGGTCCTCCCCCCGAAAGTCTGTGGAGGGCTGAGAATTCAGGACTGAATTTTGGAAGGGAAACGTCAGTAAGATTTAAGTCACTCATCTCTAATCCTATTTTTGGCCTCTCGCTCCTCAGTAATCTGATATGATTTCATTTATCTCGTTGTAAAACGTGGTCTCCATTTTCCGGATGTGTGTAAGCGTTAGTTACTCATGTGTAAATCATCCCTGAGTGAGTTCTTGTCATAACCTTTATCGTTACACCAGTCAATCGACTCACGTATAGGATGAGAGGAACAGGTTTTCAATATTTTAACATCCCCTGTTTCCTCAAGGAGATCGGGGATTATATAAACCGGAACTTCTTAATAAAGAGAATGTTTCTTTTCTTCTGAATCAAACCTATGGGGGTTTTTTGTTTTGGTTTGGTTTTTTTTTTTTTTTTTTTTTGGTTTGATTCTGCTCTTGTGCCACCAAACTTGTTAAAATAATAACATCTCTATGACTGTGACTAGGTAACCCTAATCCACAATTCCTAAAATTTATTGTCTAGATGGTCCTTAAAACAGGCATGTGATCTTTAAGAATTCCCAGTGCTGGGGCTCCTGGGTGGCTCAGTGGGTTAAACCCTTTGCCCTCAGCTCCGGTCATGATCTCAGGGTCCTGGGATCGAGCCCCGCATCAGGCTCTCTGCTCAGTGGGGAGCCTGCTTCCCCTTCTCTCTCTGCCTGTCTCTCTGCCTACTTGTGATCCCTCTCCTCTCTGTCAAATAAATAAATAAAATCTTAAAAAAAAAAAAAAAAAAAGCATTCCCAGTGCTGGGTCAAACAGAAACCTGGATTACTATATCCACTTTCCCCTACAGTTAATTATTATAATAACACCTTAGTTCAACAACCATCACTCCAATTGTAACCAACATCAGCCAGGTTAGAGTTTACCGTATTCACCGCAGAGAGAAGCCTCACACCGAGCAAATTCTATAGTTGCCAAAAAGATATTGAACATATAGAATCTCCATCTTATAATGGAAAGGAACAAAAGCCTACGTGCATACATTTACATGAATGAGGTCCTCAGAGGATATCTCTTGTATACTCTGTGGAGTAAATGCCTAGAATGGGTATTCATTTACATTCTTCCTTATATAGTGGAATAATAACGAGGTTCTACTTCCCTTTCACCATCTTTAATTTGCTTTTTTTCTCCATTCAACTTTACAGTCGATGAAAAACAGCTTCTTCAAAAGAATGGATTGTATGTATCCTCTCATATGGAGAGAATTTTACATCTCCCTTCCAACCCTCTGAATTTTCCATCGAAATTTTTATTTCTATAACAAATCAAGACCACAATGATATACAACCTCACACCAGTCAGAATGGCTAAAATTAACAAGTCAGGAAATGACAGGTGTTAGTGAGGTTGCAGAGAAAGGGGAACTCTCCTACATAGTTGGTGGGAATGCAAGCTAGTGTAGCCACTCTGGAAAAAGTACGGAGATTCCTCTAAAAGTTGAAAATAGAGCTACCCAATGACCCAGCAATCGCACTACTTGGTATTTACCCCAAAGACACAAATGTAGTGATCCAAAGGGGCACCTACATCCCAATATTTATAGAGCAAGGTCCACAATAGCCAAACTGTGGAAAGAACCCAGATGTCCATCGACAGAGAAATGGATAAAGAAGATGTGATATATATACACGATGGAATATTACTCAGCCATCAAAAAATGAAATCTTGCCTTTTGCAAGGATGTGGATGGAATTAGAGGGTATTACACTAAGCGAAATAAGTAAATCAGAAAAAGACAATTATCATATGATCTCACTCATATGTGGAATTTAAGAAACAAAACAGAGGATCATAGGGGAAGGAAGGAAAAAATAAAACAAGGTGAAATCAGAGAGGGAGACAAACCATAAAAGACTTACCTATAGGAAAAAACTGAGGATTACTGGAGTTGGGGGTGAAGGGATGGGGCACCTGGGTGATGGGCATTAAGGAGGGCATCTGATGGAATGAGCACTGGGTAATGTATGCGACTGATGACTGACCTCTATCTCTGAAACTAATAATACATTTTATGTTAATTAATTTAAATTAAATTGAAAAAGAAAACTATTTTTATTTCTAGCTATTATTTATCAGCTCGTCTCCCTCTTCGTTCATTCTCTCTCTTCTTGGTTCTCTGATGTTGACCTCAATGCTATGAATCTGATTTTAAGAAATTTAGCTAAAATTGGGGTTCCTGGCTGGCTCAGGTAGGAGACCATGTGACTCTTGATCTTGGGGTCATGAGCTCAAGCCTTACATTGGGTGTGGAGCCTACTTTTAAAAAAATAGAAGAAAAAAAAAAGAAAGAAATTTAGCTCTGGTGGTGCCTGGATTTCTCAACTCGTTAAGTGTCAGACTCTTGGTTTTGGCTCGGGTGGTGTTCTTAGGATTGGGGGATCTAGCCCCGATGTTGGGCTCTGCATTCAGCTGGTAGTCAGCTTGTCCCTCTCCCTCTGTTCCTACCCCCTGCTTGTGCACGAAAGTGTTTTCTCTCTCTCTAAAATAAATAATCTTTTTAAAAATTTTTATTTTTTTAAAGATTTTATTTTTTTATTTGACAGAGATCACAAGTAGGCAGAAAGGCAGGCAGAGAGAGAGGAGGAAGCAGGCTCCCTTCCAAGCAGAGAGCCCAATGCAGGGCTTGATCTGAGGACCCCGAGACCATAACCCGAGCTGAAGGCAGAGGCCCAACCCACTGAGCCACCCAGGCACCCCCAATCCTTTTTTTTCTTAAAAGAAAGAAACTTAACCACAATATAATCTTGTAAATGTATCTAATTTAGGAATATTCAAATTGATTAGGTGGAAAAAAAGGTCTATGGAATAAAACATGTTTGAAGAAACCTGTGTTGCCCATAAACACATAGAAAGATGCTCAATATCATTAGTAATCAATGAAATGAATATTCAAACCACAATGAGACACTTATACAACTGCTCGATTGGCAAGAATTTTAAAGTTTAATGATATCAAGTGTTGGCAAGAATGTAGAGCATCAGGAATTCCCATCAATGACAAATGGGAATACGAATAGGTGTAACCACAATTTGGCTTTATCTAGGCAAACTCAGGCTATCCACACCTTAGGACCTATTGATTCCATTCCTAGGTATATCCCTAGAGAAACACATATGGGGCACCTGAGTACTCCGTTGGTTGAGCATCTGATTCTGATCCCAGCTCAGGTCTTCATCCCAAGGTTACGAGTTCGAGCCCTGAGTTGGGCTCCATGCTGGATGTGGAGCCTACTTCAAAAAGACAGAAAAAGAGAAATACATTTATATGCATCAGATCTCTGTACAAGAATGTTTATAGGGACGCCTGGGTGGCTCGGTTGTATCTAACTTCGGCTCAGGTCATGATTTCGTGGTCCTGGGATCCCGCTCCTGTATTTGAGCCCCATGTGGGGCTCCACAATCAGCAGGGAGTCTGCTTGTCCCTGTCCCCTGCCTCTCCCCCGACTTGGGCTTTCTCTGTTTTTTTTTTTTTTTCCCTCTTTCTCTCAAATAAATAAATAAATGAAATATTTCTTAAAAAAAAAAGAATGTTAATAAAAGATTACTTACGGTAGCCCAGAACTGAAGTATGCAAATGTACAATAAAGAGCATAGTGAATAAATTAGTTGTGGCATATTTAAATAATGGAGTACAATACAGAAATAATAAAAGGGTGATCTACCACTGCACAAAACCCTTTAGGTAAATCTTTAAAAACATATGTTGGATAAAAGAATCAAGAAACAGAAGAATTTGTATAGTATGAGTTTATCCATATAAAGTTCACAAAAACAAGGAAAACGAAGCCATATTGGTTAGAGATGTGTATGAAGAGGTAAAAGTAAATAATTAACACAAAGTTCAAGGTAGTGCTTACTTCTAAAGAGAAGAATGATGTTAAACTTGGGGAGGAGGACATGGGGAAGGAAATTCTAAAGATGTTCTGTTTTTTCACTTGTTTGCTTTATATTTATTTGTTACATTATATGTGCGTGTTTTATGCACTTCTCTGCATGTTCAATTTCTCTCTTTTTGTCTCTCTCTGTCTCTCTCACACTCACACATACACACACACACAGAAATACCATAGTTTGAAGGGTGTGGAGTGCCCACTACCTGCCTCAACACCTGGGAAACATGCTTTAATGAACAGATGAAGAAGCTACTTATGACTAGCATGTGTAGTGTGTGAATGTGGATGCCACCCTAAAGTTTATTTTTTCTAGAACACACTAAGAGTTCCCTTGTTTATTTATTCACAGATTTGGGGGATGTATATACAAAGAAGATCCAATTACCATAATTCCATAAAACAAAACTACGTCCTTCATATTACTATCCTGTGCCAGAACTTTTAAAAACCGTAATAAATTATGCACAACAGTAACTCTACACAAAGAATGCTCTAGCCAGGGGCCCCTGGGTGGCGCAGTTGGTTGAGCGACTGCCTTCGGCTCAGGTCATGATCCCAGAGTCCCGAGATGGAGTCCCACATCGGGCTCCCAGCTCCACGGGGAGTCCCCTTTTCACTCTGACCTGCTCTCTCTCACTCTCTCTCTTTCCTAATAAATAAATAAATAAATAAAATCTTAAAAAAAAAAAAAAGAATGCTCTAGCCACTTGCTAAACACTTTTGTTTTAAGACAGCATCCATCGGTCTTTGGCTCAGGTCATGATCCCAGGGTCGTGGGATCTAACCCCGAGTTGGGCTCCCTGCTCAGCAGGAAGTCTGCTTCTCCCTCTCCTGCTCCCCCTGCTTGTGCTCTCTCCCTCTCTCTCTCTCTGTATCAAGTAAATAAATAAAATCTTTAAAAATAAATAAATAAATAAATAACATAGCATCTTATAGTGGTCAGGTGAGGACATCCGGCAAGGCCAATGGGAACCAGCTCCCCATGCCCCCCAGTGACATTGTGCCCACCAGCTTCTGTTGTCTTACCTTTCAGCTCACCTCTCCTTTGTCTGCATAAAACATCTGAATCTCCTTTTTAAGCAGTTGCCCAAAACATCCAGTGACAGAGTAAAACAAATACTTTACTCACCCATTGAAAGTTTAAGTACTATTATCAAACGTAAAAGATGAAAATTGACATAATAAATATTATCTGATATGCAGTCAGTATTCAAATTTCCCCTGTTGTTCCAAGACGTCCTCTCTAGCTATTTGTTATTGCCTTCTTTGTTTAAAACAGGACGTAGTCAGGGACATCACATTGTGCTTAATTGTTCTGTCTGCTTCGTCCCCTTTAATCTCAAACGTCCTCTTGCTTTTTTTTTTTTTAATCTTTCATGACAAGGACATGGAGCCCAAGCCAGCAGTTTTGCAAAACATCTCACAATCTGGTTTTAGCTGAGCTCCTCAGGATTAGTTTCAGATTAAAATTTGTGTCAAGAGAGCTTCGCGGGTAGGTTAGGCACTTCCCACTCCATCACGTGAGGAGGCATGTGTCTCTGCTTTTGTGCCGCCATTGGTGATTTCCAAAATGATGGGGGGTTTTTACCCCCACATGTAGCAGCCAGCACTTTTTTGTGAAGAGCTTTCCTTATCTCTTTTTGCCATTATTATTATTATTACTACCAACATAATTATTATTATTATTTTATTAATCATTAGGAACCCATGGGATTATTTTTTACTCAGTGTGTTATACTCCACTACCATCATTTTTTAATTGTGGTAAAATTTATTACATTAACCATTTTTAAAAATACATTTCAGCGGCATGAAGCACATTCACAATGTTGTGCATCCATCACTAACATCCATCTCCAGAACTTTCTAATTTTCCACAAAGGAACTATGTACACATTAGACATTAACTCCCTATTTACCCTAATTTCAGGTCAATGGTCATTCCTTCAGTCTGGCTCCTGTGTCCTCTCATATATCCCCATTTTTTTTTCCCAACACTGGTTTTCTTTTTTCTTTTATTTTCTTTAAAAAAATTTATTTTTGGAGAGAGAGAGAGGGAGAGCGAGTGCACGTGAGTGAAGGGGGAGGAGCAGAGGGAGAAAGAGAATCTTAAGCAGGCTCCCTACCTAGCACAGAGCCGCCCCTGGGGTTTAATCTCAGGACCCTGAGATCATGACCAGGGCTGAAACCAAGAGTGGGATGCTTAGCCCCCTGAGCCACCCAGGTGCCCCTGATCACTTGTTTTCTGCCACAAGAAGATATTCCAGGCTTCTTTTAGGCTTTCCCTCTCCCAGAGTCAAAATCAGCTCTTTCTCCAAGGGCTCCGGTTGCTTTTAATGGGGAGGTATTTAGAAACTAACACGTGAGGGAAGTCACTGCTATTGGAGCACCAGCCCGGCCCCCTTAGCAGACAGGTGCACATGCCTATCAAGAACTATACATTTACTGGAATTCCTTCAATTCTTAGGCAACACTAGGGGCTTCATTGCAATTTTGTTTCCTTTCTGTGTTTGTAACTCCCTTCTTCATCAGGGAGAAAGCTGACTCTCTTTATCCTTAATGTATTCACGTATTTAATCAATACTTCTGAAGCTAACCAACCTCAAAGGCTGCCACTGTGCCTTCCCCAGTGAGACACACACCCCACGCCTGGCCCACCCCCTCCCAGAGCTTTCCTTAGCCGCTGTGGACCCCTACACCCTGCACGTAGGCACCCTGCTCCCTCGAAAGGTGATCCTCTCCTCTGTCTGGGTTCTGACACCCTGTGCTGGGCAGCCCCCCATGGGGACACAGTGTTCACCCTGTTCGTTTTACTCCCCACCCTTGCACACCCTGTTCTTACGCCTCTTGGGCCCCAATATCCCATACCATGCTGCTCCTCTGTGTGGATGCCCTCCTCATCCTGCTAAGGTTCTGGGCAGCATTTTTTTAAAGATTTTATTTATTTATTTATTTATTTGACAGAAAGAGAGAGAGAGAGATCACAAGTAGGCAGAGAGGCAGGCAGAGAGAGAGGTTGAAGCAGATCCCTGCTGAGCAGAGATCCTGGGCTTGATCCCAGGACCCTGAGATCATGACCTGAGCTGAAGGCAGAGGCTTTAACCCACTGAGTCACCCAGGCAGCCTGGCAGCATTTCTTAAACCTAAGAATTTCTTGATGACCTCTTGATGACCTATAAATGCAGATTACCAGCTCCTGCTCCTAGAGACTCTGATTCAACCAGTTGAAATGAGACTGAAATCTACATCCTCTATGGGAAGCCCTTCAGTTTCCTACTATAAAATCAGAGTCTTTGATTAAATCAGTGTTTCCATACTTGCCTGACAGTGAGCATTACCTGGAACTCTTGATAAACATTCAGATATGGCATCAGACTCTCCAAGGGAAGAAGGGAATTGAATCTGTGTGTTTAATAAAAATTCGAGCTTCTCTGGGATAGTTCCGCGTAATTCCTTTGATTAAGTGAGTTTTGTAAATATTGCCCCGAACTACTCTGAATGATCTCTCTGGTTTTACAATATTTTGATTCTTCCTAATACAAAGTCCTTATTTAATTAGGAACCAATAGCCAGGAACTTTAAAGGAAAAAGTGTGGACTGTAGACAGAGCAGCTGTAATTCTCCAAGGGGATATATATGAATGATAGATTCAGAACTTATCTTTTATATCTTTGTCAAGGCTAAATATTTCAGATATTTTTACATTTTTAAAGAAACTGCCACTGCAAAGATTTAAGAGATTCCTTAAATGTCAAGGTTGCATGCTAATACTTCTGTGCTGCTTTCTCGCTGGGGATATTAAAGTGATGGAATACTACATAATAAAATAAAAACTCCAAACCCAAAGGAAGATCAGCCTTCAGGTAAAAAAAAAAAAAGAAAGTCAACTTTTTCAGCAAAAAGGAAATAAGTCCAGTCAAAGACAATAATAGTGACAAAAAGGGACTGAAAGGATACCTTATGCCACCGCACTAAAGGAATGATGTGTAATTTGGAGAAGTTATAGTTAAACAGTCTGCCGCAGAGGAAGGCATTGATTCATACGGAGCGAGTATTACACCGCCAAAGATTTTCCATACCGAAATGATTTTTCTCTATGTATTGTACGGTTTTATGACCCTATTTGCCAACAGTTGTAAAATTTATTTATTTATTTATTTATTTATTTTAAGATTTTATTTATTCATTTAACAGAGAGAGAACACAAGCAGGCAGAGAGGCAGGCAGAAGCAGAGAGAGGAGCAGGCTCCCTACGGAGCAAGGAGCCCGATGCGGGACTCGATCCCAAGATGCTGGGATCATGACCTGAGCCAAAGGCAGTTGCTTAACCAACAGTTGTAAAATTTAAAATCATCAGGTCACTGTTGGCTTTTGAATGTTTTGGTCAAATAAATCTTCTGCTATAGACTTTCTGAAAAAGTTATTGAGCCCTTCTGTGGGCCAGGCCCTGGCCCCGAGTGCTTCCTTCGCATGAACTCATCTAATCCTTCCATCGGCCCTAGGGAGTATGTTCCAGCAGGACCCTTCTTGGATAGGTGAGGAAACTGAGCACAGATCATTTCATTGGCTTGCACAGTCGCGAGGCTTTGTGAGGAAGCCGGGACTCAGAGGAGAGGGAACGGGCTCTAGTGCCCATACTCCCGGAGGTGTCCAGGAGAGTAGGGGGCTGGTCAGTGTGGACGGTGATGAGGAGCACACTTCCTCTCTACTTTCTGTCCTCATTCAAAATCGAGTCATTATTGGGGCACCTGGGTGGCTCAGTTGGTTAAGCGTCTGCCTTCAGCTTAGGTCGTGATCCCAGGGTTCCGGGATCGAGCCCGGCATCGGGCTCCCAGCTCATCGGGGAGCCTGCTTCTTTCGCTGCCTCTGCTGCTCCCCTTGCATGTGTGTGCACTCTCTCTGTCAAATAAGTAAAATATTTTTTAAAACATCAAGTCATTATTATTAGCAAAGGTGTAGGTAGGTCTGAACCAGGTTTCTCACTGTCCAAAAAAAAAAAAAAAAAATGTTACAAATAAACAAGGGAAAGTCTAGAATGCACCCTAGATTACTGTTGGAAACATCAGTATGAACTTGTATGAGTTTAATACAGGCAGGTTGGCAGATAGACAAATCAGAACTATGGATGTATCCTCGGGTTTGTATGCACACATGTATTTCCTAGCTTGTCTCGTTAGAGAGCCTAGGAATAAGGACACCTGAGCAGCAGGGACCAGGCCCAGCAGCAGGTCTTGGTTTCCAATACCGTTCTCTGATAAAAGAACCAGGAATCCTTGGAGAAATGGACGATTCTAGGACAAGAGCAGGAAAAGGATAGGATGAGCCCGGAGCGTCTCGTGGTGCCAGAAAGTAATGAAATAATCAACGAACAAAACAATGGGGATATATACATAGACAAGAGCCTATTGTTGTAACTGGGTTCCCTAGATCCTGTACTCGTCTACTCGGCATCAGGGGGCCACACAAATGGCCAAAATTGTTTCTAGCTCCCCAGTGATCCAGCCTTTGCGGATGTGTCAAAATCATACTACAAACCTTCTAAGCACATCCCGGTCCATATCCCCGACCATCTCCTTCGCTGATTCACGCACACTGAGAAGTCACAAATTCCCTGCTCTGTACCAACCCAGGGCCAGGTCCCAGACAATGAGGGACAGCCCCTAAGGCTCAAAGCCTGCCTGAATTATTCCGAAGAATTTGAAAGGGTTTGCCTTCCTCGGTCTTGCCTTCCCCTCTCCCGCGTTCACCTCCTGACCAAACCCGGTGCTTCCCCCTGCGGCCCTGTGTGGGGTGGTGTGGGGTGCCCTTTCCTCTCAGGAACTGTAAGTTCCATGTCATTAGCCTCTCTGTGTTGTCACTCGGTCACCCTTGGAAATGGCAGTCTCACGGGGACATTTTAGCATGCCAGCCTGGAATAGCCTACAATGGCCGAAACTGGAAAAATTTGAGCAACCAAATCGATAACACGGCTTTGGATTACAACCCCAAATAAAATAAATGTACATGAATCCAATAATAAGTACATAATTGAATAAATAAATCTGGAAAAGGAACCCATTTTCCTCACAGAAGAATTCCAAATAATTTATGCAGATACTTCTCCTTCCAGGAGATGAAGCCTGTTCTCCCCTCCCCCCCTTGAGTATGAGCTGGAGTCAGTGATTCATTTTAAAAAGCAGAAGGAAAAATGGTAACTTTATAGTGGAGAAAGTTGGCAACACGAAGTGATCGAGGTTAATATATTACTAGTGACATCATATTGATAACACGTACCCTGATATGATGTCATAAGAAGAGCATTTCACCCTGCGTTATGCTTCCCCCAAACCCCTAACCCCAGTCTAATCACCGGAAAGACATCAGACAAGCGAAGATTGTGAGACATTCTCTGAAACAGGTCATGGAAGACAAGAAAAGATTGAGAAACAATCATAGACCAGAGTGGACTAAGGAGACATGATGACTAAAAGGTATCTCGTTGGATTCTGGAACAGAAAAGACATTGATGAAATCTGAACAAAGTCAGGAGTGAACGGTAGTGCTCCAGTGTTCATTTCATAGCTTGGCAAATGGACCACAGTTTTATAAGATTTCCACATTAGGGGAGATTGGGCAAAATGTATATGTGAGGATTCTGTACTACAACTTTTCTATATGGAAACCTAAAATCATTCCAAAGTGGAGAGCTGACTGAAAGAAAATCAGCTCAGGTAAACCTAAGACGGCTTTTCGGTGAGATCGAATACTGTCCTGGGACAGGAAATCAGGTGACACGGCCTTTTACGGATACACAAGTTTTGTGTCGTTGGGTTTTTTGTTGTTGCTTTTTTTGTTTGTTTGTTTTTTGGGAATCTCTATACCCAGTGTGGGGCTCAAACTCACAACCCTGAGATCAAGAGTCACATGCTCTGCTGACTCAGCCAGCGAGGAGCCCCGAAATGTCTTTAAATGTGCAAAGACAACCATTGCCTTTTACAGCAGGTAGGTTGATCTAACTGCATGAAAGGAGGCTACACCATTTGTTTCTGGAAATTTCTTCTAAAGCTATGATTCTAGCTTGATAAGAATTTAATTTAATATCATTTCACTCATGCAATATTGGGTAGTAATCTATGAATGCCAGGAAATATCTGTCATACAATCTATTTTGAAATATTGTATATTTTGGGGATAACAATGTCTATTGTATTACACAACCAAACCTCATGAAATAACATTTTTGGGGGGACAAACAAGAATAACTAGAATTTTTTAAAACTTCCAGACAAAAATATTTAAATCGTATTAATTCTAAATAATTTTCCTTTAGAAAGATTCCAGTTTATATAGACAAATAATGCCTTTCGAAAACCCAGCATTCTTGACTGGTTGTTTTGTGTAAGACACCATTCAGTACACGTGGTGAACTGGTGATAGTCACAGGCTAAATGCTCAAAAAATATAATTCTAAAACATCATACACTACATTATTTAAAGTATAAAAGGGAGGCACATTTAAAAACCTATTTAAATATGTAATGCTGCACATTTGTGCACAATCCTTAGCTCTAAATTTTTGTTTGTTCTTAAAACCTCAGTATAATATAGAAGAAATAAACTCCAACCAAACAGCCAAATAACAGATGAAACAAATGGACTCTGAATTGCCAGAAAGGCCAGAAAATTCTCCTATTTTGGCGTGTCCATTGTAAATGGTATGAAAGGTCCATTCTTCCGCCATTGTGGTTGTATGCTACATAACCTTATACTTTTTCATTCTTATATACTGACCCACCAAAATTTATATCATGGATCATAGAATAATAATTTATAAAGCACACAGTCAAAAATACATATGGGAGATAAATCACATATTGAGATGTTCTTAACTTAAATGCATTCACTGGAACCACATATTAGCTAAACTCACTCTGGGTGGATTTCTGTCTCACTCTGTAAAGGCAGGGCCTGTATTGATTCCTGTGCTCATAGTAATTTTGTACACAAATACATACCAGGCAATATACACGTTGTGTTTGCAAACACACAGTGAAAAGTCATGGCCTGATTCCCCCCGGCTTGGGAACCATCTGGCTGCTCTTCGTTTTTGAGTGAAATCGCTACAAAGTTTACTCCTATGTTTTGCTTTGAGTGTGGACAACAGGGGTTTTTCCTTTTAGCAGAGAGCACTATTGGCCCCCTTCTGAAAAGTCCAAGTCCAAGGTGCAAGTTGGAAGACTCTCCCTACAAAGGGGTGAAGTAACCTCTCATCGATTGTCAAAGTCCAGCTTTGGGCTCCATTCAAGGGTTCCTGGAGGGGTGAATGCCTGTGCTACCCTGGCTTTCTCGAGAATGGGTAACTCGCCTGGCGGGCAGGGTCTGCGAGCGCCCAGGACGGGGAGCAGGACCATACAGGAGCAGGTCTAAGGGGCTGCTGAGGAACTGTGAAGAACAGACCGGTCACGAGGAGGAGGGACGCTCTGAAATCCCACCACCCTGCCACTGGAAAAGATCCACCTGCAGAGTCTGACTGCTGTTCCAGAATCTGCCAAGTTTCTCCCCTTCCTCTTTCTTTCCCTTTCAGTAAATGTGGAACAGACGTGTGCCTGAATGTGGAGAGATGTGCGTGTATTCTTCTGCCTCACTCTTTTCCGGACTGTATTCTTTTTGTGTACGAATGTCCAGCAACTTTCCTCAGGAGCACAAGATGAAGCTGTAGTGGCCCAGGGGGAAAGCCTAGACTTCGGGAGCCAGAAAGATCTTTGCTGGATCGCTGGCTGCACCGCACACTAGGCGGGTGACCCTAAAGGTCACTTGACTTTGAGCCCCACGCCCCTATTCCGTCCATGGCAACACAAGCACCTTCTTCACGCAATTGTAGTGAGCGCTGAGCTGCTGTACCTAAATGTGTCTAACACAGGATTCTACCACAAGACTCGGTTCACCTTCCCTTCTCTTCCTTTCTTTTCCAGCCTCTAACAGTCTTGTCTATCTTTGCCCTCCTTCCCTCTGTCTTTAGCTCCTTACCCCCAACAGGTAATTCACATCATCGTGGAAGTACATTTTAAAATATTTTGTCCCCTTACTAAGTTTAATTTAAGTTTCTTTCTTTTTTTTTTAAAGATTTTATTTATTTATCTGACAGAGAGAGATCACAATTAGGCAGAGAGGCAGGCAGAGGTGGGCCTGCTCCCTGCTGAGTAGAGAACCCCATACAGGGCTCGATCCCAGGACCCTGAGATCATGACCTGAGCCGAAGGCAGAGGCTTTAACCCACTGAGCCACCCAGGTGCCCCTAATTTAAGTTTCTAATTTAGAAATCTTATGATTTTGAGCCATGCCCTGTCTCCGACAATAGTTGTTTAAAAATTGTAATGGACTCTCCCCCACCCCCCATCTAAATTCTCATCCTAATTTGGGTATGCCCAAATATGGGAGATTTGGTGGAAGGCAGAGAATTCCTCCTGCTAGACGTACCAGGATGGGAAAACGCCATACGTCAACTTAGCCCAGCCAATCAGATGCTCCTGATGTGGTACTGGATTGGGCTCAGCCAATCAGATGCTCCCGATGTGGTACTGGATTGGGCTCAGCCAATCAGACGCTCCCGATGTGGTACTGGATTGGGCTCAGCCAATCAGACGCTCCCATTGAGATGCGACCAAGATGAAGGAGTCAAAGAAGCGAGAGAGCGCAGGCAGCTGCAGAACTGGTCCGCAGGTAAGCTCTCCAGATCTGGAGCCATGGGTCTCCTGTGCCTGTGATGGGCCAGGCCTTCAACAGCGGCCAGAGCCCGAGCCACAGATCCCCTCTCAGTTTGCACAGAAAAGTCCCCTTTCACCCTCGGGGAATTAATTTCATCCAGGGTCTTGTGGCTTCCGGTTCCAGATGCTCTTCTGGAGAGAGGTCTCCAGAGTGAAGCATTCCAAGACCTTTCTAGAGCCATTCTCCGGGTTTGGGCGCCATTGCTTTGGGAATCTGTCTCCTCCATCAAAGTGACGGGCCACCACACATCTCTCAGGAACCCTCACTGATCGCTGCTGCTTGAAATCTCGTTTTAGGAACCTGACTTTATTTCCTTTCTTCTCACATTTTTATTTCTGAAGGTACTTGTTGAGTGTGTGCACGTGTGTGCGTGCACATCTTCTGTGTGCCTATCTTACAGTCTCTATCTCTTCAGTCTTCTCACGGTGAAGTCTGGCTTGGAGCCGAAGGTCACAAAGTCATCTCTCATTAAAAAACCAATAAAACCAAAAATCAGTAGAAAATACAGGATTAAAAGATACTTGTACATCCTGCAGATTTTTAAAAATCTTTGTCTTAAGCAGATAAATGCAGTGTTGGCTATGTTCTTGCTGCATTTTTCTCGAACTTTCTGGGACTACAATTCCAAAAGTAAGAAATACAAATTAAATAAATACACAGTCATAGTAGATGTGATAAGTTTGAAGTCATAACGGGTGGCTTCCCCTGCATTTTCAATCTGGGGCATTTTAACCGTCTATCAGTTACTGTTTGTTTTCCTTTCTCTTCAGATTGCTGCTCCTGAATTCACCTCCCATCCAGAGAAAGCCTGCGGTCAGTGCTAGCTCAGAGGAAAATGCTTCTGCTGCACTTAGGGTTCCACAACACCTCGGCTTTTTCGGGTCTCTGCGCTGCTGAAAGCAAACTAAGACACTTACTGACCAAAATTCAATGCATAGAAGCTAAGCTCATGGAATCTGACAAGCTGTGTGACCTTGGACCAGTTCTTTCTTGGCACCTCTCTTTCTTTCTCTGGAAAAACAAGTGATCGTAATAGTACTTACTTCACGGCGTTGTTCAGATTAGTATAAACTGAGTTAAAACACGTGAAGCGGTCAGACTCGGTCCAGCATAGGGTTCGTACTCAGTAAGGGTTAGCTGTGGTCATCATAATGTATGTCCAGTAGTTCACCAGTGAGGAATTTTCAGATCTCACGGCCGGCTATGGGCTGAATGGGGTCCCCCTCAAATTCATATGTGGAAGTCTTAACCCCAGTATCTCAAAATGTGACTGTATTCGCAGAAAGAGACTTTAAAGAGGTAGTTAAGGTAAAATGAGGTCATGTGGACAGGCACTAATTCAGTGTGACGTGTGTCCTAAAGGGAAGAGGAGATCAGGACACACACACACACACACACACACAGGAAAGGCCACGTGAGGAAGGCACAGGGAGAAGATGGCCATCTACAAGCCAAGGAGAAAGGCCTTCAGAAGAAACCAATACTGCCAACACCAGGATCTTGTATTTCAAGCTTTCAGAAAATAAATTTCTTTCTTTCTTTCTTTTCTTTCTTTCTTTCTTTCTTTCTTTCTTTCTTTCTTTCTTTCTTTCTTTCTTTCTTTCTTTCAGATTATTTATTTACTTATTTGAAAGAGAGAGAGAGCACAGAGGGAGTGGGAGAGGGAGAAGCAGACCCCCTGCTGAGCGGAGAGCCTGATGTGGGGTCAGTCCCAGGACCCCGAGATCATGACCTGAGCTGAAGGCAGACGCTTAACTGACTGAGCCACCCAGGCAGGCACCCAGAAAATAAATTTTTCTCATTTAAGCCATGTGGTCTGTGGGACTAAGGTTCTGGTACTTTCTTATGGTGTCCCTACCAAATGAATACACACCATTAGCTCAAGTTCTAGCCTTGGAACTGCTTCCCATTCTGGATCCCCCCGCCCTTGAATCCTGCTGATTGCCCCATTTCTGAGTGTTCAGACCTTCTCCCTGGTTCCTCAGCTGCTCCTTCTGCCCCAGAACGTAAATGCTTTCCAGATTCTTTCTTGGCACTCTTGTCCTTCATTCTGGGTTTTCTTCATATTTCCTTTCTGTTACCCATGTTTGTGGCCCCAACTGTGGCTTTTGTGCTGAAGACTCTGAAATCTAGAACCCTAGTTTAACCGCCCCCACCCCCCGCCCCCCGAGGTCTACACAGACTTTCCAAATGCCCAGTGAGCATCTTCACGGCTGTATCTGGCTAACAACTCCCTCAACCAGTCCACTCTTTTCGCCCATACTTTTTCCTCCTGTTTTCCCTCCCTCCCTTAATGGCTTTATTACCTTGAACTATGAAGTCACTCAACCACCGTGAATTTCCCTCCTCATGCCTTGTCCCCAAGCCCCCAAACCCATTGCTCACCGAGTCTCACTTACTTTTCACCTCCTCATTTCCAGTCACTGTGCATAGTTGGGACTCATCATCCGCCTGTCCAATATGTTGCATTACTTCCACATTACTTTCCCTACCTTCGGTTTCAGATATTCATCCTTCAAGGAATCCTTTTCCTAAAACACACATGATATAATTTTGCTCTGAAAATATCTTAGTGGCTTTCTGTTGTCTAATTTAACAGATAAAACCAAAATTATTTCCAATGGCATTCACGACTTCCTATGATCTATGAAAGCATTCATAGATCACTTTTTAACTTTAAGGGATATTTAAAAAAATGTTGGCCGTCATTTAAATTCTACAAATATATTGCCCTTATCTTCTGCATATTATATAACTTCCCTTCAAAATAGGTTCCATATAGTAAACAAAACAAAGGAGAATTTTGATATTTTTTATAACTGTTATTTTTAGCTTCATGGATACTCATCCCACCTCTGTTTTATTTTTTCCCCCCAGTTTTATGGAGATGTAATTGACATACAGCCCTGTATAAGTTTAAGGTGTAACATCGGGGTGTGACTTGTATATATTGTGAAGTGATCGGCACAATAAGTTTGGTTGACATCCATCATCTCATAGATACAAAAAAAAAAAAAAAGGAAAAGAAAAAATGTTTCTTCTTGTGATGAGAACTCTTAGGACTTACTGTATTGTAATAGTCTTCCTGTACATCATACAGCATGTTAGCCACAATCATTGTGTTGTACATTCACCCCTAGCACTTATTTATCTTACATCCAGAAGTTTGTACCTTTTTTAAAAAAAGAGTTTATTTGAGAGAGAGTGAGAGTGAGAACGAGAGAAGAGAGAGAGAGAATGACCGCACAAGCAGGGGGGAGAGGCAGAGGGAGAGAGAGAAGCAGGATCCCCACGGAGCAGGGAGCCCGACACGGACTTGATCCCAGGACCCTGAGATGATGGCCTGAGCCGAAGGCAGACGCTTACCTGACTGAGCCACCCAGGCGCCCTGGTTTGTACCTTTTTATCCAGTTTGCCAGTACCCCCTCCTTCTTACCCCTGATCACCACAAATCTGATCTCTTCGATTAGTTTTTTTTTTTTTTCTTGTTTGGATCCCACGTATAAAGTGAGATCACATACGTATATCCGCTTCTTTTTCCATTTAATCTTTGGTAACTACTTAGGTTGTTCTCATCTTTTGGCCACTGGAAATGTTCTTTGCTGCCGTGAGCATGAGGGTGCGGATATTCTCGGACATAGAGTTTTCGTTTCCTTCGGTTATATCCCCAGAAGTGGGACTGTTGGATCATACAGTAGTTCCATTTTTAATTTTTTGAAGAACCTCAATACTGTTTTCCACAGGCGGCCGCACCAATTTACATTCCCACCAACAGTGCGCAAGAGTTCTCTTCTCTCCGCACCTTCGTCAACATTTGTCATCTCTGGTCTTTTTGCCGATTGCCATTCTCACGGGATGAGGTCATATCTCGCTGTGGTTTTGACCCCATATTGTCCACATTAATTTGTAGAACTGAGTATAATAATCGGGGTGCTTGCATCGCTCATTTATCTTAGGCGTATTTATAAAACTTCCAGCGTACTATGGTCACTATCACAACGGTCAATGCGTGGTGTCACGCCTTAGAAAGTGTCAGGAGTCCAAGACTCAAGTTCATTGCCACCAAATGCATTTCCGGTGAGGCTAATGAAGGACTCATGCGTAAGTATAAGAATGATTGTGGGAAATCCCACGCAGCGGTGATAAAGAGATGGCACCTCACTTCTATCTTGATCTTGGGCACGCCAAGATCCATGGGCTCCCCACAGCAGGGGGCCAGCAGACAAAGAACTAATTCTTGGTGGAGAAGGCTGGAGCTGCGTGAAGAGGGAAATTTTGGAGTTTTCCCCACCTGGAGATAAACGGGTGCGCTGACTGACGCACACACATTCTAAGACCACTTTGTTTTACCTTCTAACTTTACTTGCTTTAAAGTTTCAAACTATTCTGCTAGCGTTCTCTAGCATGGGCAAAGAGGTTTTTTTTTTGTTGTTTTTTTTTAAAGGGTTTCTTTGGGGAGCATTAAATATAGTTTTTAATCTGTTTCACTTGATTTTTATTTTAGACATACCCACAGGAATATTCATGTATGAATCAGCCTGAAATAATGAACCTTGAATAATTGTATTTTTTGGAAATAGGTCAGTTCACAGCTACCATTAGAAAGGTAACATCTTGAAGTAATCGTTCTTTCTGAATGTTGCTTATCAAAACTGTTGCTATGTTACTCATTCCGTGTGTGTGTGTAAGATTTTAATTTTTTTTAAAGTAATCTCTACACCCAATGTGGGGCTTGAACTCACAACACTGAGATCAAGACTCACTCGCTCCACAGACTGAGCCAGCCAGGCGCCCCATTCCATGTGTTTTTAACCTGACACTAGTTTTTAGAAATGTGGAAATGTAGTTTTGGGGGGACAATTTTTGAGCAATGACTTCAAGTTAAAATATGTGGGGAGTTTGGGACCAAAATTCCATCTGTAAGATTACTCCCGCTGTACTTCGCTTGGTTTGAGAGAGTCCATATGGGTTCTTCCCCAATTATGAACACTTGACTAATGAGCATCCATATACAACAATTCTGTATTTGTAGACTGGCTCTTCCCGCCTGTGGGGAGAGGGGGGTTTACCTAGGGCACCTAAGGGGGTCATGAGATGCTGCTGCCACCTGGCGGTCAATAGGATAAAATAGCATTTACCCCCCCCAAACTATTTTCTCCAGGGCAGCCTACACTGGCTGTTCAGTTTTGCTCTGTTCCATGAACATTTACGGAGTTTCCACGAGAACCAGGCATTGTGATAATTACTCAGGTGTAGACTTGTCCCTGGATCCTTTACTTTTGCTTTTTACCTTTTGCAATTCAGTTTATTTAATCTCATGCAATTGCTTTCTTCACCCTCTGTCCTTTCCTCCCTCAGTTCTCGCGTGGTTACCTGAGAAAGTTTTATCTTCCTTCTTCTTTCTTAAGTTCCATTTGTTTACCAACAAAACACTAATCATGACTTAAAACAAAATTGTTACACTGTTAGACATTCTTGCAGGAAAAAAAGAAAATCACAAATTATACGGTTTTTCCATGAAACTCTCAAGCCTTCCAGAGTTCCACAAAGTCTCTTTTTGTCTTCTCACCTAATAGTGTTTGCATAACTTTTACCCACTGTTCCTGAGGCACCAACACTGAAGAAAAGGATTTATAATTCTTCTCATCCTTTGTCAATTTTCTAGCAATAGTAGATGCTGCTTTTCTCTATTTTTCATTGTAGGGATGGACCATTTCACCTTGTTGTGGGTTACATCCATTTTCTTGAGATCATTTCTAAGCATAGTCATCATTAATAAAACTATTTTTAGGGAAAATTCATTTTGAATTCAAACAAATAAGTAAACCTTTAGAAAGACGGAGCACTTCAACACGAGAATTCTTTGCAATTTAAAAGCAGAAATTACAGACTATTTTGCTTATAACATAATAAATTTGTTATTTCACAGATTAATGTCTCTTGGAATGTCTAAATGACACGATTTCCTGGGTGCATTTAAATTGTGATTCAACTGTAAAACATTTAGAAATAGAAGTAATTATAAATCCAGTGAGGATAAACACAAAGTCGGTTAAGGATCAAAGAATTCAGTGAGAATTACACAATTTCAGAATTCTGAGAATTCTGTTAGTTCCACTAAATGTGCATATGTCTGGAATATCCTTATTTGCAGTCAAAACAATGGCGAAGACTAATTATAAGAAATATGTAACCTTCAGATAAATTCCTAGAATTCCCCGGGGGAACTGATTAATCAAAGAGTATGTACATTCGTAATTTTGATAGGTATTGCCAAATTTCCCTCCACAGGGATTATACCAGTTAGGTTTCTATCATTTTAAAAAAGATTTTAGTTATTTATTTGAGAGCGGGAGAGCACGAATAGGGGATGGGGCACAGGCAGAGGGAGAAGCAGGCTTCTCACTAAGCAAGGAACCTGATGTCAGACTCAATCCCAGAACCCTGAGATCGTGACCTGAGCCGAAGGCAGATGCTTTACTGACTGAGCCACCCACATGCCCCTATTTGATTTTTTAAAAGATTTATTTATTTATTTGACACACAGAGAGAGACAGAGGGAGCACAAGTGGAGGGCAGAGAGAGAGGCAAAGGCAGGCTTCCCAGGGATCAGGGAGCCCAATGCAGGGCTCCATCCCAATGCAGGGCTCGATCCCAATGCAGGGTTCGATCCCAGGACTCTGGGATCATGACTTGAGCAGAAGGCAGATGCTTAACTGACTGAGACACCCAGATGCCCTTTATTTATTTATTTTATCCTCCATTTCTAGACTCACTTAATATATAGTTGACCTTATTCTGCCTTCTATATCTTTTATTCTTTTTCTGGATTTTTTTGTCTTCTGTGCTGCGTTCTAGACTTCTTCTAACACCCAGTTCAGTGATCTTCTCTTTAGATCTGTCTAGACTGCTATCAAACTATATTTGAGTAATTAATTTCAGCTATGGAGTTTTTCAATTTTAGTTCTATTTGTTTTTTTGTTGTTGTTGATGTAATGTTTATAGTTTCTGTTCCCTGGAGACATTTTCAAGCCCATTTCTGTTTCCTCATGAATACCTAAAAGTACTTGTTTCATAGCCTGTGCTTGAGAATTCTAGTACCTGCGCTGTCTGCTGTGAAAATGTGCCTCCGACCTCTGGGCGGGGACCAGAAATGGTTGCTGGCACCAGCCGCTGTCCCATGATACTGGTCGGCATGTTCACGCAGAGGACCCGTCTTCCACAGCTTGTCCCCAGCTCATGACCAAGCACTGCAAGAGCCCTGAGGAAGCCTGTTTCTTGGAGACACAGGACTCCCAGGATGTGTGACTCTGGCTTAAAGACCGCCCCTCCCCCCCAACAGCCTTAGTGAGCTTCCTTAGAACCTCATTGTGGTTTAAGATTCTCCGACCTGACCTTCTTTTTTCCCCTCTTCCTCCTTCCTGGGGACCAGAACGGCATTGCAATAGAGCCCCCAACTCCTATTCCTTTTCCTTCACGGGCATTTCCCTTAAGACATTCTTGTCCTGCTGTTTGCTTTCTGGAGGACCCACGCTAACACAAGGGGTACCGGGGATACTCTAAGACAACAGATGGTAAATGGGGATTTGAGATTGTTCTGCACACGGTCAAGGGGACCGGGAGGACACGAGGACACTATCCCCATGGGTAGGTGGGACCCAAGTAGTCCCTGGCACAAAATGGAGGCTTAGTGGCTAAGGATTTCATTTGAAATCTTTTCATCTGAAATTTCATCTGAAATTTTTGCTGATCTGGAAAATTGTCTCCGTGAAGGGGTTGCAGCAGGGATGAGGGCATTCGAGCAATATGGGGGGAACTGTGCCCACCAAAACAGTTGGCTGGGTACTGCTAAGCGGTACTGACGTCCTATGGAGGGATGATGAGGGACTAAGAGCCAGTTAATGGCCAAGCGTGAGCGCTCAGTGGTGGCTTACAAAGGGGCCCTTCTCTCCTGCAGCGGGAGACAGGAAGTGAAGCATCGGGCTGAAGACAGAGCTTTAGACATGTTTGCATGCTCAGCCAAGGCAGACCTGTTGCACAAAGGTAAAGGTCCTGTTGGGGAAAACCTGGGACTCTGAAACATGGGCCGGAGACATCTGAATGGGTGTCCTGCAGTTGTTGGCTCTGGACCATTCTCCAGGCTGGCAGAGGTGACCCACCCTCCTCTAGGAAGAGGCAGCGCTTCTGTCATCTTGGAAGAGACTGCAGAGGCCTTTTCCCCGAAAGGCAACAGCTGTCCCACCTGGGGAGCGTCCTGCCGCCTCTCCTGGTTGCCAGGATAAGAGCTAGGAGTAAACCTCAGGACAACTCAGCTGAAGACAAGCTGGGCGTGATAAGGGAGGCCAGAGACCACATGCTACCAGGATGACAAGAATTAGCCAGCATGGAGCCCTGGAAGTGAATTTTAAGGGTACCCAATCAAGACTAGTGCAGTGGTGGGGCGCCTGGGTGGCTCAGTCAGTTAAGCATCCAACTCTTGATCTCAGCTCGGGTCTTGATCTCAGGGTCGGGGGTTCAAGCCCCACATAGGGCACAGCCCTGGACATAGAGTCTACTTAAAAAAAAAAAAAAAAGAGTGATGCTATGTCATCCTGGATAAACAATTTCTTTGGAGATGAGATTTAATATCCTGGCAAGGACCCCCAGGCAATGGGGCAATTGCCTTGCTGGGATGGCTCTCGGAAGCCCGGAGAAAGGGATGACAAAGACACAAATGTTGAGTTGCCCTGGCCATGGTAGAATCTGAGACATGTAAGCATGCTGGCATTGCCAGGTTATGTGAGGCCAGAAACCACTAGTGGGTTATTTTCTCCAAGAGGGCCTTCACTAAGGCCATTCAAGATGAGCTCCAGAGAGGGGCTGGTGGGAAGTTCAGTAGTGGTTCTTCTCTGCAGGCTGGGAGGAGCTGGGCTCATTAACAGCCAGGGACTGATTAACAGCCCCCACAGTAATGGAAGCTAGGCAACAGTCCTTACATACCAGATGCGAAAGGGCTACAAGCACAGTGACCACTGAAAGGTTAGAGAAGAAAGCCAAGGAGCAGCCTCCTCCACAAGGACACGGCAAGACGGCCAGTAAACTATGTTGTCCCTGAAGCAAAAGAGGTGGATAGACAATATACAAGAGGAAGGGCGATAATCAGACATTTCTAGGATTATTGGACACAAGATCTGAGTTGACACTGATAACCAAAAGATCCAAAGGATCAGCATGCTCTTCCCCGACTGTTAGAATGTGGGTTGATAGGGGCCAGATGATAAATGGAGTCCTGGTTAAGGTCAAATCTACCGTGATCTTGGGTCCATGAACCTTTCCAGTAGTCACGTCCCCAGTCCCTGAGTATATAATTGGATCAACATACTTGGTAGTTGAAGTAACTTCCACTTTGGGTCCCCGGCTTGTGGGGTAGCAGCTATCAGAGTGGAGAAGGCTAAGTGGAAACCTCTGGAATGACCCCTATCCCTGATCAAGGTAGAGAATAAAAACATCTCATATAATATCACAATGATGCATTGCACTCATCCCTTAATTTCAATAGGACAGGATGAGGGGGAGGTCTCAGTAAGATACGTGTGATCTAGAGGGTGGGAAGTGAACACTATCTGTGTCCAAATTTTCTCCTTTTATAAGGATATTAGTCATATTGGATTACAGCCCACCCTACATAATTCATATTACCTTAATTATCTCTTTAAAGACCCCCATCTCCAAAACAGGATGGTACTGGTATTTTTACAGACATTTATAATAATGGCATAGAATAGGAAACCCAGAAATAAGTCCTTACATATATAGTCGAATGATTTTTTAACAAGGGTGCCAAGATCATTCAACGAGAAAGTCATTCAATGAGAGTATTTTCAATAAATGGTGTTGGGGTAACTGGATTTTCACATGCAACAATGTCAAGATGGATCCTTAATCTCACATCGTATACAAAAATTAACTCCAAATGGACCAAAGACCTAAACATAAGACCTAAAGCTATAAAACTCTTAGAGGAGGACAGAGGAAAACTTCTTGATATTGGATTTGGCAATGATTTCTCAGATATGACAGCAAAAATACAGACCAAAAAAGGAAAAATGAGATAAACTAGATTACATCAAAATTGAAAGTTTCTGTGCATCAAAGGACACAGTTAACAGAAATAAAGGCAACCTACAGAATGGGAGAAATATTTGCATGTCATATATCTGGTTGAGGAGTTGATATCCAGAATATTTGAAGAACACAGCAACAAAAACCATACAAGCCAATTAGGACATAGGGGAAGAGCTTGAACAGATATTTCTCCAAAGAAGACATGCAAATGGCCAATAAGCATGTGAGAAGTTGCTCCAGATCACTGATCCTTAGGGAAATGCAAATCAAAACCCGGTGAGATCCTATCTCACACCCATCAAGGTGCCCACTATTAAAAAAAAACCAAACAGATATGAAAAAGTCTTAGCAAGGATGTGGAAAGATTGGAATATTTGTGCAGTGTTGACAGGAATGACATGTAGAGCAGCTGCTGTGGAAAACAATATGGCGGGGGCTCAAACACTCAGGACCACATACGATCCAGCGACTCAGCTTTTGAGTCTGTACCTGAAAGTAGCGAAAGCAGGGACTCGAAGAGATACTCACACACCCGTGTATTATTCACAATTGCCAAAAGGTGGAGGCCACCCAAGTGTCCATCGGGGAATGAATGGGTAAACAGAATGTGGTCTATGCATACAATGGGATATTATTCCGCCTTAAAAGGTAATGACCTTCTGACACCTGCTGTGACCCGAGTGAACCCTGCGGACATCACGCTAAGTGAAATGAGCCTGTTGCTGAAGGACAAATACTGTATGATTCCATTTATTTGTGGTACCTCGAGTGGTCAAATTCACAGACAAAAGTCGAACGGTGGTGGTCAGGGACTCGGAGGAGAGGGGAGTGAAGATTTATTATGTAATAGGTCCAGCGTTTCTGTTTTGTAAGACAGAAAGGGTTCTGTAGGTGACTGGTGGTGATGCCACCGAACCGTACTCTTAAATAGTTAAGACAATACTTGTCTTATTGACAAGTATTGACCATGTGAGGCGTCTTATTCCACAATTTAAAAAGAAGAAGTGGATCACAAAATAATAACTACGGTAAAATTCCATTCACATAAAATTTAAAAAACACAAAACTATGCTTTTGAAGATGGTATAACTGCAAAGAAAAGTAAGGAAATGATTCTTTTTTTTTAAAGATTGACTTTATTTGTTTGTTTATTTATTTATTTATTTGAGAGAGTGTGTAAGCAAGCAAGTGGGAAGAAGGGTAGAGGGAGAGAATTCCAAGCAGACTCCACATCCAGCACAGAGCCCCACGCCAGGCTAGATCCCAAGACCCCAAGATCACAACCTGAGCTGAAACCAAGAGTTTGACCCCCAACCGACTGAGCCACCCAGGCACCCAGGAAATGATTCCTTAAAAAGTCAAGGTAAATGATTGTTGTTTCTCCCAGGGATAGGAAGTGATGAGGAAGGGACTCTCGGGGGCGCTGCTTGCGTTTATTTCTTGGTTCAGATTGTTACGTGGATATTTGCTTTATTACTGTCTTTAACGGCAGGTGAAGCACTTGACTGCTGTAGATTATCCAATCAAGCAGTAGTGTGGAAAAAGCAACTGATGGCTTGCTGGAAACCTCACAACCTTCCACCAGAACAGCTCTGGGATTTCTCCTTTCCATTCTCCCCCCCGGTGGGTTTCAGCCTGCATCACGCAAGCTTGGCCAGCCAGGCCCTGTGGGATGAAGTGGGAGAAGCCACCGGACCTCCAACATGCTCATCTTCGAACTGATCTGGGGCTTGATTTCTATCTCATACCTCTTCACCACATGACTACATTTACAATTTTTCAGTTTTGTTAAAAAATCGGGTAAGTTTTGGAGCCTTAATTCAGTTCAGTGTGGAAAAGAAAGATGTGCTTTATTTATTTATTTTATTTTAATTAATTAATTTTTTAAAGATTTTATTTATTCATTTGACAGCGAAAGAGAGAGCAAGAGAGGGAACACAAGCAAGGGGAGTGGGAGAAGGAGAAGCAGGCTCCCTCGGACCAGGGAGCTCGATGCAGGGCTCGATCCCAGGACCCTGGGATCATGACCTGAGCTGAAGGCAGACCCTTAATGACTGAGCCACCCAGGCTCCCTGAAAGATGTGCTTTTTAAAAATATAGAACTCACAACTCTGCTCTCAAAAGTTTCTGGCGACCCATCGGGCATCATCCATATTACTGCTCCCAAGAATTTGATGACCACTCATTATGAGCCTTATCTAAGATGACCACGGTGACTATAGGTGAAAAGGCATGACATGATTCATTAGAACCAAGTAAGTCTTGCATCCAAGAACTTCAAGTAGAAATAACTTCAGATTCTCTTGAGTGTGAAAGACAAAAGTTATATACAATGTGTCCAAAGTATTTCAGAGCTAGATGTTCACCCCTGGGTGAGGAGCTGGGAGGCACTCACAGAATCAAGGTAAGGATTGAAGATTTGGAGGAAGTTATTGTAGTAAAATATGGTGGAACAACAAAAGAATGAGCAAATAAATCATGCTATTCTTGCTGGGTGATTCCTAGTGAATGAATTACAGCTACACAGATTTTTAACACATTACTGTCTGTAGTTGAGATCAAGGAAATAAAAGTTAGGAAAAGAGATATAAGGGTTTTTAAAAAATATTTTATTTATTTATTTGACAGAGAGGAGAGAGATCACAAGTAGGCAGAGAGGCAGGCAGAGAGACAAGAGGAAGCAGGCTCCCCACTGAGCAGGGCCCGATGCGGGGGCTCGATCCCAGGACCCTGAGATCATGATCTGAGCCGAAGGTAGAGGCTTTAACCAACTGAGCCACCCCGGTGCCCCAAGATATAAGGTTTTAATAACACAACAGGCATGATCTAGTGGCTATATAAAAACCCATCAAAATCTTAGAGGAGAACACAGACAGTAACCTCTTTGACATCAGCTGTAGCAACTTCTTTCTAGATACATCTCCTCAGGTAAGGGAAACAAAAGCAAAAATATACTACTGGGACTACATCAAGATAAAAATTTCCTGCACAGCAAAGGAAACAATTGACAAAACTAACAGGCAACCTATGTACTGGGAGAAGATATTTGTGAATGACATAGCTGATAAAGGGTTAGTATCCAAAATACATAAAGAACTTCTAAAACTTAACACCCCAAAATAAATAATTCAATAAAAAAATAGGCATTTTTCCAAAGAAGACAAACAGATGGCCAACAGACACATGAAAAAGTGCTCAGTATCACTCATCATCAGGGAAATGCAAATTTACTTTTCTTAAAGATTGTTATTTGTTTGAGAGAAAGAGAGAGAGAGAGGGACAGAGAGAGAGCGTGGGCTCACAAGCAGGGGGAGCAGCAGGCAAAGGGAAAAGCAGGCTCCTGGCTGAGCAGAGAGCCCGATGCAGGACTCAGTCCCAGGACCCTGGGATCGTGACCTGAGCTGAAGGCAGACGATTAACTGACTGAGCCCCCCAGGCCCCCCAGGGAAATACAAATCTGAACTTAATGAAGTATGACCTCACACCTGTCAGAATGGATAAAATAACAATGCAGGAAACAACAGATGTTGGCGAAGATGGAGAGAAAGGGGAACTCTCCTACACTGTTGGTGGCAGTGCAAACTGGTGCAGCCACCCTGGAAAACAGTATGGAGATTCCTCAAAAAGTTAAAGGATTGTCTTTTTAATCCAGCAACCACGCTACTAGGTACTTACCCAAGGGATAAAAATGACAGATATGAAGGGGTACATATACCCCAATGTTTATAGCAGCATTATCAACAATAGCCAAATTATGGAGAGAGTCCAAATGTCCATTGACTAATGAATAGGTAAAAAAGATGCAGATAAAATAGATAAATAGATAAAATAGATAAAACAGATAAAATAATAAATAAATAATAAAATAAATAAAATAAAAAAGATAAAAAGACACACACACACAGGAATATTACTCACCCATCAAAAGGAATGAAATCTTGCCGTTTGCAACGATGTAAACTAGAGGGTATAATGCTAAGTGAAATAAGTCAGTCAGAGAAAAACAAATACCATATGACTTCCCTCATATGTGGAATTTAAGAAACAAAACAGGTGAACATACGAGAAATTAAAAAGAGGGCAGACCAGAAAACAGACTCTTAGCTCTAGAGGAAAAAACCGAGGGTTGCTGGAGGGGGGTGGGGGATGCCCTGGGTGGGGGCTGGGCGTTAAGGGGGTCACTGGCTGTGATGAGCACCGGGGGTGCTATGTCAGTGATGAATCACTAATTAAAAGCATAGAAGGACGAAATAGAAAACAAACAACCGAGAAAACTATAAAACCTGCAGCTGATTCAGTGCAAAAACTAACGAAACAGTAAAGTGTGCAAGCGACACTGAGCTGGGCAAAATGAGATGAAACACCCACAAAACACACCGGGACTAAAATGGAGACGCTGCTTCAGAGGAAGAAGAGAGTCTGAAAGCCAGAAGAGAATGCTTGTCACAATTTGATGCTAATAAATAGGAAAACAGATAAAACGATTTCCCAAAGTAAGTGTAGCTTATCAAAAGGGACTCGAAAAGCAACAGAAAACCTGAATATATTGATTATATTGGAAGAATTTTATCAGTGGTTAAAAAAAAATCAACCAGTTGACTCCCCCCAGAAGTGCGAAGTGCGTACAAATATTACCTGAATGATATGAAAAATCTTTTATTTTCTAATTTTATTTTAAAAATTTATTTATTTGAGAGAGATAGTGAGTGAGAGAGCACAAGTGGGGGGGGGGGCAAAGGAAGAGGGAGAAGCAAAATCCCCGCTGTGAGCAGGACACAGGAGTCTCAGGGTCTTGGTCCCAGGACCCCAGGATCATAATCCGAGCTGAAGGCTGACGTTAACTGACTGAGCTACCCAGGTGCCCCTAAAAACTCTTTTAAATAGAAAAAGAAGAAACTCTCCCAATGAATGCAATCAACCAGAAGGACGCAAGAAAGGAAAGTTATAAAGAACCTCATTTGCGAACACAGTCACAAAAACCCTAAATAAATTTTGGCAAACTGAGCATCAGCAATATATAAATAAAAGAATTTATCACGAACAAATTGGGTTTATTGCAGAGTGCAAAGATAGCTTAAAATTAGAAAATTGTGTTTCCGTTCTTTGTCATGTTGACAGATTAAAAGGGAAAAGAATGAGAGCATCTTGGAAAATGCCGAAATAGCGTTTGATAAAATTCAGTGTCAATTCACGATAACATCTTGTTTTTACCGAAATAAGAATAGAAAAGAACTTCCGTAAGCTATTTTTCATTATCCAAGGAAATAAAAAATCTAAAGTAAAATTTGGCAAAATGTCAGGTAAGTCAGAGCAGTGCGCCCACAGGTGACGGCATTGTAATTCCCTCAACTCGGTTTTTTGGTCTGTTTTGGTTTGGGATCATTTGGATGTTAAGTGGAAAACAATTGAAATGATAAAGGAAGTGATGATGCCGAAAATTCATAGAATTGAGGCTAATAAAAGAACGGGTAATGAATCATCCCTAAGAAAATTTAAAGAAATGAGAATAAGATAACCAATTTTTTTAAAGACATTATTTATTTATTTGAGAGAGAGGGGGATTGAGAGAATGAGTAGAGAGGCAGAAGGAGAAGCAGACTCCCCATAGGACAGGGAGCCTGATGTGGGACTTGATCCCAGGACCCTGGGATCATGACTTAAGCTAAAGGCAGGCGCTTAACTGACTGAGCCACCCAGGTGCCCCTGTGGGGTCCTTTTTATAAGGGCATTAATCCACTCACGAGGGGTTCAGCACCTCCCACAAGCCCCACCTTCTGATACCATAATATCAGATGTGGGTTTACCTTTACAAGGAGCATTAGGCTTGAATATGAATTTCAGGGAGACCTAAGCAATCAGCCTGTTGCAAATGCTAGACAATAAAAGGGTTCAAAGAACTGGCAGACAGAAAAGAAGAAGTGGAAACCTAGAAAAAATAGAAAAAAATAAGAAATAGAACAAAATAAGGTAATCTAGAGGAAAAAGTAGAATAAAACAAAGGAGCAATTTGAATCCAGTCAAATAGATTTGTGGGAACAAGGAGCATTACTTTTAAAAAGCATAAGAGTGGGGGGAAACCCATCAAGCCTGATAATAGATTGAGCCAAACACTCCTCTTTTCTCCTCAGCTGCAGCAGAGAATTAACTGCTGTGCTCACACCACGGGTCCTTGGCTGGGACCTTGCGGTGGAGCCCAGACCTATTAGCGCTTAGCCAGGCAACATTGCCAAGGGGAGGGGGGCGGGTTGGAGGCAACCTCCTGCTGGTTGTAATTCGGGGGCAAAAGAACAGATGCACTGACCCCCGCAATATCACGTGCATGGCACAGCGTCGGAAAGTAATGGTTTAAGAAAACGATTCATAAAAAAGCGCTTATTACAAGGATTTGTAAATTTTATTGGGCTATCGCACTATCGTAAGAACGTATCGTAAGAACAAGCCAAGCGTCCGTTTTGCAGTTACTTTAGTAGGAGTTAGTATATACTCATGCCTACATTTATTCCTTCACCCCCAAATCTTTCCCGAGTGCCTGCTGGAGATGAAGGAGACGCAGTCTCCGCCTTCCTGGGGCTTGTGGTGTTTTAGGGGAGAGGGGGAGCTCGTCTACACTACCAGGCAGACGGGGTTGAGCACCGGGAGAAGTTAAGTGGATTCTATGGGGTGAAGCTCGGGCAGCTGCCGGCGCCCAGGAAGGCTCTCAGGTCGAGGTGACATCCCCCAGGACCTGGAAGGACAGGGAACACTTGCATACGAAAAGATGGAGAGGGGGTTCAGACAAAAAAAATTATCCAAATGTTTTTGCCACATCAGAGTTGGATAATTTGTGGGTCATCCATCCCTGGCTTGAGGAAAATGGCCGTGGGTCAGGTGCATTGGATTCGGAAAGAGGAGGCAAAAGTCTGACTGGAGAACCCCTTGCGGATCTCTGGACACTTAGGATGAGCTGGAGAATCAAGGAGTCCGTAGGCAGGTTTCTAGTGAAACACCTGAGCCGGCCAGGTGTGGTCGTGGGGTTCCAGGTACCAGACACCCACAACCCTCCCTTCCCCTCTGGCCACTGGCAATGTGTAAGTGTAGGGTGCCAGTCCAGCCCCTGGCCTCCAGGCACAGGGGAAAGGAGCGCGCCATCTTCCCTGTCCCCAAGGAACGAATCTAATACAGACTATCTCCATAGTCAAAAGCCACTTCACTTATTTATGAGTAATTGGAAAGGGCCAGTAGAATTCTTTTCCCCCACAACTTCAGAATCTTCCACAATACAGAGCCTCCTTTACTGAAATCGCCAGCGTTCCTAACAGCCTTCTCTCTTCACATTCACCGATGACCATTTGAACAGTCCTGTTTCCGAGTGAGCTGGGATGCGAGCTGGGATGCGAGCTCTCCCCATCGGGGCTACGTGGCCCATGGCAGGCACGAGCTTGCCCTGCTCCTGGGCTCCTAGAGACTTCCACTGGATGTTAAGTGGAAAACAATTGAAATAATAAAGGAAGTGATGATGCCGAAAATTCATAGAATTGAGGCTAATAAAAGAACAGGTAATGAATCATCCCTAAGAAAATTTAAAGAAATGAGAATAAGATAACCAATTTTTTTAAGACATTTTTTTGTGCCGCCACCTAGAGGCAATCTCGAAGGAGTTTGCCTTCGAGAACAAATGACCCTAAAGCAATCAGGGCTCAAAGACTGACAATAAATTATGAATGTGATGCTCGTGAAATTTTTGTCAAGCCAAGCTATTTGAAGATGTTGATCATTAGAAGACATTTTCAAGGTCTTTGGAGGCCGATGATCCAGAACTTGTTGCTTAAAATCCTCGGGCTGGCGGCATAACACCTCTCTGCGGAAAATCGAATGCGGGCCCTACTCTAGACCCGGATCCCAGGCGATTTGTACGCTCATTAAAGTCTGAGGAGCCCTGGTTTAGATCGTCTTACAGGGGAGCCATAAGTCACTCTCCAAACGCCCAGTAAGGGTCCCGTAGCAGAAGGAAAGCCAAACATTTCTCTTTTTTGTCGACTCTAATATTAATGTTGATACCAAACAGGCGAAGCAATATCCTAATTACTTTCCATTAATATACAAGATTCTCCTAGTTGCCCGGTTTTGCTTCTGTCCTCAGAAAAAATATTGAGGAAATTGAGTCTGTGCAGATTCAAATTAAGCTCTGGTCTGCAATATCCACACTAGGAAAAGTGTATCAAAAGTCAACACAATACTTCTCATTGCACGATTATTAAAAGTAAATTAGTACCCCCCCCCTCAAAAGGCCTTAGCTTTCCACATCTCGTTTTCCTCATTAAATGACTGGATGTTTGTGAATAAGTATCGTTCTTATTTTTATGATCCGAAGACAGATAATTAATGAACTCTCCTGATAATTATGGAATTTTAATATTTATAGACATCTGTCACTTTACATTTTAAGATGGTCTTACCATATGTGCTGCTTTCTTTTAATTCCAGTAATTAAAGTTTATGAACATATACTGTGAAAATGTAGTTCTGATATTTGTGTCAAGTTGATTATCTGGAAGCTTTCTTACTGATAAACTATATTTTTAACAGGGGAATTTTTACAAAGATAAAAATTGTCCTAGAATCCCATTCCTTTTTTGTTAAAAAATTTAGTGTGCACTTTTCAAGTCCCTTCAGCCTAAAAATATGCCCTATGCCCCTGGGTAGGTAGCTGCACTTAGATTTTACCTATACTTGGTGTATTTCTTACTACCTGAAATGTATCAGTAATCTCCAGAACTTTTCCCTAATAAGGAAAACTTGTCATTCCTAATCTTCAGTAACTTTTTAGTTTCTACTGAAGCCACTCCAGAGACTCCTGCACAGGTTGAGAAATGTCCTCCCAGCTGATTTTGTTGATCACCGGACCCAGCATCCAATTCATTACTGCCTGGTTTATGTAGGTAGAGTTGTTTTTCTCTCTTCAAGCTTGCCTTAAATATCGCTGCAGATTGAATTGGATTCTCCAAATCCAGATTGGATTTGAATCAACCCTTAAGCATTGAAAATAGTAGACACGTTTCTATTTAAGCTTTAGCAATGCAGACAACAATTTCCAACTATTCTTTTTTTTTTAATGATTTCCAACTATTCTTAAAAAGTCCATTTTTTAATTTAAAGTCCATCTTTTGATGTAGGCGAGAGAAAGGATTCAATCAGTAGACTAAATGTGAAAATGGACAATGGCCAGACCATATGTGAAAATAAATCTGACTCACAGCCTGCAGCAAGTAGCCCGGGAAGCCAGCCCCACTATACATCAGACTCGTAGGAAGTCAGACTACTATCTCTAGTAACAATTCAGGAACTCTGTATCAATCAGTCCCAAATGGCCGAGACTTCCTAACTGACAGCTTTCCCATTCCTGTGCCTGCTTCCAACTTGAGACCAACAAGAGAAGGACCAACCAAATATGACCCCGAATCAAACCTACTTCCAGCAGCCCCATGCCGAGCCTGAAACCTTCCCTTCCTTCCACTATCAGGTTTTCCCATTCCTCCGCCTGCCTGAGAGTCTGCCAAAAGTCAAGTGCTGATGGCTGCCTCCCTTGCTATGGTAGGTTCTGAATCAATCCCCTTCACTTGTTCTCATTTGGTCTTTATTTTGCACAATCAATATAGTAAGTATATATTGAGCGTCCTCTATAAGAGCATATTCTGCTGGAGAAGGCGCAAGATCTAGACTCAACAGAGTAGGCAATCTCGTTGGAAAGCTAATACGACCAAATAATAATATGTAAAACTGAACAGTTTTTAAAGAACGTTTTTTATTTAAATTCAATTAATTAACTTATAATGTATTATTGGTTTCAGAGGTAGAGGTCAGTGACTTATCTGTCTTATGTAACACCCAGTGCTCATTATGTCACGTGCCCTCCTTAATGTCCCTCACCCGGTCACCCCGTCCCCCTACCATTCTCTCCTCCAGCGACTCTCAGTGTGTTTTCTTATGGTTCAGAGTCTCTTACGGTTTGTCTCCCTCTCTGGTTTCATCTTGTTTCGTTTTTTTCCTCTCTTCCCCTATGATCCTCTGTTTTGTTTCTTAAATTCTACATATGAGTGAGATCATATAATTGTCTTTTTCTGATTGACTTATTTCACTTAGAATAATACCCTTAAATGACAAGATTTCATTTTTTGATGGCTGAGTAATATTCAATTGTGTGTATATATGTATATATGCATATATATATATATATATATATATATATATCTTCCTTATCCATTTCTCTGTCATTGGACATCTAGGCTCTTTCCACAGTTTGGCTATTGTGGACATTGCTGCTATAAACATTGGGGTGCAGGTGCCCCTTCAGATCACTGCATTTGTATCTTTAGGGTAAATCCCCAGTAGTGAAATTTCTGGGTTGTAGGGTAGGGTAGCTCTAATTTTCAACTTCTTGAGGAACCTCTATACTGTCTTCCAGAGTGGCTGAACCAGCTTGCATTCCCACCAACAATGTAAGAGGGCTCCCCTTTCTCTGCATCCTCACCAACATCTGTCATTTCCTGACTTGTTAATTTTAGCCATTCGGACTGTGTGAGGTGGTATCACATTGTGGTACAAAACTGAGCCATTTTTGAGATAATAGTATAAAATCATGAGGCTGATTATCACAAACCATGAATGATTTTTACTACACATGAACTTCTCTAGGGAGGGCACCATGAGTCTATCGTTTAACAAAATTCCCAGACTGGTTTAAGCAGAAATGAGAATTTTCCACAGCTGAGATGCCCAGTAGGGTATGGCTTCCAATTGGCCTGACTGACAGAAGGAATGATGTGGCAGGCTTCTCCTCTCCCCAGTTCTCCCCCTAGGTTGGCTTCTTTCTCGGGTGTTCCTAGTGTCAACTCCTGATCCTAGTTCCTAAAAGCTCTGGTTTCCTTACCCCAAGCTTGCAAGGTGCAGCAAGCCTCCCATCTTTAGAGCCCAAATTCAATAGAGTGCAAGCCTCTCTTTCCAGAAGCTTCAGCCAAGTATCTTCCTGTCCTCTTGGATCCTCTAGGGTTAAATCCCCAACCCTGAAGCAATCATAGGGCACATGGGGCAGGCGAGTGGAAAATGACAATTGGCTTGAGCTTATGTGTGCTCATTCTTGCCGTCAGAGGTGGGATCAGCCTCATGCAAAACCCATAAACAGACTGCAGCAGAAGTGGTTTTCCAAAGGACGCTGAAGTCGTGTTTCCAGAATCAGAGAACACGGAGGCAGGAGAATAAAGACTTGCGTTCATTTACTCAACAAAAAATTCTGAATCACACATACTTGTGCTATTCAGACGGGGTGCTGTGCTTTGAGGATTCAAAGATATGCTGTTCCCACCCCTAAGGAACCCATAATAATAGGGTGGAGGCCAAAAGAGAAGTATACAGATACGAGAGTGTTATAAGCTCTGAAAAGAGGCATGCAGGGAGCTCTCTGGGAGCACAGCAAAGTCATCCCTTCTAGGGGGGCCGTGAGAAGGAAGAGGGAGAGAAAGATGGAGGTGGAAAGGGGTGAGAGATGAAGAAAAGCTCTCAAAAAGAGGTGATGCCTGAGCTGAGTGTTGTCTTCCTGGAGTTGTTAGCCTGGCATATGAGGGGCAAAGGCATTCTAAGTGGAGACAGTGTCCTCAAATGCATGGAAATCTGAGGAATGTGTGGCCCATTTGGTAAATGTAAGTAGGTCAAAGTGACTGTAGAGTATGGTGAAGGAAGGGGGGATTTTGAAACCTGAATGAGTGAGCAGGACCCTAGCCATGGAAGGCCTTTCTTACCCAAGGAGGCAGACTGGATTTTATTCTGATGGCAGAGTGAAGCCACTGAAAGCTTTCTAGCAGGTTTATGTTTGAGAAAAATTACTCTGAAGAATAGATCGGGGGTATGCCTTTGGGAAGTGGGGGTGAGAAAGAAAGGAAGCAGAAGATGGGAAACTGAGTAGGATCTGTTGCAGTCAGACAAGATGAGCACCTAAAATAAGTGAGCAGCAAGAGAGATGGTGAGGAAGGGACAAACATAAGAAATAATAAAGAAGAAGGGAAAACGGTTCAGTTCAGAGTGTCAATGGCTGTGTGTCAATCCATCCCCAGATGTTGTTGCCGAAATCAACAAACTGATTTATTTGTTCAGTTTTGGTAGTTTGGGCAGTGCCTCGAGGGCACAGATTATCTCTGTTCTACTTGGTCTCAGCTACAGTTCCTTGCTGGAGGGCTGGAGAACCCACTTCCAAGATGGCACACACCCATGGCTGATGGGTTAGTATGGACTGCCAGTTGGGTTGAGAGGTTGAATGTAAGACCAAGCGACCAACTCTTCTAGCTTGAGATGAACCTGAGATGCCACAGCCTTCGGTTCTTTTCTTTATGTGTTGGCACTCATGCTATTTCCTCCTACTCTAAGCTCTGCCATGTTCTGGTGCATCCTTGGACCCTATGGCATCGAGAATCTCCACAGTAGGAGTCACCCTGCCCTCACTTGGAATGTCCAGAATCTGAAACCTAACCTGATTCCTGGCAGGTAAGAATTTAATTCCTGTTTAGATGGTCTAATATCTTCAATTATTTTTATTCATCCATCCACCCATTCCAAAAAATACTTCTACTTGTCTTCATTTTGCCTCGTAATATATTTGGTAACACCTTGCTGTGCTGACTTTTAACTTGATTCCGTAATTGATTCTTTCCTTATACCTTAGGACCAAGGTTAACTTTGAACACTACTTGTACCCAGATTTCTAGTTTCAAAGTTCCTTTTTCTTCTTCAGTCCAGGATCCCAGTTCCCCTGAAATCCAGACCATACTTGTTCTTATCAACTGGGGATTGAGGGGAGTTCAAGTCCTGCTCCTTAAGCTCAGAGGGTCTCAATTATGTCACATGACCTTTAAGGTCCTCATGGTCTCTAAGCTTCTGTGAATCACTGACCACATGCTTTTTTTTCAAACTTTTGGCCTCTGCCCCATTCTCCTGATGTTTGGCTGTCCCAGCTGCTTCCTATATCTGTCTGCTCTGACAAAATTTACTCCAGTTCTCAGCGACTTGTGGTCTGGCCCACTTCCTTGGCTTATCCTGGATTCACATATGTTGGAGCTGCGGACATCTCTAGTCAGAAATGCTTCCTGCCTTTCTGCATAAGGAAGTTATTTCCCTTCCAGCCCCCAAGCCGGGCCAAGTGGATGTGGGGAGATGCATCATAAAGACAGTTCCCGCTCTTGAGGCGCGTTTGACATAGGGACAGAAATAGCACAACCCTAGTTACGCGCTGGGTAGAAAGAGTTAGGAGAGGCGTGTATCAGGGGTATGGGGGAGGGTTTCATGGAGCATCAAGGAGGGCCAGCTAAAACGATGGGGGGCTTCTTTACCTCTTATTGGGAACTGACCGCTTTGTTTCAGTGACTTGTCTTCCTGGAGTTTTTTTTTTTCTTTTATTTATTTGAGAGAGAGAGAGAGAGAGAGAGAGCGCCACGGGCAGGGGGAGTAGCAGAGGCAGGCTCCGCATTGAGCAGAGAGCCCAATGCAGGGCTCAATCCCAGGACCCTGGGATCATGACCTGAGCCAGAGGCAGACTCCCAACCACCTGAGCCACCCAGGCGCCCCCTGGAGTCTGTTTTCATCTTTCCTCACTCTTGCTTTTTCCAGTGTCTATTCTCTTTCCTCTGGGATGCCTTTCCCATTCCTAGCTTACTGGTCAAACACAGACAAAGGTGCTCTGAGCTCAGAAACGAACAGTCGCCAGCTTTTCCACAACCCTGGTGTGTCTCTGAATTCACAGACTCACGCGGCTCAGTCAGGAAGCCAGGATTGAAGCGGGACGGCCTCAGGGGGACAGTTTCAACCAGAAGGGGTCTTACTGGAAGCAGCCAAGGTAGTTCTATGCTAAGTGAGCTGTGCGTGACAAATCTATGGGGTGAGGAGAAGACAGAAATGATCAAAACGGTAGATTTGGGCAAAGGAGGAGTGCTAGCTCTCCAGCAACACAGTGAATGGAGAATATATCCTAGACCCTCATTTTGTGCTGGCTCACTGTGGAGAGAGCTACCCTCGCAGAGAGATTCACGGACACTTCTATGTATGCGTCAGGGACCGGGGCAGTGACTTTAAGAGATTTGGCTTAAAGGGTGATCCCTCTGTATTTATGCTTTTGATGTACATTTTCTGCTTTCCATCATACCCTGAAAGTCCATGGAGGAAGGCACCAGTCCTCTCTCTTTATGTTCCAACATTTAACCCAATGCTCTCAACAAGTACTTCTTTTCTGTGATGTGAAAGAAAAGAACCAAGGAGAGTTGATTTGGTAAGAAGATAAATTCAGGGCTTCACTAGGGAAGGGACAGGACCTTAAGGCTTAGGATGGGCTATCTAGGTAGACATGCTGGAAAACATTAAACAGTGATATTGCCCTGAAAGCTGCAGGACAGCAGAAGGGACCCTCCACTGCCTAGTTGGAAGACAGTGGGTCCCCTTTGCCTGAAGACTATGTGGTAAGACAGTGCCTTCTCAGAAAGAGAGCTTGTCAAAAAAAAAAAAAAAAAGAAAGAAAGAGAGCTTGTCTTCCTCAGGATCCGCCTGCACCTTTGCTCCCGACCACAAGATCCATAATTAGGGCCAAAAATTAGTGTGACTTGAGGAACGCTAAACCTTCTAAAGGGAGACAGGGATACTAGAGCAAAGCAGGTGCAGATCCTGGCTGATGCATCCGGGCAAGCCCCCGTGATTCTCCCTGGGAGTGAACTGTGAAGGGCTGGGATCACGGGGTAGTGGGAGGGGGAGGAAGCTGGGTAGTGGAGAGTTTATCAGTGTGGGAGCACTCTCCCATCACTTAGGATTTAACTCCTTGGCAAGAGCCCCAGGAGTCGGGTCTACTATCCTGCTTGGATGACTCTTAGCAACTTGGAGAAAGCACTGGCCTCTGTACACTGAACAAAGATGGCGGGACTGCCCGGGCCAACTCTGGAGCAAAGAATCAAAGACTGAGAGTAGTGGGTGTGCTAGAGAATGTCTCCTCTACAAGATCAGCTGACCGGGTTTCTTGGGAGGACACTTCATTTCTGAAGGTGGTAAGGAAGGCAGTGATGGGGGGCACCAGCACCAGCATCGCTAACTGACTCAGCGGTGGCTCCTTCCGCAGGCCAGGGCTGACAGCAGGAGAGGAAGTTACAGAGCTGCTCTCTCTGGTCTCAGTAAGGGTAATGGAATCTCCACGGTAGCAGAGGCAGAACTTAATTGTCAGGAGCTAGATGGCACGTTTGCTGTAAGAGACAGCAAGTGTGTAATGATAGCTGGAGTGGAGGGCTCCCGAGAGGGTTGTCTGTAATGGGGTCTGTAGCAGAGTGTCTGGGGGAGTCTGGAGTGGCTAATAGAATGTAATGTTTCCAGGGGCAAGGTAAGTGGGTCTTGCTTAATATACTCAAAGTCTTGGTACAGTTTTAAGTTTTAAAAAGAGGTCAAGATCAGATGATCAGGAGGTCAAAGTCAGCCATCTCCCACAGAAAGTTACAACTTCTTGCCCCATTTCAAGATCTAAGCTGGTTCTCAACCTAGAGCTCGCTGTCTGAAGTAGAGGCCAAGTCCCTAGGAGAAAGGCTGCTATATGTATAGTATATCCTGCACGGGCTGTATGGTACTGATTTCCTCCGTGCTTCCCGATGGTAACTATGGCCATCTATGTGGGCTCCATACACTAGAAAGCGGGGGATATCCAGGTCTTTCCAGGGCTCTTGAGAACAGCATTGGAGTTGACACTGATAGCCAGGAAGCCAAATGTCACTGTGGCCTCCTTGTTAGAGTTGGGAAATGTGGGTGTCACAAAGAAAATAAAGTCCTTGATGGAGTCTGTCTCAAGACATTGAGTCCATATGTCCTGCCCACCTGCTCACCTCCACCTCCCACCGTGCAATGGTTATTTCCTTGGTTCCAGGGTCCATAATCAGGTTGATCACACTTGGCAGCTGGTAGACTCCTCACGACAGTCCCTTGACTGAGGAATAAGAACTATCATAGAAGGAAAGACCAAGTGGAAGCTCTTAAAACTACCCCTTCTGGCCAAGAAAGTAAATACATCATTTCAGAGGCATAGCAGACATTAGTGCCACCCTCAAAGACTCACATAATTCAAAGTCTGACCAAACAATTCAAAATGGCGCCCTCTTTAGAATCCCACTTAACTCACCAGTCTGACCGCCGCAGGACCTGGATGGATCATAGCAGATGATAGTGGACTATCACAAACTTAATTATGTAAAACCCCAATTTTAGCTGCCGTATTGGACATGGTATCTTTATGAAAGCAGTTTCACTCAGACTCAGACTGCGAATATGGTGTGCAGCTCCTGATCTGCAAAGTATATTCTTTGGCTACCTATCAGGAAGGAGGGCCAGTTCTCATGCCACGGGAACTAGAATATGCTTTCCCTGTCTCGCCCAAAACTACGCTATGCTCCCACTCTAGTTTATTCTTTTTTTTTTTTTTAAGATTTATTTATTTATTTATTAGAGACAGAGACTGAGAATGAGAGGGGAGAAGGTCAGAGGGAGAAGCAGACTTCCCGCAGAGCCGGGAGTCCGATATGGGACTTGATCCCGGGACTCCAGGATCATGACCCGAGCCAAAGGCAGTCGCTCAACCAACTGAGCCACCCAGGCGCCCAACTCTAGTTTATTCTGATTAGATTTCAGGTTTTCAGGAATGGCAGCGAGTATTTGAAGGCTGGTCAGCTAGTTCTGCATATTAAGTCAGAATCAAGACCTAAAAAATATGAAAAGCTTTTTAGCTGGTCTATGTTCTCTATTCTGTGGGATGCAAACTCAAGAGTCTGTCACCGTCGAAGCCCTCAGACTGAGGTTTTCAACTTGGGAGGTGGTAGTAAATATATATCTAAGAGGTGAGGAAAGCTCTCTCCCGGAAATCACGTCTCTTTCCAGAGTCTGCTCCCGGAACTACTGCTGTTTGTGGTGGGCGTCATGGCTTCTCCATGTGACTTCAAGCTCCAGGTGACTTCTTGGAGTTGGAGGGCTGGCCACATAGGCTCTCAGGACCCACAGTCCCAGTGGAGTTGCCACGGTGCGCACCATGGCATCTGGAGATGGTGTTCCTACTGATCATGGCCAGGCGACAGGGCTGGAAAGGGAGGTCATGAAGTCTGCCGGGAAGGACTGGACCCATACAATATGCTAACCCTAAAGGCGGCTGCAGGGACCAAGGAAGATCCTAATTTAGTCCCATCCATCAGCAACAAGCAAATAGTGGGCTGCATCTGTGAAGAGGACAATAGTACCATTGTCTGGTTCTAGCTGCACAAAGGCAAGGTTCAGCGATGCCTGAGCTGTGGAACCCATTACAAGTTGGTGCCCCACTAGTTGACCCACTGAGCCTCAAAATGTGCTGTGAAGTTTCTTCTTTCCAATAACGACTGCCCATTGCATTGGCTCCTTCATATATATGTGTGTGTATATATATGAAATTATATATGAAATATATATATATATATATATATATACACACACACACATTTCTTTGAAATTGCTGGTAATGAGTCACCGGAAATTATAAAATGGTTGCTCAAGGTATTAATGAACTTACAGAAATTGTCTAGAGACTTTGAAATCTTGTGTGATCTTCTTTCCTTAAATTACCAGTGTACCCCAGTGTGGAAAGGCGGTGTACACTCATTGTCATTTTATTCACACAGTGTATGCTTCGTGCTGGCAATTTGAGGATATCTACATATTTCACTATTTCCTTCAACACTGAGCTAAGCTGAAATGTGTCTGTTTGTCCAGCAACTGTTTCCCGTAAATCAGATAAGCAGTGGACAAAAACTGGCTAAATTGTCATTTAATTGAGTAAATCATCACTAATTAAACAAGAAAACGCCAGTTTACGACATGTGGATTTTCAGAGAGAAATAGAATCAAAAGCCAGGAGCAGATTCGTGCTCTGTTCCTCAGAGCTCTTGTCCAACGGGAAGGAGAGAAATGTCTGCCGGCAGACAGACCTGGCGGGAATAACTCTCTCGCTTTGTCTGCCATCGATCTGGTAGGATGTCCATCACGGTGTCTGGACGAGGCATTTTGCCAAGAATTGTTCCCCTTCCCCTTTAAGCATAACATTGGACCTTAACTCGGGGGCTGTTGTTACGTTTCTTCATGGCTGTGTCCCTGACACTGGGGACTGTCACTGCCTCTTCTTTGCCTTTAGGGATAAAACTAATCAGCTCCATACTTAGAAAGCAATACTTTGCTTTTCTTTCAGAAAACCTTGTATGGATGCTCGAAAGGTCACTGGTTTCTTTGAAAATGATACAGAAGATTTGATGGCTTCGTATCATCGTGCGACAAAATTTCAATACAGATAGCATACTAGGGACAAAGAGTGAATGGACTATGAGTGGAATGAGAATTCAATTTTCAGATCTCATAATCCTAAGTTTTATTCACCTTCTTCTTTTTTCAAAGCTTGTGTGAAATCATGACCTTCACAGACCCACCTGTCCCACCTTGCACAAATTCACGTTCTATGTTCGCCCTGGAATCTTGTGCTCTCCCGATAGGGACAATGTTGTTCTGAGTCGTTGCTGGTATGTTACTATTTCATTATGGTTTTTCTACTTCAATAAACCATTCTGAGTCACTAATCCACTTTTGTGCAATGGAGCTAAAATGCAACATGTGAGTAAAAATACAAAGGCATGTTTAATGAAGCAAGTGGTACTGTGTCAATGATTTGGAAGCCCATAAGCCAGAAGCTGGTAGTTCCTATTGACTGGGTGGTGTTCCCTCTGAAATGATCAACACAGTTTGTAGCTCATGGGAAACCTCTCAAGTCATAATATTTTTAGAACTTTATTGGCATTTCTGTGAAAAATCCTAGTTTAGCTTACACTTAAAATTTATGGCATGTATATGAACAAAATTGGTTTATAGCTTTTCCTCCGCGGGCTGCTTGATAGGCTGCTAAGGATGACCTGTGGTATGTGAGCCACACAGCTCTGTGATTTCTGCCTTTTCCATCCCAGAGATTATATCAGGATCTGCCTGTATTTTTAAAAATGTTTTGCATAGTTGGCTTTTTTACATTTAATTCTTTATTCTTGGACTTTATTTGGGCATGATGAATAGACAGGAGGATACCACCCCCTCAAAATGTTACCTTATTATCTTAGCATTATTGGTGAAATACTTTTCATTTTCTCCCCTTATTTCAAATGCCACACCTATCATACAGACTCTTAAATATCTTGGGCACAATGTCATGGGTTCCATTCATAACGGTCTTGCATCTGGATCTTTCTTTACTTTCTGTTGTGTTTATTGAGCATTCTTTTCTCACTCCTGTACCATACAACCTCATGGAAGCTTAATATGTTTTGATATTTGGTAGTGCATCCACCTAAGTTCTCTCCTATTTTAAAAATTGTATTGGCAAATTTTATTCTTTCCCGGGGGCGGGGGGTGTATGCATGACTTAGTGGGTTTTATTGTTCGTTTTTAGTTTTGATTTTTATTTGCAAGGCTTTGGAATATGTGCGGAATACTCTGAAGATATAAGATAATTTTTTTTAGTCTTTTATTTTTTATTATTTATTTATTTATTTATTTATTTATTTATTTATTTATTTAACAGAGAGAAAGTGAGAGAGCACCAGCAAGGGGACCAGAGAGGGAGAGGGAGAAGCAGGATCCCCACTGAGCAGGGAGCCTACGCGGCGCTCGATCCGAGGACCCCGAGATCATGACCTGAGCCGAAGGCAGATGCTTAACTGACTGAGCCACCCAGGTGCTCCTCTTATAGTCTTATTACTACTCACAGGAATTCTATTAAATGAAATAAAAAGCATTATCTCATTTTTGACATCTCAGGTGCTGTATGATAATGTTACCAATAGGAAACACTTTAAAAGAATCCTTTCAGATGGAGACTCTGTATTTTCCTAGTCTGGGATGCTGAACATATGGGACTCATGGGAATATCACCAATCATTATAATAGGCCAATATTGTTTCCCCAGTTGACTGTGGAAATACTGCCACAATATGCAAATTAAAAGCAATTATGATTCAGACTATATTTCTGGGATGCTAAAACTGCAATCGAAAGGTAAAAATTCAGTCAGCCAATCAGTTTCTTTGTCTCTGTGATTTTGAGCAATTTTTCACATCGTCTCCTTCCCCCCCACCCCCACCTAAATTAACGAATCAAAAAGCTCAGTTTGGGCACAACTTCCAAGTAGCACCTTATTAAAATCACACATCTAAAAGAACTTGTGGGTCTTCCCAAGCATTTACACACTCTCTGCTGGAGTGTCAGAGCAAATGTCTCCCGGATCCAGATGGTTCACGAAGCATCTTGTGATTAAGTGATCCAAAGCAAAGGACCCATTGGTGGCTTTGTATTGTTAGTAGTTAAATATGATTTGGCTTCTGTCATCAGAATTCGTAAAACAAAAACAGAGCAGGTACTGTGGTTCATACTTGTGCCAAGTTAGGTTTCTCTGTGGACTTCAAGAGGTTTTTTTTAAATGTTGTTTTATTATATTTGTAATTAGCCCTTGTGAAGAAAGACTCTTTTAGATTCTGCAGTGATGCATTGCAGATTTCATTACAACAAATATCCATGACCCCTGGTGCCTAACTGTAAACAATGATAGTTACTAGCCTCATTAGGAGACTAGCAGATGGCTTATAAAGTCCTCACTGGAGTTTAAATCCATTGGTGGCTTGCAGTGCACAAATGTTTATCTTTAAACAGTATAAAGTATGTCAGAAGGGGTCTGGGTTCCATTTTCATTAGTATTAATGTATTCTGATCCTAGGAAGAAAAATTTCTTTGATTACATTTTTGTTTGTTTGTTTGCTTGCCTACTGTATGTGAAGTGATTCTCAGAATTCTTTTTTCTGGCTTTTTACCTTTTAGAAGAACAAAAGTTTTGTCAACTCCTCACTTTTGTCTTTTACTCATTTTACAAAACTTTATCGAATTCCTACCATGAGCCGAGCTAAAACATCAGCGACGCAATGGTGAATAGTACAACATAGTAGGTGCTCAATAAATACTTACTGAAAGAAACTGAAGTTAGAAATTAGTTTTATTCTGGGGCCAATACATATGAAATTCTCAGTGATAATAGCTACTCAGATAAGATAGTAATAACAATGGTGAAACATTAATTAAGCATTTACCGTGTGTCAGCATTTATCTGTGATAAGAAATTTAGTACCTCAATTCTGTAAAGTATGATCAATCCACGGGGATGGTACTACTTTGTCATTTTACAGATAAGACTAAAGCTTAAAGATACTAATCAAGTTGCCCAAGTTCTCCCAGTGGTAGAGCCCAGATTCAAATGGAGGCAATCTGACTCTAGACCCCATACAAATTTTAATCATTATGCTTTCATTGCAACAACTTTCACATCTAGACATCCACATGCCTCAGTAGCCCATTCCTGGCCAACATCTTCACGGAGACTGCATTTCTTAGGACTTAACTGTTCAGACTTTGGAGCCTGCCTGCTTGGTTCAAGTCTTGTCTCTGCCATTTAAAGCTGTGTGACTTTGAGCAAATTACTTGACCTCACTGTGCCTTGTTTTCGTCATTTAGAAATTGGAGATAATTATAGTACCCACACCTAGCGTTGATGTGAGGATATATGCAGAGCACTTAAGATATCGTGTGGTGCATAATACATGCTGTTAGGATACAATTAGCTATCACCACTATTACCATTACCAGTGTTATTAAAGGGTCGGTCACTCCTATTTGAACTCACTGGGGCCATAGAGTGTCGCCCAGTGCTGCAACTTCTGATTTTTAAGGAGAGGATGGAAATCTAGATTTTTTTTAAAAAACATGAGCTCTCCCTATTTTAAAAATGTCAGCACCTAATGCAAATTTTCAATACTGTTGAGCGAGCCAAAGAAATTACGTCTGTGGGCCATAGTGAGCCACCCATGGCCGGGCTGTGACCTTTGATGGAGGAACAGTAGCCGAGACCCACAGAGTGAAGGCCAAAGAATGCAGACACGGGGGTGGGGAGGGCCTGAGCCACTTGGAATAGCCCAGCCACTAAGCACGTCTCTGGGGAACTTGGTCACTCAGCATGCAGTTGTATGGGCTTACCCCAGTCCCACTGGCTTGATCCCCTCTACTGTGCTTCTAGTCGGTAAGACTTCTATTAGGTACCATATTCCTTGCTTATCCTTCTTCTCTGGAAGGTGATCAGTTTGAGTCCATTCCTTAAAAACAAAGAAAAAGGAATCAAATGATGAAACAAAGTTATAAGATTTCCATTTCCAGGAACAAAGCTCCTTAAATTGTCCACGGACAAGGTTTTGCTTGGAGTGTTCGAAATTTCCTCGGAAATCCAAGGACCATATGCCGATTTCCATTCCCATGATGGTTATTCCCGAGTGCCTAGGCTCTGTCACAATATGCTGTCGTCTGTGGGACCCCACTTAACTACTTAAAAAATATATTATCGGCATTGAATTTCGTTCATCTGCCAGGTGTACCCGCCCCTGAGTCCTTGAGCCCCTGGCTGTCAGCGGTCACAGCCGAAGTCGCTCTGGCCTGAACTCTGGCCCCCAGGGCCGCCGCCGACTCCTGTTCCAGCCGTTGTAGCAGCTTCTCAGGGATGCATTCCAGCGATACAACTATCCTGAGATAGGGGTGTGGTTTGAAAAACTCAGGCATGGTTGATGACCATTCGTGTTGACTTGAAGAATTGCTTAAATAAAGGGATTCGTAGGATTAAATAAAGAACACTGTGTGGTCAGAGATGTCATGAAAGGAAACGGAATGACTGGTCGGTGCCAAGCACACTTCCCCTCCATGGTACCGTGTCCAGGGGGGCTGAAAACACTTAACCTCTCAACAGGGACAAACCATGCACAGTGGATGCCAGGCTCTCTCTTCTCTGTTAAAGAACATCACGCCCAGCACTGCCTTTTGATGTGAAATAACTTGTTCTTTTCATTCATTAATTGATTCCATTATTAATTTCCTACCATGTTCCTGGCACCGTGGGTGTGGGGGGCGGGGCGACACTGAGAATTTACCAGTGAGCAAGATACAGTCCCCGGGTGGAGAGGCAGACAAGTGAAAACACAGTGCAGTGGGGTGAGGGCTAAGAGAGGGGGAAATCAGGGGAGGCTTCGCAGAGGAAGAGGCATCCATCTCCTTTATCTAATCAGGATCTTCAAATGCTACTAGCTCAGCGGGTCCGATGAGAAGGCAGAATGGCCAACCCGGAGGTCTCCTGCAGTTGGGAGTCAGAACCCGACGGAGAGATTCCCCGAGAGGCATTATAGTGGCGCAGCCTCCTCCGTGCCCTCCCCCTCCCCAGGCCACGTCCTACCTTGGCAGCGCGGCAATGTGGCCCGTGGGTCCAGCGGCGTGCACCCGGGAGGGCACCTCACTTGCTTTCTCCCGATCACCCTCCGCTTCCATCAGTCTCACTTAGCTTTGTTCTCACGGCTGGCTCTTGCCCTGGACTCCCTTCTCTTTCCTCTTTTGCTTCCCCCTCCATGGGGGCACACACTTCACTTCCTCGGGTGGAGCGTTTCCTTCTGTTTCAGGGTCTGGGGTGGGAAGGGGTTTGCGGGACCCTGGTCCCGAATGGCTGCTCTTAGCTGCTCACGCTCTGCCATCTTCAGGAGAGGGGTGGCCTTGCAAGGGGATGCAATGGGGTTTCTCGCCCACAGGAGGAAGGGAAAACAAGCAAGCATCCCAAGAACTGAACCCGGCTGCGGGGTGAAGGACTCACTTGGAACAGGAAAGCCCTGTCTCTTGGGTATCTGCCCCGGCTTCTCTGGGTTCTGGATGTGGAAGTGAAGGGTCAGAAATAACCAGGGCATCCAGGCAGCGAAACGTCAGCAGTAACACTGTTCCGAGGGGTGAGGCTCCGTGTATAAGTCAGACTCAGAATAGGACGGTGCGCACTTGCACTCGGAGAAATGAGCGGCTATTTTGGACTAAGCCTCTTCTCAAAATAAGGAGGCCCACAGGCTGGGATTTGGAGAAAGACCACGGGTTCACGTGAAGGTATAATGTTCTGGCTTGCCAGCAAAATGCCGGGAGTGAGTGAGGATGGCGAGGGACGGAGGGACGAGTGCTCGGGAACTAATCACTTGAGTTGGAGGGAAAACAAGAATAAAAGACTTGGCATTCAATTTCCATTCCCTTGAAACGCACTGCCCTGTGGGAGCCATCCATAATTAATGATATTAGCTTGCAACAGTAGGACTATTGAGATAAGCTAATATTGATGAGCGCTCTTTCATTTTTATTGCACTTTTTCAAGTATGCCAAAAA
>CM052800.1:168310041-168395190 GCA_028533885.1 Nasua narica
CTACAGAGGGACACAATTGTGAATTGTCTCCCTGGGGAGTGTTTTCTCCTTGGGAAACTCTGACTCACCAGTCACTGTTCCCAGGGATGCCCAAACTCGGCGGCTGGTGATAATCTAGTTCAGGCAGATTTGTCACTTACCACCCACTCTCATGGAGGAAGCGTTAGCTCCTGTGCCGGAAACTCAAATTAGCTTTTGATATTTCACGTCATTTAATTTTATCTATTTCCTTATTTAAAACAACTGTGACTTTCTTCATTCTAAGCACGCATTAAAGTACATTTGCTGGCAGATGGTATCTCTTGAAACACATCATTTGAAGTCATTCTAGATGCCTCATTGTCTCCCCAAATGAGGCTGCCATTAAGCCCTACCGTTGCCATCATGAAACACCCAAAGCACCCCATCCTTGCTGTATCCCCACCAATGGGCTCAATTTAAAAACTCTGACTTTTGGGTTGATAGTACGGGGTGAGTGGGACAGACCAGAGGAAGTCTGCCATCTTTGAAAATTTCACCTGAGAGGCCTGCTTGTTCATAAAATTCTTGAGTCCTGTCCCCAATGGAGCCTGGCCTCAGAAAGAAAGAACTGTTTTGTTGGCCTCCTCACTGAGAAACCTTAGGCACAGACTAGTGCAATTTGACTGGGGAAAGAAAGTGGAGAGAAACGAGAGATTAATGTACTTCATTTCTCAGGTGTGAAGAAATTTCAGGGAGCTGTAAAGTGTGACTATGTGTATAAATTTTTATTTTCCCTTGATGTGTGATTAGGTTTACCAGCTCTGAGTAGTGAACATTTCCACACTAGCTGCTGCAGCAACACATTGTATGTTCATTTGCAGATTAGTTTTCAATCCAGCGTATCTCCAGAAAAAAGAGTAAAATCTTACGAAATGGCCCCCGATCTAGCATTTCTCCAGAAAAGAGAGTAAAATCTTAAAAAAGAACACCGAATAGCACCCATTAAACCAGAATGTGATATTTTGGACAGGAATTAAACAAGAGAGCACTCCTTGCTATAACCCACATCTCATCATTTAATTCTTCCTACAAACCCTGAAGGTGGGAATGATCCCTATTTAATAGATGAGGATACTGAGCCTTGAGAGAATACGGAGATTTCCTGAATTCTTTCAGCTGGTCCTGCTCGGAAAGGGGGGAAACTGAGGGGCAGGTCCTGGCGGGCCACGCCGTGATGCCCCCCCAGCACATTCTGTCCTCAGGCTGCGCCTACAGCAACTGGCTCTCTAAAGGAGTGAGGGCATGCATTTTCAATGTGGGTAATCTTACCCCTGAGGAGGCAAAAATTGATTCTTGGGAAGGGGCCCAACCTTATTCTCCTGATAAAGCACAAATGTACATATAGTATGGACACAGAGATAGCCAGTATACCTGTGCTTTTAAAATTTCATGGAGGGGGATGATTAGGAAAAAGTGTCTAAAAAGGCACCTTTTGGTGGGGGCAATAACGATAAAAAAATGTCTAGAACGCTGAGCAAGGGGAGGAGGTCTGAGAGTCATAGATGGCTGTGGAAGCCGCCATTGTTGGGCTTGGTGACCTGGGGCCATGATGCGGGGATGATCTGGGGCCCCAGATCCTCCTGCACCTTCTCACCCTTTCTGAACATGTAGTCCAGAGAAGGCCCAGGCCAAAGCCAGTAACAAGAGTCTGTGGCTAGATCCCAACTGCAACCTTTCCCTCTTCAACTCCTCCTTGGGAACTTCACTAGTGGATTTTTCTCCACGGGGCAAGGGCAAAGGGCTTCAAGGAGAGGAACATACCTCCTTTCCTTAAGCAGTCTGGGGACACCTGAAGTGGGAACACTCCCCACGGCAGAGATTCAAACCCTCCCATGGATCCAATTCATGGAGCCTCCAGGTCAAGGCCCCGTGTGGAACCCTCCAGATGCTCCCGTGTAATTGGCACCAAGGGTGGGGTAGGTGGAAGGCTTCTCACAAAACGAAACTCATCTTCAGGTCAACCTAAAGATTCCTCCACCAAAGTGGGATTTGAAGCTTTACTTCTGGGAGCTCGAGGGTCTACCCTCTCACTCCTCCGGGAGACTGTGGAAGTGGTTTTAATGACTGAGTTCTTTTGTGCCACTTCCTTGACAGAGAAGAACTTAAGGCAGGCCTGCTCTGGACCATGGTCCTGCTCAGCTGTCATTTAAAAAATGATGTGAGCTATAGTCTTAGGAACAGTTAAAAAAAAAAAAAGAAAGGCAAAAACCCCGAAATCTCAAGATCAGGGCCACTCTCTGTGTCTTCTCTGCCTCGTGACAGGGCACAATTGTTTTCTACCAACTTTTGTCTTTATCTTGAAGAAGGGAAAGGACTATTTAAGATGTTTGAATGAGAGATAAAGGAACGGTGGGAGGAAAACTATACATTTAGGTCACTCACTAACACGCTTAAAAGAAAATGTCTCCAGTGACCATAAATAATTGGATTTCTTACAGGGGGCACACAATGCTTCAGATAACTTCTTTCCCCTTTAGCTGGGTGTTTGATACCTGGTAGGAGGGAGTGGGGGAGAGACACTTCACAGCGGATGGAGGTAGATAAAAGGGAAAGATCTAGCAGTTGCTTTTATTACCGTGCTGTATCATTTACCTCAGCCAGGAGTCACTAACATGCCGGGTGACCCCCGAGGTCGAGGGCAAGACGAGAAGTTTACACAGCCACGCGGGGAGTTTGCTGGCTGGGGGCACACATCAAAGTGTGGCAACAAACATGAGAAGGAGATTTGTTCAGGTACGGAGATCAAGATAACAGTGCCTTCCTCGCAATATTCCAGCCCTTTGGTGGAAGGGATGCTTTACGCTTCAACATCAATTCTTTCCAAGCTTTTGAGGTTTAGTGAGATATCCTGTTTCTTTAGAAGTGAGCTCTTCCTCATAATTTATTGTTTCGCTAACGTCTTCCTCGGCACCGACTTCAAATATGAAACAGAAATCTCCCCCTTTTTCACTGCGATGAAATATACATAGCACAAAGTTTATCATTTTGATCGTTTTTAAAGATCCGGTTAAGTCCTTTTGCGTTCTTGGGCAACTGTCACCACCAATCTGTCTCCAGAACTTTCTCATCTTCCTTCACTGACACCCATACCCCTCAAAGAAAGCTCCCTCTTCCTTTCCTTCCATCACCCCCCGCGCCTGGTAGCCACTGTTCTATGTCCTGACTCCATAAACTTGACCAATCGAGGTGCCGTCCAGGGTCTCTGATTCTGTGTTGGTCTCATTTGTTTAAAATGGTAGACATGGATATTTGCGTTTGGTTTCTGATGTTGCTTCACATTACATGATGAGTAGTAGTATGACTTCAAACAATCTCAAATTTCTGCAATGATTAAGAAGAGCAGCAAATTAATGTGTCTCAGCATTAGGGAGGTAGTGGTATGATAGATAATAAGATTCTTGCACAACCACTCTTAAGGGGACATTTAATCGTGTTGTGCTAAAATGTAAAATACAACAAAGTATGTAAGACACATATGTATGAATTAAAGACTAACGTTCCAATGGATCCGTTACCCAAAAGAAAATATAGAACATTTCTTGTACTTTGGAATCCCCGTGTGTCCTTCCTCCAGCCCCTATTACTCTCCCCAGGAGTAATGGTTTGTAACCCCGGCTACACATTAGAATCACCTCATTAGAGGTTACACATTAGAATGGGGAGATATAATTAATATAATATATAATATATGTATGATATGTAATATAATACCAGGCTTGCTTCATTCATATATATATATATATATATATATATATATATATATATATATATATATATATGGCAAGCAGCTGAGGGTAAAACCCATCGTACTAAAGAGTTCTTAGGGGCACATGGGTGGCTCAGTGGGTTAAAGCGTCTGCCTTCAGCTCAGATCATGGTCTCAGGGTCCTGGGGTTGAGCCCCACATCAGGCTCTCTGCTCAGAAGGGAGCCTGCTTCCCCCTCTCTCTCTGCCTGCCTCTCTGCCTACTTGTGATCTCTCTCTGTCAAATAAATAAATAAAATCTTAAAAAAAAGAGTTCTTAACTTTAAATTTTAACCTTAAAGATCTTTTAAAATGTAGCCTCTAAAGGGCTTGCACATCCTTTGTTAGATTTCTCTCTAGGTACTTTATATTTTTGTTACTATTGTGAATGGTATTTTAACTGATTGTCATCAGTATATATCGGCTTTTGTAGATCAATATTATCCAGCAAACATGCTATATACTCTTGCTAATTATGATGATTTATCCTCAGATCACTTTGGTTTTCTATGTGGATAGTTGTATTATCTTGCAAGTAATGACACTTTTATTTCTTTATGACCACTTCTTCCATATTTTCCTGTTTTTTTTGCTTTTCTTACTGCATGGCTAGGCCTTTAAAATAGTCTTAGAGAGAAAGAACGATGTTTCTGATTTTCCAGAGAATATTTTCAGCATTTCATGATTATGTATGATGTTTTCTTAGGATTTTTCTTTTTTTTGGAGGATGTCTTTCACAGAGGCTGAGAAAGTTGTTCTTTATTTTCAACTTCCTGAATTTTTATTATGAATGGACACCGAATGTCATCAAATGATCTTTCTGCATTATTTTCATTTTCTCCTTTGAAGATTCGTTATTATGGTTAAATTATATCAATTGGCCTTGAATTCTTAGGCTCAGCCCAACAAGGATTTAATACATGGCTGCAATTGGTTTGCTTATATTTTGTTCAAAATTTTTATATCCCTGTAGGATAGACTCACAGCCTTTTTTTCTGTTCTCTGGAAGAAATGGAAATTATTTACTCCTTGACTATTTTGGTAGAACTAGAACTAGTCATTTGAGCCTACTGTTTATTTGTGATGAGACTTTCAAATTGTAGATTTATTAATGGTTGAGATTTTTTTCTAGGGATATTTATTAGTTTGTTAGAACTGCCGTAGCAAAGTAGTACAAACCGAGTGGCTTAAATAACAGAAATTTACGTTCTCATAGTCCTGGAGGCCTGAAGGCCAAGATCCAGGTGTCAGCATGTTTGGTTCCTTTGGAGGCCTCTCTTCTTGCCTTGTACATGGCCGTCTCTTCCTTGCAACTCACATCATCTTTCTTGTGTGTCTGTGTCCTAATCTGTTCTTTTTTTAGAATTATAGTTTTTTTTTCAGTTCCCATTTTATGTATGTATGTATATATGTATTTAAATAGATCTTAAAGTTTATTTTCCATAATCCCAAATTAGAAGAAATTTAGACAGTTTCTAATTTTTAGTATAAGACATTTCATAGTAATTAATATAATTGGGGGCACACGTGTAGCTATATATATTTTTAAGTTTTTATTATTGAAGTATAGTTGACTAATCCCCTCTTCTTATAAAGAGACCTGTCATGGGGAGTCTGGGTGGCTCAGTCAGTTAAGCGTCTGACTCTTGGTTTCGGCTCAGGTCCTGATCTCAGGGACGTGGGCTGGAGCCTCATCGCAGGCTCTGTGATCAGCCATCTGCTTGAAGATTCTCTCCCTCTGCTCCTCTCCTGCAACTCATACCTGCTCTCTCTCAAGTAAATAAATAAATCTTTAAAAAAAACCCCACCAATCATATTGAAATATGACCTACCCTAATGTTCTCATTTATACTTCATTATTTCTTTAAAGATTCTGTGCCCAAATACAGTCACATTTGAACATTTGTTTGGGGGAGAGAATACAATTCAGCTCGTAACAGGAATTTTTGTGTGTGATATGAGTAAAGGTCGAGTTTATTTTATTTTCCATATAGATAATTAGTTGTTCCAACACCATTTTTTGCAAAGATAACCTTTTCCCTCGTTGAATTACTTTGGCACCTTTGTAAAAAATTTATTGATCATAAATACATGTGGCTCTAATTTTGGACTCTACGTCTATAACATTGACCTAAATGTTTATCCTTATACTGAAACCACACTTCCTTAATTACAGTGGCTTTACAGGAAACCTTGTGAGCAGGTAGGTGAGTCCTCCAAATTTGTTCTTTTTCAAGATAGTTTTGGCTCTCCTAGGTCTTTTTATTTTCAGATATAACTTAGAATCAGTTTTTCAGTTTCTACGAAAGAAGATTCTGCTGGGATTGTTACTAGCATGGTATTTGATCTACAGATCAATTTGGGGAGAATTAATACCCTAACAGTATCCAATCCAGTAACCAAGTATATCGTTCCATTTATTAAGGTTTCTAATTTTTATCAGTAGTGTTTTATAGATTTTTAGTATGTATGAGTTATGTCTTGGATATATTTTGTTAAATTTATCCTTAAGTCGTTCGTGTCTCTATGCTATTATAAATACTATTATCTTAACATGTAATTTCCAGTTGCTTGTTGTGGTAGAGATATTTAATTGCTTTTGATGTGTGGAGATATCTTGTCACCCTGATACATTAACCAGTTAGTTGCAGTAACATTTTTGCAACTTTCTTAGTATGTGATTATATTACCTACAAATACAGAGAGTTTTACTTTCCCCTTTTAATCTATATGTGTTTCTTTTTAAATTCTTGTCTTATTGCACTGGTTAGGACATCCAGAAGACCGTTTAATAGAAATGGTGAGAAAAGACATCTGAGAGAGGGCATCTTTGCCTGGTTCCTGAAAAGGAGGAAAGCCTTCAGTCTTTCACCATTAAGTATATTAGTCGAAATGCTTTTGTAGATACTGGGCCACATAAATAGAATGGTCCATTCCACCAATTTCACTGTGGAGGATTTTATTGAGCCTTCTTCGTGGTTGTACAAAATGATGCTCAAATTAATAGTAAGTGTACACAATCTTCATTTCAAAGTGAGGTTATGACATTCTTTTTTTTAATAAATATTTTATTTTATTTTTTAAAGTAAGCTCTACTTTCAACATGGGCCTCAAATTCACAACCCTGAAATCAAGAGTCCCAAGGTTCACCAAATGAGCCAGCCAGATGCCCCGAGGGTATGACATTCTTATAGAATATTTTCATAAACCTCATTTGTTCTTAGGTTCTAGAACTACTCTGATATCCTGTTATATCAAGACCTCTGAACTGAGAGGATCCCAACTGAACATCAAGGGAAAGATTCCGAAGTTTAGAGTGGGCCAAGCTGGTGAATAGCACTAGTACAAAATTATTAGGTCTCGGTCTGCCGTACTTTGGTCTACATATTTACTCAGTTTTTAGTTTTCTCTTCTCAGGGTTAATTATTAATTTAATAATGGGTTTCTGATGTGACTAACTACCAGTTAAAGAGAACGATCTTTGCGCTTCACGAATTTTTATGGACCTGCCTTTCACATTATTCCATTCCAGACCAGATCCGGGTTTTAAAAAACAATTTTTAGTGTTGATTAGACCTTATAAAAATGGTTTCTTATCCAAATTTCCCTTTAATCCTTGAAAGAAAAAAACCAATAAGGCTTTAAGATACATGACTTTTCCAATTATTCTTCATTTATTGTGGAAATTAGATTGAGTTTGGTCTTTAGCCAGAATATATATAAAATATGTCGAGTGGATACAGTATCATTTACCTTTAAGGTACTTATAGATCCTGGTTAGAGAAAATAACTGGCCTTACTGAGTCTTACACAGAAGAGCAAATTATTAAATTATTGCTTGCCAGGGTCCTTCTTTCATACCTTTTCCGGAGGAAAATTGTCAATTCAGAATTTCTCTATGGGTCTCAGAGGCTAGTAACTTATTGAATGCAGAAAATGTCTTGTTTTAAACTTACATGCAAGTGAAAAATCACCTCTTAAGAAGTCTCTAGTGTGATATAATGAGCAGCTTACGCGATCGCTGTAGGTAGATTTAACCATATTTATGGGGATGCCGTGACATACATTCTTGGGCTTCTCCACATGTCTTCAAGAATTTTCTTCTGAGGGCCATTCCTGGGGCTTTCTGTTTAGATGAAAGGAAGGATGACAATTGCCCTTCGCTGACAGCCCGAATTATTTGAGTTTCAGTCTAAAATTTAGTCTAAAAAGCAAAATGTGCCAGCTTCTCACCTGAGCATTGGAAAAGACTCGAAGGCACGGAGAATTTTGGGGAATTGAGGAACTGTATCTGTAGATCATTGCCTGAGGTCATTGCAGGGAAACTGAGAATTTGGTTTTCCCTTGATAACTTTGACATTGTTGGTGCTATAGATATTTGGCAGAATTCCACCGTCTCTGATATCTGATAGTGAAATCATAATTCGAAGTTACTATTAGTTTATTTTTTAAATTATTTTTTTATTTTATATATGTAAATATATATATAATATATACTTAGATAAATATATAAATATATTTATTTTTATATGTCTATATATAATATATAATAATACATATATTTAATATATATTTTTTAAAATATATATATTTTAAGATTTTATTTTTAAGTAATCTCCACATGCAGTCTGGGGCTGGAATTCCCAACCCTGAGATCAAGAGTCATGTGGTCTACCACTGAGCCAGCCAGGTGCCCCAAGGGTACTGTTTGTTTAGAGCATACAGGAAAAGGAGGCAAGATGAATTTTTGCCATATTTCTGATTTGCAACCGTAGAGCTCTAAGGTGAAACCGTACAATCAGGCATTCATTTATGGGAAAACATGGATCTAGCAGAAGCTAATCCCTCTGTAATGTCACCTTTCCCCTCCCATAGAATATTAATATTAGGAAATATGGTTGCTTGTGGCTTTATATTGGATTCTGTCTAAGCCTTTTCTGATCCATAAACAAATAAAACGGATTTTAGGACTGTAAGGCAATTTTAGCAATCCTGGAAACTTTCTAGTAGTAAGAACACACATTTGAAAGTACCCAGCCTTCTTGTCTATGCTCAGATATATTTAAAACAGTCCTCCCTGAAAATCTCAGATGGTTTCAAAATGCCTCTGGGCCTATGCCAAATGCTAGTGGGAAAACAGGAGGTTCTTTCACTTTTATATGATAGAAAAAAACCCCCAAACATTAGGACTTCTCGTCAAGGGAAACTTGCCAAGTGTGCAGGTGTCACAGGAATTAGCTCAGGAAGCTTTGCGTGCATAGACCAAATCTGCCCGTGGACGCACAGAATTAAATAAAACAGTAAAAGAAGAAATACTGAGAACTAGAATCAATATTTACTTAACAAAGTAGATATGCGTGGAAAAATTATCTTTGGTCTTGTTGTCACAATAAGAGTGACAGCTGCTCACTTTTGGTTCTGTGGGAGAACAGATCACAGGGTTGCAAATATGAAGGAAATGTGCTTCCCTGAGACGTGTACGCACGCTAGGGTAGAAGACTGAAAGGGAACAGAGGGTGTCTGGGGCCAGCCAGGCAGGTCCTTTGTCTTGTTGAGCAGCTGCTTCAAATCCTCCTGGCTTCCGAGGTGAATTTTCCTGCTGATTCATGAATATCGGAAGCCGTGGCTTCAGGTGAGGGGTCTGTCTCTTCAAGCTACACATTAGAAGATGTCAGAAAAACAACTTTCATCCCCTTGTGATTCTAGAAATTACTACCTCCGTTAGTGTCCTATTACCTGCGGCAGCAAAGGACACAGAACACGTAGTGGCTCAAGCAAGATAGCAATTCAAGTTGCAGGGCACGTGTCCTGGGGTGACAAGTGACTCCCTTCCATATGCATGTCGCTCAAGAACTGACAGCAGCTCTACCATCTTCAGTAAATGACGTAGTAAAATCACATCCAAGGTGAGTATGGACATCGCCATCTTGGCTGGCAGAACTGTGGAATGAAAAGTCCACGGTTAGAGATCTTCCCTTAGGCAAGTGAGAAGCAAATTGTCCTCGTTCCTTCTGATCTCGTTTCTGTAGCAAGAGCTGAGTCACTTGCACACACTGAACGGCAGAAGGCTGGAAAAGGCCAGCCCTAGCTCACACGGTCTCTTCAAAGTCTCTACGCTACATCTTAGGTCTGTGTATGGAAGGTTTTTAATGGAATTCTGCCTCTAAAACCGTGGCTGTCTCACCCCACTTCCACAGTTATATACATGTGCACACGCTAGTGGAAACACCAGATCTCTGGATCACAGAAAAACGCTGTTTGTTTACTTACAGAATATGTTTACTTACAGCTCCAGTTCTTAGGAAATGCTTTCTAAAGTATTTAAGGGAAAAAAAGTCATGATGTCTGCAGTAACTTTTTTTGGTAACAGTTTTATGAGATACAATTCACCCATTTAAAATAGTTGGCTGGCTCAGTCAGTAGAGCATGTGACTCTTAATCTCAGGGTTGGGAGTTCAAGCCCCACATTGGAGATGGAGCCTACTTAAAATAAAAAAAAGATAAAAAAATAAAATTCACAATTCAGTGTTTTTTTGTATGTTCACCAAGTTATGTGATCATCAAGACAACCCATTTTAGGAGATTTTCATCACCTCCAAAAGAAAGCCATTAGCCCTCACACCCTAATCTCCACATCCCCTCTAGCTCTGGGCAACTACTAATCCACTTTTTGTCAGATCTACTTTTGATAGATGTCAGATAGGTAGATAGATAGATACAACCAACATGGAAAAATGTTAATAACTGGTGAATGTAAGTGAAAGATACATAGGGGCGCCTGGGTGGCTCAGTGGGTTAAAGCCTCTGCCTTCAGCTCAGGTCATGATCCCAGGGCCCTGGGATCGAGTCCCGCATCGGACTCTCTGCTCTGCAGGGAGCCCGGTTCCCCCTCTCTCTCCACCTGCCTCTCTGCCTACTTGTGATCTTTCTCTCTCTCTCTCTGTCAAATAAATAAATAAAATCTTCAAAAAAAAAAAAAGAAAGATATATAGGTGTTCATTGAACTGTTCTTGTAAATATTTTCTAAGTTTGAAGTTTTTCAAAATAAAAGTTGAGGAGTTGTAAATCATCAAATTCAAAGAATAAAAAAGAACATTCATAAAATTAATTGAGAGATAAGAAAAGAATTTGACAAAAGTCAAGATCCATTTTAGGACTTAAAAAATTTAGCAGGAAGTCAAAAGATTGATACATCAGATAACTAATAATAACAATTTCTGTTCATCAAAAAATCTTACTAAAAGAGTTTAAAAGGCTCGAGATATCCAGAAAAGCTACAAAATATATATACAATCATACAACAAACTAAGGAATTGTTTCTGGAATTTACACAGGAATCCTATAACCTAAGAAAAAGTTAGATGATGTATTGGAAAAGTGAACAATAGTTTTGAGTAATAGTTTTATTCAGAAAAGCGGATATTTAAGGGGCCAATAAACATAAGAAAACAACCTCATTAGTTGTTTGCAACCTCATTGGTTGAAATGCAATTTGAAACCACAGTGGGACACAATTATAATCCACCAAAATGGTCAAATGAAAAAGCTGACACCAGCAGGGGATGGTGAGGGATATCTGACGGTGGTGTGACTTGGTCCAACCTCTTTGGAAGACAAGCATTCAACATAAAGTTGACTATATCGATACATACTGTAGTACCAATTTCCCTCTGATGTATGTTCAATAACGAAAATTCAACCGAGGAAATTTAAAAGATCTAATCGGCTTTACTAGGTGATTCATGGATCAGGCAGCATCCTGTCTAGCAAGTAAAAGTCTACAGAAAAGGAAAGGATTTTAGAAGTAGCAAGGGAGTGGAAAAAAAAATTATTAGCTAAGAATCCATTGTTTTAGGCAAGGTTGTCTTCCCAAGGGTCTGTTAGTAAATTTCTTAGTGCTGACCAAGCAGGTCCCATGGTGACTGGTTAAAAGTTGCATTTTTGGTGGTGGCAGTGGTGTGGGGGGACTAAAACCACAGTTTGGTTAAGTGGTAAGTCTTGGTTTACTGACTCGGGGCTTTAACGGATGCTATTTGGGGCCCATGGTTCTCATTTTAACAGATATAGACCCAACAGAAAAAGCAGACTCCTATGTATCAAAATACGTTAACAATAATATCATAGTATTCATCAGCCAAACTAGAAACAATGAGAAAACCCATCAGCAAGAACACGGATAAATAAATTGTGGCCCTACTCTATATGATGGAATGCTATCAGTGATGAAAATGAGCATACTATTGTCCTAATAGCCATGCGGATTCAGCTCAGACATACTGCTGAGTGAAAGAAGCCGAACTCAAAATAATCTATTGGTCTACTTAGGCGTCTAGTGTCTGCGAATAGACATGAGTCCATTGAGAAGTTCAAGTGTAGACAAAACGGATTTATGGTGTTAGAGGTCAGCGTGGTTGGTAACTTTGGGGTAGAGAGAAGGGATAATGACTGAATGAAGGCAGGCTAAGGGGGTTCTGGGGATCTCCTCATCCTTTACTGGGTGGAAGTTCCAGAGTTGTCATCACTTGGTTTTCATTTGTCAAGATAAACGCATGGGATTTGTACCCTTTTCTATTTAACGCACATGGCCATACTCCTGTGTACTTTCCATGCTCTACAGCAACAAGTGTGGTGTTTTAAAGCTGAGACTGAGGAACCGAGCAGGGTCTCAGCCGAAGGATGCATATCATTGTCACTATCAGTGCCCGAGCCTCTACTGATTTCTACCCGTCATAGCTGCTTAACAATTTTTTAAGGTGTTTTTGTTAGTTTTTGTTTTAATTTCCCTGGGAGTGAGCAAACTCTTAAAAGGTTGAATCTGCCTATCTAGAGCTCTGAGATGATGACGAGTGTCACAGGTCCTCACTTCTGCGTTCATTGCAGACACGGCGATCATTGGGAAGTATCTCAGAGGAGGTTTCTTTATCCTCACTCTTGTTTTTTGAACTCTGGGTCACTTTTCAAATTTGCAAGTGGCTGCTAGGCACATATGAGCATTAAGTACATTAACATTCCTCAGAACAAATGTCAGAGCGAATACAAAACCTGTCCCCTTACCTAGAGCATATGGTTTTAACAACAACAGTGCTAATTTTTCATGTACCAGAGATGAACAGTTTGGCTTGTGCCTTTTTTTTTTTTTTTATGAATTCAATCTGTTCCTGGTCCCAAGCATGTAGTATGTCTCTTTCTTTCTGAATGGCTCTCAAAAGCGAGATGACAATCTGTGGGTATTTCCTTCTACCACCGAGGGTACTAATCTTTTGGAAGACTTGGGAGCAGATGAAAGTATGTGTTTCTTGGAATGGAAATTACTGATGGGTAGAATCCCATTACAGTGAGCTTCTCTGGCATTTTCTATTAAGCAATTCACCCTTGTCCGAGTGGAAAGGCTTCCTGCCACCTCCTGAAGGGAAATAAGGCGATGTGGATTTTTATGTACTTCAGAAAAACAAATATTTTGTATTCGCGGCTTTGTAAAATGTCAGGTAAATGCATCCTTTTGGCCAAAGAGGGTGGTTTTCTACATTAAAGGCTCAGGCCGTATGTGTGTGTGTGTGTGTGTGTGTGTCCCCTATCCTGTGGCTGTATAGAAATGCAACCATCAATAAAAGGTGTATTTGTTTCATTAATTTGTTTTACAAACTATTTTAAAATGTAGTTAATCTAATCTAATTTTTAACCTAGCAGATGCTACATGCCATAAGGCTGCATGAAAAAATGCTATAAATGGTGTAATAACTAATTAAAAAAATTTTTTTAAGGATTTTATTTATTTATTTATTTATTTGACCTGAGCCAAAGGCAGAGGCCTTAACCCACTGAGCCACCCAGGCGTCCCAGTCTTTGACATTTTTTTTTTCACTGCTAACATTTAAGATTCTTCTTTCACAACATCTTTTGCAATGGCTTCTTGTTTCCCCAATGCTGCCAGCCTAGCTGATATTTAGATTCTTGCAATAACCTCCTAACTAGTTTTCCTAAGTTCAACATCTACTTTTTCTAATATCTGACCTTTATATTGCTCTTGGGCAGTTTTTCCTAAAATTCCCCTTCCATCACGCCTTTACTGTGGCCAAAATTTTCAGTGATGCCCCATCATCACGAGGAGCAATCTCAAAATTCATTTGACCATGTACATATCAGTACAAGTATTTTGAGCATGCATCTTTAATATATGTGTGTTTATTTTAAAATTCGACATGTGTGCTCTTCTCTATCCATATAGTTAAGATTTTTTAAAAAATATTTTATTTATTTTTTGAAAGAGAGAGAGAGAGGGAGAGAGCACAAGTCAGTGGAGAGACAGAGGGAGAGAGAGAGAGGAGAGAGGAAGCCTGATGTGGGGCTTGATTGCAGGACCCTGGGATTATGACCTGAGCTGAAGGTAGATGCTTAACAGACTGAGCCACCCAGGTGCCCTTCTAATCATATATTTCATACACAATACTAATGAAACTTAACTTTTAAATTTTTTAGAAAAAAATAATTATAAGTAAGAGTTCCAATATATTTCTTCTGGCATCCCAAAAGATCATTTAAGGTGATTCTTTTTGGGTGACGGTGTTTAGGGAGAATAGAAAAAAATCAGAAATGGGGCAGTAGAGTGCTGTCCCACATCTGTGGTGCTGAACTGTTATCGTACACTACCACGTGATTGTTTCTCCTGACCTTTGGATCCTGGAGATTCCTGTCTAACCTTTCCTCACATTTACGAAACAAAAGGGAGAGCACTGGTGTTACCTGTAAATGATGAATCACTAAATTCTACACCTGAAACCAATTTTACCATATGTGTTAACTAACTAGAATTTAAAGAAACCCTTGAAATAAAAAAAATGGGGGAGGGGGTTGGGGAATGTTATGGACTACAATCCCAACGGGATTTCTGGCTCCTAAAATGGAGTTCTAGAGAAATTGGGATTCTCTGTCCTTCATGCTGAGGGAACAAAGTATCTCTTTCCCTCAGAAAGAAACAGACTGACAATGAAAAAAATGGAGGGTTTAAGTAAGTCTCCGTGCTAGCTGAATGATTTCATTTTTCCATTATAGAACATAGTCAAGGAAACTGTTAAAAGAAGATTCTAATCCTCATGTTTTCATAATTTTACAGCTTCATAACCAAAAATAATTGGTAACAAGAGAAAGAATTGCTGTTGAAGGCTGTTCAGTACAATGAAGTTGTACAGTGAGGTTCAGGAATATGAATGTTAGCAGGTACATGAAGACTTTGCGACTGTTGGCTATTAGAAGCAAGACTAAATTTCTGCCTTGAGGAAGATTCTGATGATCTATAAAATGTCAACTGATCTTGTCACAAATTAGTGGTTCATATGAACCTCATAAAGATTATAGAAGCTGCAGCACTTGTATAAATGATGAAAGAATATTTCCTCTCAAAATCTCCAGCTAGCTACATTTCAGCTGGATGCAAATTAGAAACCGTGAGACCTAGAGTGTCAGAAAATAGTTAGGTTTCTCATGTAAGTAAAAATGCATTGAGAATTCAGAACAACATCTGTTATTAATGGTTCTACCATAATGCCATTAGAGAATTTACAATTATTAGGGCAACTTTCTGTAGACCATTTGAAAATTTACGTTTTCCTTTCCACGGCAACAGATGTGGGGTCACGTGATGCTCAGAAAAATGGATGTTTCATTGTGAGTATCACCACCAGTGTTCGATTTCGATGTCAACCGTAATACTTGAATGACCCAATGCCCTGAAACTCTTTGATACAAGTTGTTAACACAGATTTCCATTTAATAAATGTTTGTTTGCAAGTATTACTTGCGGGGCCATGTGGATATAGAGATTTAAAAGAGAGCTTGACACTTAGGAATTTCACAATCCAGTGAAGGACACAGACAAGAAGATAGATGAGTATGGCTGTATTATGTTGCCTGATCGCTGTATGAACGGAGTAGTGTGTCAGCACACAAGGAGATACCTAATTAGACCGGGACAGTCTTCCTAGTTGAGATGTTGCTTGAGCTCACTCTCTCAGGGACAGGAGGAGTCAACGAGGCAAGCAAATGGAAGAAAGTCACTCCAGGAAAAGACAGCAAGCAGTGTGTGCAAAGGCAAAGAGGTGTAAGGTGACAGAGAGCAAGATTTGGAAATCAAATGCAGTTCACAGTCGTGGTGTAGTGGGTAAGAATAGGTGAAAGGTAAGATCAGAAAACACCTTGTAGATTATTCTAGGGGGTATGAATGTTCTCCTGAGAGTAAAGGGGAGGTATTCATATGACTCACCCATGTGTGCAATTTAAGAAACAAAACAAGTGAACAAAGAAAAAAGAGACAAATCAAGAAACAGACTCTTAATTATAGAGAACTGATAGTTACCGGAGAGAGGGTGGGTGGGGGGATGGGTGAAGTGAGTGATGGGTTTCAAGGAGGGCACTTGTCAGGATGAACACTGGATGTTGTATGGAAATGCTGAATTACTATACTGCACACCTGAAACTAATACATAACACCGTATGTTAACTGGGATTAAAATAAAAAACTAAAAAAAAAAAAAAAAAAAAAAGAAGAGGTATTAAAAGATTTTGAACAGTGAAGGGATATGATATTATGTGCATATTAAGAAAATCCTTCTGAAGATAATATAAGAAGTAGATTCACAAATTGTCCCTAAAAGAGGGAGAAAATTTTGGAATTATTATATTGGATATTGGAAAAATTTAGAATTATTATAGAGATATTGAGTCATCAATCAAGTTATCAAAAGTGAAGATGGAGGAGCTCTTGGGTCAGTTAAGCCTCTGCCTTCGGCTCAGGTTGTGATCCCAGGGTCCTGGGATCGAGCCCCGCATCGGGCTCCCTGCTCAGTGGGGAGCCTGTTTCTCTCGCTGCCTGCTTGTGCTCTCTGGCTCTCTCTCTCTCTCTCTCTCTGTCAAATAAATAAATAAAATCTTTTTAAAAATGAAGATAGAGATTACAGAGAGACACTTAAAAGATATTTAGGCTATAGTTGCAATGGGAGATATTAAACAATTAATTTTAAGGCAAGAGAGATAAAGAAGTCTTAGATAACCCCTGATGTTTGACGTTGGGAATAGGATAGCATCTGCTGAGCGAGGGAATGTAGAAGGAGCAAGGTATTTGGGAGAACGGTTGAATGAATTCTGGACACGCTTGAGGCCCATGGATCACAGACCAGGAAGAAAAAAGGTCCTTGATTCTGAAGTTCTGAAGAGCAATGTGGAATCAGAGAAGGTATATGGAAGCCATCTTCAGTGGGTGAAAAGGCACGAGTGGGATCCCCAGAGAGAGTGTAGAGTGAGGAGACAACTTGGGCAAAGTCTCCGGGGAAAGGTAGCATTTAAACAGGGATTGGAGGAATAGGAACCATCAAAGAAGAATACGCTCAAGTAGACAGAGTGGTTAGAAGAAAAGAAACAGATGGGTGTCATGGAAGCCAATGGAGAAGAAAAGAAACAGATGGGTGTCATGGAAGCCAATGGAGGAGGAGTCTTTAAAAAGGGAGACAATCAAGAGTGAAGAGGAAGACCAAAGAAATCTGTACCATACTTTCGTCATTTTTGGACAAATCTAAATTTTCTTATGTATATGAACATAAATATTTGCTTATTTAGATTTTATTTATTTTAGCTACTAAATTAAAAAATACATAAGCTTAAATAAATTCCAAAAAATATACATAGTCATATTTTGTAGCTATTACAACTAACGATTATGGCCAGCGGTATCAAAATACATCTGTATTCTTCCGGAAATGCCAGAGGCATTTTTTTCCTGTTGTGCTTGAAGCAAGGCCTAGAACCATATAAAGCAACTATTCCTGAGATTCCCTAGTGTGAAATTTTGTTATAGAAATGAACTCTAATATATGACTGAATGGATTCTTTTGAGAGTTACTTTATAATGCTATAACTACTTGTACTCATAGGTTCAGTCATTCAGGTTTTTATATTTGTCATAATGTCAGAAATTACCCTGAGGTGTCCAGAGAGTAGACATACTTTGAATATGATGGAAACATATCCAGAGTTCTCAACACTGTCACATAAACATTGAACCTAAATAATTGAATGAGAAAAATACATTTAAAAAGGTTTCTTCCATAAGGTAAGGTCACCACAGTTTATAATAGCCTCAAAAAGAAGGCTGAATCTAAATCTGGGATACAGGGTCTTTCAGGGCAAAAAGACAAGTTAATTGAAACTCAGAAAATAACTTTTCAGGTGTGTTCACATACGTGTGTGTGTGTGTGTGTGTGCACGCCCGCATGTGTGCATGCATGTGTTGGTTTTATGGGATGTCTGCCCAATGACTAACTAGAGTCCTAACTTTTGGCCTTGCCTAGCATAGGCTGAAATGATAAAGGATGGAAGATTCTGTTCTGTGTTATTATGACATAGGAAATGAGCTAAGGAAAAATTGTTATTGCAGAAGAAAGAAAGGATGACTAAGGAGCAAATTCCTTGAGAAAGGAATGGGAGAAAACACATGGGAAGATTAGCCTTTGATAAGAAAGGAAGCATTTCTTCAGTTGCTGAAGGAAGGGAAAGAGAACAGCACAGATGCAGGTAAGTTTGTAAATCTGATGGTGGGAGGGTAAGCAAGTAATCATCCGATAGCTCCTACTTTCTTAACCAAGTATAAGGTAAGATGGTGAAAGATTTGAGCGGGCAACAGGGAAGGGTGGGAGGTTTACAAGGAGAGAAAAAATGGTTCTCCTGGAAACGGGGACGGTAATCTTATTAGCAAAAAAGACATTGGTGTGGTAGGTTGCAATGAGAGCCATCTGGGGTGTGGGATCACAAATTCTAAAGAAAAGCCAATTTTCCCAGTTGTGTGTATCTGGCAAAGTTCAACCGCCAGGGGGCAGTCTTGGGACAGGTGGGCATTTGGATCTATTCAGACAAATGTGGAAGGAGAGAGAAGTTAGGTAAATACAGGGATGGGCCATAGGGTGTAATCAGCAGAAGAAATATGAAGAAAGGAAAGGGCAGATGCAGATGGAGAAGTCGATGGATTTTATGTCATGATAACTGTGAAATATGGTGGAAGTTCTTGGTCAAGTGTCACAGGCGAGAGGTTGAAGTTAGTGTATGTAATGTTTTGAAGGTGATACAAGTTTTGGTGATGTGTATACAATCATGCAAGAGAATGACAGTACTGGAGTGGAGGAAAAGGCCATTCTTTGGCCATAGGAAGCCAAGGAAGTGAGGGGCCAGGGTGTTCAGCGGGTCATCCATGTAGACATGGAGGCTGTCAAGAAAGATGATGAAGGTCAGGGGAGAGGGACATATAAAGGAGGGAGACCAGCTTTGCTAATGACAGCATTCGGTGGAGGAGAGAGTGGTGCCAACAGTTGCTGTGTGTCTCAAGGGAGGGGGAATGACGGTCTCGAGTTCGAGATAGTCCCCTTGTACATAGGAGTTCAAGGTCAGTTCAAGGTTTCAGTGACAGGCAGGAAATTGCATGAGAGCCTGCAAGAAGGGCCTTAAGATGGGGGGAGAGTTTTGCTTATCACAGAATGAGGGTTCCAGAAAGCCAAGTGCATCATACACAAGTAATATGTTTTTTTTATATTGTTAATGTTTTTGCTAATTAAAAAGAAATAAATTCTCATTAAAGAAAAAATTTAAACTATACAAAAGTATCAAAAAGACAGTAAAAATAATCAGTAATCTGACTCTTGGTGATAATCACTTTTAAATATTTTGTGTATATCCTTCCAGTCTTCTTTTCTTCCTACTTTGTGCACACATGTATGTGTGTGCATGCATTCAATACCCAAACTGACGTCACATAGTGTGTATGATTTTGTGTCCTAAAATCAATATAGCAGAGTGCTTAAATATGTGGGCTCTGGAGTCAATCAACCTAAGTTCAAATGCAGGCTCTGCCATTTATTAGCTGGGTGATCTTAGCCAAGATTTTTAAATCTATGACTCAGTCACCACACTCTTAAGTGGCGATAATAGTAAATTAAATTTACCACCAGTTCATATGAGGATTAAATGAGATCATGTATATATAGCAACTTACCACAATGTCACACACAGTGTAAGTACTCAAGAAATTTTCTCTTTTCTTTAAGATATGATGAAAATTTCTCATTCTATTAAATATTCTTCGAATACCAGATTCGTTCCCATTAGTATCCCTTATATTATGTACTCTGTCCGTCCCTTTTGATCACAGTATAATGTAGAAACTAAGGCAGCATAGAATAATGGCAGGCTCCAAAGTCAAAACGCTTGGGTTTAATTTCTGGCTCTGCTACTGACCGGAGAAAAGGGGGAACTCTGGTCGGCCAGTGGACAAAATATATTTCAAGATTCCAAATGGTGCAAACACAGTAAAACTTGTATGGTAATAACTAGTATGTCATTTTTTTTTTTTTTAAGTAAGACTGCTGAACCAAAGAAAAAGGTCAACCACTTCAAGAGAACATGTAATTTGATTGTAAAGTAATGAGACAGACCCCACAACAATCAATCTTATTGTTTTTGAGTCACACCTATAGTGTTTAGTCTCTTCCGGAAATAGGAAGCTTTGGTGAGCCCAAAGATTATGTCACTTTATGATGAATAAAAGCACACACATATCTATTAATATTCTCTTTGCCTTTGAGCTTTGATGCTAAAAATATGACCTAGCATATGTCACACTGGTTTTCATGTGATCACCAAACTCATTATTTTCACCGATATAATCTTCTATTTGATGACTCGAGTGCTAATGAATTCCATACAATATCTGTTATTGTCAGAGAAAAATCCTGGTAGAATCTTCATCATTATCTCAGTTGATGATGCAGGTCTGAATTCAAAAATGAAATTCAAATTCTTTTGAAGCCGTGTGAGATCTGTTTGCTTCACCTTCTGTTCCATGCATGAAGCAATTAGCTTTGGCTATATCAATATAATACTTTCCCATAACAGCTTACAAAAAATTGAGAAGAAAAATTATTCCCACTTTTTCAAACAAACTTTGGAAAATCCTAAGATTGTTGACCCGGGAGTATCGAAAATGGTGGAAGGCAGAATCTGGCCACGAACAATGCAACAGAGATATTTGAAATTGTTACCTGTCAGCCAATTGTTGGTGCTAAATTGGGGGGCGGGGAGTACATTATGATCTATCTCTTGATGGAAAAGATTGGTGCCTAATAATGAAGGCTGTGGCTACAGGAGGTGAGGGATTGGAATGGATTTTTCACATTATGTGGACAATGGTTTATAATAATCTGTAGTAGTAAAGACATCATTGGTAATGATAGACTACATCATTGGTAATGATAGACTACAAAATGATAGTCCATATTAATGGACCTACAATAGCTAATTGAGGTTCATTGCATTAACTAAAATAAAGGTATGTCTCCAGGTGGTGGGAGTAGCAAACACACAGGAGAGTGAGCATCAAGTGTGAGCATCAAGAGTGAGCACAAGACGGAGCCCCAGGGGGCCAGGGCCCCCAGACGGGTATTCCTTGCTGGGGGACTTGAGGGGGGTGTAGGGGGGCAGAGAGGGCCTGCTGACAGAGCTCTTCTCTGCAGAGCCCCCTCTGGAGAGTTTAAATGCCCTCACAATAGTGGTCACTGTACATTTTGTTGACCCTCAGATTTATGATATTTATCTATGAGGTTTTTTTCCTTTTTCTCCCTTTCAAAAATAATCAGTCGTTGTGTATTTTTTGGTTTCACCTATTTCTTCTACTGTCACAATAGAAGAGGTAGGCTTTACACCCCTCGTACGCAGACTACGGATAATGACTTGTATTTGGATAAATATCAGACGACTGTTTGCCCACAGAACCCATGTCAGGTGTTCAGTAAATGTATGTGATGCTTATGCTTTTCAAAGCACATATGCTTTTCCACATCTTGTCTGAGCCTCAGAACAGCCCTGTGAAGAAAGCAGGGCAAATATTTATGTCATTTTTCAAGAGAAGAAATTGGAACAGAAATGGAGAAATGGGAACAGGTTCCCAGAGTTCTTAGGAGTGGGGCTAGAATGTGAGCCTTGCTGACTACTCTTTTGCCAGCTTCTCCTCGTTCTGAGGCATCCAAAACACGTCAGCAAGAATTGGAGGCACATCACCCTCTCCCAGACATCACCAGGTCTTACTTGCTTCCGGAAGAAGATTCACACAATGGGCTTTGAGTCTTCACAGCAGAAGTTCTTAACCACGAGTCCATGGATGGCGACGAGGCTTACAGATGAGCTTCTGAGAACGCTCCAAACTGTATGCAAACTGTCTATTTCTGTGCGTATTTTCAGAGTTACCAGCGGATTCTCAAAGGGCTCATCAAATCAGCCATTGTCGGAGTCAATCTTGCACCTGAATCTGTTGACGGTTTCCAGACTTCTAGTCTTTTCTTCAGCAGAAGATGCAGGTGATTAGTGAAGTCCCATTATTTCAAATACATGAGTTGTTTCTCAATGCCTCAAGCTTATTAAGATAAACACAGAAGAACCTCCTAGTGAACAGGAATTTGGAGATAAATAAAGCCAGGGCTTGGCTTCCTAGAGGTTTGGTGGGAGTTACTGTGTCTGATGGATGAATCAGGTCTCCAGGGAGAGGCTCACATCAGTCAGTATTAGTGCTTCTCAAAGTTCACAAGACGCTTCTAGGGAGCCCGCTGAAGCTCCAGTTTCTGAGTGGGCATCCAGACCCACTGATGGAGAACTTCATGTGACTTATCGTGCAGGTAAGTGTGCTTAGCACACTCGTGTAAGCACCCTCCAGGACAGCCCACTCAACACGGCCCGCTTCCCCGGAAAGACCCCTCCCAGGGACGATTCCCTTCTGTGTCTATGAAGGTGCTACTGGTTTTGCCTGTTTTTTAATTTTCTCCAACTTGAACGAGAGACTATTACTTGGGGTTTGGTAGCATCAGATGATAGAAGTTATTTTAATAGAGATAACCTCATTTACTCTAAGAATTGCTGGCACGGGGACTTGGGAAGGCAAAAAGGGAAACCAAGGCAGCGCGTGGGTAGCAACCAACCCAGGATGTGATTACCACGTCTAGGACTGGGGGAGCGAAGAAAACAAGTGGGGATTATTACCATCTAGAAGACCACGGGGCGGGGTGCCGTGGAGTGAAGCTCACACTTTTTAAAAATAATTAATTAATTAATTAATTATTTTGTTTATTTGAAGCTCACACTTCTGAGGCGACACAGTGCTGCTCTCTTACGAATTAAAACCAGAAAGTGGAAACCCTTGACGAAGCAGTGGGGAGCAGGTCCCTGTTCTCTTCCAGCCTGGCAGGACCCCTCTAGTGCCCCCTGGTGGCGGAGCCTGGCGGGGAGCCAGCTCTCGGAGCACAAACAGGGTTCCGAATCCCGGAATCCCTGTCCCAGCCCCAGTCCCAGCCCCAGGAGCAGAGAATGGAAGGATGGGCTTGAAGCTGAAAGCCAACAGCTAGATAACCTGCAGAGATCCTTCAGCTCAAGGTCATGTTTGTGAGATCCATCCATGTTACGGGCATCGATTGCACATTGTGGTGCAATAGAACTCTTTCATTGTCTAAAACGAAAACTCTGTATCCATTAAACACCAACCCACTCCCCTTTCCACCCAGCTCTTGGCAACCACCTTTCTACTGTTTCTGTGGTTTAGACAACTCTAGATACTTCATATGAATGGAATCATCCAGTATCTGTCCTTTTGCAACTGACTGATTTCAGCCTAATGTCCCAGAAGTTCCTAATTCTAATTAAGTGCGATGTATCACTTTCTCTTTATGGTTAGTACTCTGCATGTCTTGTTTCAGACATTTTTTTTTTCCTAACACAGGGTTATGAAGGTATTATCTTAAATTATCTTGTGGATCTGTGCTAATATAATAGCCATTGACCATATAGGACGATTCAATTAAATTAAATTTAAAATAGTTTCTCAGTCGCACTAACCACATTTCAAGAGTTCAACAGCCACATGTGACTAGTGGCTAACATATTGGACAGTGTAGAAAGTTCTATGGGACAGCACTGATTGAGAAGTTTTATGGTTTATTTTTACATTTGGTTCTGCTATCCACCTGGAATTAATCTTTGCGTATGTGTTTGGTAGTGGTAAGTTTTAATTTTTTCCACATGTATCCCCAGTTAATCCAGCACTATTTATTTTTTCCCTTGCTGCACCACAGTGGCTAACTTAGTAATTTATGAATTCTCTATTTATCAGTGAGTTTGTGGATTCTCTACTCTGTTCCATTAACCCATTTATCTCCCCTTGTGCTGATAAGTACCACATGATCTTCATTACCGTACTTAAATATGTGTTGACATCTAGTAAAACAACTCCTCTCAACTTGGTCTTCTTCAGCAATGTCTTGGCTATTCCTGAACTGTTACATTTCCGTGCATACTTTTATTTTATTTTTCTTAATTTAAAATAATCTCAACTCACAGAAAAGTTTCGAGCACAGGACAATCATTCTTTTCTGAACCATTTGAGAGTAAGTTGCCCTCTCACCCCTGAACACTTCGATGTATTTCTACAAAGACACCGCCCCTGTAAAATCAACCCTCAAAATCGGGAAATTGACACTGACAGAGTTTTACCATTGAAACCTTAGATCCCATTCAAGTTGTCCCAAAGATTCAGCCTAGAGCCATACATTGCATTCAGTGTATGTCTCTTTAGTCCTTATCAATCTAGAACATTTCTCAGTCTTCCCTTGAATGTTGTGCCCTTGACACTCTCTGAAGATGTGAGGCCATTGACTGTAGAATGTTCCCCCATCTGGGTTTGTTCATGTTCCATCTTTATTAGATCCAGGTCATATGTCTTTGGCAGAACTATAACAGTGGCAATGCTGTGTTCTCCCTGAATCTTCTCAAGTGGTACATGAATTTGATTTGTGCCATTATCAGTCATATTAACTTTGAACATTTGAGGAGGGCTCTGTCTGCCAGGCTTCTCCACTGTAAATTGGTGAGAATTATAGCATCCATGTTCATAAGGGGTATTGGTCCTTTTTGTTGGGGTCTTTGTCTGGTTTTAGGATCAAGGTAATGCTGGCCTCATAGAATGAGTTTGGAAGTTTTCCTTCCATTTCTATTTTTTGGTAGTGATCTCTCCTCTTTCATTCATGATTTTATTTATTTAGGTCCTTTCTCTTTGCTTTTCAATGATTCTAGCTGGGGGTTTATTGATCTTATTAACTCTTTCAAAGAACAAGCTCCTAGTTTTGTTGATCTACCATTCTTTTGGTTCCTCTTTCATTGATTTCTGCTCTAATCTTTATTAATTCTCTTCTCCTGCTAGGTTTAGGCTTTATTTGCTGTTCGTTCTCCAGCTCCTTTAGGTATAAGGTTAGGTTGCATATTTGAGACCTCTCTTGTTTCTTGAGAAAGGCTTGTATTGCTATGTACTCCCCTCTTAGGACTGCCTTTGCTGCATCCCAAAGGTTTTGAACAGTTGTGTTTTCATTTTCATTTGTTCCCATGAATTTTTAAAATTCTTCTTTAATTTCCTGGTTGAGCTATTCATTTTTTAGTAGGATGTTTTTAGCCTCCATGTATTTGAGTTCTTCCCAAATTTCCTCTTGTGATTGACTTCAAGTTTCAAAGCATTGTGGTCTGAAAATGTGCAGGGGATAATCCCAGTCTTTTGGTACCAGCTGAGACCCAATTCGTGACCCAGGATATGATCTATTCTAGAGAATGTTCCATGTGCACTTGAGCAGAATACATATTCTGTTGCTTTAGGATAGAATGCTCTGTATATACTTGTGAAGTCCATCTGGTCCAGTGAAACACATGTCTTTTAAAAAGTCACATTCCCCTTCCCAGTTACACCTAGACCTGGGTCCTTTAGATTGTCAGGGCAAGGCTGCTGGGGGGCGGGAGTTGGGGGAGAAAGGGGAAAAAAGGAGATGTGATGCTTCTAGAGCCAAGATCTTGACCTGGACAATAGATACAGAAAACTACTCACAAGAGAATTTATGTTATCACCTAGGGGGGAAAAAAAGGTGTGAAGTGTGGGATAACTTCATGTGGAGGGAATGCCGAGCACTGGAGGGGAAGGGAGTGAGCTGGGTGCTGTGAGTCAGTGTTCTGTACCTGCCACCGGCTGTGTGCCGATGCATTCGTAATTTTGGACTCTTGGGGACAGTGGAGCAAGGTCCTGGGTGGGGCAACACAGGGCCAGCACGGTGGGGTCACACAGCAGGGAGGACATGGGACTGCCCAATATGGCTGAGCAAGGAGGCTTGAGCAGTGCTCGGTGGGTCAAGGAAGTGGGAGTCACACAGGAAGGCCCTCTGCACTGGCATGAGGAAGACCCAGGGCTCCTGGAGGCATAGGAGACTTGTACTTCCACTGAGGCCTGCGGGGCTCTCTGCCCGCAGTTGGAGACAACAGGGGGCCACGCACCTACATGGGCAGATGCCCACTGAGGACCAAACACCTTTCCTCTGAGTCTGCAAAGTTATCTTCCACCGAACATTTAGAAGGGGGTTTTGCTTACTAGGCAGAAGGAGAGGGAAGGAAATGCTGATCTGACTAATTTTAAGCCTTCAGTGACCAAGTCTACGTTTCTTCCACTAGATAACATGAGAGCTCAAGGTAGCATGTAATTGAAATTCTAGAAATATCAGAAACCATACCTGTTGTTTTGTTCACCCAGGTTTTGTGGCTTGAAATTGCCGTTGAGACTAGGAATGAGTTAATGTCTGACACCTTTGAAGGCAGGAGATCTGTGCTCCCGGGGGGTCTCCCTCCTAGAAGGAACTCTTGCTATGGTATTTAATGGCTAAAGGTGATTGGTTATACACCTGTGAGTGTTTTATGCTTCCATGAATTTCTAATGTGTTCCCTATATGATATGACATCTTTTGAATTCAGGAACTGTGCCTTCCACGTGATTTGGAAATGTCCATAAAGTCTTATGTAGAGATCTTCCAAGAAGGCAAGGGATGCATTTCTTCATGCCTACTCGGCTTCCCCCGCCGATTTTAGTCTTTCTCTTTGTCTTGGCGTTTCTTGGAGTTTCTTTTTGATTCTTCTTTTTCTAAAGAAAAAAAAAAAAAAAAAACCAAAAGCCCCAAACAATAAATTTTACTCTGGTGCTGACGGCAGAAGGAGGTCTGAGGTGGTAGAAATGGGGCACAGTTCAGCGCGGACTGAGGACCGGCCGGTTTGGCTGCAGACGCCATCACTCCCACGCTTGTGGGGTTTCCAATCGCAGGACTCAGCAAACTCCGGGCGGTGCACAGCGCCGCTGATCGTCCTCCGAGGCTGTTTTCCTACAGCCCGTGAACTAAGAACGATTTTTACATTTTTAAGTGGCTGGGACGAAACAAAAAGAAAACACAGTATTTTGAGACTTGTGAGAATTACATGCAATTCACATTTCAGTGCCCATAAATACGATTCCATTGGAAAACAACCACCCTCATTTGCATACTGCCCGAGACCGCTTCCACACCGGAAGAGTGAAATTGTGGGCTTTACTCTCTGGCCCTTTATAAAAACGTTTGTCCACCTCTGCCTTATCTGGAAAAAAAAAATGGATAACGACTCCTACATCAGAGGGTTGTTTTTGTGTGTGAGGATTAAACGAATACTAGAAATAAAATATGGGGCTGCACCTGGAATCCGCAGGGGCTTGAGAAATGATTGCCTCCCCCCCAGGCCTTACACTTGAACCTTATCACATTGGGTAAAACGGTGACTTTTGCATTCAAGATGGTTCTGAATCACAGCACGGAGTATTTGCTTAGCCAGAAACAGGGACAAATGACATGTGCTTTGTATTCTGCGTAGAAATACCTTTCCTTAATGAACCTTCCTGAAGTACACAAGGATTAATTGAAACCTAAACGCTTCCCCATTAATTTGATAAGCCTCTAATACACGGTATACAAATTACACAGCGGAGTTTAATAATTTATAAGTGTTGTATAGGTTGCAACACAATAGTTGGAAAAGGCAAGTTTGCTTGTAAAACGTTCCCGTGGGTCCAGGAGATGCCGAATGCACTAGAAAGGGTTTCTACCCTGACTTTCCAAGACACCTGTAGATTTCTGAATCCTCTCCCTGAGTACCTCCTGAGCTTCGGAAGTTTTATATTCATCCGGCCACTAGAGAGCACTTTGAGACTAACAAAGCTGGGGCCAGGCACCCGGGCCTCCTCCGTTTGAACCCTGGTCCCCCGTGGGGCCCTGGCCATGGCCGAGGGGCTGTGCGCTCTCGCTGCGCCATCTAGCTACCCCGGTGACTTACAAAAGGGCCATCAAGGCTGATGGATGCATTTTGTGAAGCTTAGTGACCCGTGGTAGTGATAATGAAGTATTCTGCAGCCCAGATAACATTTTATTCTGTCACTTTGGTTTTCTGCCTCTAGCGACATCACCTAATTTGGACCGCTTTACAGCGTTATTTCTAAGGCGAGCGTTTTAGCCAGGGTCCCAGTCCCCTTACTGCTCGGCCTCTTTTCTGTCAGATTGAATTTCTCTCAAAGAGAAAATATTGCTTGATATTGATTCCAGTGCACGACATAATTTCAGGTTCTCACTCTGCAGCTCGGCCGAAGCCCTGTTTAAAATCTCGAAGAGGTTTTCCAAGGCTAAGAGGCGCCGTTCAAAAGAACAGTTCTTAAATGTGTTTAAAAGACCCTTGGCTACATTTTCTGATGTCTCATCAGCAGTTTGCACTGATACACTTTCCATTGTTATTACAACTGAACCGTATCATGGGGAGTTGTACCAGCAAGACCATCAAGTTTTCTAAAAAGCTATAAAGCTTTGATGTTTTCTGGCCTATTTCTTACTGTGCTCTTAAAAATGTTTAGCCGCCGCTGAGCCGAATGTGTACCTCTAAAGGCGTATGCAGTGAAAAACTCTTCAAGCATCTCGGTGACGGCTGTAATATCTGCCTCTACGACGGGAGGAGGAGATTCTGTTCGGCGGAGCAAGGGGGGAGATCTTTGTGGCGTGCAGCGTGAATGAATACCACTGACCTTGAGCTGTGCTGCGGCCGGTGGCCGGTCGTCGCTGGGGTCTAGCTGCGGAGATAGAAGAAGGAGGTCCTCTCCTGGCCACTGCTTGTGAGCGATCCGCAAAGCCGTTCCATTCTGGTGTTATTGTTTGCATCAAAGAGCAATCAAAAGCATTAGTTCTAGCCCTGTTTCCTAAACACACTGAGGTGTTTATAAGGATTGGTTTGCAGGGGATTTCTTTGATGTTTGCAAAATTCTAAATAACGTCTCCCTCTTTTGAATGACACTCGACTTTCAAGCAAAGCATATTTCTGCATGCGAAATGTCGGTTCTAATAATAACCGGCTTAATGCGCCACTGAAATCACTAATAGAATTTGCCACCATTTTTTACAAAAAGAAGTTTCTTTGCTCTTCCCGGGTGCCTGACTTCGGGACCCTGGCTAGCACAGGGGCAGACCGTTGCAAACAAACGGTCATCTTCATAAGGAAATTACCCTCTAAAATGTAAAGTTACTATCTCCCCTTTTGCCAACACATACCCTTTCCAGAGAAGAGCAAGGGAGTGAATAGGCTATTAACAAAGACTTTCAAGAGATAAATTCCTCTGGGTTTCATGGGGAGCCACGAATATGACAACATAAAGGAATGGAAGGCAAAGATAAGGCGTTTACATGGGGGTATAAGCATTATTGTGTAGATACTGTTGGTTCTTAGGAGCCAGACTTTGTTGTGAGCGATCAGTGTTTTCCCAGGATCCAGGCACCTGGCCCGGCAATCCAAGAGGATCATATTTCATGTGATGCTTTTGGTGGGGGGAAAGATAGTAGAACTCTCCGGAAGAGGTAATGTTGTCCCTGGGATTTCAGCAAGGATTGAATTAAACAGTACAAAGCAGAAAGATTGTATGCTTGTGCATACGTATCTATTTTCGTTTGCCTGAAACGAAAGATTGAATTTCTCTCCTTGGTTCTCGGGGGCCACGATTCTGTGGGGGACACATTCCCATTGAATATTTAGTGAGTGCGAAGAGGTGACCCTCACTCTTCCCCATCTGGGCTTCACCACAGGAGGAAATTTGGACCTCTTCAGATGGGACCTTTTCCCTGCCTTGTGTGGGACTACTGTCAGGGCAAGCTCTTCTCCTCAAGGGTGAGATAGATCTTCTCTGTGTCTGTGCGGACTCTTATTTATTTTTTTTCTGTATATTGTGGATTTGCACTTCTTCCGGGAAAACAGCAGCAGCAGCAACAACAACAACAACAACAAAACTGGGTCATACACAGAATATTGTACTAAGTGGAAGTAATACTGAAAAGAGCAGGGGTACCCCTCTGTCCGTAAACCACATCTTGAGTGGGCAGAAAGGCTTTTTCCTGAGGTAGAAGACACGCGTGACAATTCCTGTCTTACTCGGGGACAGCTCCTCTACTGTTGTCTTACAAGCTCCTTCGCCGGCGAATGCTGGTGAACCTGTTATGTGGTTTTACCTCCTCTCTGGCAAAGACTCAGAGAAAACTGGTTCAGCTTTTTGGTTTTTTTTTTACTTTTTATTTACTGGTTCAGCTTTTTATTTTTTCTAGCAGAGCGTCTTCTACAGAGGCTCGCAACAAACTCTTGTGGTTTCATTCTTTGGCTCTAAGACAGGGGACCAACGGTGTGGCGCGGAGGAAATCACGGCAGATCAGCTGTGTGAATGGGGGCATGCCAAGTCATCTTTCTGGGCCACTATTTCCTTATCTGTAAAAAGAAGGGGCTGGACTCCGTGATGGCCAAGGTCACTTCCAGCTCTGTTAATTCTGTGTTTTTTAAAAATACTCGGATCCTGAAAGAAGAACATCTTCTTGGGTTTCCGGACTCAAGAGCCCAGGGTGTGTTTGTGCTTGACCTCCTACCACCTCCCGACTTTCTACTTTAATGAATCTGGGTTTATTCTTCAGTGAAATGGCTCGGCTCCAGGAGCGCTCCGTGTGATTCTAACACTGTGTCCGTATCGATTTTTCTTGCAGGCTAGTGGTTACTGTGACCACCAAACTATTAAATCTCTCTCCTTCTCATAGGGATGACTTCACGAGTGTCGTTCTACTCCCTTTGTTTGATATTTAACTCAGTCCAGGGCTGAGTTGAAGATAGCATTACTATCAAACTCTCTCCAAATGCTTCGTGGCTGACAGCTCTCTACTTTCCCTCACCTCTGGGTCATCAATCGAACGCTCAAGCCGACAGAGGTTGATAAAAAATGGGGACTTTCGGAGGACTCTGACCTCGTTCTTGCCATGTTGTTCTCCATCGTCTCCTGCATCAAAGCTTAGGATTTCTTACTGTGAACAACGTCAATACTTATTCAGATAAGATAGCCTTCCTTCCTTATTTTGTTTGTTCGCAGGTGCAGAAGATAAGTTTCACCTCCTGGCATGGATGGTCATCATGGCTGGATCCCAGATGTTCCCTTCTGTGTACATGTACATAGGGAGCTGCAGTACTGAAATATTAATTTAATTCTTGCTTTCTCATTCTAGAAATTTACCCTGATGAACTCTCTGGTTAGCTGGGGGAAGTCACAACTTGCCAAGCAGGTCATGATATAGCCACTAACTTCTGGAAACAGTTTAACGGAGGCTTTCATTTACAATGGTCCCTGGCCACTCACCTTGTTACGTTAGTTAGACCATACACGACAAATTAAGCCGTGACTTTGACGTCAATAGAGAATTCTACATCCAGGACCATAATACCTTGCTGATTACCTTTCAGTAGACTGCATGATGACCCCCGAGCAGAAGGACAATTTAATGAGGTCATTAATATTTCCATAAAACCAGCAATCTGATAAATTCTCTTTTGGTAGGCACTTTTGCAGAACTAGCGTAAGTGACTCTTCCACGCGAAGCATTATCTTTTCTTGTACAACACTGAAAGCTTACATGCTGCTTGACAAATTTGAATTTTAAAAAGTAAGAATGATTGGCACTTGGTAACTTACACAGAAATATAAAGTGGTACAAGAAAATTGCCCATTTCTTTTAGATTTACATTTTATGTATTTTTTTCTTTTAAGAAGTGATAAGACATGTAATTTCCATCAACTTCAACCAGTTATGTATGAAAGAGGCTACAAGTTCAGCTCTGTAGAGGAAAAGCAAGTCGTGGGGAGAGCTGACATAACCACAAAAAAGCAGACAGCCTTCCCAGCTGCCTTTCATTCTCCTTCTAGAGATGGTTATTTGCAGGCTAAGACCAAAATCCTAAGATGAAGATACTACATGTCCTGAAAACAATTCTGCTCGCCCTTGCTTCCTGATCTACTCGCCCCAAGACATCATTTATCAAATGTCTTCCCAGGCCCATTAAATGCAAGGAGAAAAAGGAAGCAGATAGAGAGCAATACAGATAACCGGGCCATCAACTCAGAACAAAAATCTTATTTAGGAATCCTGAATTTTTAAACATTTTTTTAAAAAGATTTTATTTATTTGAGAGAGAGAGAGAAAGAAAGAGAGCAGGGGGAGGAGCAGAGGGGGAGGGAGATGGAGTGGGAAAGAATCTCAAGCAGACTCCATGCTCAATGTGGAGCCCGATGAAGGACTCGATCCGATGACCCCCAAGATCATGATCTGAGTGGAAACCAAGAGTCAGATGCTCAACCAATGGAGTCACCCAGGCACCCCAGGAATCTTGAATTTTTTTTTTATATTAACATTCTGATGTATCAATCTGCAGTCTGTATGTCTTCCATTGTGAACAACTGACCTCATGTTCTAACATACATATAAAAATATGTATATTGAGAACAATATATATGTTATTTCTTTTCTAGAATTTTCATTGATTTCTTTTCTGGTTTACCAGATATTCTGGTCATCCCATACTTAAGGTTTATACAGTTCTCTCTAGTTTGGACTGCTTTGTGGAAATATAAACAATTATTCCTCTGAAAAACAGAAACCTTGGTGCTTTGCCTCTAAGGGTGGTTGTGAAGCTACAAAAAGCAATTTTTGACCCTGGTGACTATTGGATTAAGAACCAAGATATTTCAACGGGAGACTTTGATCATAACATTTCTTATGTTCACAGAGCCAGCAATGAGGTTCATTTATTCAGCATTTGTTTGGGGGGAGCGGGGGGGGGGATAAGTTCTGTGAGGGCAAGGGCTGGCTTATCTTGTTCAATATTGGTATTCACAGCACTAAGCACATAGAGAATTAACAAAAAATGATTGCATTTTACGAATTTTGCAAATTACTGATTTCGTAGATGAGGATGCAAACACTCCATGAATGTGAGTTCCTTCTGAAGGTCCTTTGGGTAGCAAGCAATGGAACTAGAGTCCAAACTCTGATTTGAGTCCAAGTGTGCCCTTCTCCCACGACAACCCCTGATGCACACCCCGCTGCTTTCCAGACGCCCTGCCTGTTTCTGGGCTGCAGGTCACATCCTTTTCTGGGCAAGAGGTGGTGGGGGAAGTGGTAAGCGGTATCTTGGTCGAGCAGACATCCCTGGATGCCATCAGAGCCCCACTGGAGGGAGCCCCCAAAGAATCTCACCTTGACTTTGATTTTTTTTTTCTGGGATCCCCCACCTTCAAGGTCCTGAAATATATTCCAGGTCATGGTACAGATCAGGCATTGATATAAGCCAAGGAGCCAGGCCCAGCCTGGGACAATGGTCCCTCCAAGCATCTGACTGCGTTCGCCCCTAGGTGAAGCCCCTCCCCTCGCTCTTGATTGGCTGGAAACATAGCGACTGTGGTCAGTGGACAAAGAGCCTCAATCATAAACCAAAATACCAGGTATTAGCAAGAGAGATTTAACACTTACACTGACACTTGGGGTTACAAGGTGTTAATGAGCAAGAGAAACAAGGAATGCATTTTTCTTCCTCCCTGGCTATCTGGGTTGGCTGTGGGTACCGAATAATTGAAACCTCAGGTTCTGAGACTATGATTCAGGAGGGTTTCCCGTATTATGAATGATGTCATCTTGTAAGATAGAGACTTGCCGTGAAATGCAGAAACATTCAGGGTAATGTGTTTGCAGCAAGCAGGATCCTGAATTTATTGCCGAGGGGAGTGTGTGAGCTGACCAAAATGGAGAATGATGAGAAGTAACTAAATTATTTTTGACAGTCTTTACAGAGCAGAGGAAGGAAGAAAGCTTAATGATGTTGTGGTTGAAGGGCCAGCAGCAACTGGTGATGTATCGGCTGGGGATTGGTAAGAAGAGAAATGGATCTGTGAAGACTCAGAGACTATAGATGAGTGTTACAAAGACCAAGCCACGGATTTGGGAGGGGGAGGGGCAACCAAGGGCTCAGTATATAATGCGTTTCAGTGGCAACAAGCCAGCCAAGTAAAGTTAACTCGACATTAAAAATCATCATCTTAATCTATGTAGCTCTTTCAAGCCTGACTCTTACCAAAGCAAAAAAACAAAAAACAAAAAAACTCTCGTTAACGATGAAGTCTTTTTCTCTTCGCTTTCCCGGCATCCACCAAACGCGGTACATAATTTAATTATTGAATCTACAGGCAGGACCGTGGAGATGAAGAATGATGCGTCTGCGGTGCTGAGAAATTAGATAGAACCAACTGTTTATTCTCATCATTCTTCCCCCCGTTAGGCTAAATTAATATAGTTCACAAGCTTTTGTTTGGATTAGTGGCTTAGACCTGGGATGTGCTGATCAGAACTCAGGATTATTACAGTAGCTATTACTTATGGAGTGCGGACCGTGTCCAAGCCCTATGTGAGACACAGAAGAGGTTCTTTCGTCATTCTCTGCACGGGGACCCATGTTCCACCAGGATGAGGGGCCATAGGCCATAGGTTTGAATAGAATAATGAAGTTCCAGAAAACCTTCCTTGGGGACTATGGCTTCAGAAATCTCCCTGATGATGGCCTTCCCAACTGACCCCGCCCCATTTCTGATTTTTTTTTTTAATCAATTGTAACTGTGTGAAATTTTATACCCTTCCAACCCATGGGAGTAAGCCTGAGAGGCGAGTACAAGGGGCTGGGGCTGGGAAGCGGTAGCAGGCTTCAGCGCACAGCTCTGGCCCTTCCACACCTCTTGAGCGGAAACTAAGCGGGCCTTGCCAAGCACAAAATGCAAATATAACTTCGAGACATTTGTGCCTCGAGGCCTAGCCTCCGCCCTACCCGTCCTGCAGGAAACGGAGAAGCTCTACCCGTCCCCATTCCCCACGACACAGTGACGCCGCAGGCCCATTCCAGAGCCAACACCAGGTCTTCTTACTTCCTGCCCTTCTCAGTTTCACGGCACTAGACTCCTTCGGGTCGTCTTTTATTTACAAAGAATAGAGACTTACAGCGAGAGCTTTAAGTGGACCGTAGATCGGGGCGCGGGGGTTGGGGGGAGGTCGGAGTGAATGGTGGGAAAAACAAACTCACCACCAACAACGAAAAGCACCCAACCCTCAGATTCAGAGATGTGAAAAATCCAACGATTATCAAGTCAGAGCCCCGGGAGCAGCCGCGAGCAGTCCCCCGTGGGGCCCAGGCTGCGGACCACGAACCCCGGGAGAGGCTCGGGAACCCCGGGGCGCCGGCCGGGGTTGGGGGCACCTCCGCCGCCGGGCGATTCGGCGGGTCCCAGCCCCGCGGCCGCGGGGGCGCCCTTAAGGGCATCCAGGAGGCGGCGCCCGGCCAGGATCAAACCCCGACCCCACCCCCCCAACAATGGGAGGCAGCCAGGCCCGGGAGGAGTCCTTCGGGCGCAGGTCTAGATCGCGGGTCGAGCGAGGGGCGTGCCCGGGACTGGGACGCGGAGACGACCTCGCCCAGGAGCTCCCCGCCAGGTGCGCGCCGGCCGGGACCCCCCTCCCTCGAGCGCGCGGCCGCCCGGCCGCTGTCACCTTCCGGCCCCGCGGCGGCCCCGCCTCTTCTCCCGACTTCCTCTCCCCCGGCTCGGCGGCGGGGCGGGGCGGCGGCCTGCGATCGCGGACCCGGAGCCGAGGACCAGCCGCGGCCAGCCCTGCGGCGCGGGTACGCGACCTGCGCGCCACGTGGCGCGGCCCGAGCGCTGGGCGCGGGGGTGCTGGACGCCCGGCTGACGGCGGGGGCTCGGGGCGGGGAAGCCCGAGGATGCCCCCACCCCTCTCGGGGCAGCCTCGTGCGGGGCCAGCGAGTGCGGGCCGGGAGCGCGGGATAACTGGAGACTTGCTCCCTGCAGGAAGCCGGGGGAGGGTGGGACTGGCCGGCACTTCCTGCGCCCACGTGGAGGCTCGGGATGCGTGGTTTCGCGGGCGTGGGACTCCCCAGGGGTGGTGGGCGGAGGGGCGTGGGTTCTGTCCCGGCGGCGGGTTACCAGGTGTGTCCGCCTGGAGTAGCGTCCCTCCTGTTGCTGCAGCTGCGTGTCGGGGCTCCCCGGAGCGTTAAAGCCGACGTTGGAGTAACACGTCCCTTTCCTTCTCAGCTTCCCCTCTCACCTGCTTAGTGGGCACGTACCTGGTACCCTAGAGCGATTATGGATGCCAACCCTTGAGCCTGCTAACCCTTGAGCTGGTGGTGAAACCAGTGCAGTCTAGCATCGTGGGTGTTAAGAGGGCTTACAGGCTTCTCAGAATTTGGGCAGCAGAATCAGTGGGTAATCATGGTTCCCAGTAGCGACTTTTTCACTGCCTCCCAGTCCTAGGCACTGCCCCATATAAGCCAAGGGCTAGAGCCAAGTGCAGGGAAATTCACCGGTTCCTTGCACCCAGATGCTCAAGAATGCTCAGTGATACCCACTCGGTTCTTCGGTTGCCCTCCTCCCTCATGCTGTTTGGTTTCCCTTGAAAGGACCCCACCCCTTCCTGGAGGTGTTAGGGGCTTGCCCTGCTGTAGCTCGCTTGTGCCTTGCCCCCCCCCCCCCCCCAGTGATGAGAGCCCCGTACTAAAAGTCCGACACTTTTCATTGTTTCTCCCCATTTGATTCAGTCCTCAGACGTGATGCTTACAGGTGATAACATCTGTTTTCATCTGGGGAAGCTAAGGGGAAACAAAAGGGACAGATTATCTGGTTAAAATCAGAGCTGGGACAGCTCCAGTGAAATTTGGCACGGATAATAATCCTGTGTGATTTAGGAGAGTCTCTGTAAGAGGGGATGTTACTGCCTTCGCTAGGAATGAGGCTTGAGTAAGATGATGTGTATAACCCTTCACAGTGTCTGAAGGATAGCAGATGATCGATAATCCCTCCCTCCCCCTTGTGCTGCCTCTATTTCCTAAGGGGGGGAGGTGATGGATGAGAACAATTTGTGGCACAGGCATTTGTAGCAGGTTGAAAAAAATCCCATGACAAAGCAGTTCATAGATGTAATATTTGGGAATGCGAAACTCTACGTGCCGAATCCAAACTTCTAGAACAGTAACATAACTTAATTTTTTCTTAAGGCCAGATACTATCTGGGGTCTCATGATCTGTGATTTCAGATCAGATACATGTCACCGAAATTGTCTGACTTTGCAGCTCCAAAGTTGACATGTGGTTGCATTGGCCTGGAAAGCACGTGTACGAAAATGCTTTTCTCGACCGCTGTTTTCCTTCTAGATCCAGCATGAGTGAAATTCCCTGCAAAAAGCGTGATGACTATTTGGAATGGCCTGAGTATTTCATGGCAGTGGCCTTCTTATCGGCACAGAGAAGCAAAGATCCAAATTCGCAGGTAAGGGAGTTTTCTAGAATGTTTGGACATGCAGAGACACAGAGATAACCTTGAAATGAACAAATTACAGCTAGAAGGGGATGCTCTGCTCGTCAACTTAAAGGCAGAGTAAATCTGTCTTTTGTGCTGCATCCCTAGGTGCTTGCATTTTTCACATGCCACCCCTCGGGGGCTTCTTGGACCCCCTCTGGGGTTAGGGGTTAGGGGGTCTGCTTTCTTTGGCTTGTGGGAGCTGCCACTGAAAGCAAGCGAGGAGAAGAGAGCAAGGAGACAGAGAACTCTTCAGGCTCACTTTGGAGCTCCGCCTGTCCAGGGGCACGCCAGCCTCGCCAGGTCACCAAGCCTGTGGGCACGTTTCCCTGCAGGTTGGAGCCTGCATCGTGAATGCTGAAAACAAGATCGTGGGCATCGGGTATAACGGAATGCCGAACGGCTGCAGCGATGACCTTTTACCTTGGAGGAGGACGGCAGAGAGCAAGCTGGATACCAAGTACCCTTACGGTAGGGCCTGTGCTGTGTTTGCTTCTGCTTAGTGGCTTAGCCTTGCTGGGGCATAAGTCTCCTCTCTTTGTAGTCATCAACAGTTGGACAAAAGAAAAATCCTATTCAACTACCTCAACTTCCTGCTCCCGACCCTTTATGTTTCAAAGAGGGTCCAGGAACGGAAAGCATGCGAGCGGTCACGCAGCCTGGCCCTGAGGTCTGTGGGTGGGCTGCCTGTGGTGCGCCCACCGAGCTCTACGACCCCAGGGTGTGGATGGCGGACTTCTCTGCAGAGGGCCCCAGAGGGGTATCAGAGGATGTGCGTGGTGGCTCCGTGGGTTGTTTCTTGGCTGCCTGGAAGCAAAGCCAGCTAACCAAGGGCTGACCAGGACTTAGGTCTGATGAGAAGCAGGGTTCATTCAGGCCTGCCCCGCCAGCCTACAGAGGAAATCTCAATCTCAAGCTCATCTCTGAGGAGGAGGAAATGACTGTGGCCTGTGATGTGGGAAACAAAGGCAGAAGAGAAGTTATTAAATTTCCTTAGTGCTTATAGCTCCCTGACGAGTCCTTGAAACAGGTGGAGCGACATTCCTCTAGGACCTCAGCTGCCTCGATGTTAATACTTTGCTATGGGGCACAGGCAATCTTAGCCCAACCCCCAGGATCCTGTAAGTCTACTTTAACATATAAAGATTCCTTTGGAAATTTCCTTTATCTCTACCCTCCCCTTCTAAGATACATGTTGGCAATCGTCCCCCAAGCCTATGACCCTCCGATATACATCTGAAGGGTCTCATGACTAGGGTTTTATTCGACAGTAATACATGACCTTTTCCTAACAACAGCTAGCCCGCTCAAGCTCCTGGAAACCTTGCTTCCAAAATTCCGAAGAGACTACTGATGCTGTCCCTAACCCCTTCCCAACTCAGAAATACATAGTGGGCCACTCCTGCTGACCCCAGTGTGGTCTTTCTGCCCACGGGTCCTGTCCCCAGCACTTTTTTCCACCAAAGACCTCCCAAGAATTCTTTCTTGGCCGTCGGCTTCAAACCCTGCCGTCTTTCCCACATGAAGCCGGACATCAGGAAATGGATGGTTCGGTATCTTCTTCCTGTTCCGGGGGCTCTGTGTTCCCAGGGCGGCCGGTAGTCAGACCCCACGCCAGATGCACGGAACCGAAAACCTCTGGCCTGGCCACCTCTGGTTTCCGTCTTTGAATTAGGGAAGGGTGCTTCTTATAGTTTGTTGAGTGTCTGAGCCCCAAGAAGAACCACTTCGGAGACTGGGAGGGACAAACCACAGCCTCGCTTTAACTTTACTTCCCTGGAGAAGATGCAGCCCACGTTCTAAAAGAGGGAAATGGGGCTGCATACGCTGGTTGATGATTTTTCATAACGTGAGGACCTGTGCTTCTGTCTGGAAATGAACCGTGCGCCTCTGTTGGAAATAAAGTAGACAAAGGCCATCCAAATGGGAGAGAGATTGGGCCTTTAGGAAACAAGTCTAGGAGTGATGTAAGTAAGATCTTTCTGCTTTGTTGACTCGCCTATAGTAGGCTGGCCTCTGGGGTTTTCTCTAGAAGAATTCCAAGTGTCCACTTAGCTGAATATATCTATTTTTGCTAATGTTCCTGGACCTTCATCATGTTAAATAAGTCCCTTGAGTTTCTTTTTAAATTGCTTAGGGCAACGGCTCGTTTTCTAAAGAAAAAGAAAGAATGCCCGGAGGTGGGGAAGGAACTGAGGACTGGGGGCGGGGCGGAGGTCCGGGGCTGCACAGAGCTCTGCGTTTTCCAGGAATAGACAGTAGTTCAGGGATTAGGGGGATTTAATTGTCAGTTTGGTCCTTTTAACTCCACCCCTGGCAGGAGAAGGTAGAACCCTGTTCTCAGCCTTAGTGTCGTAGCTGAGTGGGGCTCCTGAAATGAATAATGTGCTAATGTATTTTAGAAACTTTTTGTCATCCTGATCGTGACCGTGTAAGCTTTCCGTGGTAAGGAAGAAGGGAAACGGTCCGTTGTTCGCAGGTGATTTTGCACACTACGGTTCAACGGCCCCTGTAGAAACCACGAGAGTGAAAAGGTCGATGTGTTACCGGTCTACACTGAGATGTAAGACACACACGGTGTCATTTCACCCCGTCCACACGGTGAAGCCTCGGGCCTCCTGCCCCATGGGGGAATTTGTAGGTGTCAGTCTTGTAAAAAGCAGAGGCTTCTTGTAAAAAGACGCCAGTGGTCGGGCCGGTGTAGACGGGTCCTCCTTGGTTTCTTAGCGGCTCTCCCTGCGGGACCTGTCCCTTCTTCGGTCACTGTGAGCCCCGGGCCGATCGTGGCAGTGACCTAGAGGCCAAAGGCTTTGCCGCCCACTGGCAAGCCCTGACCTTGAAGTGCTCTCCAGTAGCTGATTATGTTTGTTCTTAGATACCGCCCTTGCCCGGCTTGGAGACGACCCCTTACAGAGCTCCTTTCCAGAAGGAATTAACAAAACCCAATAAAACCCATGGAGGCATTTGTCCAACTTCACTGATTTTTTTTTTTTTTTTTTAATTGAGTAGTTGCTGAGTTTCAGGACACTGGCTTTCTGTCTGCCTTATTTTGTACTCTCCATATGCTACCTGTAGGTTTTCAAAGCTCTTTGCCTATCAATTATTCATTTTTCATGTGGCTATGCTAGAATGCAGACAGTTTTCTTTCACAAGAGTAGACTTGTACTTTGATGTACCATGAAAGTCGTAGATGGTATTAAATGCTTTCTAAAAGGCATTTATGTTACTACCGTCATAATACATGCAAAGATGGGCTGTAAGTCCAAATAATGGTGACTAGCTATAAATTGGACACTCAGTCTTGTTTTATCAAGGGATTTAGGGCTACAGAGAAATACATGTTTGGATCTCCTTGGAGGTGATCAAAATGTTTGGTGATGAATGGCTAAAATGCAAGTTTTTTTGTTTTTGACTTTTTTTTTTCTTCCTTCCATGTTAAGATTAAATTCATTTGAAAACTCAGCAATAATGTCGGGGATTGGGTCGGCTTGATTTGAACCCTTTCTTTCCTCAACAGCCTTGTCGGCGACCGAGGAAGGACAGATGATATGCTAATCCCTATAAGTGAGCATTAGGGATCATCCGGAATTCTAGACCAACCGTTCCTTTGTTCTTTTGATTATATGAGTATCCTCTCTCAAATGTCAACAACACTTCCAGGACCCCCGTATAATGCCAGTTAAACGCCCCCCCCCCCCCAATCGTTAGAGTGACGTGTAACATTCTACTAGATTTCAGGTGTTACGGTATAATGACGTGTTATTTGTATACATGGCAATATGACGGCCGTGAGAAGTGCAGTCGATGTGTATCACCTTACAACATTACAAAAAACTTTTGTGTGTGCGTGGTGAGAACTTTGATGATCTGCTTTCCTAGCAACCTTCAGAAATGTAATAGTTTTTTGTACTGCAGTCACCATGCTGTACATCACACTCCCCAGGACTTACTGATTTATACCTGGAAGTTTGTACCTTTTGAACCCCCCTCACTCGTTTCATCCAGTCCTACCCCCCACCCCACCTCTCACAACCACCAGTCTGTTCTCTGTTCTCTGCATCAGTGACCTTTTTTTTTTTAAGATTCCACACATAAGTGAGTGAGATCATTAGCATCTTTCTTTTTTTCTTTTCTTTTCTTTTGTTTTCTTTTCTTTCCTTCTCTTCTCTTCTCTTCTTTTTTCTTCTCTTTTCTTTTTTCTTTTCTTCTCTTTTCTCTTTTCTTATTTTTTCTTTTCTGAGAGAGAGAGAGAGCCTGTGGGGGAAGAGGGAGAGAGAAAACCTGAAGCAGGCTCCATGCGCAGCACGGAGCCCCATGTGGGGCTCGATCTAATGACCTGAGATCATGACCTGAGTGGAATTCAAGAGTCTGCGGCCTCACCAGCTGAGCCACGCAGGTGCCCCCATTAGCATCTTCTGAGTAAGACAGTCCATGATTGACGAAAGCTCCTTGGTGCCAGTTAACGCTTTGCATTACTCTGGGCTTTGTGAAATGGCATTGGTATGTGTTAGGAGAAGGCGTATGATGTTCCCGCAATCTGGGGACCATGCTTGGACTCCCCGCAGAACCCTAGTGGTGCCTCGGGGTCCTGTGCCCACAGGGTCTGAGCCTGTCCATTTCTTTTATGGATGGGAAGAGAAAGGCCCAGAAACAGGACATATCCTTCGTAATGCCATGCAGGCGGGGAGACATCTCCGAACTCTGAGGTCAGTGCCCTCCGCTATGCAGCTGCCTCTCCCCGGGGGCCGAGGAATTCAGCTTTGCTGAAAGGCTGCCTGGGTCGTAGCACAGTGGACCACCTGTTCTCTCCCCTTTGCGCCGCGCCCTTGAGCACGCAGAGGCTTAGGCAAAGTAACCCCCGAGCTCAGGGGCTCGCGTGGGGGTGCCCTCACCTACCGCGAGGCAGAACACTCGGGGCTCGCTTTAACACTTCCCCAAAGTGGAGCTTGGAGCCGTGTAAGTTTGGGTTTACCAACAACACATACAACCTAATTCTCCTTATTAATTCTGTTAAGTTTAGAGCCATTAGTCTTGATTGGCACTTGGTGGAGAGGAGGGAAGCGCAGAATACTTGTGACATAATAGGAAGATGGAGCTTTTTTCCGGGCTGAGTCTCTGGAGAGGCATTTTTAAAGGGTGTTTTTGTTCTTCCAACCTTGGGATCAAAACTTCATGAAACTATTTGATTATAATGTAGTATGAGTATGGAATATGAAAATTCCCCCTGCCACAGAAACTGCTTTTTATCTCATTCTTTTCCTGAAAAATCCAAAAGCTAGGGGGATGTCAGTAACATTAAGTGGCAGGAAAAAGTCAGCGTTAAAAGTGACACCTTTTCACATGAGTGACAATTAAAAAACTGGGAAGGAGCAGATTGATCTAATTTAACTGTATGAAAAAGCTTTGGAAGATTTTCATTTTTAGGAGGGGGTGGTTGCTAACCCCGGGATGAAGTATTCAGCTGACATATTGAGTTCCTTTCTCTTTGTGAAACTCATTAGAATGAAGCACATTTAATCAAAATACCAATTTTATAAAATGGAGGTAAAAATACTCGTGGTAATTCAGCTAGCACACTTTCCCAGGGGCTCCATAACGAATTTTGATGACATAGTTTACAGACCAGAGCGCTGGAGTGGAATCAACCTCATTCATCCTTGAGAGTCGTTGTTCAAAACTTGGCATTTTTAAAATCGGGTTCCCTCTGCTCATCCAGCTCGCCTGTGTTTTCCTGTCATGCTATTTCCCGTTGGTGAGGGATGTGTGGGCGAGCAGGCCTCTTTGCCCGGCCTCCTCTTCTGTCCCCATCAATCCAGAAGGATTGCTGTGCCTGCTGTCTGCTCCTCATGGAAGAACCACGGTTCTGATGTCCCGAGAGGGATGGCGGCCTCGATGTGGATGCATCAGGCAGAAATGGGGACGTGGGGGTCCTTCCAGGATCAGTTCGTGTTTCTGCAGGAAAACTCGAAAAGCGAGAGAGTGCTGGGGAGGACACTGCTGGAATTCATTAAGGCATTCTGTAGCCTGGCAACTTCCAACTGTTTTGCCAGTGTGTGGTAGTGCTTCTGTAAATTTTACATTTAAATCTCATCTTTATTTTTCAGATTTAGCATATTGCTAAGCATGCATAGATGTCATTTTAGCGATCACTTAGCCATTTACCTTACCCCCGCGAACACTGACATTTTCCTGACTGCCACGCATGTGATGTATTTCTTCGGCATCCAAAAGGTTAGTCTTGAGAAACTAATTTATCAAGAAGTTAGGCGGCTGATCCTTCTTAAGCTGTGACTTCCTCAAAACTTGTAAGAGCGTCTTCGTAATTAAGATCAAATTTGTCCCTACAGCCAGCTGAAATTGAACACTCTCCGGTTTTGTTCGGCAGATCCGTGGATTTGATGACTTGCTGTTTCTTTTGCTGCAGAATTCTAATTTCACTTGCGATTCCTGCCGTCCCTCCCCTGCTTGGCCTCCTAGCAGTGGTGGCTCTGACAGTGCGCCTAGGGAGGACTTTTTGTATGAAATAACGAACAAAATCAATGGGAAACCTTTGAGCAAGTTTACCCCGGCAAGAAATAAAGTCCATTATTTTTATGAATCGAGGGATGAACTCAGGTTTCATTGTGTGATGCTTTAGACAAAGGGGAAATACAACAGCTTATGTGTGAGGCTCTCCCTGGAAATAAACCAGCTTAATTTAAAGATATTTCATGATCAGGTAGAACTGTTTATAAATAGTCTTAAGAAAAGAATAAATCTTGATTTGGGGGGTTTGATTTATTTGATTTTTATCTATATATTTTATTATTTTATTTTATTTTATTATTGATTATTATTTTTTAAGTAATCTCTATGCCCAATATGGGGCTCGAACTCATGACCCCTAGGTCAAGAGTCATGCTCCACCAACTTAGCCAGCCAGGTGCCCTTTTATCTATGTATTTAACTATAGATTCAGGGTTAATTATTTTTGAAGAGCTACAGATTACTGTTTCACTAGGAATATCTACAAAGCATGTACAGACAGTAGCAAGTTCTGAGAAGCATGTGTAGAAAAGCATATGTAGGAAAACCTAAAACGCTCGTCTGTGGGGATCCAGCCTACTCGTAAAAATACCTTTGTCTGGGTTTTGTAAAGAGCCAGTTTACTTCATGGAAGTAAACATTTTGTCGTACAACGTTTGTAGTAAATGCAGTCAACATTTAAGTGTAGTGAACATTTGTAGTACAACCTTAACTAAGTAATCCAAGGGTAGCGGTTTCCAAATTAATGAACAGGAAGTGAGCTCAAGTTCGTCTTTGTACTATGTCTCAAAATAAAAGCTTTGTCGAGAAGCTTAACAGGATCAGTAAAATTTCAGGGTCACATTCACCCCATTTTAGGTTATAAGTATGTGAGCACGTTAATTTTCTGAGTTCAAGTGGATATTCCTTGCGGTAAATAGGACTTCTTCAGTTTTTCAATTTCGGGAAGTCTTTGGCCTAGAACTTGGGGCTCCCACTCCGTGGGGGTGCAGAGAACATCTGACAGTGATGGGCTTCCTTAATCTTTGTCTTGCGGATCAGTTCTGCATCTGTTTTCACTGATTTGGGCCGATCGTCTCTGAAATCAGCCCGAGTGACTAAGGTCTTATTTTGCCTTTTTTTTTTCAACATTCAACATTTTCAACATTAACTTCGTTAATAGTGGTATAAAAGTAGAATATATATATATTGTTTGCTCCTGGAAATATGCACTAAAACCGGGTTCCTGGAGATTTTTGCAGATATGTATATTGCACGTGGCTTTGACTTCTTAGGACCTTTTTGAATATTTGGGTGAGATTTTATAGCTGTGTGTTGAATATGCATATTAGCTAGGAAAGCCCCCACAGTGCTTAAAACATCAGTGACCAGATTCCAGGGCAGAATCCCAGACAGGCTTCCGGAGCCGAGGGCCCAGGTGTGGTGTATTTATACCCAAGAGCTGTGGGCTTGTTAAACCTAACTTGACATTTACTTCTCAATATCTTCCTGAAATAAATGATCACCGAGGACTTCACCCGTGCTAGAATTCTAAGGAAAAATAAAAACAGTATGGCGTTGATTGCATTGGATTAGGGCCTTATTTCTCTGCCTACGGGGCCGAAGGGCGTTTGAAAGCTATCCTGGGTGACAGCTCCCGAACTGTAAAAAGCTGTTGGTGGCAGTGACATGGAGAGGATATGCTTGTGTGTGTGTGTGTGTGTGTGTGTGGACAAATTAATAAGGGGAGAAGCAGGCTGTATGCGCTCTGTCCTTCCAGCGGTTGAAAACTGCGCCCGTTCTAAGATGACTCCAAGTCGGACAGAGGCGGGAGGCACGAGCGGGAGGGGGTGGCTGAAGATACAGGTTACCCCACAAACTTGGAGAATCGGAGACACTGGATGGAAAAAAGTTGGAGGGTAGAAAAAGACCCCACATCGAAGTCCAAGAAAATATATGAATAGAGGAGGCAGGTTTCGAACTCTAGGAGACAAGAGGGTGTTCTGAGACCAATCCCAACGGAGAGGAAGGACTTCAGAAATCCTCTTGTGAATCAGTCACTGTGACAGTGTTCACTGAAACAGGGCATCGGGAGATCTGGGATGAGTGGAGAATACTGGAGAAAGCAAGGCAGCGGGTGCCAGGTGGCTGAGTCCTTAAATGTCTGCCTTGGGCTCAGGTCATGATCCCAGGGTCTGGGATTGAGCCCCGCATCGGGCTCCCTGCTCAGCGGGAAGCCTGCTTCTCCCTCTCCCGCTCCCCCTGCTTGTGTTCTGCTCTTGCTGTCTCTCTCTCTCTGTCAAATAAATAAGTAAAATCTTAAAAAAAAAAAGAAAGAGGAGTTAGAACTCGAGGGAGTGCACACTTCCCCCTGCTCACGCTCTCCGGAGGGTCGGTCCTGGCCAATTAGCGGAGGTGTAAATTTTATCTCTGTGCTTCTTCCAAATGATAGATGCCATAGTAAATTTAAAATATTGAATATGATAACTGAGCATGAATTTTTTAATTCTGCAATTAAAAGACTTTGTTCAAAACGCCATTAATTTTGAGTTTAGGTGAAAAAGGGAAGCAGAATTCCTCACTCGTTCTTCCTTGTGCGAGTGAGTTACAACCTTTTAGGAATAAACATGAGTCGTCTCTTATCAGTTTTGAGTTGTCTGTTGGTGACGGGGTAGTTCTCAAGTCACCTGCTTCCTGGTTAGAAATCGTGACTATATGTTATCTCACAGTACATTTTTCAGAGGACGGTCACCTGTGGTCATTCGTTCGCTCAGCATGTCCCATACCAGGCACTGTGCAGTAGTGAGTAAAGTGTACAAGGTCTGTGTTTTCGGGGACTTTGCAGACTCGGTGATGGAAGTAGACAGGAATGAAATCAACAGATGCTGTTGAATATTCCTTTCTGAGGAAGTGACTTTTAGGCTGAGACCTGAAGGATTGGGTGGGTTCCCAGAGGTCAAGGTGGGCTAGCCAGTGTTTGGGGACAGGAAGGACACTCCTTGCTGAGAGATTGCTTGGTGCAAGCTGTTGGGCAGGAAGGTACCTGGAGCATTACGCGGGGAAAGAATGTGACCCACCCTTGGCTGTGAAGGTCAAGATCGGTGATGGTCAAGGTCGGAGTAATGAGATGAGATTGGGGGCCGTGGGATAAGGAGTTTTAATATACAAGATTGAGTCGGTATGTGGGGGACGTGTGGATGGTTCGGGGCAGGAGTGGAAACAAGGATGGCAGCCCCGAAGGGACGGGCACGTGTGTCTCTCTGGTGACAGGGGTCGGGGTGCCGGAGACGGAGAGAAATGGATGGATCCGGGGCGTAATCCGGAGACAGCATCAGGAGGGCTGGCGGACAGGGGGTCTGAGAGGAAGAGTGACTCCCCCAGGCAGTTCCAGCCTGAGCACCTCGGTTTGGGGGAAGATTTGGACTCTGAACTGTGAGGTCTCTGTGAGCCCTCCCTGATAGGGTGTCATGTAAGCAGTTGGCTGTGTGAGTGGGGACAGACGTCCTTGCGGGCATGTTGGCATTCAGGTGACATCGGGCCGTGGGAATGGGCGAGGGGATGTAGGGAGGGTGCCTGGGCTCCTCTCTGAGATCTGGTTGGGCAGAGCAGGCAGGGGAGGAGGGAGCCCCCAGGGACCTCGGGGTGCGCCCTAAGGGGGAGGAGGGAGCTGCGCGCCATGGTAAAGCTGCCTAGAGGTTTAAGAAGAGTAACAAGTGTCCTCGGTGTTTAGCGACCTGGAGGTCATTACTGAGCTGCTGCGGGCAGTTCTGATGGCGCAACAAACGGAGAGCTGGCAGCCGGTGAGGGAACGGGGCCAGCGCAGAGGGATGGCTGTGGGCTGTGTGTGAAGACAGAGGACGATGGGGTAATGGGACCAAGACAGGGGTGTCTATGTCTGTAGGAGACTGAGGAATCCAGAAAGGGAGAAAGACGAAAGTCTGCGAGGGTGGGAGGGGATGGCCTCCCAGGCAGGCTCCTTTGCGGTAGAAGGGGGTCACTGGGTGTTGGGGTAGGGGTGGGGGGCAGGCGGCAGCAGATGCAGAGGTCCACGGAGTCGCGGGGGTGGGGGGAGGTGACGCATGGCAGCCTCTCGGTGAAGGACGAAGTAAGGTTATCCGCCGGCGGGAGGGAGGAAGAGCGTGAGCGGGCTTGGACACGGGGGAGCCGGGGAGGAGATGGTGGGGAGGAGATCGCGGTGTGGGGTGGGGAAGGCCTTCCAGAAGCACGTCCTAGAAAAGTAGGGCAGGGTCACAGGCTCCTGTCTCATCTCAGAAGCCGGAGTCAGGTCGGCTAAGCCCCATTTTCTGCACGCCGAAACAGGATCAGTGAGTTGCCTGAGGCGGGCCCTTTCGAGCGAGAATTAATTAGAACACACACATCCTGACTCCTCGTCCAGTGCTCATGGCTCGGTCCCAGTTTACCCTTTGAAAGCTATTAACGCGAGAGGGAAGCGTGGAATCTCGATTGTGTGTATTTCCATCCCAAGGCTGTCAAGCAGCGATTCGTGTTCTGTTTCAATTCATGTTTCTGGAGTACGTTTTAGGCATCAAACACGTATTTCACGGGAACGATAGGAAGGGAGCGGGGCATGGCTTAGCCATCGATGAAATGCAGCATTTCCACACCCTCCTCCCTCTGACCTGATTGTGTGCCCTCAGCACACAGGGAAGCAATGTAATTAGAGTTCTGGGGGCTTTATTGTCCGTAATGGAAACACCACAGTCAGAAATCTCTTTAGCCCTAAGCACTACCATTGGGGCTAAGTGGTTCCCCTGGGTGCCGTGCGGGGCTGCCGGCAGCCTTACTTAGCAAGAGGCAGCGAGGAAGGGGGCAGGGGATGGGGACCGGGGTAGGACGGAGAGAAAAAGAAATGTCTGCTCTCCCATCGCCGAGCTGAGCGGCCCGGGCCCGAGCGCTAAGGGAGCACATGCGCTGACCAGGCCGCCGTTCTGTGTGGCGCTCCTCACGGACCGCCCTCACTGTAATGAGTCTTCTCCTCTCCCATTTCCCAGGCCTGGAGACTGAGGCTCCACAAGGTGGTTAGGGGCCTAGAACCAGCGGGTGGACATGGCAGAGCCTACGAGGAGTGGCCGAGGGGACACGCAGGCAGGACGCAGGGGGAAGGAAGGCAGAGCCATCAGCGGGCTCCAGGCCCCGGGTGCCTTTCGTCCAGCCCAGGGTGCGTTGGAGGGGCAGAGGTGGGAAGTTCAGGCCGCCCCCGGTGGGGGCCCTAGGATTCAGTGCTTTGCCCAGAACCTGGAGGATTTGGCTGCCTTCCGAGTGAGAGACTCATCTCCGTCTTCCCGGGCCTGGCCAGAATGCCTTTCCGTGGTAAGGACCAGACGGCAGACACCGGCCAGGCGCGGGGCTGGCTTCCTCTGCCTTATCGCTCTAACCTGTTTTGATTTTCACCTGCAAACTTAACACAGTCATCATCATCGACTCTCCACTGGAATTGTGTGGCCCTCAAAGCCAGAAGGTTGTGAGGCCCAGTTACTTCCATCTTCTGGGTAGAAAGACCACTCACTGCAGGGGGTTGGGCCGGGGTGGGGGGAGGGGGCAGCCGTGTCTGATTCTGAGCAGGTGGACGTGGTCAGCTAAGGCAGACGGGCCGGCCCCCGTACCCTTCACCTCTTGGCCTGTTTCCGGCCTCTTCCCGCTGCTTTACTTCTTTGCTGCACCTTCTCTGGTGCCTCTAGCCCCTTGCTGGGCACTCGGGCATCTCCCGGCCGGCGGGACCTGAGCTTCTCCAGGACTGGGCTCCCTTGCTCCCGCAGCCCCGGTGCCGACCAGGACTCATCGCTCCACGCCTGTGGGAAGCGCCTACAGTTTAAAACTGTCTGCTCTCCCTGCTGCCGCCCAGTCCTGAGAGGCCCTAAGAGTGAGATCCGCTTTGGAGCACACCAGCAAGTGTCAGAGAGGAAGACTGGGGCAGGGGGGCCTTGGGGCCCTATAGGATCCCAGAGGCTGCACCTGGTCTCCCAGAGGCCGCACGTGGTCGACGTGGTCCCCGTGTCCCCGTGGTCCCCGGGCCTGTGTGGACACGGTTGTCTTCAGGACACGATGCGACTGTTGGTTCCAAGTTGTCCTTCCCCTCCCCGCCCCCACCTTTAGCTCAGATCCTTTGAAAACTCGGATCCTGAGTCTGGTAGCTGCTTTACAGGTATGGAAGCTTCAGGAAGGGGAGATAAGGTACTTGAGCTTTGACCTTGCCCAGGGGCTAAATTCTAGCAGTGTTTAGGATTTGGGGGTAGCCATAATAGTGAACATTGGTAACATTGGGGGTGGTACTCTAGGGGTGGTGGGGGCTGGTGGGGGGCTTCAATGCAGAGGCTACTCTGTTGTTAAATTATTGACTTGAAGGGTAGGTCCTTTGGAGGCTGGCAGTGATGTATGAGGCCCTGTCAGGATATCTTTCAATAATTAAGAAAAAAGTAGTTGAAATTCCATTTTAGCTCCCGAAGCCCCAGTTGCCTAAATGATCTGTTGGAGGGGCAAGTTCTCGCCCCACCCCTCGGTGGACTTTTAGTGTCTGTGGGGCTCCGAGCACAGGAGAGAGGGTGCCCGAGCCCCAACAGAGACGCGCCGGGGTGCAGTGACTGACAGCTATAGGACCCTGAAATAAAAGCGCTTAGATCCTGATTTCAAGAGGTAATGATTAAAAAGAACAGAAGTGGAATATCTTACAAAATTTAACATTGAGTTGTTTTTAAAAAATGCGCAGGGTCAACTTTGATCTCGGGTAGCCCGCGTCATCTCAATTAATTGCAGGGTGAAGCCTCCCACCTTTTCGTTCTGGAAGGCCATGAGCAGATGCTTCCTGGCCCTTGAGTCCCGTCCCTCTGGCTTGTCAGTGAGCGAAATGTCCGTGCTTTTCTATGTGGGTGACCACCGAGCCCGAGAACCTTCAAGGTCAGGAGCAGAGGCACGTTTCCCGAGAGACTTCCCGAGGTTCCTGCAGTCCAGCCTGGAGAGTGTTGGCGGAAGGCGGTACAGAAACCAGCCAGGGGGTGGGGGGAGGTTGGGGGGGTGCGGGGCAGCAGGTGCTCCGAGTGTGACCCTCTGAGCTGCCCCTTACTCCCCCACATTTCAGGTCACCCTTGGCAGAATACCTCTCGGGCCCAAGGAAGTCATTTTCTTCAGGTAAAATTCTGTATCACTAAAAATGGGAAAGTTTTAACCAACCCAGAGAATTTCTGTAACTGGAAGAGAAGCTTAATTTTCCTGACTCCAAATTTTGTAAGGCCCAGGGGTTCCCAGTCCTGGTCCAGAGGCACACAGGAGATGAGGGGTTGAGCCACGCTGTTACCCCTAAATTATTTGTACCATAATTAGCCTTTGTTGAGCATTATTCAGGTTTCTTTCTTTCTTTCTTTCTTTCTTTCTTTCTTTCTTTCTTTCTTTTTTTTTGGTAAAACCTATTTAAGTAACCTTAATAAGAGTGCTATCTAAAATAGATGTTGTCTTAGTCTTGTATCTGATGAGATGAAAGTCAAATCTATAAAATGTTGAATCTCTTAAAGCTAGCCAGGATGGAATATATCCTGTTAATTTGTCAAACTTCGAGAGAACCGCCTACCTGAGACAGTAAGGATTAATCAAGCCCTAGTAAGAGGGAATTTGAAAAATACAGTTTTCTAATTATACAATCTCTTCTCAGTGGTCCAAGGTTAATGCAGTTCTGAATTCTGACAGTTAGTAATAGGAGAGAGAAAAAAAAAAAAAGACCACAGCATATGAATTGTCTTATAATTACCTGAAACAGAGGTTCTCCTTCTGGCAATCAAGAACCTTATATACATGAATCTGATATTTTCAGCATTTGATTCTTCTCCTTTTAAACAATGGTGAGAATAATCGAAAGGTTTGGTGTCACTCTTTGTGCTTATCAAATATACTTGCAGTATTTGGAGATGTCTTTTGCTCATTGCGTAGTCATAGATGCATAATTCTAGGTAGGTCGTTGGCAAATGTGCCTTTTTGGGGGACAATTTAGCTATCTTATGAATATTTCCTAAGGACAGTGTGCATTTGGGATACCCGGTCCTACGCCTACTGCAAATATAAAAACTGTGTGTATGTCAAGGTCCTCAACAGGAACACTCCTGGTTGGTTGATTTAGGCTCTCATATATTCGTAGCTCCTGTTGTAGTTCTCCCTGGGCGACACAGGAAAAATGCTAGCCCTTGAAAAAGATAAATTTATTCCTTCATTTATTGCTGTCAGATATCTGTGGAGTATTTATCATAATGAGAAAAGTCACAGAGAAACCTCAGACCATCCAGAGCAGAGGCCCGGGGAGAAGATGGGACACTGGGTTTTACTACATCGATCTGTTATCTGAGAATCTACAAATGCATGAAGACTTAGGGACTATAGGAGAAAAATGAAGGAGCAGGATTGAACCTTGGGAAATGCCCCAAAAGGTGAGAGAAGGAAAAGGACCCACAGAAAAGTAGGGGACTCCACAACATCTGGTGCCTGAGAGGGTTTTGAGTGAAGAGCTGTTGCTAATCGGGGGCCCAGTGCACAGGTGAATCCAAAGATTGCACCCAGAGAGGCCCGGGGTTTGGGCTGAAGATAAGGCCACCCAGGGGTATATGTGGGAACTGGCTCTTACCAGCTCACTCGAGCCAATCCTGCATCTCTCTTCTCAACTCTCTGTCATGCCCGGGCCTTGAAATTGGCCATGTGGGTGTGGTCACACTGAAATCGGCAGATTTTGCAAATCAGGGCCTTTTCTCCACCCCACCCCCCCCCAGTTGCTGTAAATATTAATAATATATTACAGAAGTCAACAGTTTTCCATAGTCACGCTTTTTAAAAAGATTTATTTATTTATTTTGAGAGAGAGAGCATGCCCAGCCAGGGAGGGGCAGCAGGAGAGGGAGACTTAAGCAGATTCCGTGCTGAGCGTAGAGCCCGGCACGGGGCTGGATCCCATGACCCTGAGATCATGACCTGAGCCAAAAGCAAGAGTCGGAGGCTTAATTGGCTAAGCCACACAGGCACCCCCATAGTTACACACTTTTCCCTCATAGTTACACACTTTTTACATGGCGACCCAGCAAACATAGTTCACACTTGAAACACACACACACAGACACACACACACCCCTCAGCCCCTCAGTTTTTAGGAACCGGACTTAACCTTTACCCTGTGGGATGCATTCTTATCTCTTCTGTTTTCATCCCCTCTGTTAAAAAAGGGGGGGAAAGCCATTTGCAACTCACTCAACTGATTTCTTGACCTACGGTTTGAAAGGTATTGGTTCAGCAAAAACCAGAGGGTGGTCAATGCGTGATGAAGTCAAGAGATGATTGTTTAAAAAATGAATTAGTCTTGCAGTCAGAGGCAAGACAATTTCATCTCGAAAGGAAGAAGGAAAGAGATCTGAAATGCTGAGAAGATGGATGGCCCCTGGAGATTGAGAGGAGCCGGTGCCTCCGGGGGCTGGGCCAAGGCTGCCTCTCGACCTTGGCCTTAGGAGAGGAGGCCTGTCTTGGAGAAGGTCAGCTGTTCTAGAGGAAGGAGAGAGGAAACTGGACACACACTAGGAAAAAGCTAGAAATGAGATTACTTGGTATTTCAAAACTCACCTTGATTTCGTTAGCCGGAAGTGCACTTGCTCGGAGTGGGAGATACGGGAAGGACACGCCTTGTCGAGGGTCACGTAGCTTCTGGCCGCAACTGGGCTTTGAGTATGCTGCTAATTAACTGAATTTAAGTAAAAAAACTAAAGATCAAAAGGAAAAACTTAAAAAGTAGAGTCTCCCGTGGGTCTGACACTCGGTGGTTCATACAGCCAGTCGGCCTTGTGTTTCTAACAAGAAGAATCTGTATTTGTATTTAATAAGAATTTGTATTTTTCTTCTTGGGATTTTGTAGCCAAGAGAAAGGAATTCTGTCGATGGCCCCAAGTATTATTTCTGTCCTCCGCCCTTCGTACGGGGATGTCGGAGGGGACCCCAGGGAATGGGTCTCATGTGGCAGTTTTCATTAATGACCTGTTCAGTTTTATCCCAATGTTCATACAGTGTTCAATTTTATCCCCAACTGCCTGAGATGAATCGTTGGAAAACGGTTGCAGTCAGTGGGACCGTTTTTAGAGATTCAAAAGAAGACGATATTAACAGTGTTTCCGAACAGACTTAGAAACTCTGTAGTTCTGAAGATTAATACCAACACCGTCAAAAAATATTTATTAGATGGGAAAGCCTCTTCTTGATATTTGAATTTAAGAAGACTTCCTGTATTTCCCAACATCACCATCAATAATTGGAGTCTGCATCTCCTCCTTTATTCATTCAATAAATATTTAACACCCATTATGTTCATGGCCTGGCATTAGACTCTGGGAGAGTTACAAAGAACCTCGAAGACTGGTCTCTTCCCTCAAGGGGGGAATAAAAGAAACAATTACATCTAATTGTTTTTAACACCAAGCAGTGTTAATCCCCACTGGGGAACATCATGGTCGCCAGGGAAGTAGATGGGACTGAAGGGGGCCTCTCTGAGGCCAGTGTCGTCGTCAAGGCCACTGAGCCAGGGAGCCTTTCTTCTCTCTCCTGTCATCCCCCAAAGAGTGGCTTGGTCCCTCTGTGGCCAGCCGGCGGGGATGATTCTCTGATGGACTGTGATCTTAAGAAAGGCTCCTTGACTAAGTGAGTACGTCAGGGGTAAATTTTCCAAGAGCTATGAATTTAGGTTACTCCTCATTTAAGGCTTCCATGCTCCTAGAAGAAGTTGTTCAGAGCAGAAATTTGGTGAGTTGGGGAGGGTAGGAGGTGGGGGTCCCCTTGAGGGCCCCCGTATTTATAATTCCAGCAGTTTTGTATGATTTGAACCACGGCCAGATTGTCGTTAATTTGTTCAACAAACATTGACTTTAGCACTTGTGTGCTTAGTATGTGTTAGGTCTCCTAAGAATTACCAGAGGGTTCGGCAGCAAAGTGTTTCTGCAATGCGTCTGCGCACTGGAATCACGAGGGAAATCTCGTAAACCCAGGCCACACCCCCGATGAGCGCAGACAGGTTTTGCACACTACTCCCGGGGAGACAATAATAGAATTTTAGCAACACACACAGAAACTTAAATAACAGTATGAGAGAGCAACGGGGTGGCCTCCCGGCACAGGTAGGGGATTCCAAACTCAATCAGAACTGTGAGGACCACCTCCTCCAGAGGAGGAGCGCCCTTGCGGGCTGGGGAGGGGGTGGGACACCTCGCCAACGCCCGGGACGATGACTGGGCTTACAGGTTTGCAGGAGAGGAGAGGAGGCTGCTCCCTTTAACTCTGAATTCAGGCAGATCTGCGAATGACCTGGGATCACTCTTTGGGGATCATCGGTGGCATGGGCCATGATAGCAAGAACTTGACTTTCCACTAAGTAGAGGAAGCTTCTTCTTACATAAGACAAACGTTGGTTATCCGCCTGCATCCTTCTTGTGTGTATGGGGACCAAGAGCCATGAGGGGAAGGAAATCCCTCGGGATAGAAATGCTCTGCTTCACTTCCTGATTCTCTTGCTCTTGAAATTGCACCCTACTCTCTTCACAGCCATGGCAAAGATCCCCTCGTGTGCATATGAACACACAAATGAGCCATTTGATGTGCGCAGTCCCATACCCCAGGGTCTTGTGGAGCTGTGAGCTATTGCCGTGCTCCGGATGGGCCAAGATACTTGACCTTGGCCTCTCCTGGCTGCTCGAGGTGCTTGCAGACCGAAGGCTGCAGCGGTGAATGGTTTTTCAGTTAATCGCCAATATGGGACCACGTGGCTCTCATTTGTTATTTTCAGTTCTTTCTGTTTCTGGTCAGTTTTTAAGAAATCGAGTCTGTTATATATGTTAATGTTTTTTTTCAAAGAGGGGCGAGTGGGATGCTTCACGAGGAGTCTCGATGTAAGTTTTTCTTTCCTTCTCTCTCCAACCCACAGTGTGTCATGCCGAGCTGAATGCCATCATGAACAAAAACTCAGCCGATGTGAAAGGCTGCACGATGTACGTCGCCTTGTTCCCATGTAATGAGTGTGCGAAGCTCATCATCCAGGCAGGTAGGAGCGGGGCCCGTTCCATTTGTCACATTTGCATCGCCGCCTTCTCGCCACTGCAGAAGAGCTTGATCTGAAATCGCTATTGTTTAGATCCAAATTAATCGCACTATCAACTTTGCAAGGTATTTCCTGGGTTCTGTTTTTGAGCGGTGCCAGGTAGTCCAAGACTAATTGCATCCTCTGTGATTCCTAGCATGTTTTTAATTTAGTTTGCAACTTCTTAAACTGCAGGCTGCCAAAAAACAACACAGGCATTGCATATAATTACTGCCAATTTACCGTCCTCTGACATGTTGTGCATAGATTAGGGGGAGGGAGAGAAATGAACTTCTGTCAGAAGCAAGGTCAGCTGGGAGTCCGTATATGAAATTTTAATTTGTATTAATATATGGTAGAGGTTTTAGGACCCAAACATATCTTTGCATATAAATGTCATCAGACTTGAATGGTACTACTGTTAGTTTTCCTTACATCACAGTTACCGTAAATCTACACCACTATGTTCTGAATATTTCATCTTTTTCATGCTGTCACATCTGAGATCGGCTACACTTTGTCTCCATAAAACTCTCAGCTTGAGATTTAAAGACTTATCGTGTTAGCCAGATGTGCGGTTTAGAGGGGCTGCTTACCAGGAGCCCATGGGTCTCCGAGGAGAAGAGGTCCAGCGGTATCAGAATCAGAGGCTGGCCCCTGGTAAAGATGGCCCTGGCTCCCTCCCTGGTGGTGCGCAACCAGGAGTTTTCCTCTGCCTGCTTGTACCCGGCTTCCCTGCGGTCCCTTCAGGAGGCTGGTGGAGGAGCAGGGCCCCCAGACTCTTGGCCCTCCAGTTAGCGCCGCCCTGGTGGACAGGAAAAGAAAGCAGATCTGCTGTTGGAGGGGCTGGAATCAGTTCTCGGAGCCATTTTTGGAGGCATGGCGGCACTGACCTGGGATTTTTGCCAGCACTCTCTGCTCCCCCCCGCCCCCACACCCCCCAACCCCGACCATCAACCTCTTCTTTTAAGAGTAGTCGTCTTGTGAATAAAGAAATTTGATTGCCCACAGTAAGGAAGATGTGTTAACTGGATAAAGGCTTAACTACTTGACATGTTTTCACTTTGCATTTGTTTAAAAAAAAAAATCCACAAAGACCAGAGGGCAGATTAAATATAGTCCATCGTCTGCCGTACGGCCACGCGGCAGATCCGTGTTTCAGTAAGTGGCCGTTGTGGGCAAGCAGGCTCGGGAAAGGGGGTTCATCACCGACGCTTCGGGGCTCCCTCTGTCCCTGCAGACAAGACAGGCTCGTGTGTCTGTACTGATGGGGCTTCTTCTGTTGTTGCCTTTGAAGGTATAAAAGAAGTTATTTTCATATCCGATAAATACCACGATAGCGATGAGATGACCGCCGCGAGGCGCCTGTTTGACATGGCTGGGGTGGCCTTCAGGTAAGCGGGAAGAGCTTGGGGAAAAGGTGGGTAGAAGGCCGAATGAAGAAACGTATTTGACCTTGGCTGACATTTAATTTCTCCTTGAGATGCCTGACTTCCGCACTTGGAAGCATCTTTAAATGCAATGGGCTGAGGATCTCGAGATGATGTGGAGCGTGGATTTTTGAGAGCAGCGATAGGAGTATCGGAAGATAACCTGACAGATGATGTTGCACTTAAATACTAGGAGCTTTCTGGGGCTTGGACTAAATTACTCTAGTAGCGAGGAATTGTGAAATTCACAAGTTTCGTAATATTAAAATTACACCTAGGTAAATTTTTGCAAATGTAACAACTCTGACATCGAAAATTTAGGATGAAGGGAACCTGCTAGGTTGAAACACCAGGAATTGTTTTGACAGCAACATTTTAAATCGATATTTGAAGTCATTTCGACTTTTACGGTTATCTTCGCTAGGCAAAGATCGGGTGGTATGTTCTTGCAGGTAGTTTCACCCTCCTTCGATTCATGGTGGGAACTTCTTTTGGGACTGAAAGCTTTCCGAGCAATTCCTTGACGGTATCTGTGGTCAGCAGTGGGGTTCTGTAGTTAGTAACGTACCTAGCCCTTTGTGGTCATCACTGCGGATAGAGGTTATACATAATGAATCTCTTGAACTGTTGTGCCTTCTGAGACTTTAAAATCCAGATTCTTTACATAATAATAAAATTAGGTATTAACTGTTTACTGGTTTTTACAAGAATGCGATTAGTCCCCAAATATTTTCCTTTGAGCTGTTTTAGCAGGTACATTAATGAGTAAATCTTTACATCTGCATTTTTAGAACAGGACTTTAAAAATTACTCCTCACTAAAGGTAGTTTGTTTGCTTTGCTGTTCGTACAAGGGGCAAAAGAAAATTTACTTTTTTTGCTTTCGAGCGATTCCAAGTTGGCTGCAGGAATTTCCTGGGAAGGAAGATAAATCTGTGGGGAAAGCTAGTAATCGGGTATCATGTTGTGCAGCTAACTCGTTAGAAATCCTTTGACTCCCTGATAATTCATGAACTCAGCTAGCTGGAGAACATACAGACCGAGCCACCCCATGCATCTTTTTTTTTTTTTTTTTTGTCTTAGTCTTTTCGGGTTTGTGTTCCTCTCAGTACGGTGCACTGTAATTGGCTCCTATAGAGATAAGATATCAAGCAAATCCCGGGAAATTTTTTCCTCCCCACAGAAAATGTAGTTGAAGCCAAAGTAAACAAATTGCTTTAACGACTCGCTGGATAATATCTTGATATATTGTGTTTCTTGTGTTTAGGAAATTCGTACCAAAGTGCAGCAAGATTGTCATTGACTTTGATTCAATTAACAGCAAACCGAGCCAGAAGCTTCAGTGAGTTACATCTCATTAAATCTCCAAAAGATCGGGATTATCCTCTTCTGAGACGCTGCTCATGCCTTTCATCTTGAAGTTACACATAACTTTTTTAATAGCCAGTAAGCGAAAGTCGACATCTGAAGAATGTAAAGCCTCGAATCTTCCCGACTGTCTCTCCTGTCACAGGGTGTCTGCATCTGTTTAAACTATTGTTTTAGGGCCTAAAACCAAGGAGCGTGTAGATGGCCTATTGCGCAGGGCCGGCGTGGGGTGCTCCTCCTTGGTCTCCTCGTTTGCTGGGATGCTGGAGGCCTTAGACGCCGCTCCTCGCTGCTCTAGGTGCCGGCAGGACAAATAAATAATTGTTGTTGTGTTCCTGGTAGGATGAACGGATGCACTGGTTTGAACATCTGGCCCCAATGAAGCATAATGCGTAGTGCCCTTGGGAGGGAAAAATAGGAACCCCCCCCCCCCCTGCAATGCCAGGAGCTAATGCAGACGTATTGGCTTTAGGGCATTGAGGGAAACCGCCAGCCACCCACCCAAAAATCCTAGACAGGATGGCACAGGTCTCCTGAGAAACGATGAGCACAGCTGAGCCCTGGCTACCTTCTCTGCCTCCGCAATCCCGCTGCCCACAGGGTGCTCGCACGTTCTGCTACCGGAAGTGGGGACCCCTGTTGGTTTGCGTCCCACACGGAGCTCTTACGCTACTTTAGCTGAACGAGTTGTTCCCAGAGGAACAGGAACAGCCTGTCTCCCCTTGTCGCCCCCGAGACCGCGGCTGAGACAGCAGGGTCCTGTGGCTGGAGGTGGGTCATGCACCTGCTCCTTCTACCCTGTGGAGGCGTCCCTGCTTCTCGCGTGCCCACAGGGTTCACGTCCAAGGCTGCTCGGCAACCAGGGAGTCGGGGAACTCCTGCCCTGTAGTGAGATGTGAGGAAATTCGGCCTGCTTCGAGGTCATTGAGTCCAGATCTGTGGGTGACGGGAGCTCGTGATGCTGCCTGTGCCGGTGTCTTCACCTTCCCCAGTCACTGTGGCCCGGGGCTGTGCTGGGTGCGCCTCATCTTTTAATCTCCTTTCATTTTATTAATGTGCTCAGAGGCTTTGTTGAGAAAATGGGTTCTTTATCCTAAAGATTATTACCGTTCTAAAGTGCTCTTATGTTTTCATGAGCTTTTATTTTGACTCTGAGGTTTTGTACTCTGTATTCTAGGGCGTTCTGTAATTTGGCCGCTCACCGATACTATTAAAATCTTATTAAAATCTACCGCGTGGAAGTATGTTCGTTTTTATATTTTCACCATAGGTTCAACTCTTTGTTTCTGTCATTTCTGTATTGTCTGTGGAACATATCACGTATGTTTTCATGCGCAGAGGACGGTTTCAGGGACTAGGGCTGGGTGCTTCCCCGGAGTTGATGGGTGATGCTTTAGGGACCGGGTTGAAGGTGTGAAGGAAGTCTCAAGTGCGGGCCATCTGATAGGTCATCTCGACTCTCTGATGGGCCCCAGGCTTCCCCCTCCCATGATGCTTTTGTTGCCTCCTTCTCTTTCTAAATCTCTCTTTTTTTTTCTCTTTTCTCTCCCCGCAACCACTTGGCCCCCTGCTCTAAAATGCATAAAACAAAAGGTACATAGAAGAAAGAAATCGGTAAAGATACTTACAGATAGAAAATATATTAGGTTTTTATGTGGCTGCCCACTACGAGTCATGAGCCCTGTTAGCAAGGAGTGTGGAATTTTTTTTTTTTTTAAGATTTTATTTATTTATTTATTTATTAGGAAAGAGAGAGAGCATGAGAAGGGAGAAGGTCAGAGTGAGAAGCGGACTCCCCATGGAGCTGGGAGCCCGATGTGGGACTCGATCCCGGGACTCCGGGATCATGACCTGAGCCGAAGGCAGTCGTCGCTCAACCAACTGCGCCACCCAGGCACCCAATAGTGTGGAATTTTCATGTCACTTTCGTAAATATGTCTAAGGGCTGATAAGCCAGTAGTACATCTAATTTATTTCATGTTGGTACTATCTTATATTGTGTCCCATTGGTTACATGCAATTTTAGCAGGGAAGAAAGGGGTATTTTTTTTCCCTGTTTGGAGGAGTTGAACAAGGAAAGATCCTCGCCAAGAAAGAAGTATATCCACCAACAGTCCGGAGTTGGGTTGTGTATGGGGTGGTGACCCTCTCAGTGCGGGTTTCCACACCTAGCACGGTGGCTCGACTTGATTTCCTGGTGGTGGGAGTGTTGGTAATTATGTCTTAGTTTCTGGTATCTGCAGGAGTGGTGCGGTCGTCCTGTCCAGAGAATTCCGCAGATGTCAGTGTTCCAGTTAATAGAGGTTCGCTTTGAACTGTTGCCTTTGGGAGAAGCATTCCAGAAGGAAGGAGTTCAGAGCAATCTTCTGCCTTGCAGGCATTACTCGATCATTGTGGCAAAGGGAGGCTCTGTATGAGTTGCCACCTGTCAAAGCTAATAAGTGACAATAAGGAAACCATCTTTCACTGAACTGTTGGCGGAAGAACTACATTTAAAAGGTAAAATTTGTGAGTGAAATGGTGGGAGCTCCATTTCCCTGATACATTTCATGCTTTTCTTCTTCTTCTTCTTTTTTTTTTTACAAGTCTGTCCTTAAAGATTTCTGAAGCCCAACAAGACCCATGTATTAGTCATCTTTTCCTAAATTACAAATGAAGTAAATAAAGGAACAAGTATCTAAAGAAGAATTGAGAAGAGCTTGAATAAAAATGTAGGCTTGGATGACCAGTCATCTAAACTTCCCGTGGGCCGGCCATAGATCTTCCAACGTCCATATCCACCCAAGGATTAAAAATACTTAGGTCGAAGAATGGATTGTTGCAGAAGGGCGCAAAGATGCAGGAGAAGTAGTTCTCCTATTTGTGACGTTGGTAAGAAGTTTTAATATTCATAGTTCAGCTGTTTGTTTTTTAAAAGTAAGGTCACTTAAAAAATGGTGGTTTCAGCAAGTCATGGATCAGGAGGCCTTGCCTAAGACTTGGTGGGAAGACGGGAGCTTCGGGAGCCAGTGACCCCTGATGAGTAGGATTACAGATCCCCAGTGGCAGAGGCAGGTACAATATCCCTGGGCCCAGGACTTTTTGGATCCAGGATCACAGTTATAGAAAAAAGCTTGTCATATCTAGACCAATTGATGGGTGCCCATGAATTCTGAAAAGACCTAGAGCTAGCCCAATTTTTCCTTCATAACTGTTAGAGGGGTCTAAAGCCATTTCACCATTAGAGGATATGCATCTCCAAATAGTTATTGAATATCTGCTGGGCATAAGTTAGATTTTCTGGTGGTTCCTAGTTTTCAGTGCAAGATGACCTCCATGGTTAGGTAACAGAATTGTTTGTCTGATAAAGCTCAACTTTGCCACCTTTTTTTTTTTTTGTCTGATAATTGGATTCATCATTACTTCCTGACTTACCAAAATGGCACCTCTAGAAGAAAACAGTGTTTGGACTCATTTGCATTTTGAGTAATAAAGTAGTTCTATACCCTGACCCACTAAAGACTATTTTGATTAGAAATTAAGAGTTGATGTAAGGAGTAAATCCTTAAGTGGTGGTTGAAGAAAATCTATTTCCTAAACAAGTTTTCTCATCCACGTGTCCTTAATTACCACTGACCTTGCTATCAGACGGTAACTTCCACATGGAAATATTTCTCATAATGAGCCTTAGCATTGACATGTTCTACACTTTGTCACAACACATAATCTGAAGAATACAGAAGTAGTTTGACTTTTTTCATGTAATAACGAGAAATGCAAATGCTGACTTGATGTACATTCACATAAAATATTTTCCTCTCGTGTTTAACTCAATGTATTGGTGAATCCAAAGCAATTGCTATAATCACTTTATGGAACGTGCTTTATTAGTATTTCCAAAGTTTGTTCCAACCCGTTTCTTCTTTTATGCTCTAGAACATCTTCATTATATTGTTTGATGATACGGAGCCACAGGAAGACAGACGTGCCCAAGGTCAGTCCGACTTCCAGCCAGTCGGGTTTTTCATGGGGTAGCTCTCAGACACAGGACTTTGCCCTCACTGAGGAGCCGCTCAGGGGCCTGGCCAGGCCCGCAGCCCGAGCCGGTGTAACAACGCAGATGGCGCCATCTTGCCGAGCTGGCTCTGGCTACCTCTTTGCTAAGTTAGACAAAATACTGTCCCTATGCCTGTGCACTTTCTCTGGGGTTGAGCTGTCTACTTTTAGTGTCCATATCCTCTGAGGAAGGCCAGTGGGATGTGGACAGGGGGCAGCGAATGTCTGCAGGCGTCTGGTTCTTACTCCATTTCCAACGTCAGTGATTTTAAAAGATTTCAAAGGTCCTTCGTCAAATTAAATTGAGTTCAGTATTTCCAAAGAAAAGGGGGAGAGGGGTTCTCTACACCACCTGCTCACCACTTAGTCGTGGAATTCCTGGGTAGGGCTCATGGGGTTCACAGGCTTGGAGTCTGGAAAAGATGCTGCCCCGGTTTGTGGTAGCCAACTGCCAAATCTCTTCTCTTCCACCCTGCGCTCCTTGAACCCCCGTCTGTACCTTCACTTGCCTGCTGCTATTCTCTGTTTTTAGATATACTCTTTACTGTGGTAGAACGCATGCAAGGTACCGTCTTCAGTTGTATGAAGTACGTTCCTATCTTGTAGCCATCCCCGACATCCATTTCCAAAACTCGTTTCATCTTGCCACACGGACAAGGTCATTAAACATGGTCATTAAACCACTAACTCCCCAGTCCCCCTTCCTCTCAGCCCCCAGCAACCATTATTTTCTGTATCTATAAATTCAACTACCTTAGGTACATCATAAAACTGGAATCGTGCAGAATCTTCTCTTTGTGATTGGCTTGTTTCACTCAGCCAGTAACACCACCAGGGTTTATCCATGTTGGAGCATGTACCAGAACTTTCCTTTTGAGGGCTGAGTACTATTCCGCTGTATATACCATATTTCGCTTATCCATTCATTTGCTGGCGGACATTTGGATTGTTTTCAACTTTTGGCCAAATTTTCTCTTAAATGTTCCAGCGTTTCTGTACAGCCTGGCATCGTCCACTTGGGCCCCTGAGTGCCTCCCTTCCTACACTAGGCACCTAAACATCCCGGAGGAGTTTATGTATATATAGGTATATATATGTGTTTGTATATATGTGTATGTATATGTGTATATATGTACTTTTTTTTTTTAAATAGCCTTTCTGAGAGGTTCTTAAAGTGCTTCCTTTGCTCCTCTCCATCCTGGACTGAGCTGGGATCCTGCCTTCTCCGTAAAGTCTCCCCAGGCCTTTCTCAGCTCAAAATGACCTTTTTCTTTCAAATCCAGCAGCAGTTATTGTTAGCAACAATCTTTCTGGCAATGAATCGTGTGCTGTTTTATGACATCTCTTCTACTGTCTAGAACTGTTATTGAAACACTTCATTTAACTTTTCGCGTTGCTCTCTTCTTGCTCTAACTAGATGATTAACTCCCCTAGAGCAGGTGTTGTGTCTTGTGTATCTTTGGGCCCCAATGGCCCCCTCACATGTTTGCACTCTACCTCACACAAAGGTATTTAATACACACGTTTAATACTTCTACTTAAAAGTTAAGAACCTGGGGTCCCTGGGTGGCGCAGTTGGTTGAGCGACTGCCTTCAGCTCAGGTCATGATCCCGGAGTCCCGGGATCGAGTCCCACATCGGGCTCCCAGCTCCATGGGGAGTCCGCTTCTCACTCTGACCTTCTCCCTTCTCATGCTCTCTCTCACTCTCTCTCTTTCCTAATAAATGAATAAATAAAATCTTAAAAAAAAAAAAGTTAAGAACCTGATTGCACTTTAATTCAGTGAAGTAGCTGATTGGGAGCTAGCTTCCTAAATTATTTTTTCTGTACTGATTTCCTCATGAATGTCTTAAAAAAAAGGTCCAATAGAGTGTAAGAAATCTTCCCGTTAGCCTCCAGGGTTAATGGGCACATTTATCTCTTGAGAGAGAAAGGAGATTACTATTTAAATGTCTTATTTTGAACTTCGGCGTTTCAGATAAAGCATTCTTATATATGGTTTTGAATTAGGATTTTGGCAATAATACACACTCTTGGCAGAACACCCAGAGATGTTTCCATTTAAACCCATCTGATTAGAGGCTGTCTTGACCTTTTTAGGTCTTAAATCACCATAGAATGCTTACTGTTGCAGGGGCTCTTTATTTTAACTTTTGTTAAGGAAACTTGTTACATCTTCGGTATTGTTATAAATGCCATTTGGCCCACGTTTTTAATGGGCCTTTTGTTAAGGGATTGCTTTCTCCGCACAGCGGTGCACGGTGCATGGTATTCAGCCCTTCGTATTTGTTCTCCTGCCCCTTCCCCATTTTCTCCCGAATGAGCAGGCATTGGTGGTGGGCGCAGCTGGAAGTAACAAACACCTCTCAGTGGCTTAAACAAATAGTATGTTTTTTCCTCACATAATAAGAAATAACAGAGGTAAATGTTTGGTGGCGTTGGCTCAGCCGCTAAGCTAAGACCTGGGCTCTTTTTATTTTCACTTGGCTATCCTCAGCATTATGTCTTTAGGTTTGTTTTGTCAAGCTCCAGGAGTCTCCATTCAATGTGAGAAGAAGGGGATGGGGGTGCGGTGGGCGGGTCCTCTTAGCAGGAAAGCAGAGACTTTCCCAGAAGCCTCAGCAGGCGTTTGCTGCTGTCTCATTGGTCTCATGCGGGCCACGTGACCACCCTCCAGGGCGAGGGGAGGCTGGCAGGGCGCTTACGTTCCAAAGTCTAGAGGGGAGGCTGCGAGGGAGAAGGGGCATAGGAGCGGCCGTAAGTGATGACGTTGGCCACAGTGTACACCATGCTTGGGAAATTGCATCTCAAATTACGCAATTCACGTAGCCGTTTTTCTCACATTAGGTGTTAAAATATTTGTTGAATTGGAGAGCGATATCTGCTTCATGGGAATTTTGTGGACTTTTGTGCTGACTTTCAAAACTACTGTGTGAAAAAATTCATTTCTTAGTTGGGCAGAACTGAAAAAAAAATAGGTGTACCTATTTAGGTGCACACACGTGCACGTGCTCACACACACACACACCATTTGAGGGCAAGTTCTATAATGGAGTTTGTGCCCTAAATACTGTGTGTCTTTCTTAAGAATGGGGGTATCTTCGTCTATAACCTCAACCATACATATATATATCCACTGCTTATCTTAAGAGAGCCCTTTTCTCCTGCTGACTTACACCCAGATTCCTTAGAAGCAACAGTTTTCAAACTTTTTGGTCTCAAGGCCCCTTTCCACTCTTAAAAGGCCCCTTTCCACTTCCTTTATTGGGCAAGATAAAAAAACAAAACAAAACAAAAAAAGGAACCAACTATTGGGCACGATAAATAAGTACTAGGGATATAATGCACAGCATGACGATAGGTAACACTGCTGTATGATATACAGGAAAGTTGCTGAGAGTAAATCCCAAGAGTTCTCATCAGAAGGGAAGAAAATTAGAATATTCCTTGTTTAAAAAAAAGACCCCAAAGCACTTTTGTTTATGTGAGTTAGAGCTATCGATATATACCATGTTAGAGATTAAAACGGGTCTTAAAAATGTTTTAATTCATTTTAAATAATAACTAACTCTTTGTATGTTAACACAAATACTTCTTTGAAAAACAACTATTTTCCAAAACAATAAATGATATTTAGGGAAAAGAGTAGCATTGTCTTACAACTCTTTTTAAATGAGTTTTAATAGAAAACAGATTCTCATTTCCGTGAGGCTTGCTGTCCGGTGATATTTTAGTTGAAGTGTGTGAAGAAAATCTGGCTACTTGCAGATACCGAGCTGGAAAAAGGAGGAGTATTTTAATAGCCTTTTCAGAAAATTGTAAATATTCTTTTTTTAAAAAAGATTTTATGTATTTTTTTTTGAGAGAGAGCGAGAGAGATCACAGAGTGAAGGAGAGAGGGAGAAGCAGACTTGTCACTGAGCGGAGAGCCTGATGCGGGGCTCGATCCCAGGACCCTGAGATTATGACCTGAGCCAAAGGTAGACCCTTAACTGGCTGAACCACCCAGGTGCCTCGTAAATATTCTTTGGTAACCACACCACAATTTGATACGTGGTACCTTCCTTAAATGAGTTGCTAAGCGAAATCCGAAACCATACCAGTGAACATTTCATATCATCTGACACTAAAATCCAGTGGTCTCTCTTCTCCATGAAATCCAGTTTTACTGATGCGGGACATAACGTTTGTCATTTGGACGGTGCTGGTTCATTGAGTTACGTAGATCTTCCAAATGTTAACACGTTTCATTATACTCTATCCCCAAATCACGTTTATATAAATATCACAGCTGAGCTCATTAGAAAAGTCTTTTAGGTATTGGGAAACTGTCAAGCTCACAGGGCCAGATAACAAATTTTCCAAAACTCTAATTTCATTTTATCTTCAAAGCTTGAGGTTTATCATTTCATTTGCCTTGAAGTGATAGGCTTACTTCGTTGTTTTCAAGGAAACGTTTGTCATGTACACAAACCTGAGTAACCACGGTCTGTCCATCTTTCTGGTAAACATGTTCCCTGAGCCAAGAGGCTAGTTCGGTTTGCAACTCAAACAACGGAGCACGTGCTTTTCCTGGAGACAATCACCCGCCGCTATCAGTGCTTTGTGCCGGCTCCCTGTCTCATCCAGGGAATGTTAGAAAGACTCAAGGGTTAAGATTTGGTATAAATAATACCTTTTGGGGGCTTCGCTAAGGACATTCTTAAGTGAAGCAGGCCTCTTTCCTCCTTTCTTTCTTCTTGTCTGCCTCCCCCCCCCCCCCCGTGTGTAGCCGTGAACCGCAGGAACACAGGTTGGTGCCCGGCATGATTCAGCAGCTCTTTACCCACCACTGCTTTGTCTCATCCACGCAAATGTCAACACAGTGAGAAGGGCAAAGCACATTTCATTTCCATAGAGTAATGGAAATAGTTGTGACAACGTGGAACCCCTGAGAGGGTCCGCGGAACCATGCTTTGAGAACCGCTGCTCTCCATGACAACAGGCACTTGGAACTGTCTGCTGTCGGCTTGGCCCCTTTGTATTTATGCATTTCTTGGTGTGGTGACATGGCCTGGGGTTTTTTCGTTTTTTTTTTTTAAAGAATTGATCCTTCTCCCCCTCACCCGTAATTTTATCTCCTCTAATATCATAGTGAGTATGCAAGGTATGATTAATATCTTCATTTTAAGAAAAGAAAAAAAAGACCAAACCTTGATATATACCAGGCTAGCTTGGTTTGCTGCAGCCCAGCCAATGAAACAGTCCATGATGGTTTTGCAAATTAGAATCTCACAGACTCTCTTCTTATTTAATGCCCCTGTGTTCACATGTTAATAAAAGATAGTGCATTGAGTCTAGTAACATCTTTGTATTTCCAGCTACAGAGGGTTCCGCTGGAGCTTAGCAGCCACTGGGGCAGGCTGCTGGAGAGGTGGGCTCTGAGTTCCAATGAAAACTCGGTCCCTCTGCTGAGGCTCTCTTCTTTCCTGCTTCCTTTACATTGAGTGGGGCCAGTAGTTTTTGTAACTCCAGATGAGGCTGATTGGCCATCTTCGAGGTGGAGTTAGAGCTTTTAATTATCTCTGGCAGCCCGAGAAGAGGCAATAAGCAACAGCCATCAACACTTGAACAACACATGTCGGCGCTGATTAGCGCAGCTGGTTAGAGCGAGGACTAATGAGGCCGAGGTCACGGCTGCAGCCCCGAAGCCCAGGTAGCCCGGCCACCCTCCAAACTGCAGCCCCAGCCCAGGCAGCTGGCTCGCAGATGCTCACGGCCTTCTGGAAGGGGGCCAGGGAGCCCGGAGCCAGCAGTCAGCACGGGCTCCTTTTGTTTAAAACCAAACAAAATAAAAACAGGTTCTCTAATGTACCACCCCCTGTGATCCCTCTCTAGGAATATCAGACTTAATTATTCAGATTTAATTTGTTAGCCATTTGGTGGTTAATTTTTAAAAAACCTAATGATTTATTAGCATTTTTATAACAAGCAACATTTAATATCTATTAATGAGAGTTCAAATGGATCAACTATTTAATTTCTTAATGAAATGAATCAGAAAAGTATTACTTAGAAGAAACTCCATACTGTGAGTGTGTTCTCGGCATGCTTTGCGACCTTGATTGCCTCCTCCTATTGGAGGCGTCAGTAATGGAGGGGAAGCGGGGAGGGGATGGAGTACCCCCGGCCCGCAGCGCTGGCTTCTGAGAGGGAAGCAGGGGCGGGGAAGGGGCACAGTGCAGTTCTCCTTTAGCCACTGCCCCCCGGACCCCACTTCACAGACTGACGCCCAGGACTCCGTGTGGGCTCAGCTCCCCTGTACCGTATCCCCCGGATCCTGAGCGAGGCAGGCTGGCGCCGCGTCGCACCCGGGGCAGGTGGGAGGAGGTGCGGTCCGCAGTGGGCCCAGTGCCTGGCAGGGATACGCATGCGCAGGACTCCAGCCCCCCCCCGGGGTGCGGTGGCGGCGGGCTGGGAGCGGGAAGTTGCACCTCCGTCTGCCCTGGCATGTTTTGATGAAACAACTAGTGCTATCTTTACAAGCGGGAAGCAGGAGTTGGGTTTGGAAATGCAGCTCCGGCTTGTGGCAGGGAGGAAAGAGGTACTGAGCCGCCCTGGGACAGGTGCGTCTCCCCCTCCCCGGTATAGGGTTCTGTATCAAACAGCAGCGGCGCCCGACTTCAGAGGGCAATGCGCCTGCCTCCCGAGGGCTAGGTAGGAAAGCGCCCACTGTGGAGCGCCCCTCCCCATCTCAGAACGCCCGGGTTAAGCCCATCCGCTCAGGTGCAAGGAGGGAGGTGCAAAGCGCCCAGGCCAAGCAGGTGGAGGCCTGGGCGCGAGCTCCAGGCGCCCCCCAAGCCCCAGGTTTGCAGCCCCGATGGGGGTCTCCAGGCCAGAGCAGATTACGAGGCAGTCCCCGGCCCCTCTGGGGAGGGGCAACATGTTGCCTTGGAAAGCCCAGTTTAATTGAGTAAAGGATGAGTTGTTTCAGCCCCCGGTGGCCGTGGCCCTGAACTCGGGGCTTCGGAACACTCAAGGTGCTTTGGCCCAGTTAGGGAGCCAGCTGGAACCTTGTGCGCGGGCAGCCTTGGTACCTGCTGCCTGACGTTGTGCCAGCTTGCTTTAGTGCATCTCTCCGTCGAACCGGGATGATGTTTCAATTTCGAGTCCTGCTCAGTCAGGGCTCCTAACAGGCTCATTGTCTGGGAGCGGGCTTCCTGCCTGTTTGCTCGCTCCTCCTGCCTGTCTTGGACACTGCGGTGACATTGCTCACCGGCCAAGTGAGTTGTTAGTGTCCCTGGCCGACGCTTGGCAGGGTTCCACCCTCGGGAATGGCAGCAGGTTTGCGGGGAAGATCTGAGGCTCTGGAAATGCCAGCCGGACGCCTGGACAGAGCGCTGCCTGTGAGTCCGCGCTGGGGGCTGAGCGGCGGGGCACAGTTGTCCCCGGAGGACGGGAGAGTTTACAAGCCTCTGGTCTTTCACTTTTTCTCTCTGGGTAAGGGGCGTGCAGTTTAGGGGCTTCTCGGAGCTTCCACAGCTTGGGAGGTAGAACCAGGAGGAGAAGACAGGCTTCCCATCCCGGAGGCCAGTGCCCTGGCGGGGAAACTGGGCTAAGTATGGTGCCTTGGAGCTGGCTCTGCGGCTGAAGCAGGCACATTGTGGGGCTTTCCACCACCGCTGCATGTTCAGCCTCCTCTCTACCCGGTTCTTGATGCTCTGGCCTTGTTATTTTGTTTCCTGAGCAAGGAGCCCGATGTGGGACTCGATCCCAGAACCCTGGGATCATGACCTGAGCTGAAGGCTCTGCAGGTGACAGGGTCCCAGACACCAGGGCAGGGCCGGAGAGGGGAACTTCCCTGAGAGCCGCAAGGCTACCTGTTGTCCAGGGGCTGGATTATTGGGCGGGGAACACGGTTGCCAGGACTGGGAAGGGGCAGGGCCCCTTGTTGGGGCCCAGAGCTGGGACTGGTCCTAAGACAGCAGGGTAGAGACACCTGCCAGTGAGCCTTGGAGCTGCTGCTCAGGGGAAGAAAACCAGAAGGGCTTAGACTCGGGATCCAGTCCCAGGAAGGCCTGGGGAGAGCTGATCACAACTGAGAACTGTAAGGAGAAAAAAAAAAAATTCTGATCATCTAATAACTTAAATGCAACCATTTCCCACGGAACGAACATTTGTTTCATTACATTGTTTTGGAGTGGTGTGTCAGAAGAATACATACGTACCCCCGCCCCCCCGGCCCCTGCCTTTTTTGGCAACGAAAAATTATTTTCTCAATGACACAGAAGAAAGGATTTGTAAATCAGCTTTCTGCTCCAGAAAGCTCCTGGTGTGTGGCCTCTCAGGTAGAAGCTTCAGCGGGAGAACTAGAATTCACTCCGTCCTATCAATGCCCCCTCCCTTTTCTTTTTGGATTTAAGCGAGGACCCGTGAGGCCAAACATATCGGAGACTATCAGCAGCAAGTCTCCTGAAAATTGGTCCAAAGTGATTTTAAATATGGCTGCCGCTGGGGCTTCTGGGGGAGGCAGGAATGACTAGGGGGAGCCCAGGGGATTTGGGGGGCAGCGAATGAATTCTGCATGATACTGTGGGATACATGTCATTATACGTATGTCAAAACACATAGAAAGTACAATACAGAGTAAGCCCTAAGGTAAACCATAGGCTTCAGTTCTTAGGATGTATCAACATTGGAGCATCGATTGCAACAAATACGCCACACCACTGTGGTGAGTAGTTTCAAGCTCGAAGAAGAAATGGAAAAAAACGACAGTTATTCCTGAAGGCCAGAAGGAGGGGGAAAATGGGAACATTCGGAGGGAAAGGAGCTGTGGAAAGTAAGAAGTCGGGACAGCACTGATAACGGAGTAGGGAGCTTGTGCCAAGGGCAGGAAATCTTAGGAGAAGAGAGTGGCCAGTTTTCTAGAAGGAGCCAAAAGGGGCCAATGGAGCTATAATATCTGACTTGTGTCCTCTATAAAGAGGCATGTGGGAGTCCCAATAGCCAAGAAGTGAAAGCAACCCCAGAGTCCATCAACAAAGAAACAAAATGTAGACAATATATACAGTGGACTATTATTTAGCCATATATCAGGAAATCCTGATATATGTTACCACGGATGAACCTTGGAGTATTTTGCTAAGTGCAGTACGCCAGTCACTTAAGGACAAACATTGTACGGTTGCCATATAGGCTATCTAGGCTAGTTCAAAGTCATAGAGACGGAAAGTAGGAAGAGGTTGCCAGGAACCAAGGGTGGAGAGAATGAGGAGCTATTCAGTAGGTTGGAATTTTAGTCCTGCAAGATGAAAAGTTCTGGAGATTGGATTCAGTAACATGAATATACTACTGAATTGCATGCACAGAAATGATTAAGGTGCCAAATTTTCTGTTTTGCGTGTTTTAACACAATAAAGAGCAAAACCAAAACCGGCCACCCCTCTCCACGTGCGGTCCCCAGGGGCCAGAGAGAGGCTGAAGTGTCTCCTCAGCTTGGGTAAAGTTCTGAGCTCCCGCACCTGACTTTACCCCCTTCCTCCCCCACACTCATTCCCTCCCCAGACGTCCTTGCCCCAACTCCAGAAGTCAAAGAAATGCACATTCGGCATCGTGCTTCATGCCTCGGTTCCTCCAGATGCCATTTCTCCGCCCAAGTGCATTGGACGGTGTCAAGGGCACCTTTCTCGTTTCGCCCAGCTTCCTAGGACCCTGCGGGGCAGACACCTGCTATGACCCCCCCTCCCCGCCCCGGCCCCAGGGCCTTCCATCCAGGGCTGGGCCAGATGTCTTGCTCTCGTGGCAAGAGGGGGACCCGGGCCGGCTCTGGACCCCCGCACTCCAGAGAATTTCAGGCAGAGCAGCATTTCTATTATCACTTAGTAATTGGAGTTTTGCAGGCTCGGAATGACTGCTAATGGAAAGCAAATGGGCTAAGAATCAAGAAATAAGCACTTGAACAGCCAGCCCCACTCAGTAAAGCGAAGAGGCTATTATGCCACTTTATGTGGATAGAGAGTATCGTTTGTAAAAAGAGTTGCAAAAAACTCACCAGCCCGTGCAGGCGACACCCCACTAAGCTATTCAGTGGCCAGACCCTCCCTGCCCGGGGCAGCTAAGTGGCTGCCCAGGCAGGAAGTCCCCTCTGTAGCGCGATTGCTGCCCAAGATCCAGGCCCTCCTCCTTGGCGGGAGAGAGATTTCATTTTGCCTTTGCGATCTCCCTGGTACCTGAACTGCAGAGAAGCTCTCTCAACCAAAGCACTTTACGTACGCTCCCCCATAGACTTCCTCGGCCTTGTAGCCAGCCGCGGCCCAGAGAACAGGCAGTGGCACGCCTGCCATGGGGTGGCTGGGGGCCGGGAGCCCAGGACAGTGGCTCTTGACTCAGGGAGAGCGAAGTGGCTGTAAAGAGACATTTCCCCCCGGTCTCCAAGCTCATCTTGCCCTTTCTCCTCCGTGGGGGGAGTGTCAGCCATTATCCGTTTTCTCCGTGGATCACGCCACCCAATTTACTAAAAGGCAATTTACTACTCAGAGGCTCTGCTCTGACAGCGTTAGGTTGTGACACGAGGAAATGGAAAAAAAATCTAAGTCCAAGCTCTGCCCTTCGGGTGTCCTCCTAAGAGAGCGGGCCGCCCGTGGCCAAGGACAGGGGGCTTTGCCATGGCTCAGCCAACAGGACGAAAACTGAACCAACCTTGTGGTTTGCAAAACCCGATGGAGACGCGCTTGAGTTCTCAAGTTCAAGTTGGCCTGCGGGCTCGAGGGGCTCCGGCCGGGGGGGTGGGGGGGGGGCAGCGGTGGCTCCCGGGCGCTGGCGGATGCTGGGGCATCTCCAGACAGCCTCTGGGAGGGGACACAGGAGTGCCAGCTCTGCGACTTAGCCCCTCGGAAAGGTGCCTCCACTCCCCGGGGACGACCTCGCTTAGCCATTAAACGTCACCAGCCCGTTTGCACAGGGGAGAGAAGCTACGTCGAACAGTAAAAAAAGGTGATGGAATGGAAGAAGTTGTGAAATGACTTTTTTTTTTTTCCAGCAGGTTTGTCATATCTCCTGCATGGAGGGAAATTGCTTTCTGTAAATCTGGGTCCCACAGAACAAAACACCTATTTCTTTCCAGTTGGGGAGACAGCCATTCTCATCGGCATAATGAAGGTATTGTAAGCTGTGACTTTTACAAAGTCTGAGGGAAACTGATCTGCAATCTTGACAGGATCTTTCCGGGATGCGCTGTTCGTTTACGGCGGCAGAGACCTCAATTAATTTATGAGTGAGGACAGCAGGATGTGACCCCTTGTGCGTAGTCTAGGCGGAGCTGTCCCTGTCTGAATTTATGTTCTGGTAATTTAAAAAGATTTATATTAAGCTTTTCTTTCATTTTGAGAGTAGATTAAAATTCTAATGGAAACCATTTGTATGCATTTGTTGAATTGAATAGTATTTATGGCTGTGTTAAAAAAAATGCTGCAAAATTCTGCCGATAATAAAGTCAGTGAAGCAAGAATAAGTGTAAAAACAGGAAGGAAAGACTCAGTAGAAACCATACTGTATTATACAAGTGTAATGAGGGAGAGAAGCCGAGCAGAACGGGGCTGGGATTAGGCCCCCGAATGGGATAGTTTTCCTTATTTAGTGTAAGGCTTTTATAGTCCTTTTATGACTTAAAACCAAATTTAAATTTCGAAATAAGCCAGATTGGTCCTCGCAGGCCCTATGGCCATTTGCCCTTTTCCCATCGTTCTTGAACTCCAGCCAGGGGCCGGTACCCGTGGGCAGGAAAGATAATCTAAGCAGTATCGCAGAGAAGATGCTGATCCCAGGCAAAGGAGACAGAGGGCAGCAAGTAAGGCACAAATCTGAGCTCAGGGGTGTTCGGCGGGTGGAGAGGGAGCCCCAGATGATCCGGGCAAGACCAGGGACATTCCAGTGCATGGATCTGTCAGTGTCCCCAGGACCCAACTTCATTCCCACGGCTGCTGGACCAGTGCCTGGATCGGAGAGCCCCTGAGGTCACCTCTGCCGCACAGGGCAAGGTGCGCGTGCCTCAGCTCTGTCAGTGGCCTTTCACTGGCCGGCTGGGGAAGGAGTGCCAATGACAGGATGATCTTGGAACACAACTACGCAAGAGGACCGCATCCGCGTAAAGGCGGTCAGAGAAGGCTCTCTCGTGTTACCTTTCACCAGGGAGGGAAGCTGGACGCACCCTGCGGCCCCTTACCTTGTGGAAGGGCAGAGAAGCTCGGCATTCAGTCGACCTCCATCTCAGACACCAGAGAGAACTGCACGGGGGCCCTGATAGCATCTCGGAGTCAGGGAACCCCTAGCATGGTGGGTAACAGTGCTAAGTGAGGAGAAAATGGAAATTTCCTGAGAGCCCACGCCGCGCGCCTCCTGGCTGGTTGTTTATTCTCCCCGTTGTAAGCGTTCTCTAGCAGCACTGCACGGATGTCCTAAAACGCCTTACGGTGCACTAGAAGAGACTGCATTAGCAGATTTCACAGATGCAAAGTGGTACTGCTGTCAACAGAGGCCTGCTTGGAAAAAAACATGGAGTGTCTTAAGAAAGCCCAGTCTTTTCTCAAAGTTGCAGCAAAGCTACAAGTGCCGGAGTTCCGGCAGAGGCGTTTTGGGAGGCCGATGACATCCCCGTACCTCCTGAAGCATAGGCCCCCCCCGGCCGCGGGAGCGTCCCCCAGCCTCAGAATCTGGCCCTTCTGTGCTATTTAGTGCGTATCCTGTTTGTGATGCAGGAAATGGTTCTCACGGGTCAACTGTGCACCCTCGGCAGCCAGCACAGTTCCCGGCACACAGGCGGCGCTCTCCATACTTGTCGGACTGAACTAATACGTTCCAGGCCCTGTGGGGGACACAACACGAGCCCAGGTTCCTGCGGGTAACAGGCCAGAGGCATCGGCCGGCCCGGGAGCGTCTGCGCTGAGCTCCGAGCTTCGACTTAAAGTTCAAGTGACCGGTCGCAGGTTGTCAAAATGTACTTTTCTGTTGGCCGCTGTTCGCATCTATGACAGCAGATACAGGATTTAATGGAACTCCTTCAAGCCAATCGCTAGAAGTTCTACGTGGCTTCCCGGATTCGTCCTAGAAGGCAGGTGGCGTTGTCATCTCTTTCCCAGATGGGAGGAGAGTGGTGGGGAGGTCTCATAACTTGCCCCTTAGCTGTGGACTGCTGGCGGGGTCGGGGGGCGGCAGACTTGGGGGTCACATTGCATTCTAAGTCGACTTTTCTCTCGTTTCTTCGCCTGCTCTACAACTGTTCAGTGGACATCCGTGCTGGGCGCCATGCTGAACAGAGGAGGGGGGTGGGCCCGGGATATGGACCCTGCCCTAAAGAGGGTCACGAGCTCTTAGGGAAAGCCCATCTGTACACAGATGATCACCCAGGATGCCAACGTTACGATAGTGGGATAGATGGAAACGCTCTTGGCCACACTAACCCCCCGGGGAGGCGGTCGATGGAGTCAGGGTTTCCAGAGGAGGGATCCTTGAACGAGTTCTCGGAAAATGAAATTTTTTTCTTTTTTTTTTTTTGGCCGGGACAACCCCAGGAATGCCGAGAGTGGTAGGATCTGTGCTCGAGCGTCAGCTGATCAGGGCGGCTCTGCCTGACTCCCCCCTGCAGAGACCAAGCTCATTCCCTTTCTTCCATAGCACTTTCGGCCTTTTCGGTTTTCTCTGTTGGTCGGTTTGCTTTCCAGAGCATTCGATCCATACAACACACCGCGTGTGATAGGCTGAGTCCTGGCCCCCCAGAATGTTCATGTTCTGATCCTCGGAGGCTGTTCTATGTTCTAATCCTCAGACTCTTTAGCTTATATGGAATGGACTTTGCTGATGTGATTAAGTTAAGGATTTTGAGATGGGGAGGTGAGCCTGGATTACCTGGGTGCGTAAGAGCCCTTGTCAGATGGCACAGACACACAGATGTTCAAAGACACGAGGGGATGCTTCCAAGCTGGCTTTGGGAATGGAGGAAACCACTAGAGCACGGGAGGTCACCGTCGCCACTAGTCGCTGAAAAAGGCAGGGAAATGGACTCCCGCCTGGAGCCTCCAGAAGGAACCAGTCCTGTGGACACCTTGACTTGGGGCTTTTTTTTTCTTTTAAAGATTTTATTTATTGGGGGGAGAGAGAGAGAGAGAACGCACGCAAGCGCATGTTAGCGGGGGAGGGGCAGTGGGAGAAGGAGAGAGAAAAATCGCAAGCAGACTCCTTGCTGAGGGTGGAGCCTGACGCGGGGCTTGATCTCACAACCTGGAGATCACGACCTGAGCCGAAATCAACAGTTGGGTGCTTAACTGACTGAGCCAGCCAGGCGCCCCTTCACCATTGCATTCTTAGTGCCCAGGACAGAGGCTGGCACAGGGACGCCCCCCGCGAGTGTTTGTTGAGGAAACAAAGACACAGAGGCAGCACAGGAAGGGGGACCAATGAGGGGGCGTTGGGGGCAAGGCCCTGAGGTGGGAAGGGTCGTGGTGTGGCCTGCAGCGACGGATGAGCTGAGACGGGACCCGTGGGCGGCTTGGGGAATTTGGAGGAATTAATGCTGCAGCATTCACTCTGCAGGGCAAGAGCCGGTGGTGGGTTTCATATGGAATGGGAGCCTGGTCATATTCGCTTCTTGCTTTTAAAGTAATTTTTGAAGTAATTTTCCCTGCTTATTGTTAGTAATTGGAAATATATAGAAACATGGACAAAAAAAATAAAAATCACTCCTACTCTCACTTTGGAGAAATAGTGATTGTTAACACTTGGTGTGTGTGTGCATGCGTGCGTGCGTGCGTGCGTGTCTGTTTTTCTCTCCTCCAACTTGAGATTAGATGCTTTTTGGAACTGGTTTTTCTCCTTCAATGTGAGTTTCCCCGTGTCATTATTCTTCTAAAAATATGGTATTTAATGGCTACATGGTATTCCATCATGCACCCATAACTAAATTTATTTTATTTAAATATAAAAATATATAAATAAATAGGAAGTTATTTTATGACTACATGATATTTTATTATACATCCATAACTGATTTCCACTAACTGGGCAGTTCTTTTATTTCCCCAATATTTTGTTATTAAAAGTAATACTGGTAGTGCCTGGCATATAATGGGCATTTAATATTCTGGTTGAATAAATGGATGAATGAATGATTCAGAGAACACTGTCATGCATACATCTATATCTCTCACACTGGTTCTTTAGGAAAAAGATTCTTGCAAGAGAAAGGGTTGGATCAGAGGATGTGCTATTTTTTTAAATGGCTCTCGATACATATTGGCCAAATTGCCTTTCGGAAAGGTGGTAAAAATTACAACCGCACTAGTATGCTATATGAATGCATAATTGCACTGCATTGATGGGGGTATCGTCCTGCTTTAAGCCCTCACTTGCATGTTAGAAAAGTTTCCATGGGGGCAGGAAGGTAGGAGTTAAGGGGTCTTGTGAAGTTCAGGCAGGTAATGGTGAGAATCCCAGCATCAACCATGTAGGTTCCATTCATGAGGAGGCAGATCGGAGGGCTCTGTAGGACATAGACTCAATAGGACTTGAATGCAGAAGGCTGTAAGGACGTTTGAATGAGCCTCAGGTTTCTGCCTCTGGTAGAGTATTGGTTGGGATTCTTCATTGCCAGTGACAAGAAACAACCCTGATCGAGTTAACAAGGCTTATTATTTAAGGCTGCGAAGCAAACGACAGAGTCAGAGCTAACTCGCAAGGCTCCCCGCACGCCGGGATCTCAGCACCGTTCAGGAATCCGAGAAGAAAAGAATGCACGATACCTCCTCGGGACCCCACCCTCAGGGGATGTCAGTTTTCATATCACATTGCTGAAGGTTCCAATTCCTCAGAGAAGGGTTAATCTGGGTAAATGATCCGTCCTGTGGCCAGAGGCAGAGGGACTCGTCCCTGGACAGTCCTACCAGAAGACAGAGGGGTCTTCAGTGCTCCCGGCAGAAGACCATTTAAATGAATGCCAGGTACGTAGAAGTTCATGGCTGACTTAGCCTTATGGGGGTGCGTTCATGGCAGCTAGCCAGAGCTGACTACAACTCTGCTTCCTATGTTTAACAATTCCTGCTCCTATTTCAGCATCTCGTTGAATATAGGTATTAGTTCCTTCTAAGGAGACGAGATGGGCAGAGAGAGAGAGAGAGAGAACAGAGAGAGAGAGAGAGAGAGAGAGGGAAATCCCCCTTCTTGACCTTGTTGAGATCCTGGCTCAAATCTTTTGCCCTGGGCCCTCGGGCTGCCAACAAACAGTCTTTCCCGAACCCCAGTGTGGCAGTCAGCTGACCCCCAATATTTCATGCTCCCTCTGTCACACCACAAAGCCATTTCTGAGGAGCAGCAGCTGCCCACCCAGAGACAACATCTATCCCTGCCCCTCTTGCATCTGGATGGGGCTATGGGACTAGTTCTCACCAACGGAAAAACTGGAATACTGGTTTTTAGAAGCAGATGTGCCTTCTCCACACCCCCTGACCCTTTTCTTTGGCTTGAAGCAGAAAGGATGTTTGCGCCACGAAATACAAGGAGCTGAAGACCGACCACATGGGGAAGCTGGCTATCGACCAGGTGCCCTCACGTTGCACTGTTACGTGAGTGAGAAGTAAATGTTGAGAATGTCATGATATTGAAATGCTGGGGTTTATTGTTACTACTGCTAATTAATAACCTCATTAACACCTCTGGATACTTGTTTAATAAAAGGCTGAAGAGAATTAAATGACCAATAGGGCGAGAGAGTAGCATGATTCTTAAAAACGTTGGAAATAATCCAGCAATTCTATCTCTGGATAAGTACCCAAGAGAAAGGAAAACATGTGTCTACACAAAAGCTGGTGCATGAATGTTCATAGCAGCCTTATATGTAATAGCCTCAAAGTGGAAACAAGTGGAAATAACCCAATGTCCATCAGCTGATGAATGGATAAATAAAATGTGGTCTCCCCATATAATACGATTCAGCAATAAAAAGAAATTAAGTATTGATCCGTGCTATAATATGGATAAACCTTGAAAACACTATGCTAAGTGAAAGAAGCCAGTTACAGAAGACCACATATGGTAGGAGCCCACTGTTATGAATGTCCAAACTAGACAAATCTACGGACAGAAATAGATTAGCGGTCGTAGGGGGTGGGGGGTGGGGGTAGGGGGCTGGGTTGGGAGGAAAAGGGGAGTGACTGTTAATGGGTAGGGAGTTCTTTCTGGGGTGATGAAACGGCTGCGATGAACCTGTTCGGAAATTGACAGCAGGCTTGTTTGCGCTACTCTTTGAATTTACTACGAGGCACGGAATTGGACACTTTAAATAGGTGAGTTGTGTGGTATGCGGCTGTATCTCACTAAAGCTCTTACTTTTGTAAAAAAAAAAAAAAAGAGAGAGAGAGAAACATGGGGAATAACCACACGATGAGGCCAGGATGAGAAGAAACAACTCACCGGACAGCTCGTTTCCCACCCAGCAGCCCAGTGTCTCCCAGAGCCAAAGACAGCCAGGTGCCAGTTTCCAGAACATGGCAGAGCCGGCTCGCAGCATCCTGTGAATAAGCCCAGGGCTCTCTTCACACAGAGGATGAAGACTCTGGCTTCCACAGGGTAGCCAAGCTTTGTTTCCCAGTGATGTATGAATGTGAAGATCAAAGACCAGCTGACCAAAGGCCGATCCCGAAAGGTCCCCGGGGGACTGTTGATCTTTGCTGGCAAAGGTCTTACAAGTAAAACAGCACCAGCAGAGACCCTTGGGAAGGGGCGGCAACGTAGGGCTGAGTGGGGTTTGGCGATATCGAGGGTGCCATGTTGGCTCGCGGAAGTGTGTAAGCAGGTGAGAGCTGAGCTGAGAGCAACTCAGAAGCCGCCGGCAGAGGCTCTGAACGCAAAACAAAACCGTTCTGAAAAGCGTAAAGCCCTCTCCGCTGTGAGCTATTCCGGGGATGGATGGGTGAACCTTATTTTCGTTTGAATGGAAACAGAAACATAAACAAACAAAAAGAAGCCGGAAAGGCTTTGCAAGTATTTTACCGGTGGATTTGTACTTTGAAAGGAAAGTAAGAAAACTGAATTCGTAAATGACTGATGAAAAACGTATCATTGTTTGCCAACAGAGATCAAAACCTGGCAGAGTTGTGTGCCTTAATCTGGGGGTGGGGTAGGGGAGCTCTGCTGGTGCCAGTCAAGGAACTGGGGACTCAACCCTCCGCTGTCAGCGCTTGGAGCCCTGAGCCTCAGTTTCCCCCCCGGGCAGTTCCCCCCCTGGTTTCTGAAGCCCAGAGGAGAACCTTGCTTAAGACAGGCTTATTTCAGGGAATTTCTGCCTCGTGTTAGAAGTCTTCACCTGCTCCCCAAGTTCTGACTGAGTCTAAACAAGGAGGCCAGAAAGATTTCTGGCGATAGACAGAGGCATGCAGCATTGATAGGGAATTTGAAGTTAATGAAAGAGAAGACTGGCTTTGCTCTAAAAAGAACACAATTTTATTAATTTTGTAGTCTTTTCTCTTGAGAAAACACTTCCTGCTGCCTCTCTTGGAGACTTCCTCTATTTTGTTATGAAAGAGGGAAAGAGCACAAGATAGGTGGGACTTCCCATCCTCCTGCAGCCTGGCGGGTAGTGTTATTTTAGGGATGAGGAGACGGGGACACGGAAATGTTTATTAGCTCTCCCGGGGCCCCGAGTCAGACTCAGACGCAGCTCTGACCTCCAAGTTCCTTCTCTTCCCATCGCTCTCCAAAGCCTCCCAAGAAAAACGGCTCCCCCTTGTCCCTCTGGTCCAGAAAAAAAAATGAGTTTCCTTGTTTCCTCTGGATGGGAAATGGTGGGAATAAAATTACTATGTTCTAGCAGGTAATTCATGCTGGCACCTATACTGAACTATTATTTTTATTAAGTTTATTATTATTATTATTATTTCTTTAGTAATCTTCCCACCCAACGTGGGGCTCAAACTCACAACCCTGAGATCAAGAGTTGCATGCCCCCTTCACTGAATTATTTTAATCCAGTTTCTCAGTCTCGAGCGTTCTGACTTCCAGAGACTCTGATTTCTGGCTTCCTTTCCGGTGTGAGCTCGGAGTGAAGCTGGTGTCTGTGTTCCGTGGCGACCTCAGACACGGAACCCAGCGAAAGCTGGAGGGAGGCTCTGGCGTGGGGTTCCAGCTCCTGTTGTCATCCTGTGTCCTCACTGGGATAGAATGCCAAGTGGCATCTGAGATTTTTGTAGGAAACCAGGAGCCTAGAGAGGACTTTTCTCCAGCGGCTTCTCGGGGACTTGAGTCTGTGTTAGAAGAACACGGGTCATTGGGAGCTTAGCCACCAGGTTAGAGCTGGTCCACGTGCTAAACACAGGGAAGGCTTCTTGTGCGTCGACACCTGGAATGGGACCAGCAGGTCTCTCCGGGTCTTTCTGGTCCTTGGCCTGTCCTCTCGCCATATCTCCAGTGTGGCTGCTTCTTTGTTCCCTCCTACGCCACTGAAACCTACTGTCACCATAAACACTTAAAAAGTCTTTTTTTTTTTTTTTTTGTGAGCATGGTTTTAAAGCAGGGATTCTTCAACTTTTTTGGGGGGGGGCGTGCCAAGGCACCTCTCTGGAAGCCTATGGGCCCTTTTTTGGAATAATATTTTTAAATGCATAAAATAAAATCTGTGGGATTACAAGGGAAAGCAGCCATATGGATAGACAGTTATCACGATATTTTTTACAACTCTTTTGTGATGGAGTAAATACTGGTTTTTAATTAATGAGTTAGATAAGATTCAGCCCAGGCTTAAAAACCACCATCACTTTGAGGTCATGCAAAGGATAAATAGTATTTCGAGATCTCTGTAGCAATGTGCAATGGAAAGCGAACGTGTCTGTGATTTCTGTTGGGATCAAACCATGGCCACTGCCAATTGCTCCCGTGGTTCAGGGCCCAGATTGGTCGTGAAAGGAAATGGGGAGTTGCGGCTGGGGGCTAGTGACAATAAAGATGGTTTTTCTGCCCAAGCTGAGGGATCCCTCTGAATTCACAGACCTCCTTTCAGGAAAGGGAATGCCTAGCTTTTTTTCCCCTCAAGATTCTTTTTTTTTTTTAATTTTTTAAATTTAAAAAAAAATATTTTTATTTATTTATTTGACAGAGAAAAAGAGATCACAAGTAAGTAGAGAGGCAGGCAGAGAGAGAGGGGGAAGCAGGCTCCCCACCGAGCAGAGAGCCCGATGCGGGGCTCGATCCCAGGACCCTGAGATCATGACCTGAGCCGAAGGCAGAGGCTTTAACCCACTGAGCCACCCAGGCGCCCCTCCCCTCCAGATTCTTGAGGAAAACACTAATTATTGTTTTTCTTGGTTTTTGTTTTGTTTTTTCTTTTTTCTTTTCTTTCTCTCTCTTTTTTTTTTTTGCCTTTGTAGTTCTTTTAATTTCCCGATCACTTTGATTTCTCTTGTGCATCCTCTGTGCTGTCTCAGATTCCTTCCTCAGTCTTTTGAATGCCTTCTTTTTAAAAACAATCTTGAACTGAGGTGTAAGGGACATTGTATTCGTTTCAGAGGCACATCATGAGTCAATACTTATACACATTTCCTTTAAAAAAAAAAAAGCCTTTTACTCCTCTTGGTTCTGTAAACACAATAGAAAATCCCAAGAAATGTCTTGGAAACACAGAACAGGCGGAAGGTGGGAGGGAGGATGACCTTCGGGGGGTGTGTTAGATAATCTCTCAGTAATGGGGTGCCCTGCGGAATCGGTGCGCCTCTTGCCAGTGTATCCTCCCGGGCTTTCGGCTACATGTGGTTCCTCCTTGTCCCAGGCACCTGGGGTGTGGGCTCCCCCTGCTCTCTCGAGCCCCTCATCTGGGAAATCAGGCAGTGCCTCAACCTTTTTTTGCCTGTAGAGCCCCTAAAAGACTTCTGAAACACTATGTAATCTCTTTTTGGGATACACATTTTTACATAAACACCTCCAAATTTTCATGATACCTTTAAATCATTCTGAAAGATTTATTTTCCTGTGTCTTGTCTACGTGGCTTAAAGACCTATTTTGTGAAAACCTCAGAGTCGTACGTTTTAGCTCCTCCCGTCCGTGGAACCGAAAGACAAAGCCCGTCCACACTAACCGTTGTTGGTGACCACCTCAGTTCTGAATCCCAATCCTGACGTGGTCAGGACTTGGAGAGAGGCGGGTGGTATAGACAGTAGGTGGAGACGGATGGTGGGGGGAGTGTAGGCTGTTGTCAGGGGTCTTTGCCCCGGGATCCGGGGGGGGGGGGCGGCGAGAGCTGCTCCCTTCAAAGTCTGTCTAAAGCTCTCTTCGCCGGGCCCCCAGGGTGTCCTCGGGAACAGTGTCCACAATTGTCCCCTTTTTGGTGTCCTAGAGGTGTTTACACTCCGGGGCCAACCCAAAATAAGTGAAAAGAAAACCTCACTTTGGCTCGCAGCAAGGACAACTGTGGGAAGGGAAGGAAGCCGGGGGTAGGGGGGTCCCCACATAACATGGGCACAGCCTGGGACCCATCAAGCTTAGGAAGGTGAGAACCTAGAAGTGGACTCCTTTAAAGAATCCACGTCCACTGAAAAGACCCTGTGGGCTTTGGTTTCTTTCAAAGTCCTGAAATAAAGGAAAGTCTTAGTCCTGCGTCGGGTAACCTCTTTATAGCGTTCATGACGCAAGCCCTCTGCACTTCCTCAGCATTGGGAACCTCCTGGGTGGCCGTCGGGGGAAACCGTGACAAAGCCAGTCATGGGCACGGGAACTCGGGGCAAGCTGGTGGCAGGCAGGGTGTGCTGGGTGGGGACACGGCGTCTGTGCTGAGGCCTGAAGCGCAGGATGAGCAAGCCAGGAGAGAGGAGGAGGAGCTGGGGGTCTGAGAGGAGGGAAGGGTCCCGCGGCTGGAGGAAGTCGCGTGGGCGAAGGATCGGCAGCCGGTGCGCCAAGGCCAAGGCCCTGAGCCTCCATCAGCCCAGGCTGACAAAGGACAGGAAATCATAAGCCAGGTTTCCTCGGCTGCCTGCCTTGCGGGGAAATGGAAAGATCGAGGCCACACGCTAAAATGAGTGGCAAACTGTCTTGAATTATGATCCGGACATCTTAGCTGGAAGGTTGGAGCTGTGACCTCTCCACAGGAGAAGTGCTCTTTATTCTAGCGGTTTTTGATTTCCAGGCATTTAATCACAGCCAATTAATGAAGAATCCGAAGAGGCATGAGTGCGAGGTAGAGTGCTCCCCCAGTCAGAGAGGGGGGGTCACGGTCCAATAACACAAGGTAGAGTGCTCCCCCAGTCAGAGAGGGGGGTCACGATCCAATAACACAAGGTAGAGTGCTCCCCCAGTCAGAGAGGGGGG
>CM052800.1:168403420-168459972 GCA_028533885.1 Nasua narica
CTTCCCCCTCCCCCCACACCCCCTTGCTCACTCTCCCTGCCGAGGCAACTTCCTTTCCCCTGCCCTTTGTTCTTCTCCCGGCTTCCCTCCAACCTTCCCTCGGTTCTGGGTCCTTCCTTGATCCGAGGACTAACAGCCTGGAATGGGGGCGGTCACCCTGGTCAGGTGCAGCCTCACCAGCGAGGACAGGGGGTCCGTGAGACAGGAAAGGAGCAGCACCGGTTCGTCCGGTGACTGTGGTTGTGTGGTTATTGATTTCATTGGTAACTGTCACTTGTGACTAATGCGGCTCTGGGGATGAACACATTTTGAAGGGGAAACAAACAGGGGACAATTGACTAGTTACTGAAAATTAATTAAAATTAGATTCCAGGCGAGGCAAAGAGGAGAGAGAAGCCAGAATAATTTAGAGGCGTGGTGGAGGTAAACCACAGAGCACTGGATTGAGACGCGTGTTCAATCATCATCATAAAGGAGAATCAACATGTCCTTGTTAGTGATTTTCAGACAGAGCTGACTTGGGCTTCGGGAGCTCAATGAGACCAGATTCTTTTGGTCCCTAAGGTCCCCACGAAAGGATCAGCGAGGATCCGATGTATCTGCTTGAGCAGTGGGTACGACTATCCCTCTCTTTCCCAAATTAAAAAAAAAAAAAAGAGTGTCTATGTGGCCCTTCAGCCTCCTCCTCACCTGGGACACTCATGAAGGGTGGGTCTGCCCACCTTCTTTTTCCCTTAAGAAATGTCCATTCCAGGGAGAACTGAAACCGAACGTCAGATGAAGCAAGATAAACATTTCTCATTTGGGCTTGTCCTCTTTAGATGATCTTTCAGAAGTCCCCAGGGCCCCTGACACATTCCTTTTCTAGCTCCAACTTCAGGAGCGATCGGAACGAGATAGAGAAAAACTGTTTAGAGAAGAGGAATTTGGAGATGACCTTTGTTTGTCAAGGTCAAGGCTCATGGCCTTTCTGCGCGAAGGGCCAGCTTGCTCAGCCTGGCCTCTGGGGCTGCGTTCTGGGTGGCATCTGAGTGGGCATGGGCAGAGACAGACCCCCCCCCCCCCCGCCACCTCGCTCCTTGGAAAGGAAGAGGGTTTCTGGTGTCGCAAGCCCTCGGGTCCATCTTCCACTTCCCCCCTTCATGGCAGCTGACTTTGCCTCTGAACCGTGGTTCCTTCTTTATAAACCCGGGGTTAATCATAGCATCTACTTCACAGGCTCGTTTAGAAGTTAAATGTTAACATCTGTATGAAGCATTTAGAACAATAATCCCCTTACAACAGGTGCGAAAGTACAGCTGTTTCCCCTTACTGCCCAAACGGTCTTAACAGAGCTGTGCCCTTCTGCTTTACAAGGTAGGATTATGCCTTTTTACTTCTCCATTCAACCAAAAGTTTTGTGCCCCCCCCAACTTCCCCTCACGTCCCCCGCTACACCCCTCCCCCCACATTTTAGGTGTTGAGGCTGGAGCGGTGAAGAGAAAGACACGGCCCCTTCAGCATCACGGTGCCGATGTGCCATTTGGCGAACAAGGCAAAGGACAGGCCAACACGAGACCCAACTCACGGGTTCACGTGGGATTGTATTAGCAATGAATTACCACGCACTGGGTGGTTTAAGACAACTGAAATTTATTGCTCACAGTTCTGGAGCTAGAAGTCCGAACAAGGTGGCACCAGAGGCCGTAGGAGGGGTCCTTCCTTGCCTCTTCCAGCTTCTGCGAGCTGCCGGCCATGCCGGGTGATCCTCGGTTTGGAGATGCATCACCCCAGCCTCTGCCGTGTCCTCCTTTGCATTTATCCCCTTGCCTGTCTCTGTAGCCAAAGACCTCTATCCTAATGAGGACACCAGTCGGGTGAGGGCCCACTCTGATCCGCTGTGACATCCTTCTAACCGCATTCTCGTGCAGAGACCCTATTTCCCAACAGGGACAATGACTGCTGTGGGAAGAGTAGTTACTTCTTAGGGTAACTTTATTTTTTTTTATTTTTAATTTTTTTATTGAGATCTAATTGACATATGACACTATATTAGTTTTAGATGTACAATGTAATGGTTTGAGATATATATATATGTATCAAAATGGTCATCACAGTAAGTTTAGTTAATATCCACCAGCACACGTGGTTACGCATTTTTTTGCTAGTGATGAGACCTTGTGAGTCTACGTCTCAGCAGCTTGCAAAACCACAAGACCGTATTATTCACTATCATGCTGTACGTTACCGTCCCAGGACTTAATTTATCTTAAGTTTGTAGCTTTTGGTCCCCTTCACTCGTTTTGCTCACCCCAGTAACATTTCTTTTCAGAATTTAGAATACATTTCTTTATAAATTTATTTGGTCCTTTTTTTTTGCCCCCAGACAACAGGTTTTCATTCGAAGCCGACATCTCCACGTAGACGACATGCTAAAACCGACCGGTAAACTTCAAAACATGAATGTCAACTCTCAGAGCCTTTGAAAGAATATCTCCTGACCAATGAAACAGGCTCTCTGGGGGCTGGGCCCCAACACGGGTCTTTTGAAAAGCCCCCCGTGCGAATTCAGAACTGAGAACCCTAGGGTGACCCTCGCTGTGCCTGGAATCAACGAGATGCCTTCTATGGTTGTGTCTCATCTCATCTGACCTCATCTGGGTCCCCGTGGGGGTGGGGGATGATGTGTGGGAGAGTGCGCAGCCTGGGCATCGGGCTTTCTTTAGCTCCTCAGCTTCCTCAAGGAGTTTGAGGTGAAGCATGCAGAATAAGGTAGCAAGTGGGTTGGAGGGGCGCCTGGAGAGCTCAGTCCATAAAGCATCTGCTTTCGGTTCAGGGCATGATCTGCGAGTCCTGGGATCAAGCCCCTGCTCTGCAGGGGGTCTGCTTCTCCCTCTCCCTCTGCTGCTCCCCCTGCTTGTGTTTTCTCTCTGTCGAAGGAAAAATAAAATCTAAAAAAAATTAAAGAAAGAAAGAAAGTGCATTGGAAAGGGCCCCCATGATTCTAGGAGCTTGACGCTTTGGGAGCCAGAGGTCCCAGCCCCTGAGAGAGGGGCTGTAGAGAAAGGGGCGAAGAGCAGGTGAGGGGCGTGGAGGGCGTTGTTGGGGGCCCTGGAGGACCCTCAGGGGAGCCTGGCGGCCAAGGCCTGGACTGAGTTGAGTATGGGGGCTCTGACGAACCTCTGCAGCCTTGCTTTTCCCAGAGGCAAATAGGAATGGCCCCATGCACAGCGTGCTATAAAATACAAATTCAGAAGGGCCCAGAAAGCGTTTTGCACAGCGCCTGCCTGCTGTAAGCAAGCTCTCAGTGAGTGACGGCCTGGCAAATTCCCTGGGGTCGCTCACCATCCTCTTGGTGCACCCTCGCGAGCTGCAGAGCCTTAGGAGGGTCTCGGGGGACCATTGGCTCACCTCCTCAGCCCGGGTTGAGGGTCCTCCGGGGTCATCGAGATCCAGCGAGTGATGGCCTTTCTGATCTTGCCAACGTCAACACAGACCTCAAGGCCACCGTCTGGCTTTGCTGCCCATTGACTCAGCAGCATGGTCAGCCCCAGGCCTGGCCCGTGGGCCCCCTACCCCCGCGCGGGCAGCCCAGGGGTGGTGACCAGGCCAGCCCTGCCCTCCAGAACACGGGGTGATGGGGCTGTGGAGACCTCCTTTTCTGAGCTCCACAGATGGGGTGCTCTTGGGGCCATGGCGGGCAGGGGGGAGGGCGCTATGGGGGCAGGCTGCCTGCCTCTGGGAGCCGGTTCCAGTAATGTTAATAAAGTCCAACTGTCTCTTTCTCCAGCACGTCCCATCTGTCTTCATTGAAGCATGCTCTCGGTAATTTCATTGTGGGGTTTTCCATTAAAAAGTTTGATTAATTCCATAAATATTAAAATAAGACAGATAATTAGAATCCAGGTACTCAGTGTTACACAAAGCAGTAAAGTCTGCACTAAATTATTATTATTAATAATAAGCACTCACGTAGCCCTGGTAATAAGTGCACAGAAAGAAGAAAAAAAAGGCCCACAGTCAGTGTTACTAATATTGTCCCCCAGACCAGCCGGAGGGCTGCAAGTCCCTGCCTTGAGGGGGAGGGGCGGAGGGAGCCAGCGCCCCCAGGTGAGGGGGTGGGGGTCCTGCAGACAGGGCAGGACCTCCAGTGACCACCCCCCCCACCCCACGCCTGGGTCGGCCTGCGCTCTCGTGCGCACTGCTTTTGGTCCCCCGAGACCCCGTGTCTCCCACCCACTCCCGCCTGATTTCCTCCCTTGGCGGAGCGGGGCCTGCAGCCTCCTCGGCTCCGCTAACCCCCGGGGCCGCTGGCAGTGACCACGAAGCGTCGCTCCCCGGAGTGCCGGCTGGAGAGCCAGGGCTAAATCAGAGGTGTGTCGGAGGCTCTCCATAAATCACGGAGACAAGCTTAAACCATGAATCATTAAGGTAGAAGGAGGGTACACCGAATCGATATGGAGCAAAGGGAGGGGAAAACTCTCTTTCCGCCCAAGCCAAGTGCCCATTTCAGCGGTGCTCAGTCACGGTTGTAATTGTCACACTAACCACTTGACGGTGGAGTCCCAAAGTGGCCACCGCGGAAGATGGGGGGCGGGGGGTGGGGTGGGAAAAAAGTCCCGTTCTTATTTCTAATCGGAGGAACGAGTCAACTATCCAGAGCAGCTTTTCCTTTCCCCTTTTAAGCACTTGTGAAAAACAAACAAAAAAGCTTTCTTAGCAGCTGAGGAAACAGCCTGACCTTTTAATGTTGGGGCGTCAGAAGCCGCGCCTCAGTGGGACCCTCCCTCCTGCTGGACGCCCCGATGGGACACGGGGAGGGGCCGCGCCCGTGGAGATGGGGTCCTCTCGGCGCGCACAGCTGCTGTGTGGTTCATCTGGCAGAGGCGGGGGCCCTGGACGATCTGTCCCCTCTCGGAAGGTGCCAGAATAGACGAGGAGACCGCTGCTCCGTTTCTGGCCAACACAGAGAGAACTGGATGTGGTTGGAGCCCTTGGGAGAAAACTCCAGTCGGCTTTGGGGGGTGGTGAGAAGACTCCTGGGAGTATGAGGAAGGCAGCGCGCGCCTGGGGGCGGGGGGTTGGGGGGTTTGGAGGGTCGGAGGGTCGGGTGGTGGGGGAGTGGGCTTCAGGAGGGAAGGGGGTTGAAGGCATTTTCCTGGGGGATGGTTGCCCAAGAGTGCGGATGCAAGCCGCCACCGAACCGGGTGCTTAAAGATGGTAAATGTTATGTCATCAGATTTTACTGCAATTTAGAAAAAGGTCTTGCGAGGCCATACTGGCACCCTACGTAAAAGGGAAAATACTGATCCTGCCTTTATTTTTATTATTTCTAAAGATTTTATGCATTTGTTTGAGAGAGTATGTGTGTGAAAGAGAAAGAGAAAGAGAGAGATAATGAGCGGGTGAGGGGCAGAGAGAGAGAGGGAGAAGCCCGGTCCCTGCTGAGCAAGGAGCCCGATGTGGGGCTCGATCCCAGGACCCTGAGATCTTGACTTGAGCTGAACACAGACGCTTAACCCACTGAGCCACCCAGGTGCCCCCAGATCCTATCTTTATCCAGAGTTGTGGTATTTTGTTCATTTTGTTCATCATTAGATTTTTTCCCTTAATTCAGTTAAAATTTTTTTTTACCTTAGAATCATATTGATCTTGATTACTGAGTCTTTGAGCTGCCCCCTAAGTTAGCATCCTAACCCTGGTCCTCCAGTGCTGGAGGGATGGGAAGTTCTCAGAGGCAGGCTCCTGAGGGCCCTTTGCACCATGATTGGGGGGGGGGTAGGCAGAAGGGGCCTAGGAAGGCCAGGATCATCGCACAGGACATTCTGGGCAGCCCAGCAGAAGGCAGGCATCAACTCAAGGGCCAGATGATAGCTGGCCTTGCACAAGCTTGTCCCAAAATATGAGCAGGTCCCAAGGTGTTGAAAGGTCACATCAAGGGCGTGAGTTCAACAAGCTGAGTGAGATGGCACTAGGTCAAGACTGACCCACTGCTTTGCGGGGCGTGTCTGTAGTGCTGGATCTTCCACATCTGGTTTCTCTCTGAGAGAAGGATCTCCAGGAGGGGAAGGGTGGACGGCGCCTTGAGAGGGGGAAAATAAGCCCCAAGATAGGGGAGGGAGGTGAAGGAAAGCTCCTAATCGCTCCTGATTGCGCTCTCCCCTCTTGGGAAGCTGGGAGGGAGCTGGGAGGACACCCAGAGCCATAAGAGAGCCCCAGAGAACCTTCTGCTCCTAGAACCTTCCGCTGATTCTGGGTGGGATGGTGGGCGATTGTCTCAAGGTAGAAGAAAGAGAGGAAAGTGAGACAACCTTGTAGGTCCCAGGAAACTGCTAGAACATATCACTCTGGGTCTATGATCGTCAAGAGAGAATAAATGTAGTGAAGGTCAGCATGAGGTCGCCAAGGACAAAGCTGGTCTCACAAGCCTGCGTATTTCTAGGGCGATTAGCCTGGGAGATGAGCCATGCGCGGCAGGAGTCGTGCATCTGAGCCAGTGTCCCAAGTCTTCTACTGCTCCCACATTCACCCCTGCTAGAATCCAGGTCCCTTTGTTTTCTTTAAAGCACCCTCTGGAATGATCTCATTAATTTCTCCACCTGTTTGTTGACTGCTCCCTCTCCTCTCCCCTCCTCCCATCCGTTTAAACTCCCTAAGAGAAGGGACGTCATCCACCGTGTTCGATATGGTATCGCCACACATATCAAGAGTTCAAGAGTAAGTATTCGATGAATGGATGAATGAACGAATGCGTGAATAAAAATGTGAATTTCACCAAGGCTTTTGACCAATTTTTATATACAAGATGGGAAAGTAACCCGGAAGATATCACATTTTTGTGGACAGTTAACTGACTAAAGGAATAAGGAGAGTTGCCTAATGGGTTGCGGGGGTCTCTAGTGGGTTGCCACAGGGCTCTTCCCACTACCCAAACAATGACTTGAGCTTGGCATCTTAGGGCGCCCTCTAAGTGTGGTATTCAGACCCGAGCTCGTCCCATCATACTTAGGTTAGTGGGTCAAGATTAACAGAGATTGATGACCCTTTCCAGTGGGTTGGCTTCCAGAGGAGAGTGGCTGGATGAAGAAAGGGAGGAGGGCAGACTTGATGGGGATGGTGGCTGGAGTGGGTCATAGGGAGCAGCCGGGATAACCTAGACATTTGGGGGGGGGGCTAGACTTATCCTGCGGGGCCCCGGAAGCCAAAGGAGGACCAGAGGTTGGAAGTTACAGGTGTGCTGGGTCAGTACAAGCCAGATCTTCCTAACCATTGGAGCTGGCCAGCATCAGATTAGGAGACCTCCGGGGGTTGAGAGTGTCCTGGTCACTGGGGACATCCAGACTGGGGCCACTCTGGCCAGGAGGCCATCCCTCTATGCCAGGTCAGAAGGATCCTTGCCTCCAAGGAACCGTGCAGGAAACTTGCAGAATTTTTCTTGCAGAATAGTTTTGGCTGGAGCCTACATCACCTGGCACAGTCCCCAGAGGCAGTCTCCTTGAACTTGGGGGACAGCACACCTGGTGAGCGAGGAGCCTGGGGGGAGGGGGCTGCCCTTCACCTGACTCTTGAGCAACCTGTTTCTGACTGGAAATACAGCGCAGAGCAGAGGGATGTTTGCAGGAGTTCTGTGTGTTTCACTTTCTACTTCCTGGCAAGGTAGCCGAGTAAGATGGGGAGACAGAAAACAGAAATCTCGACTCTTTCTCCTCCTGTCCTTCTTCCTTCCCACTCCTTTTTCTCTTCCCTCCTTCCTTTGTTTTGTTTGCTTGTTCTCTTAATGAACAAAATGTTCTAAAAACAGAAATATCTGACCCAGGGAAATGAGCCTCTTTTATGCATGGGTTTAAATCTCTCCAACCAGAGAATTTTCTAAATTAAGTAAGTATTCTGAGAAAATGGCTTTTTGGTGGGGGGGGGGCCCAGGGATTTTGGGGGTCGGAGAGGAGTGAAGGAATTTTTAAGGGGAAAAGAAAAATTACTTTTTCACGTCAGTGGTTAGGGTCATAACATCGCCTAGTACCCCCGATCTGGGCACTTGGGGCAGCACAGCCCAGCGCCAGGCTGAGCTGCCACAGTGTCACTTCGTGGCTAACAAAGCTGAAGGACTCAGGTGACGAGAGAGACACAGGTGTGGCATAAAGGGCCTGGGTGGGCAGGTGTGCTCATTGTTCCCGGAATCAGAAGATGAGCCTGCGCCAGGTCTTTTTCTAGTTTCTTTAAGACTTAGTGCGTTCACCTGTAAATTGGAACTGATAAGAGCACTTCCTTTCTAGGGCCGTGGTGGAGATTAAAGGAGACGAGAGCTGAGTACCAGGCCTGGCTGCGTTCAGGATGGAGGAAACGCCCCCTGGGATCTTTTCTCCACGAAGAAAGGTCATCTGAGGAGTTTCGCCGGCCGCCACTAGAGGGAGCGCCGGCCCAGTTCCTGCCTGGGGTCCCCGGGATACGTCCGCTGGGATACGTCCGCTGTGCAGCCGCAGAACCGGGGACAGTGGGGAGCAGTCGAAGACAGAGAGGGTGGTGGGGATGCTGGCACTAAATGAGGTGGGATGCGGGGGGCGTCCCGCGCTTTTGCAGAACCAGCTGGCGGCAACAGGATTCAAGATGCAGGCGTCTCCCTGCCCTGCCCCCCCCCAACCCCACCCCATGGCTCACTGCTGAGTGAGAACGGTGCTCCCGGAGGACATCCTAAGGCAGAGGACTCTTGCAATGACCTCAATCTATAGATTTGATTTGAAATGCATGCCTCCAGGGAGACATCTTTTGGTGTGATTGCCTTTCTCAAGCTTCTGGCAGAAGACAGTGCCGGGCTCCCTGGGAGGTGATGCTCAGCGTTGGAATCGCAGCCCTTGTCCGTGCAGCCAGCGCTCGGGCATTTACCTGAGACCCCACAGCCAGGCTCCTGTTCTCGGCTCTGTGCTTCCGCGCTGGGACTGCAGACCACATGTCTCCTTGGCAGGCTGAGTCCTGGTTCTGGAGAACCAGGGGCGGGGAAGGAGGAGGGAGAGGAGACTCCTTGTTTCTCACTGTTGCTGGGACAGGGCATTGTGTCCCCTCCTGGGGGCAACAGGGATTCTACCCTCTGTTCCCAGAACCAGCCTCCTGATGCCTCCTTAGGGGGGGCCAGCCAGCAGCTAGCTGGGCATCACCAGATCTGGGAGGTCTGTGTCCCCGCTCAGTGGGGGCCTTTATGATGTTCCCCCAACAGAAGGGGTAGTAGGCGCTTCCTATTATTATCTTTTGTGCTTCGGGCTTTTCTGCCTTAGAACCCTCCATCACCCACGTGACCCATTCCTGTGTGAAAATCCCTCTATGGAAATCATGTTTCCTGAGTAACCTGTGGGGGGTTTTGACTCTTGTAAATGGGAGTGTTTGGCACCGAGGTTATGGTCTGAAGATTGGGGGGGACACTTTGGGCGTGTGGAGGGTTACAAGATGGCAAGAGGGTGAGGGGACACCCCAGGGGGAGAAAGGCACGGAGACACACCTGCCTTCTTTTGGAAGTCGTGTCCAGGGTCAGAGGGGGCGAGTGGGGCAAATGCCCCAGGCCAGGAGCTGGTTTTAAAGGTTGTAAAATCCACTTCCCAAAAGGAAGGGACACACTTCCCACCGGAGCATGTCACACGAAGAAAAAGATGAGCTTAAGAAGAGAAAAGGCAGAGAAGAAGAAATAGAGATCTAAAACCCTTCTTTTTTTCCTTTATCATCAACACAGCAAAGTAGAATACTGGGAGGCTTTCTAGCTCGGGATTAGCTTCAGGAGAAAGGGAGAGAGAGAGAGAGAGAGAAAGCCGTTTGGGGTCATGGGTCTGTGGGGGCAGCACGGGCCAGGGGGGCGCTGGGAGGGGGGTGAGTTTGGATGGGCCACACGGAAGCTCGGGATTCCTAAGAGGCCGACGGGAGAAGACATCAGAGTCCGAGGGGATCTGAACGCTGAGGAAGAAGGCTCTAAGCCCAACTTTACTTTAAAATTTTGCTGTGGCATCAAACTCTCTCCTTTTGGATATAATAGATAAAAAAATAGAATAGATTTTTTTTTAAAGGCCAGACACAAAATAATTTCTGCCGCACATTTCCCGAGGTAGGTCATCTGGAATTCCTCTGTGTGGATGTGAACAAAGAAACGTTGCCGGGGAAGACTGGGGCCGGTGGCCACCTTCTGCCCCTCTTGGCTCAGCGCGAGGTGCTGGCAGGCAATCTGATTGAGCGGATCCGTCGAAGGTGACAGAGTTTGGGGTGGCGCACAGAGGGTGTTCCCTGGAACCACACGTTCTTGCTCACTGTTAAGGGACATCCTGGAAGAGAAGCAAAGAAAGGAGACGAAATCACTTTTAGTTTTAGTCCTGGGGGGACTACAAAGCGGAAAGGCCGGGGCCTCACGGGTTCGTCTTCTGTCTTGGGCTGTGTGACCCCGGGCTTCAGCTCCCTCTTGCTCCCGGGCTGGCTTGCCGTGGGCCCGCAGGAAGGCCCCGTGTGCAGGAGCGAAGGACTCCCCAAGTGGCCCGCCCCGCGGCCTTTCCTGCGCCTTCCTCCACCGCATCCCACCCCGTATTTGGCTTGTGACAGCGCTTCTTTCTGGGCTCCTGCTACTCGGGGTCTCACTGCTGTCAGAGACGCTGGCCTCCTGCCGTGTCCTCGTCTTTCTGGTCTGAGGCAGGAACTGTAGGCCCCGAGGATCCTCTGTCTTCTTTCCAGCTGTTCCTGAAGTTGCGTCTTTCCTGGGCAGGGGTCTCTCTGGACTCTACCCCTCCCCCCCCCCGCCCCCCCGGGGAGGCTGCATAGTCACTCCCCCATCCGAGGAAGACGGTCTGTCTCTAACAGACGATCTTGACTGGAGATGGGGCCCCAGTGGGCGTGTGGCAGCCGGTCGGCCAGACACGAGTTACTCCTCTTTATATGAAAATATTCTGTTAATTCGGTCAGGGCCCATCATGTCCACATTATGCCACTTCAGAAAAGATGAACAAATCATGGCACATAGGCTCTTGAGGCCAGAGTACATGGAAGGTGATGGAATGCTCAGGAGAATCTGGAAACATCAGAGCTTCCTAGGTGCTTCCAAGACCCACTCCTTGGTGGTGGTGGTTTGTTTTTTTTTTTAAAGATTTATGTATTCATTTTTAGAGAGAGAAAGCACGAGAGCGAGAGAGAGTGGTGGGGAGGGGCAGAGGGAGAGAGAGAATCCCAGACTGACTTCTCACCGAGTATGGAGCCTGGCACGGGGCTCGATCCCACAACCCTGAGATCATGACCTGAGCTGAAAGCAAGTCGGATGCTTAACCACCTGGGACCCAGAAACCTACCCCCTGTGACTCTCTCACTGCCAGACGAAACCATTCGCAGAGGCCACGTAACGGAGGACTCAAGGCTTTGAATTCCCGCTTCTGTGAAGAATCCCACAGGTGTGTAAGGGTGAGTGTCTCAGGCCGGGAGGATGGGACGAAGGACGTTTTGGGCCTTTGCCCGACAGAGAGAAGCTGCCACAGGCCAGAAAATCAAGTCTTCTGTTGCAGCCCCAGCTGATGAGGAGACAGCCCCAGACTGGGCACTCTCACCCCTGAGAGGGGCCACCAGGGGCCCGGGCCTGAACGGTGCCATCTCCCCACGGCAGGGGCAATGGGGCTCCAGAAGGTGCCGCCCAACGGCTCTAGCAGGCTCCCCTGGGGCAGGGGGGACGTGCCAAGGTGAGGGAGGCATACAGGGCCCCTGAGAACGAGCTGTCCACAGTGTGCGTCCAGGCCTCTGTGCGTGCGTGCATGCGTATGTACATGTGTGCATGTGTGTGTGTGTGCACGTGTGTGTGTGTGTGTGTGTGTGTGCGTGCGTGTGTGTGTGTGTGGTGGTTTGAATGCAGTAAGTCACACACTACTCTCCACTCTCTACTGTTAAGTATGGCTCCCCAGACCATGGCCTCCATGAGCTAATTATCGATCCTAACTGGAGTGGGGACTTCTCCACTCAGACAGGCTCCAAATAACAAGGGAAGGCCCTCAGGCCCGTCAGTCAGCTCTGCAACACCGTGCATTTTTACAACACAGTCCAGGCCCAGAACCCCAAACCTCAGGGCCGGGGCCCCCCTGTGGTGAGCTGGGCAGGCCAGAGGCCTGGGGCTGGGGGCTCCGGCGATTCTGAGAGGCTTCCAGAGCCCCGTGCTCCTCGGAGCCCGTGCCGCTCGGTCCCTTCTCTGAAGCTCCCTTTCCCGGCTGCGGCATGTCGCTGGCCGGGCCCCAGGTCCCCATCAGAGCGAAGGCCCGAGGGGCCGGGGGCGCGGGACATTCGGGCCACACTGCCTGTGCGCGGGTCGAGGGGCGTTTTGACCTCCGAGGATGTGAGCTTCCTCCAGGAGCCCTCAGCCTCTCGGCCTCACACCGCCTTCAGGGGTGAGCCAGCCAGTGGCCCTGGGGACGGGGCGTGTCTGTGGCCGCCTTGGTGGCAGGGGGCCCGATTCTCAGGCCCGACTGGCTGGCGTCGCTGGTGGGCTCTTTGCAGGGGGTGCAGAGAGGCGGCCCTGGCCTCTCCCTCCCGCCAGAGGCGTCCGAGAGGGTCCCCTGCTGCCGCTCTGAGGGGTGCGGGCTTCGCCTCATGGACTCTGTGAGCGGCTGTGGGACGTTTGGGTTGCAGTCCATTTGACGATCATCTGGACCCGAAAGTTTTCAGCCAGGGGGATGTCAGGGAATGCCGCGTGAATTCCTACCAGATTACGCCGTGTCCCCTCAGATTCATGTCCACCGGGAGCCTCAGGATGCGACCGTATTTGAGACGGTAGTCAAGTCAGCGGAGGTCCTACCGGAGGCGGGTGGGCCCACGTCCCGCGACGGGTGTCCTTGTGAGGGGAGGGGGGCAGATCCCGGGAGACACACGGGGCGACCACCCCGTGATGACAGAGACAGGGACTGGAGGGGGGCTGCCGCGAGCCAGGGGACACCGGGGCTGACAGCCACCAGAAGCGGGACGAAGAGGGTTCCCCCTGAGCGTTGGAGAGGGCACGGCTCTGCCCGCACCTGGGTGGCAGACCCGGGGCCTCCGGAGCGGTAAGAGGATGCACTTCTGTTACGACAGCCATCAGGCTTGTGGTACTTTGCTCTGGCCGCCCCAGGAACCTAGCACATCCCCCCCCTCATTTCCCGTTCCCTCCATCGAGCCAGAGGGGCAGGGGTGGGTCTGGGGATGGAGACACGGTAGGAGTTTCCCTCAGGGGCGCCCTAGTCTAGCGTGCACAAAACAAACAAAACAAATCAGGGTTACAAAACAGGGTAACAAAACCTGTTACAGGTGAAATTCAGATTGATGACAAATGCATTTTTTAGTGTAAGTATATCCCAGATAGGGCATGGGGATATACTTATACCGGCAATTATTTTCTTGTTGGTGTGAAATTCAATTTTAGCTGGGAGTCCTGTATTTTAAGCTTCCTCTTCCTTCCTTCCTTCCTTCCTTCCTTCCTTCCTTCCTTCCTTCCTTCCTTCCTTCCTTCCTTCTTCTTTTTTTACTTTCTTTTTAAAAAAGATTTTATTTATTTGAGAGAGTGTGTAAGCATGAGCGGGCGGGGGGGGGGGAGGGTGAAGGGAGAGAGAGAAGCAGGATCCCTTTTGAACAAGGACCCTGATGTGGGACTCCATCCCAGGACTCCGGGATCGTGACCTGAGCCGAAGGCAGATGCTTAACCGACTGAGCCACCGAGGCGCCCCATGGGAGTCACTCCTAGCCCGCTGCCCCTGCTTGCTGCCTCCCCAGCCTGCCATTTCTCTGGGCCCTCAGCTCACAGAAGGGCCCCTGGGGCCCGCTCGGACTTGGGTCGAGGGAAGGACGAGGGGGTGGCCAGCAAGCCCGGCGGAGTGGCTGCTAAGCCCATTCGTGCTCCTCTCTCCAGGCTCCCTGAGCCCTGCCAGCAGCCTGCAGTCTGAACATCATCTCTGCCAGCTGGATGCAAGTCTGGCAGGATTGGAACATACGGGGGAGGCCCAGAGGGGAGCACAATGCCTGCCTGGGGGAGGCCTTCCAGCAGGAGGGAGCCAGCCTCCCTGTGATTCCTGCTGAGCGGCACTTGGCATCGGCCTCTGCACTTTGATTTGCTCTGTTTTAAACGGTCTTCAGTTCCCCTCCTGGGGAAGGCAGAAGAGGGTGGGGTGACGGGGGTGGGGGTGTGGAGAGATTCTTTGGAAGCCCAGCAGCGCGCTGGCGGAGTCGTGTGGAATTCTAAGGCACAGGGATGGTGAGACAAAGGCAGAGGAGGTGGGACACGGTGAGGGGGAGAGCTGGCCGTCCATCTGGCTGGAGCGCAGGGGGCCTAGAAGGCCTGGGGGCGGGGGGAGGGGTGGCTGAGGGGACACCGCAGGGGGCTGGGGCCCGAGTGCTGGTGGCCCCATTCCGGGGGGATGTGTAGGACATGGTAGGTGATTTGGGTATGGAGACAAGGGAGGCCGAGAACACAGCCGGTCCTCCTGCTGTGAGCCCGGCTGGCTGCTTTCCACAACAGCACTGGCGAGGACAGGGGTGTCGGCACGGGGTGAGGGGGCGGGGGGTGAGTGTGGGTTCGTGGGTCCCTAGGCATCCCGCGCTTGGGCCCTCGTGCAGGGAGGCAGGCCCTTAACTCGAGACTGAGAGCCGTTCCAGAGCCCTCGGGCTGGTTAGTGCCCCGGCTCCTGGGCCAGGGGGACTGAGGTTTGGCGAGGAGGTTTCTGGGTGCTTCTAGACAGAAGGGCCCGTCGGCCAACTGGGTAGTTCATTCTTTCATGGCTCATGCGCTTACTGACCAAGCTAACGTGGAGTCCCGGGGCCCGCCCGACACAGTGGCGGAGGCCGGTGACGCGCACGCGAGTGACCCCCCGAGGCCTGGCCTCTGGGGTCAGCAGTGCCATCACCGTGGAGACGGGGGGCCTCCCACACCTGAAGCTACTTCCCAGCCCAGCTCCCCACTGAGGCTCTTTTGGCTTGTTTCCTCCCCGGTAACGGCTGGAGATGACCCAGTCTACTGTGGGTTTCAGGCCGGCTCTCTTGTTCCAAAGCTGGTTCCCAAGGAGAGGGCCTCAGGGCCTGGTGTCTGACCTGAACTCTCAGAAGCCTTCTTGAGTACTGAATATTGAGCCGTATTTAACCTTTAGATCAAATCTAGTTTAGATTTTGGTGTCAGAGATGCTTGGGTTAAAATTCTAGTGCTGACACCTGCGAGCTGTGTGACTTTGGAGAAATCACTTTCTCTTTCTGGGCCTCAAATTCTGGGGCTCAGAGAGGCGGGTGATCGTGGGTCTGTTGCACAGGGATCTCTGTGGAGGGGGGATGAACACCGCGCAGCGTGCAGGGAGCACTCCAGAGGTCTGTGGAATTTGGATTTTCACCCCCCAAACTACCAGGTCGCATCAGGACTGTGTACCACAGAAGCCCACTCTCTCCCTTCTGATGCCACAGGGGCCTAGAGAAGACCCCTCTCTCCAGAAAAGTCTACAGAGATCCAAGGTCGACCCCGTTGCAAGGGTGAAGTGTGCAGAAATGGGGAAAAGGGATGGTGTCCCCACCTGGCACCCCGCCTTCCCGAGGGGAGAGGCTGCAGGTGCAGGGAGGCCGAGGACAGATCCTGGGAAAGACCACACTGTGGTCTATAGCAGATGCAGGAGGACCCCCGGAGAGGCAGGGGTTGGGGGGCGTAGAAGGTCTGGGTGCCAGAGCAGAGGGGGGTTGAGGGAGGAGGAGCTGATGGAAGGAACCGGTGCCGCGGGGGGGGGGGGGGAGGCCTGGGAAGGCAATGACCTTGACGACCCGGAGGCTAAGCAGCTAGGGCAGCAGCAGAAGCAAGAGTGAGGTCGTTCAGGAACAGAGCTGACCTTGTGAGACCACGAAGCAAACCCTCTTTCGGGAAATCTGGCTCCGAAGGGACTGGAGGCGGGCAGGCAAGAGCAGAAGGGCCTGGGTGAGGGGCATGTTGGCTGCAGGGCGGTTTCTTGACTTTCATTGTAGGGGAAGACTTTCCTCCTTCGGGGGCCCCAACCCCAGGTTGGGGCCCCCGCCAAGTAGTTGTCCTGCTGCGTAGGTTGCAGAGTCGCAGCCGGGTGGCCAAGGCTCCCTACAGCGGGGCTGGTCCCTGCGAGTGAAGGAATTCAGTAGGCGTAAAGACCGGCGAGTAGAAGCCATTGCAAACCACGGACAGGAGTTCCCAAAGGATCCTCGGGCTCTGGCCCGCTGCAGGGTCTGGCTGTGACGAGGTGCCCAGGGATGGAGATGGGGGGCGGGCCTCTGGTTTCAGGCAGCTCCCTTACCCCAGCTCCCTCCTGCTAGGGAGGGATGGAGACTGGAGACTTGGGGTTCCTGCTGGGGCTCTACGGGACCATAAGGGAGCCCCCTCAGACCTGGGACGGGGGTCAGTCTTAAGTCAGTCCTGTGCTCAGAAGCCTCTAGAAGGCCCCTCTCCCCTTAATGGGGCCAGCCAAGAGATGGGGAAGGAGGGAGCAACCCCAAGAGGCACCAGGCCTGGGGAGAGAACCCCCTCAGCAGTCGGAGGGAACCCATAGGTCCCAATACGCAGAGGGAGGCCGATGGGGGTGACGGGCTGGTGCCTCGTGTGGAACGTTTCTCAGGCCTGGTGTCTCGGGGCCTCCGGTGCAATGGGGGCCCACCACCTGCTCCTGCTTCACTTTGAACTCGTAACTAGTTCCTCGATCATTTAGACCATTTCTGTCTACACCGTCAATGACCGGTGTCTTAAAATTTACAGTTTATTTTTGAAATAAGGGCCGGTCTTCTGGAGGCGTTCTGGAGGTTTCATGGAACGGCAGCGACTTAGGATTTCGGCATGTGTCCAGAACACAGACACGGGGGCACTTTTCGAACCCGCGCTGTCCCCGGGCCTCGTGGGGACCAGGGAGCCAGACCCGCTCACGGCTGGGGGGCGGGCCCCCACTCGACTCGGACCTACCCGGGCGCCACCAAGCAGGTGCCCTTCCAGAGAGGAGCCCGGCACGGCGGGCAGCCAAGCCCCACGGGCACAGAGGCATCAAGGCGGGGGGGGGGGGGGTTCCTGGAAAACGGAAGAAAGTCCACTTAGCTGCATTTCAGGGTGTGTCTAGCACGTCCTGACCTGGGAGGCCAGAGGGCAAGTGGTGGGGATCCGACGTGGCGGGGGCCTCAGACATCAAGCTTGGAACTTGGACGGTACGTCCCGCAAGACGAGTGGGAAGGGCATGGATTTCGTCGTGAGGCGGACGAGGCTTGCCGCCCTGGTTCCTGTAGTACCAGCCTTGGGGCGCGGGGCCAGTGCCTAGCCCGGGGAAGGTGGGAAAAGTCTGGAAGGAAGCCCCGCTCCAGACTCCAGCTGTCGGGGCCTTCCTGGACCCACACCCGCGGAAGTGAACCCAGGGTTGTGCAGTCAGCAGCTCTGCCCAGTGGGGTTCTGACCTTGTGCTGCCCCAGAGCAAGGAGGGCCAGGGGCACTAGACCTTGGGGCCGCCCTGCCCCCCAGCACAGGCCACATCGAGCCCAGAACCTGGGTGGGCACCGCTCCAAGCCCTGGACACCTGCCGATTCACCGGACCTCCCTGCAGCCCTGCGGAGCCGTGATCCCCAGTTTACAAAAGGGAGACAGCGCGGAGAGGCCAAGTTACTCATCCAGGTGTGTGCAACTAGTACTCGGTGGAGCTGGGAGACCCCGGCAGACTGGATCCGGAGCCCTGCCTTGACCTTTGCCTCCACGCCGCACAATGTCCTCCTGGCTGCTGCTCGGGCCCCACCTCCGCCAGGAAGCTGCGGGCAGAACTGGGGTCTTTCAGCCTGTGCGCACAGCAATCCCCGCTCTGCCGAGCTCCCACCTCCCACCTCGACGTGCAACCCTAGAGGACAGGGGCCTTTCTCTTCCGAGACCTGCTGTAGCGCCTGTCACGTGTGGGACTCCTACTTCAGTGGGAGCAGCTGGGCCTTTGTCTGTGTTGGTTTCATGTGAGAGCCACACGTAAAAACCATTGCAAACCTTGGGACGAGGGTGCTTGAAGGATCCTCAGGCTCTGCCCCTCTGCAGGGTCCCCTCTGGCTTCCAGTGGTGAGGTGCCCAGGGAGGGAGGGGGGATGCCGGCATGGTGGGGCCTGGGGGCCCCTTATTCAAGTGGACGGCAGCTCCTTCCTCCAGGCTCCCTCCTGACAGTGATGTCCTAAGCGATCTGCCCAGCAGGCTAAGCCCTCTGTGGTAGCTGCCATCACCGGGGACCAGAAGACCCACAACCGGGGACATCCTGGGAGACCCGATGCTGCCCTGACCGGGCTTCTGCTGCAGTGAGAGACGAAGGGATTCACCTGGGTGTAGACTCTTCTGTATTAGCCGTGGAGAGGAGCCCGGTGGCTCTGGTTCTCGCTGTCTCTCTCAAGAAGCTGAGGGCACGGGAGCCCGGGAGGAAGCGGCCCAGGGGCCCGGGTCTGGGCCCACTTTAAAGATGGGGAAGCCCGGGGTGCAGAGCCCGCAGTGGTCTCCTCCCTTGGACCAGGACAAGCTGGGACTCACAGGCGGATCTCCACGGCTGCGGGACTTCTCCCAGCTGTGCCGCCTCTCCGGGGAACTGCTAAGTTTGATTAACTGGAGCACTAATTGGTGGAGGCCGACAAAAGAGCCCTGAGTTGTGGCGAGGCTGGTCCTGTTTCCCTGTGATTTACAAGAGCCGGAAAGGCTGCACAACAAGCCGCAGAGGAATTCGGGAGGGACCGCCTTCTAAGAATCCAGAGCCCTGGTTCTCCTCCCCCAGGGAGCATCAGTTCATGTGGCTCAGAGCCGGGGGGGCGGGGTGTATGGTGTGGTGGGGACGATGGGGTTTATGAAACAGGGTCTCCTTATCCGGAGGGCTGGGGTCTGCTCGTGGAGTGAGAACTTAATGTTTTAGGACTGGTTTCCAACCAGCCCACTGGTGTTAGAGGAGGAAGGAGGTGCTGGGCAGAGGCCCAGAGGGACCTGGCTGGTGGCCTCAAGCCACCGGTGGCAGTGGCAGGTAAACCCAAGGTTCTGAGATGTGGGGCGAGATTCTTCTTCCCTGGTGACTCTGAGGGGCTGTGGGCTCCCGAGTGTGTGTGTGCGTGTGTGAGAGATCTCATGCCTGTCTCGCTTTCCCCATCCCCCCAGCCCCCAAGGGGCAGGAGAGGGGCTTACCCTTAACGATGAGTTGGGGAGAATGAACTTGGCCCTCCTGGCTCCTGGGGAGAGAAGGGCCCTCCATGCCCCACTGGGAGGGGCCCATCTGGGGCCAGCACTGCCCACCAAGTGGGGGGCCATGACCTACTTTTGGCATCTGGCTAGCAGTCTCCTTTACTTTTCATGTGAAGCTACAGCCTCCAACTTGGTCTTAATCTAAGGAGATATTTTGGCTTTAATGTGCCAGTGTTGGTCCTTTCATTGCCATGAAAACTTGGGTAGGGAATAAGGGCTGTTGGTTTCCCACAGGCCTCCAAAAATGATAGTGGGCTGTAGCACGGACCATTTCTGAAGGCAAGATGCCAGCTCAGGATGCCATTTAAAAGTGGCATCCATTAGCTTCTCTGGGTGACAACAAGGGAGCAAGAGGCTCCCCTTCTTTCCTCACGTGGCCGCCACAGGACTGGGCAGACAAGGAGATGGATGTCCCCACCGCGGAGGCCAAGATGAGGGGGCAGGGAGTCTGCTCAGGCCTCAGCTGCCCAGGGAATCTAGAGGGAGTTCGCTTTTCCAGGCCGTCACTCCAGCACTTACGGCGAGAGCCCGGCTCCCTCAGAAATAAAACGCCACTCTGAATTTAAATGATCCGTCCTTCTGGGAAATTCTTCCCGGCAACAGGACTGCTCAAACATGAAGAGTAAAAGGGAAACAATGTGGTAGTTCAGAAATCACTGTTTTGGGGGCCTGCAAACCTCGTGTCGCCCGTGGACAATTCCTGGGAGGAAGGGCCTTATTTTGATCTGCCGAGCAAGATGTACATTGTTTGACAAAGTTTCTGCTTGACGTGAAGGGAAATCTTACAGGAGCAATTTTTGCAAAGACCAGGCCTCAATGAGGGAGTGCGGGAAGCAGACGTAATTGTCTTATGTGTGAGACTCTGTAAGCAGAGCAAAGATGGGGAAAAGGAGGATAATTGGATTTGGCCTAACAGGGGAGCCGGGGTGGAGGGTGGCCGTTTTTGTGTCGGGTCTGGGCGCTGCGGCTTTGACAACGGTCACGTTCTTCACCGACGACGCTCATCACTAGGGGGCGCTGGAGCCCTACCCGAAAGTGCCTGGGAAGCGGCACTAACCTCAGGGGAGGTCGGAGCAAGAGCCCACGGCCCTAAGACCTCCCTAAGCAGCACCCACCTTGGGACTTTAGGAGAAGAAAGCGTCCCAAAGGCCCAGCCCACCGTGCCACCGGATGTTGGGATGGCTTTTCATTTCCGCAGGAGCCAGAGCCCTGGGAGATGAGGGAACGACAAGGGCAGCCCTGCAATGGGTGGAGGAGACTTTAGGGAAAGATGCTCTTCCCTCTGCTACCTCCCGCTTGCCTGGGGGCTCTCCTGCTGGGTCACCCCTGCATCTTCTCTGCGTCGTCGTGCTGTGACACTGGTCAATGCTTGAGCTGGAAGAATGAACCCCAGCCGTCCCGCATCCCCCCACCTGGCTACAGGGTCGAAACTAGAAATAATGTCATAGCTGAAGTGAGGAGATTTTTAAAATCTGCTCATTTATAACCTTTTGTAAGTAAGTTGGGGACAAGCGACTCCAATTTCCTGTGATGTCCTCGGTCATTATTTAAAGTCCACCTGGTCTACCGCGGGGAGGTGTATGGTTTTCCTTCTAAGCCTCAGAAAGATACATGTTTAGATTCAACTTGAAGGGTTGCAACTGAGACAACTTCTACCAGGGTAAAGAAAGAGAGAGAGAGAGAGAGAGAGAGAGAGAGGAGGGGGGAAGGCACGTGAGAGCAAAGGGCCTCATGCATGTAGAGACAGGAGTCCTGGGATGAATTTTGTAGAATATCCTATAGAACCGGTAGACAAGAATCTCTAGAATCTCCCTGGCATTAATTCTGAAGGGAAACATCTGGGATAGGGCAGTTTCTGCACTTAGGTGAAGGCCCTTTAATCACTCATACGGTAGGAGTTCTGGCTTGAAAGGCGCCTCAGGTCTGTCCCCACAGACTGCCACTGAGCCCTTCCATTTTCAGCCTTTCCGTCACAGAGGCGGCCATTTTAACTCCTTAGGTATTTAGGCTCCCCTCAGACCCCAGTGATTGAGTTAACTTGTGAACATTTTAGGGAATTCATTTTGACCTAGTCAGGGGACCACTTGTAACTCCTGTCCCTCGTATGTGGTGAGAGTACGGAAATAGCCACTGTGGGTAGAATTCAGGAAATCTCTGTGCACGCGTCAAAGGAGGCGATTTCCCTTTCTAAACCCAGGCTGAATGCTTGTGGCTAGGGCCCAGCTCACAATTCACTCTATAAGCAGGAGCATATAACCGAGCAACTGTCTTGCCCTCGAAGTCACAATTTATGCTCCTAATTTTAATTTTCCTCAGCTTAGGTCCCCAAAGGATTGATTAAATTTGCTTTGTGGAACCCATTAACACTAAACTGAATAATGATGCTGTTCTAGGCTTAGAATCAGTTTCTAGTAAATTCTCTGCACACGGGACTCTAGGAAGCCTGTATCCCTCCACAAAAGAATTTTAAGTCAGTTCATAGATGAAAAGATTTTCTCAACTTAGCTAAAAGGTATTAGTAATTAACTGACATCAAGAGACCACCGCTGGCAGAGGTGGTGAATAGCAAAAGGGAATTCTGGTAAGGGAGGACATTCGTTATATGGTTTAAATTAGAAGGTAGAAAACTCCAGTGGTTTATCACAATCTCCTTGGTCCTCTGCCTTAACGCTGTGGTTAAAATAGGTCATGATGACTTATAACTAATTTTTATTTTTTCATTGGCTTTGTCGGATGACCAAAGCCAGATGAATAGCTTATGGAAAATCTAGATAAATAGCCTGATGTAGGCATATATGCAAATCAGTGGTCATTCTTTTAGAAGTCTTTTGAGAAATTATGAAGTCATTAATATTGCATGGCAGACTTTCTTATCTAAGACGAAGGGGCTGAGGAACCAGAAATATTGGCAGGCAGAGGGGAGCTCAAGACGTGTGTCCGTTAGCAGGCCTGGGCATTTTTAGATGATGAAAAATGTAATTGATGACTAAATTATGGCAGCTTTGGAAAGACTACAGGAGGGAATGAGAGCAGGGGGGTGCATCTCCCGTGCTTTCCTGGGCAGTGATATCGGGAGACTCTCTGATGCAGTGGGGGGTGCTCTCTGATGGGAAATCTTTGCTCACCTTGGCCTGAGCTGCCTCTGTGACCTTGAAAAACACACACATTTCTCTAAGTCCCTTTCAGGCTCCAGTTCTAGAATTTGGTGCATTTCCTGGACTGGGGTGCTGGAATGAGCTTGCTGCTCTCAGAGCAAGTGAGACAATCTGGGTATTTGTGAAAGGAGTAAGAGCTGAGTTGCTCTTCAAGGTGGCTGGGGGCGGGGGGGGGGCGCAGTTCTCTGCATTACAGCGAGGGAGCTGCTGTGAGCCCGGCCTGGGTGGCTTGTCCCAGACAGAACATGATGTGGATGCCTGCCTTCCCTGCTTCCCTTTTTGGAACCCTCCATTTCAAAAGCCCCTCAGACAGCTGATTTGCTTTTCCGTAGGTGAGAGCAACAGCTTCACTTGGGAACCAACCAAGATAAAAGAAAGGAAAGACGGTGAGCAGAGTACAGGGGGCACACGCGGCCTGTGTACCACAGGCAGGATGCTCTCCTCCGCTCTGCAAGTGCTCGAGGGCTGGTGTTTCTAATCAGGGACTGTGCTTATCTATGTCCAGGTTCACGTGCAAGTATGAGGTAACGTGCGATGACTGTAAACAGGTGGGCGGGAATTGCACAGACCCGCCAGCGGCCTACCCCAGACCCAGAAAATTCTTTCCCAGGATACGATTTTTACCTACAGTGTTTCTCTTTGCATTGGTTCAGACGTGGCTTTTAAGGAGAGGCGTGGCGAAAACGAAAGTCGGAATCTGCCTGCGTTTTTCTGGGTTTACCCGGTTGGAGCGCCTAAAGTCTAATTTGAGAAGGGAAAAAAAAAAAAAGAGAGAAGACCAGTTTGCCAAGTGGAGTGACCTGATTCTTGTTGGATCAACATGTTGTCACTACAAAGCAAGTGTGATGAAGCCCGCCTTTTCAGACAAGAATCAAAGCCTTGCCTGCCAGCCTGGAAACGCTGACCTAAGCATCCCCTTCATCAGCCCCGCTGTATGGAGATTTAGACATCTCCAGGAGGCTGCGAGTCTATCAGGCCCAACCTGGTTATTCTAATCAAGTGTTTTAATTAAGCACTTATTGCCAGGATCGCAGGAACGAGGTCTGTTTTAGAGCAATAATGGACAGTTTTTTTTTTTTTTTTTAATTCTTCTTTACGGGTATCGTGTTTGCCTTTGTGGGGGTGTATTTCACGTTTTTCTAAAGTAGGCCATGGGAGGGGTCCCCGTGTGAAGTGTGCAACGCGGAGCTGGCAGTTCGGCCAGTGGACACCAAAATTAAAAAAAAAAAAAAAAGGAAAGATGTCACCAACTGGGTTGCTGATGAATCAGTACCCCCAACAAAGCATCTGTTTGCATCCTTGGCCCTAAAACACACGCTGGCTAGCCCAAGATTTTAAAAAGAATTTATAAACACACACACATTGGGTTGGCTTTTATTGGAATGCCTAGATGCAATCTATAGTCAAGTTATGGAAAATTCAGGTCACATAGAAAGTTAAGAAGGCAAAATGAAAAGAACAATACAAATCAGACAAAATTTACATCTCAAAATATCATGAAAGCATTTTGACTGGCTTTGCCTAAAATACTTTGAATATCAATTTCTTTTTTTTCTTTTTTTTTGTAAGCTAATTCTTTCCATTATACAGCCCCCCACCCCCCAACTCTTAGAAAAAGGTCTTTTGTTTACATATTCCCCAAGGTCACTATTTCTTGTAAAAGCATGTCCAGATCACAAGTCTTTTTAGAAAGAAATAGGCTCATTATACCTACTAACAAGACACTAATTGGGTTGATTTGACTTCATCTAAAATAAGCACCAAGAGATACTCCCAATTTGCTATTTATCTGCTATTTATCGGTGCCAGCCTTAAGGACCAGTCCATGTCGAGAAGAGGGTAAGATTAGGATTTCACTTCTGTCACGTGGTACAAGCTTCTCATGGTCAATGCATCAGAAATATTTCTGAGAATTTAGACTCAGAGCCTATTTCAACCAAAAGTACTTAACAGCATGCTGAACAGTCCTGCAGAAATTCCATCGAACAGAACTGCAAATACCTAAGGTAACAGTTAAAAAATAAAATGTAAAACAGAGCCATGTTTATGTGGTTTGAAATCTCATAGTTTTCTAAATTGGGGCTTTGTAATACTCGCCAAAGGATTTCCAGGATAAAAATATTAATGCTAATCTGTGCTTTCATTCTAATAAAATATCAGCATTCATTAGAAGATTAATTACTTCGGTATGTTCTACCAAATACACAAAGACAGTAATAGCACTGATATTGTAAGTTCAGTAGCTATTTTGAAACTTTCCCAGCCAATCTGTTTAATAAACACGCCTACTGTGCAATTTAGAGTATGTGATACATACAAAGCAGTTAGAAAATTATTTTCAATACATCACTTGAACCTTTATATTTACGACATGTTCACTTGCTATATTTTATCACCATTATACATAGAGGAAAACAGTGTGTACTATAGCTCAATGAACTGAGAAATATTTTTCTAAAAATATTTTTGTGGCTGAATTTAGAGCTCACGAACAGAGATTTGCAAGGGCGGCTGGGCCCACCCGGGAGTGCTGATGGCCGGCTGTGCCCGGGCCAGCTCGCACGCGCGTGGGAGGGCACCGCTGACATTTCACTTCAGGCTGGATCGGTCATGCCCCCAGCCTCCCCACGGCAGAGGAAAGGCTGCCATTCAAACCAGCTCCCCGGACGGGTGGGACAGGTGGGACAGGTGGGTCGAGTGGGTCGTGTGGGCTTACAGGAGTGCTCGTCTCCCTTTTGCGTCCCTCTTGGGTGACCCGACGGTCCAAACCCAAGACTAGCAGAGGGACCCTGATCTTCCCCATCTGGCCCTCTCGCCCGCTGCTTGGGTTCTGCTATCTTTCCTAGATCTTAAGACACGTGTTTACGGTCATGACTACATCAGATCCTTTCCTCACACACGTTTCCTGGAGCATCTGATGCGGTCTCTTGCCTCCATCATGGAATGGAGCTTCAAGGAATGGTTAATAGTAAAAACCCTGTGGTTAATTCTATCCACTCCCCTCGACTTTCAGGGGACGAGAGAGGACCTCTCCGGCCCAGTTATTTTATTATTATTTTTTTTTCGTATCTTCTGCTATATTCCACCAGCCTTAGTTTTCTACTGTGCCTCTTGGTTGCTAATGGTTGAGGACACTGGCCCAATGAAAAAGAGAAGACAGAGTAAGGAGCAGTTCTCTGACCAGCCACCTACTTAGGATTGCACTGTCCTATCCATCTAGTGATAGAAAGCTGCACACTTTTTGTTTTAACCTAATACAAAAATATTAACACTTCTGGACATTATAGGCATGAGTCGTTATATCTCTACAATATAATAATTTATACTGTACAGCTATAACACATAACAAAAGGTGCAATCCTTTTAAAAAAATCACACAGTTCACATGTTTTTATCATTTTATTTTTAAGTATAAACTTTTTAAACACTTTACATAAATTAACTCCTCTGAGACTAATATTTGATGTACAGTAAATTGTAATTCATATAAAAATCCATAAACAACTTGTCTCACATAATTTACAAAAAAATCAGGGTTTCCTTTGCTTATCAGTGACAAGGATTCTATTTGCCAGTTTGTTTGTTTTCCCGCCCCCCAAGGGTAAAATCCATTATGAAATCCCCGCCAGAGCAGAACTCACTTGTGCCAAAGTCCTTTTACAAAGCAGCACAGGGGAAGCAGCTGGGTTGTCTATAAACAGGAATTTTGCCCCACATTTTAAAATTAACAGAGATATATATCACATCCTATGCAGAGAGACTACTTCTTGTAAGCAAAGGTCGACAATTCGGTCATATCTGGAAACACTGTATGCGTTTTTTCCTTCTTTCCAAACCTTAGTTAAATACAGTGCCTCCAAGGAACGGAGGAGGGCCTCGCGCAAAATGGTTAGGCCTTTTTTTTTCCCTTTCTTTCACTTAGTTATTTTTCCTTTTAATACTTCCAGTCCGACTGAGTGCAGCGATATGCATATGTAAACATATTCTTTAAAGCCGATCACCTTTAAGGTCATTCAGAGAAAAAGTTTTTTTTGTGGATTTTTCTTCTTCTTCTTCTTTTTGAATACCAGTCTCGTTCTCCTGGAAGGCTCTTCTGTGTCGGAGAGTCCGATTCGGATTGTGCTACAGAAAAATCCGAGCAGAGGTGTCGATGAGGCTCAAAGAGAGACGCAGCGCCCCCGACCCCGGCTGGGTCCGCCTGCCGGCGCGGGGTGGCCGCCGTCCCGTCCGCGGCAGCCGGCCCCCGGGGGGTTACCTCTTGCCGATCTCGCTTTGTCGGAGGAACTGGATGTTGTTGGCGCTGTCGGCCAGCTCGGGGTACTGCTCCACCGAGAGTACGTAGTACCCGTCGTAGCCCTGCACCTTGCCGGCGCTCAGGAGCTGCCGCTTCTCGCCCTCCGTCCAGAGGCGCGCGCCCTCCTCGCCGTCGCGCACGCGCTGCTGCTCGCGCGCCCAGGCCCGCGCCAGCGCGCGCTGCCGCGCCTGCTCCAGGATGCGCGCCTTCTCCTCGTCCAGCGTCATGCCGTAGCGCACGTGCAGCGCCAGCGCGCCGAACTGCATCTCCACGTCGGCGAACCTGCGAGTCCTGCCGTTGACCACGGTGGTGGACTGTGACACGGTCACGTTGATGCCGTTCTCCAGCGCCTTGCGGCCGCTCGTCAGCCGCAGCGTGCCCAGGTCGCTCTCGGGCGTGGTGGTCTTGATGAAGTAGTGCGTGTCCTTGCCCTCGATGGTGAAGTGCAGGTTCTCCAGGTAGAAGGCGTTGTTGAGCACGGCCGCCACCTTGATGCAGTCCTCGTTGGCGATGTTGAGCACGTTGGTCTGCACGCGGCCCTGGCTCACGGCCAGCATGACGCCCTTGCCGATGAGCGACTTGACTGTGGCGAACCACAGCCACGACGGCGCGCCGCCGCCCTTGCGTCGGCTCACCTGCACCTCGGCCATCTTCCCCAGGGACAGGAAGGCCTTGGCCTGCCTCGCCACTTGTTGCTGAACTCCAAAAATGGGCTGAGAAGCGAAACAGAAATGGGGCGGGGGGGGGCACACGGTTTAGAGAACATCTGTAGCTCTTGGTTGCCGGGGAGCCCGGCTTCTTGGCGGCGCGCCCGGTCCTGACGACAACCCAAAAAAGAGGGGTCTGGGGTGGGGGGGGGCCTTCTGTGGAGAGCTCCCAGGCATTTATTAAAAGCTCAGTGGGTTCTTTGGAGATGAAAGGGCTTAGAAACAACTCCGGGTAGAGGAAGGCACTCAAAGGTCCTTTCCCCTCAAGTTGATCCAAATCAGTTTTGAAACGGAAAAAGAGGTTACTTCATCATGTATTAGTTAAGAGCTTTTAAGTCTCTATCGTGGGCAAAATATGGTTTTAGCTTTTCTCTTTCAGCTTCTAGATGCCCCCTTCCCACGCCCATTCCTTTTGGGGAACCCCTTTTCTCTGGGTCACTGTGACTTTTCCCCCCCCCGGGAGCCTGGGGAGGAAGCGGCCAACACACAGGAGGGCTTGAAAGGCTGGCGTACTCAGCGCGGGACCACCGCGTCCTACTTCATAGGCTTTGAAATTCCTGTGCTTTAATTCAGGGAACCTCTGTCCTCTGCTCCGGCAAACACAGTTTTCAACTGCGTTTCGCCAGTGTTACCTGCAGAAGGGGACTGTACAGGGCCGAGTGCACAGTGGGACAGCTGGAGGGGAGTATTTATTCAGGAAAACATTAACTTTTCGGAGTCTTAGGGACGGTGGACCATTTACACTGGCAAATGTTTTAAATTGGGGGCATCTGAACTCAGCCATTTCTTCTACTGCCAGATGTTTGTCTGGCCAGTGTTTCCCCCTGGAACATCTGTTTTATCTGCAGCAGTGAAAGAAACATTTGTTTTTCTGCACTTGGGGCAGCCTCCAGCATCTTTGCCCATGATTCCCTAAGCAGTCCTTACCCTGTGCTTCTCTTGACAGAGAACTGGAACCATATTTAGGAGGCAGCCCAGGAAGAAAGTTGGCAAGTCCATTTGTACAGTAAGACTTAAGTGTTCGCAGACACGCTGGAAAGTCAGGCACAATTAGGACGTGCCTGCTTAGGTGCACTGGGAAACTCCAGTGTGTCTTCATGACACTTTATCAGTGTAGATATATTTGTGATTTGAAATGTGAAAATGGCTCCCAGACCTTGGAAACTTGATGGGTTTTGCTTCCTAAATGTAAAGGTGACATCTTGAAGAAGGAATTGTTTTATGTGAAGTATGAAACATATACCAGAAAACAGAGACATTGGCACTGAATATACTGTGTGTGTGTGTGTGTGTGTGTGTGTATGTGCGTGTGTGCGTGTTTCAGTCATGATTGCCTTTTCTCTTTGTAGTCACTGAGATTGTAGGAAATTGCTCAAGGGGGGGGGATTAATCTTACTAAGGAACTCTGCACTCTCTTCTCCTTATCATTATGGGGTAACCCAATTTCTTGATCTTTAATTATTCTTGCTTTAAGCTAGAAATTCTAGTGTTTTGTTGTACATTTTTTCTGATCTCTGAATGATGGGAATTAAAAGGGCCATTTTCTAAAATGGCAGCTTTGACTTTGCAATTTTCCATTCTTCTTCTTTTATTTTAGTTCTCAGAACAATTATAGGTCTCCTGAAATGTTATTTTCAGGAAACTTCTATAAACACCTAGTTGCAGATGGAGCTTTATCAGAGAACATTTTATTTTTATTTTCAATCTGTTCCCACGAAACACTGTTCAGATTTTAAAGAAGTTGAACTTTGCGGCATTGTTTGTGGGCTGCTCATTTGTAATACGAGTCCTCTGCCCTACCATTTATTTTGTCTTTACCTTAAGGTCCCAAGGGCTATAAATGTGCTTCCACGGGGGTTCTCTGTAGAAACCTTGTGCTCAAAAATGAGCTCCCTCATTTTATTACCTTCTGATAATGTCTTTTTATGTTTTTATTAGCATCATTAAAACCAGATTTAAGCCTATTTAACAGGCCCCTGGTTTGCTGCACAGAAGTGGGATGTTTTTCTAGCCTAAAAGAGTCAAAAAATTAAAAACCGGTCTTTGGCCCAGCTTTTACAAGGGCAGTTTGATTAAATGGGTACATATGACACTAAGCCATCGATCACCTTTTCACAGTTTTGCTTTTTGTTTCTTACCGGTACATCCTCCCACTGCTGACTCTTCAAAAGTTCGTAAGAAGGTTCGGTTAAATCAAATTTGGGAACAGGGAATCCAGGAATAGCATTGTGCAGATGGAAGCCAAATGTCACCAACCAGCTGTTCACATCTGGGGAGAAGAATATTTGAAACGAAAGGTGTTAAGAGTTATTTTGTGCTTTCATATGTTGAAATTCTTACCTTTAAAAAAACCCCAATTCACAAACAATAGCCTGAAGAGGACCACATGTTTGCCTGCCTTCTCCAATTCAGACCCCGCTCCCTGTGTTCAGACTGGAAGCCACGAGCCTCCATAATGGAGCTATGGCAAGGGCTACGGAAAACACAAGTCTGGTAGCTACTCGCCGAGACTGGGCAAAGGGTCACACGTGCGAGGTGGCATCCAGGGCCCGTAATATGTGATGAAAAGGGGTCATAACAACTCATAGCAGCATGAAAGAGCCACAGTCAAGGAAAACAGAGGGAATTGGCAGTTAGTCAAGACTGGTCTTAAATAGAAGTTGTGTGTTATTAGCTTTCAAAAGCGATTGCCCAAGGATATGCAGCTTCCACAACCCATTTTCTATTAATAAAAACCCTAAATTGAGAGAATTAAAATCAACAGTTGATTCTTAATCAAAGATGAATGCTGAAAACGGGCAGAACTGGCCAAGGGCACAGAAGTTCTGATTACCATCAGCTCTGACTTCAAAGGCTCACTTGGGCACAGGTGGAGACTAACTTTTTGGGGAGAGAACCTGGAAACCTTTAAACTGGTATTTTAAAATACTGCCACACGACTCCAAAAGCCATTAAGCTCAGAATAAGGCTTTATTCTATTCTGGAGGTTATGATGTTACAGAACTACTCAGCGGGCTTGCAGCTTTATGAGTACAGTTGGGTGTAGATTATTTTATATATTAAGCACATTGCTGGAAAATTTGAAATTGCATTTCACCTAATATATTTTATGCTGTTCCATCTCTCTTTTGATGTTTTTCAGAAAGTGCTGCCATGGCATTCCCTGCAGTCCATGTTGCTAGGAGAGGATGGATTCGGGAGCTGTGGGCTTTCCCGCCTTTCAGGCAGCCCCTGTCAACACCTCTTAAATAACCAGTGGTAAACTGCTTGTCAGAATGATGGAGAGCCACTTGCTTCCTATTTCCTCCTCTAGGGCACAAACTCTCACCTCATCACCGGACTGACAGGTCCTTTGTCCAAATATCATATGGCTATAGAACCAGTGGTATTCTCCGTCTTTTAAAAGGAGGGCTGGTGGTGGTGGTGGTGGGAGAGACAAATCCCAAGTTCCTCAACCTGTGTGTGTGTGTGTATGTATAAGATTACAGGGGGGGGGGTCTTATGTTTTGGAGAAAATTCTCCTGAGTGGTAGGGTCGGGGCAAAGTTTCTCCTACTATGAACAATGTCTGTGTAACAGTAAAAAAAAAAAAAAATTAAAAAAAATCACAGGGTCTTAATTATTGAAAAGTATTACCAAAATAATGGGATTCAGATGCCGACGTGTATTGAGCAAGCTGAAGGAGAACACCATGGCGGTGTTGCTGAACCAGGACTGTGAAAGAGGTGTCTCAGCTGGCTCCCGGGGAGGAGAGCTGACAAGTTTTGGCAGTCTGGGAAAGCACGAAGCAGATGTGAAATGAACAGGGGGCAGTGTTTTGAGAGCCGTACCAAGAACTGAGAAAACAGGCATCTCAGTGTGCCTCAAATACTGAGCAAGAAAAGAGACAGCCTGAAGGGTCAGCTAACACAAGCCAAAACAAAACAGAAAACCCCAAACCAAACCAAAACCAAAAAAAAAAAAAAGAAACCAGGAAAGAATCTTCTTCCAGGAAGCGTACATGTGGTAGAGAGGTTCATATGGCAGGGTAAGTCAGGAAAGCAAGTCGGGAGCAGAAGGATTCACAATCCTTGCAGTGCAGGGTGAGTGGAGAAGTCAGGAACCAAAGGGAACTAGAGCTGTGCCTGCAAACACCTTGTCTCTCATCCTGGTGGTCTGGTGGTGGCAGAAGTGGGATGAGATGTTTCAATCAGATCATGCCCGAAACTTGGAAAGATCTGTTGATGCCCCCCACACCCTCCGGCAGAAAAACCAGTGTGTCTATTAGTAGTGCCACGAAGCACAAACTGCCCCAAATAGCATGAAGACAGTAGTGAAAACAGAAACAGGGACCCGCTGGGTAAGCAAGTGGTGGGTGAAACTGTTCCTTTATTGCCCTGAGGTGATGGTGGTGGAGAGTTAAACATCCCAGGAATGAGATGGTGCATCGCACTTTGGTGTGTTTCATGGTTCCTCCATTAGAACCTCATACACATGTAAAATAAAAACCAACATTACACATTTGTAAAGTAATTAAAGCAGAATTGCATATATCTTATATCATTAAAGGAGACATTATTCTTCCTATTTCATTGCTAAGGAAACAGATTAAAAAAACTTCCGACTTGTCTCTAAAGCCACATGACTTATAGGAGAGGGGTTGGGATCCAAATTCCAATTTGGAGTCTCCAAAGTTCATCCTGTTTTCCACACCCCCATGTCACCTCCCTTCCTTAAGGGACTGAATTCCATGTCATTTTAGAAAATTGTGGCCTTGGGTATTGGAGACAGAAAGTAACAAACTATGCCTCAGTTTCCCTTTCTCATTTCTCTATGGTTCCATAGAGAAACAAACACATTTAAAAGGCTAGGCATTTGATTTTGCAGGAGTAAAGTGTAAGGCTAAAGAAAGCAACTCCAGTCACTGTGTGTTATTCATATAAGGATTAAAGGAATTCTGCACTTGGAAAGGAAAAAAAAAAAACGCTTACCTGTGATGTAATCTTTCACATCATGGATTTTGCTTGCGGGGTTGTTATTCCTAAACATGTAGAGGTTAAAAGGAGCTGGGTCCTTCCCAATTCTCTTCCAGATTTCTATGTCAGGCGTTGTCCATCGTCCTGCCAAAATATCATAATCTCTTTCTCCAAAGTGGATTAATTTTGTGAGTGGGTCATATAAGCCACCATGAAATCCAATTACGAGTTGAAAGTCAATATTGGAGTCAAAATAGATTTCACCATATGCGGTATACTGAATCTGTTTCAGCATAAGCCCATTGCTACTGAAAACAGCCAGTGGTGTCCCTGTGTTATCTGATGCAATGTAGAATTCGTCCCCACTGCTGATTTCCATGGCGAAGAGATGTCCCTGGAGATCATAATAGAGAGAAGTAATTTCTGAACTCGAATGGTTGTAGACATGAGTAATCCTCGTGGGGTAAGTTAAGTCAGCATAAAAAAACTGCAGGTGCTGCCCCAGACTGGTTTTGCTAGATACGCGCCTTCCCAGGCCATCGTAACGATAGATCACGGTCCAGCCGCTGCCTTTACTATAAACTCGAGTCAGAAGCCCCTTGGAGCTGTACTCGAAGATCTCTGTGCCTCTCTGGCGCAGGAACCCATCTTCATCCAGCCGGTACTGAACATCCCCGAGGCGCGTGATCCTGTCTCGCAGGTCATAGCGAAGAGGTGTCAGACGTGCACTGTTACTCGGATTCAGCAAATGGAGGTTTCCATTCAGGTCGTAGTTGTAACGCCACATGATCTTTTCATTTAGATAAACTGTCTGCAGCTGTCCGTCCACGTCATATTCGTAAGCATATTTGGTGGTATTGGCAAAGGGCCCTATCTTGATTTCTCTTTTGGTTACCCGACCCATGTTATCATACTGAATTGTAATCCAGTACATGAGGGACCTGAATATCTCATACTGAATCTCCTTGATGCGGCCATGGGCATCGAAGTGCTTCGTGTACGTCATTACCGCCGTGGAGATGATCTGGTTAATATCATAATAGATAACTCCAAATTTTCCAAACTGCTCAACTTTGCCGGAAATGTCATCAAACTGATAGAGATCGATGGGCAGGGGCGTTTCATTGATGACCCCCTGCATGCTGGTCACTCGAAAGCTGTTGTCGTAGCTGTAGTCAAACCTCGCATTGACCATCCCGTCCTCGCTAAAGCGGAAAATCTGCCTGTCAATCAGGGGGCCGATTTGCCTGTACCTGATGGTGCAGATAAAGCCATCGCTCTGGAGGTTGACGGTTTTGAGGACTCCTGCTGTCTCATCGTAGGTAAAACTGACTCTCGTGCTGTCGTACAGGATCTCGGAGAGCCTGGTCTGCCTCCGGTACTTGAACAAGACCCTGCGGCTGGTCCCCAGGAAGGCCGTCTGCAGAAGCAGCCCCTCCTCGTTGTAGTCGGTGATGACCGAGGCGTTGCTCTCGGGGGGGTTGTAGATGTTGCGGTAGTAGCCGATGGACCGGATGGTCTGCATGGTGTGGCGGGCCACGCTGGGCATGGTGATGGCCGACAGCCGGTCCCACATGTCGTATTCGAAGATGTACTGCCTCTGGCTGTGAAGCAGCAGGACCATGGACTGCAAAGAGAGAACAGACCGTTGTTCAGTATTTGTGACCCGGGGAGGGGGGGAGAGGGCGGTGGGGAGGGCACAGCGGGGGTGGGGGGAAAGCAAAAGCAGATCCAGTGACCACGAATACACGGAAACATTTCACTCGAGAAAGTGATTTTCATTTTCATGGAGTTCTCCTTGACCTTACATGTTGTTAACGAGCCCCTGCCTAATTTGCTTGGATGCTTCATTGTGAGGGGCTCTGCAATTAGTGGCTCAAGATTCATACGGTGACACTTGTCATGACTGTACCATTCTTTTCCTAGGCGTTCACGGCCGGGCAGCAGATTGTCGATGCATGTGGCTAAGTCCTAACACAGGCACGCGCAAAGCTGCTTTAAAGACAGTATTTCAAGGAGGAAACAGCCTATGGGAAAAGCAATCCTATCCATAATTAGCAATTATTTAGGAAGGTGGCTTTTCCCCCTCATTTGATTGAAGAGCCACTCAAATCAGGTTTTAATTTCCAGTGCGTGTGGGGGAGAAGCAAAGCATTCAAAATATTACTTTATGAAGAAGCGACCTAAAATTAGTCAAAAATGGATAATGTGTATATAAAGCATCAACATCAACAAAGATCGCTAAATCACTCGGTGAATGAGAGCTGTAAAGGCGCTTAATTGAAACATGGATCCGGGTACAGTTTTTGTTTGTTTGTTTGTTTGCTTGTTTGTTTGAAATTCTTACCTGTCATCTGGAATGACAATAAAAATCTACATCTTGAAATTTCCTTTAGCAAGTACCCAATCTGATTTGTCTCTCAGCTGCTCTAAGAATGTTTTCTGGGGGGTGCCTGGGTGGCTCAGTGGGTTAAAGCCTCTGCCTTCAGCTCAGGTCGTGATCTCGGGGTCCTGGGATCAAGCCCCACATCGGGCTCTCTGCTCAGCAGGGAGCCTGCTTCCCCCTCTCTCTCTGCCTGCCTCTCTGCCTACTTATGATCTCTTTCTCTCTGTCAAGTGGGTAAATGAAATCTTTAAAAAAAAAAAAAAAGAATGGTTTCTGGGCTACATTCTACTTTGGTGCTAAATAACGCAGCGAATAAATATATAAATTAAAATGAGCTCTACTTATTTTGCAAGTAATTGCAGAAAGACACAAGACGATCATTTATTAGGCCAGCACGAGAGAAGCTCAACCCTAACGCTCAATAATGAGTAATATAGCTCAACAGTGATACAGAGCATGGGCGATTCTGTCCTCTGAAGAAGCTTCCCCCAAGCCCCGTTAGACCAAATGCAGTGATGGCAGATCTGGGACGATGTGTGTGTTAGGAGCCCACCTGGGACTTACGCTTTGCTTTTGCCAGAGAAACACATAATCCCTTGTCCAAGGCACGTTCCCTTTCTCTTTATTGTCCACCATCTTTGAAAGCAGCCTGCACGGCTGCTTTCCTCTGTGGAGGAAAGACGGAAACACGGCTGTAGGTTCCTCTGTGGGCATATCTAGTGGCAGTCTTTGTCTGCTGGCTGTGTAGTAGATGTCTTGAAAATCGTTCCTAATAGCTTCCACTGTGCCAAGGAAGACTTGGATTATTGCTGAATTCACAGGAATTAGTGCCTAGTTGTGTAGTCATTTAAAATCACATCTGATGGTAGTTAGTAAAATATTGCTACTTTCGCTATGAAGAAGTTTGGGTTTAGGGAGCCTATCCTAGCAAGGGAATGGAAAAGGTTTGGGTGGATTTTAGGGATTTGAGAGAAAGGATGAAAGCTCTTCCTGGCATTTCTGATCCCCACGGATACATGAATGCGACCTCACTCAGTTACTGATGGTGTCTTTTTCCTGTCGGTGGCTCTTGGTGCCGTGCTCCTTGTCTCCTTTTAAACGTTTTCCCATGATCTCTATCAATTTTTAAGGCCTGGGTATTTCTGTTACACTTTTCTGTAATGAATTTACATTGGGAAAAGTGGTCCAGGATGAAGTGGGGACGCACTCCCAGTTTCTTCCGGAGGAAGTTGTCGTGGGGTAATTAGGCTGGAGGGTGGAGTGTTTTCCAGGCACGAGGACTGGCTCCCGGGAAGGTATGGTGTCGGGGGGCTTCCTCTGTGGTCTCTCAACAAATCACCGTTGGAGTAGCCGTCGAGAGTGATGATTACCGTGGAGGGAAACTGTCCTCTGGAGGGCCGCTCCACCGTCTGCAGGGGACTCGCTTTGAAGGGGAGCAGACGAGCAGGTTTGCGGGAGAAGAGACCGGCAGGTAGGGGCCCGGCTGGAGGCGTTCCCGGGTTGGGAGGCATCTGTGGGGAGCCTTGAACCTGACGCTGGTTCTCCGGAAGGTTAGTCCGGGTCGAGGCCGTCAGAAGTAGACGGGCTGACTGCCGGGCAGCGGGGTTGGGTGTAGACTGAGGAGTTGTGCAGAACCAGATGGCGTGGGGTGAGCACAACGGCGCGGACTCGCGTTCCAGGGGGCAGGTCACTCGGGCCGATGCGCGTCAGGCTGGAGGAGCCGCTGCGTTTGTGACTCGGGCTGCCGCGTGCCCGGTGGGCACAGGCGCGACCGGCAGGGGAACTCGAAACAGAACCCTCCCGAGGGCTAGTGTTTGTCTCAAATGAAACGTTCCACGAATCTGCTCTTTGGTAGATTTTGTTTTTTTCAGAAGGGAATTGCAGGGAGGTGGCCCGTTCCCTGTCTGTTTCCTGTTGCTTTCATCCCTCTGGACCACTGTCACAGTCCCCAACCTCTCAGAGTGAGACTGACGGTTTTACACACGGGTAACTTTAGGGCTTCTTTGGTATCGTGCTCAGTGCTTAAGGACGGGGAGGCTAACACCTTTTATACGCACAAGAAAGGAGAGATGTCACAGAGTGCCTGAGATGCGGCTTTCTGAAAAATAGCCTCTTTTGGTTAATAACGCATAAATGGGATCTACGCGCTTTTAATGGTTATGCTGAAGCTCTGCCGGCGACAACACCGAACGGACGCTTGAGCTGTGCTAACGCGAGGCTCTCTCTCAAATGAAAGAGCTAGCTCGGAGATGATTTACAAACCACTTCCATGCTCAAAGTCTAATTTGTGAATGTTGTCGATGTAGAAACTTGGCAGGGGGACAGCGTCATTGCTTGTTTGTTTGCGGCATAAATCACTTAAAATGGTCTCAGGTAGTAGAACTTAACTAAGGAGAAACTACTTTGCTAATGCAGACATTCATCACTGCTGTTCCGATGTGACTTACATATCGATACTCAAAATAATAAAAGGGGCCCCGTCACAGGCCCCCCGTGTTCCTGCCCCGCGGTGCTCTGGGTGATCGCTGAGAGGTACCAATCACCACTCCCCTCCCCTGACTCTCACCGTGCGGGCATACCTTGTCCAAGTAGGTGTAGCTCCACGTTTTACCGTCCGCGAAGACCCGAGACACGATCCTCCCCTGGCCATCGTAATCGACTTTCTCGCTGGTCGTTCCCCGTTGGACGCTGGCAATCTGGCCGGTGGACGAGTAGGTGACATTGACTGCCATCAGCTTGCTGCTGGGCAGCCAGAGAGTCGGGTGCCCTGATGTGTCGTAGGCGATCCTCAGCAGGAATTTGCGGTGGTCGTCATAGATCTTTTCCGTCTTTGTTGTTCGATCAAAGTCAACGGAAAGGAGGTTTCTGCCATTAACCTGTTACAACACAAACGGGACGAGAATGTAAATCATGCTAGTCCAACGCCCGTCCCTTAGTACTCTTCAGAGTCCCCGCTATTGTTTAAACACCATTTATGATGATTGATTCTCTTTGTCAGTAAATTAATTTCGCAACGTCTTGGGTACAAGTGCAAGGCAGTAGATTAGCAGCTCCTTTAAAAGGTTTCATTAAGCAGAAAGACAGCCTGGCGTTTGTTCAAAACCTTTTCAATTAGATGCTGTAAACTTAAGCAACTGATAAGGAAAATACCAAAACGTATTTGCTTTTAAGTTTGTTTGGAAGATACAGAGGTGGTCAATATGGCGTCTCTGTAAATTACTCAAAGCCCGTCCCTCCGCAAGACCCTGGAAAATAATTGCTCAGTAGATTAATCTTGGCTATATTAAATAAAAGCGGGAAATGTGACTCTGGCCCTTTGAAAAACAGTTAAGTAGAAGCTGGAACCCACATTACCGTAAATTATTAATGAGTCTAAATAGCAGGAGGTTACAAACATGATCATTGCTTTTGGCCCCGTGCTGAAATGTCACACGTTTTTAGAATGCCTTTCCTTTTCATAACATCTGGTTAGCTGGCAGCGACCTCAGATGCTTCTCTCCCCCGTCTACAGGGTCCGGGGATTATGCTTAGTGTACAAATCTAGCCGCGTGTTGTTGTAATCAGGTCTCTACATGGCTCTATGCCATGTCCAGCATCTGACCACCTTGGGTTGTTGCTGCCTGGGATCCAATGCACATACAAACCAGCACTTGTTACTGCGATGGAAATGTGGCCGCGGTTACGATCTACTTTAGAAAACAGTCTGCAGGGTGCTGAGGACTCCCTAGGAGTGGGTTTTCTGCAGCGAGACAGAAGCCTTTGGACAGCAATAACCTGGACATAACAAAATGTGCCCTGACTATTGGACTGTTAAACATTAAATGGGAACATCTGAATTTTACATGACCATGTCTTTGCTAGAACTTTGAAAATGGACAGCTGCCGCTGATCGGTTACACACGCCCAGGCACGCACACTGCTTGCGCACCGACGTCCACACCTACATGTATCCACATGCACAATACGCATGTGTATGTATGTGAACGCTGCGATGAAACGAATCTGTGCATCCTATCGTTGACATTAACCAAGCCCCACAAAAAGATACTCTTCGAGCTTCAACTTTTCCAGTCGGCGGTTCAAGGGGCGTATCGTCACATCCAACATCTGGGGAAAGGTATGGAGAGGTAAAGATGTAAACCGAAAAGTTGTCCACGGAGTGAAGCAGGTGGAGAGCTGTTGGAGGCAAAAGAGCGCCCAGATACGAGTCACAGGAGACGAGAAGTGGGGGGCCCCGGACGGGCAATTCGGAGATCACCACGTTCTGGGCCCTTCCTTGAATACCCAGCTCCTTGCTGCAGCACGGTCTGGCATGTAAGGCGTGTGTGCATGTGCACGCGTGTGTGTGCGCTGCAGGGAGGGGCCCGGGGCTCAAGAAGCCCCATCTCCATCCCTGACGGGGTCTAGAGGCGGCAGGACTTTGGGCTTTGACCCCTCTGGGCCTGTCTATCCATCTGTGCGGGGCTCAGACGGGAGCCTTCAGGCTGTGCCAGTGACGCGGCTGGATTCTATCTGACCTGCTCAAGGCCATCGGGGCTTCCGTTCTCCCAGGTGGAAATGCCCGCGTGTTGGTCCCTACCTCCAGTGACTTCCGTGACACTGCACAAGGTTACGTTTGCAGCATGCTTTGCGGACCTTGAAAAGAAGCTGCCGGCTAATATACAAATATCTTCTTTAAGTAGGAAGATTTGATTTAATAGCAAATGAACTCAGTACTCCACTGGCAGGATCCAGTTCTTCCCCTTATCTTGGCACAAAATTTTTGATGCCTCAGGATGAGGTTTTGCACGATTTAAATAGTTTCCTATGGTGCCAGAATGTATTTCTCTGATTGTGATTTAATAGACGAAAAAAAAAAAAAAGGCACAACCTCTGAACGGTTAGGTTTGTTTAGGTTTGCACCCTTTCCTCCTTACGTAGGTTATTCCCGGCTACGCCCAGCCACGTCCAACTGCCTGCACAGTTTCCGTGGATGGTGAGGCCCACAGGACTGCCCCATCTGTTTGCATTTTACTTTGTATTCATTTTAATTTGTATTTCAATTCTCCATTGCCTTCCTTAACCACCCTTGCTCTCTGCAGTGCTGCCTCTGGTTAGAGCAGGACCGATCTGGACTGCAAGGCCGGGGAGACCGTGGGGGTATTAAAGGGAGCTGGGCAAAGAGCAGCCGGGGGCCCCTTCTTCCCACTGCCCACACCCTCTGCTGCCCTCCTCTTCCTCTGGTGCGTGGATATGGCTACGCAACCCCAAAGCCTCCAGGAGGCAACAACATGGTAGCCACCGTGTGCCACACCATAGCCAACACGCCGCCGTATGGAAACATCTAGAAGCGGTGGGAGACGGAACATCTGCGTACAAGTTTCAGTTTTCTTTTTATCCAGACAGACGCCGGGTGCAACGCCTTTCTTGCGTCCTCAGACCAGAGCAATGAGGAAAGAATTAGCATGCGGCTGTGTTTCCCCCCCGCAATCCGACACGAGCCAAGGTTTCAACCGTTCCGACTGTTTCCAGACACCAGTCATTGTCATTGAATATGTAAAATTTCAAAAGATACTAACAGATCTTTTGTTTCCTCTATCCTTTCCATACTCGCCCAAACTTTCTCCTGCCGGTATTACAAAGTGCAGAAATCAAGGGACATTTCCATTCTAGGACACAGTCCTACTTAACTGTACCTTTATGAAATGATGGCAACGTTTCTACCCACCTATTTTTTTTTTTTTGGACAATCATAAAGGACCGGCATTGTTCCATGTCCCAGTGGCCTTTTAATAAATAGTTTTAATATAAAAAATATCAATTTAAATTGAATAGTTCATCTAAGACGAAAGACCTTATATCAGATCATTACTGTACCTCCAGCTATATAAAAATGAATCCAAGTGCCGTGTTTGGAGAAGAGATCACTATCAAGTCCTTTGTGATATATAGCATTTCTTTTAAGCAAGCATAGAAAATTCCCCATTTTCAAAGATCACGTCCAGCATGACTGTGAGGAAATCACAGCATCCCTTTGATACGGGGATGGGGGTAGTGATCATCATCTTGCCTCCAGAATGCTTGAAAAACTGAAGCGTAAAGATGTTAAACAATATGTTTAAAGACATCAAGCACCATCGGATTATATTCCCGTATCCGGAATGTTGCGGGGGGAAGTGAGGAAGGGCTGGCTCATTACCCAGTACGCTCGGTAACAACATCATGAAGCACCCCCCCGCCCCCCCCCGTGTCCCTGTTGGAATGTCAGCTGGCTGCCGACTGTTTTGTGTGTCTCTGCTTGTCGGCCAGCGCTGACCGCATGGTACCGTCCCACCCCGGGCTGTGATGCTTGGCTTCGAGTGACAAGTAGCACGTCACGAAAACGTGACTAGCAGGATAAGATTCGAGTAGGCTCTCATATGCATGCATGCTTTTGTTTTTTTTTTTTGTTTTTTTTTTTAAATCTATTTGAGAGAGGCAGAGTATGAGAGAGAAAGCATGAGCAGGGGGAGGGGCACAGGGAAAGCAGACTCCCCGCTGAGCAGGGAGCCCAGCTCGGGGCTCGATCTCAGAACCTCCGGATCGTGGCCTGAGCTGAAGGCAGATGCTTAACCAACTGAGCCACCGAGGCGCCCCTGCATGTATGACTTTAACACAATTTTGACTTTCAAATTTTGAGAATTTCTTTTTTAAGTGACCCACTAATTTTTTTTCCCTTTAAGCATCTGAATTGTGGGCAAATTTAGAAGATACATCTTTCTTTTTAGAATACCAGAGCAGTTTTTTTTTGCAACTGATGAAAGACTGGTTCCAAAGTCCAGCACTGACAATAAACGAGGGATATTTACCAAACATAAGAGACAGACATGCAATTTTTATGCCTGTGTCTTTTTTTTTTTTTTTTTTAACTAAGCCACAAACAAGCAAGCTCTGGAAATGTCTAATCTTTAGTTTGCAATGTTTTCCCATATCTCTCATGATTTCATTTGCTTGTGATTTCTGACTGTTATTTCCCTTTCCCCTTAATGCACGTTTTGGGGAAAATGCTTTCCACGTTGCTAGTTTTTGGTTAATTTTCCTTTTCTACTCTTTGCTTTCAAAAACTTTTTTTTTTTATTTTAAAGATTTTATTTATTCATTTAACAGAGAGAGAACACAAGCAGGCAGAGAGTCAGGCAGAGGCAGAGAGAGGAGCAGGCTCCCTGCGGAGCAAGGAGCCCAATGCGGGACTCGATCCCAAGACGCTGGGATCATGACCTGAGCCAAAGGCAGTTGCTTAACCAACTGAGCCACCCAGGCGTCCCGCTTTCAAAAATTTTTTAAACTACGTTATCTGGCACTCTGTTTTGGCCTCGTCATCTAATGAGAGTTAGGTGTGTGTCTAGCAAGTCAAACATTTGCAAGGATGTGCTATTCATATTGCTTCTCCCTTGGATCTAGATGCAGTGAGTTAATCCATATTATAAGGCTGGCTTTTTCTCCTCTATTCACTGAATCAGTATTTGAACGCCCATTCTGCATCGGGCACCTTGCTAAATTTAGGCAAATATCTAAAAAAGGAAAAGCAGCTTTTGCTAGGAAATAACGGAAGGTATGAGAGGGAATGTTCTCTGTTTCAGCAAAGGGTGTGATGCAGCTGAGCGGCTCCCCAGGCTGATTCGGCGTGCCGGGCCTTGAGAGCCTTCGGTCCTTCCCCCTTCTATTTTCCCTATCTGGGCAGACTCCGGTCTAGTTCTTAAACCAGGTTTTCCTTTCATCACTCCCTCCCTAGAATCTCTCCCTTAGAACCACAGAGGAATGAAATTAGCAGTCAGAGCTGGCACATCCAATCTTATCTTGAAAGTAAGAAACCCTCTCTTGTGATCTTGGCATTGTCTCTATGAGAGCAATCACACAGATCAGCTGGAAATCTCCCAGCGTGGCCGAACAGGCCACTTTAAGTAGCGCGTTCTCTGAAACGACTTGCTGAAGCATACTGGCCCTGCTGTTTAGAAGAAACTAACACCCATGCCTGGGCACTGTTGTCTTTTCTTCCCCAAATGTGAGGTGTCTGCTTCGTTTTGAATCAGGCAGAGAATCAGAGACACCAGATAGGATTTCCTCTTTTCCTTTACTCTTTCTGATTTCTTTTGATGCCCAGAAAAGCCGTGGTACAAAGAAACAGAGGACACGCTTAGACCTAGCTTGTGTCAAAGAAGAGAAGGCAGCCTATGCTGCGGTCAGTTTCAAGGCAAAGCGTGTCCCACGCTCTTGCCTTGTTTTCCTAACCAGGGTGCTAACTGGCTCTTTCCTATCTACCCACTGCGTGGGTATAAATGCCCAATATACACCCGTGCGGTAGAGATTCTCTGGGTTAGGGAATACGTAATCATGCCTTTTATTTGCAAAGTAGCTTCACATTGTCTCATTTAATTCTGTAACAATTGTGTGACTTGGAGGCAGTACAGTGTACATTGTATTTATCCATTATCTGGATCCACTGTATCTAATATACATTGTCTATGCTATGAAGCCGAGGTCTTTGACCTATATAATGTCATAATGTTACGATATCATTGCCTTAATATTATATTGCTTGTATCCTCTATGGATTATCATGATCTACGTACAGAAAATGAGGTTTCAGAGATGTTATGATTTTCCCATAAGGCTTATTCTTAACCAAAAGTGGAGCGTGATCTAGAACCCAGGTTTTTGGGATTCTAGTCCATGCCGTCTTCTCTGGTGTGCGGAACGAGGGGCACAAGTGTGAGCGGCATCTTTGTCTCTCTTGGTGAAGGAAGTCCTGTGTCCGGGGGTAGGTGTGGCTGTGTGTGTGTGCGTGCGTGTGTGTGTGTGCGTGTGTGTGTGCGTGTGTGCGTGTGTGTGTGTGCACCGGCACATGTCCATGTACACCATGACCATTACAGGGAGAGCCGGAGAAGATAAAGCCTGTGAACTAGCTTCCGGTTCGCAGTGGCCCAAGGAAGCAGGGGTCCTAGAAAGAAGTCGCAGGTGGGGGCAGCCACCATGATTCCGAGGTTCAGTACAGGGAAAGGCGGGGAGCCGCTATCTACTCGGGTGACCGACCAACCCTAGAAAGGGACCCGAAACAAGTCAGCAGCTGGTTTTCTCTCCTGTCACTTCACCTTCAACTCTGTTAGTCTTCCCTCTAGGGTTCTCTTGCTTTTTCTCTTCACTTTTCTCTCGGAACAAGTTCCTCTCCGGCGTCCCCTCACTCTTGCCTGCCGCAATTCCCGAGCCAGGTGGCTTGGAGTGGGGGCACCAGGTTACATTCTGATTTCACTTCAAGTTCAAGGCAGGTGTTTGGGATTCTAAATACATGACGTTCTGGAACCAGTGCTGTTTGCCCCCACCTCCCTCACCTCCATTTGTTTGCTACTAGAAAGAATGAATCAGGTTCAGTTTGCAGTGGTCTGGAGGTGGTTTCCTGAAACCTGTGCTTTAGTACCCTAAATCTATGTTGTCTCCACCAAACAGCTGTCATAAATCACAGCCTGCTTTCTCGATATATTTGGCCCCCCGTGTGAGAGAGAGAGAGAGAGAGAAAGAGAAAAAACACCCGACAAGGTAACGCAGAGAACATTCTGCAAAGATCAATTACACCAGCATAATCAGAAATATCATTGCATGTCTCATAAAGACAATATAAATCAATAGCGAGGGGGCAGCAGTTCAGTTCTGCCATTGATATTCTTCCATGTGTCCAAACTGTACTCTAAAAATATTGAAGATGCAAAGAAAGACTCCGCCTTTCCATGGCCAGCCGCTCACTTTATGATTTGGAAACCTTCCAATATTTAAGCTCAGTCTCAGGTATCCCCATCCCCACCTTAGGAAGCCATCCCTCCCTACTGAGAGGCTAAAGGAAAAGTAGATGATCAAAATAATATTGGTAAAACACCCCCGGACTGACAGCCAGGCCAGCTGGGATTGTGCTCCATGCAGCTGCCTGATTTTTCAGGGAAGAACTGATTTTTAACCACAGATACGTTGAGAAAAAGCTTGGCTCCAACAACTGGCTTTTATTATGGATGATCTAATCCATGGCTGCTCTACCTCGGTTGGCGGGGGAGGGGCTGCCCCGCGTGTGGCTCTGGGGGGGGATGAGGATGTGGGCGAGGGGGAGGAGCGCTAGGCGCCCCCCTGGGGACCCGGCATCCGCCCCCGGGGCACCTGCTCTCTGACGCCCGCTTACCCGAAGCTTCCGACCAAAGACGTTGACTTTCCCCTGGGCTTGCTCTTTCCGGAACCTCCACTCCACCAAATTTTGACCGTTTTCTCCAGGAAGACTCATGTTCCGTCTGGCCACCGTCGGGTTGGCGGTGCCGGCCAGCACGTGCGGCTCGGTCTGGTAGTGTGAGTCCAGGCCACTGGCGTAGAGGATTCGAAGCGAGCCGTCGTAACCGATCTGGTAGCTGTTTCTTAACTGATCTGAAAAACAAGGAGCCGAAAACAGGAGCTACAAAGAGGAATTAAACCCTCGGTTGGGCGTGCAGTGACAGACGTTCCTAAAATGTTGACCAAACTCCATGTACAGGGAAACCAAAAGGTACCGAGCGATGTCCTTTCAGAACGTATCACAGCAACTTTGATTTCTGGTGTTTTCGTGCTGTTAACAGAATGGGCGGGATGGTAAAGGCAGGCTTCAGGGGAATTTAAAATCCTTCTTTGCTTTAGATTTCTTTTTCTTCTTTGCCTGATGGAATAAATGAGGGGTCAGTCTCCATAGACGTGCAGGGCAAGTTCTGCCGAAAGCCATGTATGTGCTCCCTCGGGAGGCTGGTGTGCCATTACTGTCCCTGCCGGGGTCTCAGGAGACCCTCCTCCCCTCCACCCACCCCTCCCTCGTTTATTAAACATCTTTTGCAGAGATTTCCTATCCGTACGTTGTATACCAAAAAGATAAGAGGAGATTCCCCTGAAACTGACTTAAAAAAGTGAGCCATCTGCTATTTTGTACAAAACCCCCTTTTGAATTATAGGCTACTGCCGTGATTTAACATTTTTGAATGATATTGGACTATTTGGGGAAGGAAGGAATTTAAGAAATATTAATTTTAGATGACTGCAGCGATTACTTGAGAGACCGGGTAAAAATAATGAGCTCAGAGAAGTTTAACTCAGATGTGGTAATTATACTTAGAGCTATGAAGTCATAGTTGCAACCGTCACGGTAAACAGGCTTTTCCAAGATTATGTCAAAAAGGAATATGGCAGGAGGTTCCCTCATGAATATATTGGGTATATACGCGTATGGACTGAATGGAAAAAAAGAAAGTCCAGATATTACCTAAATGGGCACGCAGAATTTGGTATTAAATTTCTAGGGATCACGTCACACATGGACTCAAATGCAGCATCGCGTGCGGACTCAGAATGTGCTCTGTGTCAGAGGACTGCACTTCTGTGGCCATGAGGAGGACCCACTCCCCAAAACTGCAGCAGGTGACCCAGAAACGGTCTGATGACGCATGTGAAGAGTTGCAACGACGTTGCTTTCAGAAGTGGGAGTATACAGTCGGAGATCTGAGATATGTAGATACCACGAAATGAACGCAACCTATAGACACAGGACTGTTTCACCGACATCTCTAGAGGCTTAAGTTTTCACCTTCCCTTTTCTGGCTCATCTTAGGAAATGGGGTCATCGCATTCCACAGGGGATGCTAGTGGCATTTAAGGTTACCCACTCCAAATCGTGCTTTTGTGTTTACCTTGAACCATGGTGTAGAAGGAGTCGATGGAGGACAGATTTGAAGTGATGCTGACATCCTCTTCACGGCTGGATGACTCGATGTCCACTGTGATAGCCCGGTCCATGTCCCCGTGCAGGTTTGTGACCACGCCAGTTGGAAATGTCACATTTGTCAGGCGACCTTCGCTGTCATAGCTACACAAAAGAGGCAACGACTCGGTGTTAAAGAGTGAACGGCAGGTTGTCCTTATGTATAAATATCGGGGACGGCAATATTAGCTGCAGAAATTTGGAAGGATATTTGTCTTTGTGCGCGAGCCACGCCGAGTGAGGACTTCAAATGTGCTTTGAAGTAATCAAAAGCCTGTTTAACACAGAAAAACCTCACCGGCGAGAGCAAGAGTAAACAGAAGATCTCTCCACCTCAGCATCTCCTCTGAAGGGTGACCAAAATCTTCCTGCACGTCTCATTTGCTGTTTCAAAGGGAACATGTTTACTGATATTAAATTCCTTAGTCTTCGCCATATTTTCTACAAAGTCGACTTAATTCGCTGTTACACCAATTTTTAAAGTTTTATAACTTATGCCCTCCAGCGCAGTGTCATAGGAACATATGAAATTTTGTAAAATGGCATGTTTACCTTGTATACGGTATGTAAGAATATTCTTGTCGTTATCTTGTGACATCATCAACAAATTAATACAATAAATCCATTTAAAGGCTTTCTTATTCCTCAGTGTTGACAAACTTTATAATGGTAGAATGGGACCTAGATGTAGGCGGGGGGTGGGGGGCGATACTCTCTCTCATCTGGACTGATGTTGTAGGAATGGATGAGCTCTTGAATGATGGTTTAGTATGTTTATTGAGATGCGATGTAGTATTTCCTGACATTTAATGATTAGTTGCTTTTCAAGTATACACTTACTTTTTTAGCATGTAAATAGAAGAGGGAACATATAATTAAAACGTCAGGATATCTTTTAAAAAGCTGTCCTATAATCATAAATATGCATCACAGACATAACATTTTAATAAAGAATTGATTTTTGGGTGACTTTTCTATTTGGGGCAGCACCAGAGAAAATTTCAGACGTGATGGTGTGGTTTGAAGAAAGAAAGAGAGAAAGATCGCAAATTCCAGTTGGAACATGAGACACTTCCTTGGGACAGCAGCTCACCTAGTAAGCCCGGATTTCAGCTTGATCCCAGGGCTGCTTCATTAAGAAAAAGTTTAAAGGAAATGAAGTCTTGCACCATGTCTTACTTACAACAAGCCCAGACGCAGAAAGGTAGAGAAAGGGTCTTCTTAGTGAAAGAAGTTCCCAGCGGAGGGGAAAAAGGTGGGATCCCAACAATAGGTGTAAATATGGGGCAACAGGGAATAAGGGGTAGAAAACGGAATGTAAGTGATGTTTTGCAATAAAAGGAGAGGATTTTAGAGGGTAAAAAAAGTAGTTTTGGAAACTGTGGTTGGTACTTTAGGAGAAGATTCTAGATGTCGAGAAGATCCAGCAAGGGCAGTGCCATGGTAGACACAGGAAGGGAGGAGGGGAGAGACGATACCTGCTCGGGGTCGGCTGAGGAGGCGATCCCGTTAATTCTGGGGAGACAGCATCAGTCAGAGGGAGGGTCTGACTGATGGGATCTGACAGTTTGCCACGGTGCTTAGCCAGCGGCCGTGGGGACACTCAGAACAAGCAAGCAAGTGAGGGAGAAGCAAAGAGAAAGGAAATGCGCCGTTAAGTGTAATCATTGTTTGGGCCCATAAAAGGCAGAGCTGAAATAAAAAATGCAGCCTCCTTCCCCTCCCCACCGGCCTGAATGCTCCTGGCGGATGAAGACATCAGTGAAAGAAATCCAACGTGGCTTATTGCTGTCATTGCTTTTTAAAAGAAATTAACTGGTCTTGGAGAAACAAACAAGGCGTAGCTTTGTGTAGGCAGAATTATTGACAAAACCAGCTTAAGGCTCAGTCTTCACCTGGACGGAAGTCTGGCACCTCTTTACATTCCTCCCAGGCTATTGTGTTTTGAAGAAATTAACATCCTTCCCAATGCTCCTACATAAAAGACGGTCCGGTACTGTGCCGTCCCCTAACACCCTTCCCATTTAACAGATGGAAAAAGGAAAACACGCTGCACTCAGGGGACTGGATTAGGCTCTCATGGTACCCGATGACTGGGCCCTAATGGGGTGTCTATGTGCCGGACCCCAGGGCCACAATCCTTCCGTAAGTCACAGAGGCTGCTGCTTTCTACAGAGGGTGCCACCTGCAAACACTTTGCTGATTCCTTCTCGCTGCCGTCACTCCCCTGCCCCTTCCGACCCCTTTGCTGGTGGATGTTTTCTAGCTCCATTCTAATCTAAGCGGGAATGTCACCTTGCTGCTGCAGAAAACATTTCTTCAACCTTAGCCTCTGCTCTTTCATTAGCTCCCCCCCCCCCCCAGGCGTTTTGATCCCAGGATGCTGAGCACATGGGAACAGACCGTGGGATGCCACACATCCACATTCTAACCTATTAGCCTTTGGTTCTTCAGAAAATACAAATGCAAGTAACCTTTGTAGGAGGGAAACTCAGAATGACACAGGGTTAAGCCGGCATCTTAGGGGCCCAGCTTCCTGGCTGGGCCCCCGGAGTCCTGAATTTGTGCCTGCAGAGCAGGGGCTGGGGTGACGGGAAGGTGCAGGCAGGTTGGGGTGCTTGTACGAGGCAGGTCAGGGTGGGTGCTAAGGTGAAAGGGCCTCACCAGTCACCTCCCAGGTCAGACAGGGAGCGCTTCCCAGACTTTGCCAATTTTACCAACTGGGGGTGGGGTGGGGAAATCAGGGACCAACAGAGCACTTTTATCTAAAGAAGCAATACCTGTTACCTCCATCCTTTCATAAAGAAAAGGCCACTGAAGCAAATCCCAAGTACAAAGGACTTAACTTGGGGGTGAGAGAGAGCGTTGCTTAAGAGGAATAAGCAAAGCTTAGTGAAAAAATTCTCCACATCGTTTATGTTTTTCTTTTTTTTTTTTTTGTTTATGTTTTTCATTTCAGCATGGATCACGGAAAAGTTTTCTCACAGATTAGCTCCCATGTCAGGAGAAATGAAATAAGGTGGATAAGAGATCTTAACATTACCAGGGGACTCTGGAGAAGGGACTAAGAGAAAAGAAGTAGTCAAGTATGACTTTCAGAAACGGCAGGTGAATCCTTTACTTCGGTAAAAGAAGAGAAACAATGCACCAGCAGATGTCCAACTGTCCTCCGGAAGGCTCCGAACCTCCATACTACGGGAGGCCTTCCCATCCAATATATGCCTCGGGACATCTTCTCTGCTTCCGTGCAACTCTGTGGGTCGAGTTAATGCTGCTTGGCCTTGGTGGTGAACCAGCCCGGCCCAGCTTGTGTATCTGAGACATAGCTTTCTTTTATTAGCCTTTTGAATTTACAATGCAATAGGCTCTAGGGAATTTGAATAGAACATCAACCTCATGCTCTCCATTCCACTCCTCTGGTCTCAGCCTTGTAGCTTCAAATTCATAACACAGCACATTCTTTTTGTTCCTGATTGACCCTCTTCATAAAGGACTCTCCCTGGAAAAAGACAGACTCCCTCAGGCTCTTCACGACCTTCTGCTCTTTCACTGATGGGATGCCCTTATTTGATGTTTATCTATTTGTTCGTCTTTAATTTTGATTGCATTTTTGCCGAGACTTGCTGTTTTAGCCTTTGTGGTGTATTTTTAAATCTCTTTTTAAGCTTCCTAAGCAGTGGGATTATCGACCAATGCCCCAGAGAGTCAGAGCCTCGGCCCTTGTCAGTTGAAATGTTGTATTGGTCCTGACATGAAATTTCCTCTCCCTCCCTTGTAGACGGAGGTTCCCACTCTCTGCTTCCCTTCCCCATCTCTCAGACACCTCCGTCCCCATCCCCACAGCTGCCCTCGATATAAACGCACGTCTTCTTGTCCCTCCTTGGGTTCACGGAGAGCCGATTAATCTTCTGGAATACCACTATTCTAATACTTCCCTGCTCACACATCCTCTGTGGCTGCTCACCTGAGAGAAAGATTGCCCGAGTCAGACTGTCACCAACACAATGTCAGTAGACATTGATACTGCAAACTTATTCAGGTGGAGACAGCACACCATTCTCGAAAACTTTCTTTAAAACTCCGCAACGAGATTATCTGTTGTCTTCTGTGTTTTCCCATAAAATGGCCCCTTTCATCAAATGTCATGTCTTTAAAAATTATCTCCTGCTTTTGAGAAAGATCTGCATAAACGAGAGCTGGGCTCTGGAGAAGGAAGTAAAGCAGAGAAGAGAAGCAGCGATCATTCTGGAGAGGTGGGGCTGTTTTGGGGAGCGGTGCGTTCTTTACCTCTGACCTAACGCTGGGTGTGGACTTCTGATTCAGCCCGAGACTGGGTTAGTTGGTCTTTCTCAAAGAGGAGCCAAACTGATGTATTTACTCATATAACGTTGATGATGCCCCTCTCCCAAACCTTTACTCTCTTCATCTGTAGAAGAGTGAAGCTAAAAATGTATGCTTTCTACTGACTCGTTTCTCCAGCCCAAAGTCGGCCTGCTCTGAGAAGGTTAAGACAGCAGGAGATGTTGGTCTGGGGGCATTCTGGGGACCTCTGGACGGGATAAATGTTCAAGCTAAGTCCAACTTAGGACTGGCCCTTCCCTGTCCTTCGGGGACATCCCAGGACAAGCGTGTTCTGGGGGTTGCTTAGTGAGGCCACATCGTCTGGTATCAGGCTTGTAACACCGTAAGGATGCCTACGAAGGAGTCTTACCTAACTGGCCTTGTTCCCCACTGTCCCCCTGATACAGAGGGACGATGTCCTTTTCCAACTACTGGAGTTCCTTAGGTTCAAATTTTCTTCCATAGTTTAATAGCCAGTGCCCCCCCAACCCCCCAAAAAACTCCCCTTAATCTCGCCATCTCTTAGGGCCCCACAACGCTCGTGTGGTACAACATCTTATCTGTGTCTTCAGTGAAGTGGAGCAAAATTACTAACCCTCTCATAGCAAAACGTGAGCACAAATCATTCCTTGCTCCTCATTCCCGACGAGGGGCGTGCATGACAGCAAAAACAGCAGAATGGAGCCTGATTTAAACTTCGAACGGTGGGCTGACTGGGAACCCTAATAACAAGGCTGTGATTTGTAACACTAATATCCAACGAATTTACATTGACCTATTCTAGAAATGAATCTGAGGTTTAGGCGTTTTAACAACTATCTCGGAGACAAGTCATCATTTCTTTGGAGTTCAACAGCAATACCATCAGTAAGAAATCCGTGCTAATCAGGTTCCGGGGAGAAAATGTAAAATGCCTCCATCACCAAGGAAAGTAGAGCAATCAAACAACTCCTAAATCATGAGTCCCTCTGGCACTGGGTTGACTGCTACCTACATCTTACCAAAAATGACAGGGAAAATGCAAAAGAAAGAAGACTCAAAGTATTAATTTACATGATTTCTGTCTCGAGTGCTGAGAGGGTCTCGAGGGCTGAGAGGGTCTCAAGCAGGGGTGAGGACTGCGGGCCTGGGGAGGTGGCTGACATCAATTTACATTTCTTTGCTGCCGAGCTGTATCTCAGTCACGGGTCTTTGCTGCTGGGAGCAAATTCGGAGCAGCATTTTGCTCCATCACACCAGAAAAGGCGGTGGTCTGAAGTCAAGCCATTGTTCTCCTGTTCTAACACCTCAGAAAACGAGTTCAGAGAAGCAGAGGCCTGGTGGACCCTTCCTTCCTCACCTCTCTGGTCCAGCCCTCTCAGGGAACATGGAGCCTAGTGATGGAACACAAATGTTCAGAGATCGAATCCAAGAAAAGGGACCTGATGTCTCTTTCCTCACCCAGTTATGAAGATCACCTCAGGGAGTCAGGACAAGATATCTTTGAAATTTATCTGCCTCGAGATGAAGGCATCCAAGTCAAGACATTCCAGAATTGGTTCCCTTTGGGTTTGAAAGATTCTGGATAAGTCATCATTGAGAGGATTATATTTAAGTCCTTTTTCTTAAAAAAAAAAAAAAAAACAAAGCAAAACAAAAAACCCCACAACCGTTTACTGACTGAGGAAGGTTGAGAAGAGCAGGACTCATTTGTTTAGAGAATAGGTCTCGGCGTGCTAGAGAGCTGATGTCAAGGGAAATTTGGGCTTCAAAGGGCCTGAGCCGAAGGCAGATGCTTAACCCACTGAGCCCCCCAGGTCCCTCCGTGAGCTCATCTTGAATTGCATATGCACATACAGATTTGTACAGGATGTTACCTCTCTCACTAGCTCTAAAACACAAGTAACCACTGCCTAAACTCATTCCTCAGGGTCTTAAAGGTTTAGGATTCAGTCCCCCTGAGGAGGCCTTGGTTCACGCAGGAAGTTGTATGACGCGTTCGGATATGCAGCCATTTTGTTTCCTCGGATTAGAACACTCTTGGACTCTTTCTTTTGTTACTTTGACTCTAAGGATCCAGTTTAAAAACCACATCTGTGAGTAAAGAACGTTCTACCAATCCCTCCGGACAGACTTTGCTCGCCTTTACTAGAACTTGGTTCCTTTTTTCCTTTCCTGGAGCTGGAAATAGAAAGAAGCCTTTCTTTTAGCTGATGCTTGCCTTATATTCGCTAAGTACTAAAAAATTTACTAACTACTCCTTGAGATAAACTACAAGTTTTTTCAGCTTTTGCTGTTTATATACTGCTTTTCATTACAAGGCTCAGAGATGGGAAAAGTCTTAGTTTATAGAAGACTTAAAATTCTTAAAATAGGCCTAAACTGAACGAAACCTAGTTTTTAGCCAGATATACAATGTGGTATTTCTTTACATGAACATTTTCTCAGAAGTTTAAATTTTTAATATTTATTTATTGAATTTGTTTATTTTTTGCAAATATCATATTTATGAACGCTATCAAATTTATGTTATCATATTTACGTATGAACTGCAGATTTACCAACTTTGGGATGGACCAAGGTCTGGAAACTGAGTTTTGAAGTGTGTGCACGTGTGTGTCTGAGATGGGGTAGTGATGGAGGGGAGGGGGTGCTCAGTGAGGAGGTGGGGTGATGTGAAGCATGTGGATGGTACCCCCACTCATCTTTTTTTTTTTTACCCCCAATCATCTTATCTTCTTCACAGACTGTTTTCCCCAACACCCTGGGAGAGCGTTCACCACATGGGTTCTGCATCTGCAGCCCCTAGACATTCTGAAAGCATTCCAGGACGCTGGCCTATGGGCAAGGGGCTTTCTCTGGAAGGCTGAGAAACGAGGGTAGCCAGGGGTGAGGGCTGTTGAGGCTGCTTTTATTTCGATATCACGGAGGAGCCAGAGATATTGGATAGTCTCTGGAAAATACCCCACTGTGGATCTTCAGTTCTGTGATTGTTAAAAAAACAAGACGTTCCCTTTCAATGGTTCTCAATGAGCAATTTCTTATCCTGTTATCCAATGAGCCTTTAAAACGGTTGGTGTATATAACTCAGCCTTATAGTAAATCACTGGATAATCACTGTGTCAAAGGGGAGCTGCACACATATGAGGCTGTCAGATTCAGACAGTTACATAATTAAGGAGGGAATTCAACACTTTCGGAAGCTGCATTTACTCACTCTTGAACCATTACGGAGCAAGTGAGCACATCTAGAACATTAATTTGCTAAATGGAACGCACTGAAAGGGTTACTATAGGCTTGCAACTGTTGAAACACTGCAGATTACACTGAGAAAAATCGGAGACATTTTCTATTATGTTGTATACCGAGATCTCCTGAGAAAATCTGACTAATCGGTTTTTATTTTTGCTGCGATTTTTTCAAGTACCAGGAATAACACACAAATACCCTATTTCCCTCTCTGTTTTCAACCCTAGACAGAACGAACTATATCTTAAAACCAGACCACAGGAGAAAATCGGAGCAAGTCGAGCATTAATAAAAGCATTGCCTTCGAAGCACTCAGGTTAATGTTTGAAATGTACAAAACCCACTTTTATTCAATCGCCCAAACATTTTTTTTGTCTGTTTGTTCTTACTGATGTAAGATTTGGTTAAAGATTTAACGCAAAATTACTAAACAGTTAAAATAGCAAACATGGAAGTGAACTGTAGTGTTTCCCCGTGATTTTAAGTGATCTGATACAATCTCTCAGAAATCATTCTCCAAGTCTTAAATGCCTCCTTCCAGGAACAAAGTCAGCAGAGAACAGACAGAGGGTCAGCAGAGGGGAGGTGGGTGGGAGCCAGGTGACGGGGACAGAAGGGGACACCTGCCGTGATGAGCACCGGACGAGGTGTGGAAGTGCAGAATGACCATCGTGCACCTGAAACTAATATCGTAGAGTAGGCTGACGACATGGAATGAAAAGAAAGAAAAGGAAAATAAAGGGTGTGTGGGAGCCCTAGTACCATTTTTAGACATGTATTCATAAAATGGGCTTTGTTTCTAAGGCAGTTTCTGGCAGAAAGAGCATGGCAATGTGGGTTCCGAGTTTGAATGTTCAGGCTCGGATGACAGCGGCCCGTCCCAGGAAGGGTGACTGTCCCTGTTTTGTGCCGTGGCGGAGGCCTCTCCAGCGTCCCTGCCGTCACAGCTCCTGCGGTAACACACGTGAGGAGGACACACCAACGGCACGGGTGTCAGGCTGTTTAGAGGGGATTCGGTGTCAAGGGCACGGGCGCATCTCTTCTCATTTGGAGTAACTGTCGTTGAGTTTTCCAAATCCCCTGCGTCTTCCGTGCACTAGTTGGCGTCTGTAGTGGCCCCTCTCTTTACCCTGCCCGTCTTCCCTCCTCTGAGATCCCTCTCTGATACTTTCCCGGAGCCTCAGAACTGATGTCAGGGGGAGTCACGGGTTTGCCATGGGCGCAGAGCTAAGTTCATTATCAAGAAATGGCTCAGAAGCTCATTCTGAAATTGCTAAATTCGGATGAGGGACGATAAAGCACCCGAATGAGAAGCTAGAGACCCATATATACCTAGATGAATGTGTAAAAGCTGAAACTCGTTTATTTACTCTGTACAACTGAATAGAGCTCACGAAAGGTGCAGTCAGCTCCACAAATATAAAGCTCTAAACACCCTAAGTCCCGAGATGATAGAAAAATTGCCACCAACCTGCTGGTGTATGAGTACGTACCAGTCAGGACTCAGAGCATTTAAAAAAATAAAATGTTGTCTTCTTTAACCAGACAGGAGAGCATCAGAAAGCCATGCCCCAACAGTTTGTCTTTTCTGGGGGTGAGCAAGCAGAGAACTGTGAAATGCCATTTACTATTCAATAATTTATTCTATTGCCCCATTCAATACACCGGATTTGCTTTCATGTGCATTCACATGTGAGAACTGTGGTTTCGCTTTGGGTCTAAACCTTTCGAATAATACATTTTTAGCAGGTGAGATCTTATTGACCACCCCAAAATCATTCCAGCTAAGGAATTGCAACGTGTGGTCATTGTTTTTAAATGGTCTGAACACCAGCATGAAACGGTCCCTAACACTAAGGGAAGGGCGTAATGAGGCTTATCACAGTGTCCTCACACAAGGAGGCTCCGTTAGCTAGTTGGACATCCTTTGCCCTGCATGACGAGTCAATGGAAGAGGAGATGTTGGACGGGAGGCTTATTCAACCAGCAGTACAGTTACTCAGTTCATGAAATACATCCATCTACCTCTGAGATCTCAAGGCTGAGTTACAAACCCTCTGGCAGTCTTCCTATCCTCCCGTCCAGTAGCACGTCCAAGAATATTGGTCACTTCTCTAACAAGTCACGATAGGGACATAATCCCGTCAAGGAACAAGGAGAGAAACTGTTGCTAAGGAGAAAATGCTATCTCTAGTTTCTGAGATGAAGAAGGTTCTTGTACTTTGGACACTATCTGTGTACCCTAAAAAAAATCACCCTATTTTATAGGTGACTGAGAAAAATCTCAATTTGGGACCTGGGTTCTCTCTTTCTAGAATCATCCCTTCTGATTTCAGGTACAACATTATACCTCCATGGCACCTGGCTGGGACATGTTCTTGGTCTTTACTCCAAGCCAACTCCTTAAGACCAACATCTCAGAAGACAGTGCCATCAAGACAAAGTCATTTTTTCATTAACTATTTTACTAATACACCAACTTAGGATATCCTGATCGTACAAAGCCAATGAAACATTAGTAAACATGTACTATTGGGTAAATATCTTTAAAAATATCAGTGACAAAGAA
>CM052800.1:168460472-168493533 GCA_028533885.1 Nasua narica
TGATAAAAGCATGGTTTTTTAAAAAGCAGTATTTCTGTTAATTTTTATCAGAAAAATTTTTTTTCAAGCATGGTTTATTAAACCAATATATTCTTAAATTATAACCCAAATGTACCTGTGAGTATATTTATATGCATAAATATACACAGGTTTATATTTAGAAAAATATTTTAATAATGCTTTTGGCATTAGTTGCCCTTATTTAGCTTACTTAGCTATGACTTAATAGCTCTACTTTAAATATGAGGTGTCATGGATTTGTATTGGTGAAGATATGATTGTGATGTATTTAAGTCAATTACAAATTTTATTCTTTAAAACAATGCTTGCCCCTTAAGAGTCGTGAGATTGGTTTGCCAACTCAATCTCTACTTTCACTGCTGTGGTGATTCTGAACTAAGTTTGGGGTTCTCGGGGAGTCTGTGACTGGAGAAATAGGTCTTCTTTGTGCACCACACTTTATAGAAAAGGTAGAAATCCTAAATTTGTTTATACCAGTCCAGATCAACTCTACCAATGGAGTATATCCCTTTCTCTAATTTTCCAAACTTGATTAAAATGCATTTGTAGGTCACAAATAAACCACTGTGTCAGCAATAGCCCACATGATAAACTTCTATGCAGTGTCAATTCCCGGGAACAAATAAGGACACGTTCAAAAGTGGCCCACAGAGCAGAGCTTGAGTCCTAGACTGTACTAAAAACTTATTGCTCTATTTTTTGCCTCCCTGCTTTTAACTAAACCGAAACCCTACCAATGCCACCATCATTTCCTGAAGGTCTTATTATCAGAGCAGCTCTCCTGCCCAGTCTCATGTGATGGTAGCACTTTTCCTATACTTCTTTTTTTGCCTCTTTGGCAATATAGCCTGCTATCACTTTGAAAATGGTGCAAAGGAAGTGCTTTCCATTAACTTCCAATTTATTCCTTTCCTATTGCGATCCTAAAATGAGCAAAAGGAATGCTAAGAACAGAATTTTAATGTAATTCAATTGAAAAGGTTTGTTCCTCTGACAAAATCATACTGCTGGGTAACATTCATTTTATTAAAAGGGAATCTGTCAAAAAAGAAAAGCAATTCAAGCTACAGGAGAACTCAGCTTTATGTATAAGATCCATTCCAGAAAGGTTGTATGGAAAATATTTGTATATTGGATCATTTTTTTCCCTACTGACTTTTATTATAATTTTAGAGGTGTACTCCTACAGAAAATACTTCTGCTTCAGCATATCATTGTAAAAATCACACCCAGGAACTCAATATTCATTTCAAGGACTATTTTGCATTTGTCAACATGCCATCTCTGTACATCTAATTTCCCCTTATGGTTTGTGTGATGTTAGTGAAGTGAACAGTAATCGAAAATGATTTTACATATGCGTTCACTGCAAAGTACATATCCCATAAAATATACAACGGCTGATTCTCACTTCATTCTGATTGACCTCGCAAAATGTAACCGTCTGGGCCGCTGCTCACATATCTAGCAGGAGAATATCGAGGCAGCATGAGACTCAGGCTTTTTCATGCACCTTTCATAGCAACCAGAACTTGCTAGTCCGCGTTTAGTGGGAAGGTCCTCTTGAGTACAGTGTAGATTAGGTCCGTATGAAGCAAAACGTTAACCCTTAAGCCGAGGTACACTGACCGTGAGGCCAATGACACAGAAGCTTTTCAGAACTTCCCATTGCACGGGTCCCTTATTTTGTCTAATTTTGTCCTCTCTTTTGGAGAGAGAGCAATCCCCAAATTATAGAAGCTCCAGGTGCCCCCAAACCTGGATCCCACTGGCCCGTCAGATTATATCATCATTTTTAGATCACATTTCTCTATCACAGCATTTTATAAGCAGAGCAGAATTTGGATATACTTACTCAAAAAACGTTGTCCATCCAGTCTCATCGCTCTTAGTGGCTAAAAGGCCACTATTGCCATGGTAAGTAAACAAAACTAATTCTAGTCCTTGAGCGGTCATGCTTTTCAGACATCCATTTGTTCCTATCGTCAGCCATATCACTTGGTTATCTGGAGACACCACGCGAACTGGCATCCGATTCGGGTCCCGTCTAATTCTAAGAGTATTACCACTGCTGTCTGTCACAGCGGTGATATCGTTATCATTGCTGTAGCTAAAATTGTACAGGTAATCGCCAGTGACTAAACTTACAGTATACTGGTGAGTGCCATTGATGTCAAAGATATAGAGTTCCTGGTCAGTTGGAGAGGCAACTTCGTAAAAGTTCATAGAGTTCAGGAAAGGCTTATTCTTTGACACGGCCCGGATCCGAATGTTGCCCAGGTCCGCGATGTACAGGGTGCCATCCGGGGAGGCGGCCAGGGACGACGGGGCACTGAGCTTGGCGTCTTTGGCGTAGCCGTCTCCGCTCTGGTAACAGTCGCAGTTGGCGTCATTTTTGCAGTCACACTCGGAAGGTATCCCTGCCACCAGCGAGATCTCCCCGTCCGTGGTGACCTGTCTTATCCGGTTAATTTTCTTTTCGTCGGTCTCGGTAATATACAGAACCCCGCTGTAGGACACGGCGATGGCGGTGGCGGACTCCAGGGTCGTCTGGACCGCGTGCTTCCCCACGGAATATTCCACCCCCGGCACCTGGCAGTGCATGGGCCGTCCGGCAGCGATGCGCACTTGGCGGTTCTCCGTGATCTGCAGGACGACGTTGTTATCCAGGACATAAATGGAGTTATCCATCGGGTTAATGGCGAGGTCAGTGGGCCACTCCAGACGCACCTTCGGAGAAAAGAAACGGCCCGGTGAGTCAGTTACTGCGCTGCAGTTAATTTGCCGGAAGAGTGAATTAGACCATTCAAGGAAATTACCCTCAATTTGATAAACTGTTTTAGCATTGTTCCCTGGAATGGCTACTGTAAACTTAAAAATTTCGAGGAGAGATAAATGTAGGAAATAATGTTTTAGTTAAAAATGCAGCTTACTGGAAGACTTGCAAGGTACAGCCAAAGAGCAACCTCTAAGCAGTGAGTTAATAGGTTTCAATGAGATATGAACACATATGTTCCTTTGGCTGCAATAAGCACCAGACTTGGAGGCTTTCTAGGTTATGAATACATTAGTGTTCTATTGTGTTTTTAATCAGGCCAACAGTCAAGTCCCTCATTCTAAATACAAGTCCCTCGGGACTAATCATAGTGGGTTCTCTCTACTACTCAAAGAGCTCGTGCATTCAAAAGATTGGAGATTTAAGCTGCTTTGTTCTTTCTGCTGCTACTTTACTGGTATTTTATGAAGAATGCTTTAGCATTTCTTCGTGCTAATTGTTCCATAATCTCATCAAATTCATCAAATGCAGAACCACAGAAGAAAATAACTTTTTATTAGCTCCTGAGATACATTTAAGTGGAACAGCTTTAACACCACGAGTGCCACACGTGGTGTATGTATCCAGTTTATGATGGCGCCATTCCAGACTACTGACCGAGTCAACCGAGACGCCTAGAAGGGAAACAAACAGTGCAGCTTAAGATTTTAACTACCTGGCTGATGTGCATGCTGGTGTCACAAGTTAAAGGTCTGGCTGACGTCAGATCGTTGGAGCCCAGGAGAGTTGATATGATCCCATTTTGATCAACTTTTCTGATCATGGTTCCATCAACGAAGTAGATCAATCCATTCTTATCAATCGCCATTCCTTTTCCAAGAGAAGTAAGCGTGACCATTTTTTTTTCAAATGGGATGCATTTTTAGGCCTATCACTAAATTCAACGTTCAACCCCAGGGATAACGTGGGTGACAGGCAGTAGGTCAGATCATAGATTGCAAATACATTAGGAAAAACCCAACAGAGGCATTTATAACACACATCTACGTAAAATGTACTCAGGAAATAACCGGAATTTGTAAGAATCTCCACTTGGTGTCTGAATCACATAGGCACTCCCTGTATCTTAAATATAAAATTGTAACTTCTGTATAATGTTGTTGTCTATCAATTATAGAAACAGGTCAAATTCTTCTACTCTGACTTAGAATAACTGTATTCCAACAAAAATAGATCTGAGCCAAGGTTAGTGTTTCGTTGACCTCGTTACAATGAAATTTGCTATTATGAATAATTCAGTACAACAAATGCTTTTTTTCAGTCCTTATTCACATAACAGTTGCCAGCTATAATGAAAAAAAAAAAAAAAAAGGCCCAAACCAAAAAACATCCTAATGAATGGCATAATACATGAGCAAGGAGTCAGTCCCAACTGGTTTAAAAGCTAGAAACCTTTATTACATAGAATTTTAGCCCTTGTTACCTCCAGAAATTCCTCACAGCAAGCATTTTTTCCCATGGCATAGAAACAAAAGTTTAATGGCTCCAAACTGGGTGAGGACTAATAGCGTTGCTTAGTGATGGTTTTTAAAGAGGCCTGGGACTCATTCATGACAAAGAGATTCCAGGACAATGAAAGAATCTGGACATTTCCTTGAAGTTTAACAGGATGTGACCTGAATAATATGGACTCGTTGCTTTATTCTATGAAAAGTTGAAAAAAAATGGAATGATAAAAAAATGCCACAAACCCGATATTTACTGTAAAATCAACTTAGGATTCTAGCAGTTTCACGCTACGTGGCTTTTCAAAACACTGGAAGTGAAACAGCTTTCTAGAACACAGTTGAGGGTGAAACGTTAGACTCCGCATTAAACAAAATCAGGCACTAACTGGGTTTTCTGTATTTTTTTTTTTTTAATAAAAAGAAAGCCTCAAATTGGTAAATGCCAGTACCTTTGGGACTCATGAGGGTTGCTTCAATGGCCTTCCCCCCGTCTCCACATCTGGCTTCATCGAATGGAAGGCACTGCTCTCCTGTCCCAGCGACCACTTCAGCATTTTTAGTCAAATCTTTCGTACCCGTAAGTGACTTTGGGCGATAAATTCTGCGGGTGTTAGTGTCAGAAACATACAAATCTCCTGTGACTGGATCGGTTGCAAGGTAGTATCTGTGAGCTGGGTTGCTGCTGTAAAAAAAAGAAAAGGATCATACGTAAACATCACAAGACAGTTCCTCCTAACACATGGGGGAGAATTAAGAGCAAAATAAAACAGATCACGAGAAACCGATTATAAACCAAAATCCACTATTAAAGACTGGAAAATGAACAGCATATTTAATAACGGCTTCAAAGAACGACCGAGAAGAATTAGAAGTGAGCTTTGATAGGACTGTGTTCCTCCCTTGCTTGTTGTGGAGGATTTAATTTATTAAATTTATTAAAGCGGCCATCTTGAAAATAATTCCCTTTAGAAGGCAATGTGCTTTTAGCCTAAAACGAAGAGAGAAGCGAGTTCTCTAAATCCTTTTGGTTGGACGAAAAGCCATTAATAAATTGACCCTGAGTGACAGACATAAAGTTGATTCCGGGGGAAGGGGGCCTCTGTCCAACTCCAGCGAAGCAGAACGTGCCACTGACTCCGCTCACACCTCAGCCCGGGGAATTCTCCTGTTTTGCTACGAAGCCAAATCCCGTGAACACCCGCCCCGGACAAAACGTAACATCGTGTCTGTCCCAGTCGCTCTCCTGTCATCCAGAATGGCGGTCTGATGCAGTTACGATGTTCGTCTCGGGCTGGGGGTGAAATACTAAAATGGGGTCACTCGTGTGGAGGGGGCCGTCTCAGTCGGCGGCCTTGTGCAGCGAGCCGGAACGGCAAACCCATCAGTTCTACTTTTAAAGTTGTAAATTAAGCTGCTCCGAGACCTGTCCGTGAATTTGGTGAGATGGAAACCTCTGTTCACAAGACACAGGGCCTCAATTATATATGTATCGAGTAACGCAAGTGTGAAATATTTTATGTCCCCCCGCATACCGTCACACCACCAAGAGTGGTAAGACGGGCATCATCAAGGAATGGACGAATTATGACACTTGGTTGGAATTAGAAAGTTAATCTCCTGAGAAACATACAACACCACATTCTTAGGATTAATGGAATTTTGTACCCGGTGCAAATAATGCCTTCTGGAAAAACAATTCTAAAAAGAGTTCAAACAATTTGGGTGTCCCCATAAAGATGTCAACAGATAAGAATCCAACAGATTCCACGTTATCTTGATGATAAACTCGGTTTTACTAACTCACTCTTTCTCTCACTCTCTCTCCACACACACACACACTCTTTTATTCTTATTCCCATTTTTTAATATGTGAATATCTAAAAGATATAGTGTAAATCAAACTATATGAAAATGTTGATTCTAAATAATGGTGTAGTAGTTTTTTCATTACTATTAGGTTTTAATGAGGCAATTTTCACTAGTTTATGCTCTTCCTCTTAAGTGCTGAATACATGTACCTTAGGGCCCCTGTGAGAGAGTCCGCTGTTAAAACAGCAAGTTCTAGGTTTCACGAGTGGGCCTCACATTGGTGGGTGCCCAGCTGGTCACACGTGGGATCTGCATGGAATCTTCTGGAACTCTGAAAAGGCTTATGGCTATGATGTGGATTTACAGGAAAACACTGAGACACACAAAGCCTTGAATACCTTCAGCTTTCGGGTCTCTTTTCTACTCTTCACTTTTAGTGACAAGAGACATATTTGAGCAAGAAGTCTTAAGTGGGGGAACACGTGTGAAAGGGTAAAGAGGGAAACAAAGGACTCAAAGAGATACAAAGTCATCTGAGGCAAACCCGTTTCAGACCTACTGGGTTTTACCATGATCGCCTTGAGATGTTAAATGTTATTATATCACTTTTCTAAATTGAGGCCTGAAATTTTAAAGGCACAGAAATACTGTGTTCCTTAATGTGGTAGTTTGTTACTTGGTAATGAAGTGAAAAGCTACTACATATCAATATAACCTTCAGGGCAACTTTAAGAGGTTATTGTCCCCCTACAAACAGCCTGATATGGACAGAGCTGGTCTTTCAGATCTGTGGTTGGTGACAGGGTTGCAACTCAGTCAAACTGGGTCTATTTTGAGAGACATGACACTGGAGAGACTTCTCTGGTCTTTTCTTATCTCCCCAATTATATACTAACTATAAATAACCAGATATATCTAAACCACATAGCTGGTTATGAAAACACACACACACACACACACACACACACACTTCATTTCCTTGTCGGTTGTGTAACTATGAGCATGACCTCTGGACCAGATTGCTGGGGTCTGAATCCCAGCGTTATCACTCACTAACTGTATGAACTTGAATAACCTACTGAACTTATCTGTGCTTCAGATCCCTCATCTGTGAAGGCGATAATAACAATAATACACATTTCATGGGATGCTGACAGGGAGACACGAGCTAATACAGAGACGATGCTTAGAACAGTGTCTAGTACAAAATACATACTCAGTAGGCATATTCATATGCTATTCTGCATATTTGCTTTTGTCCTGCCCCCTCTCACACTGCTGTCTTTTGCCTTGTAACCCTCGACGGTAGAAGAGTGCAACAATGATTGTTAACCGCCTCAAGGATGACTAGCTTTCTGAAAATGTTCCTAAGGAAAAAATAACTATCTGCACTTGGAGACGATCAAGTTTGTTTCCTTAGTCCTGCTGTTATGCTATAAGATCCTCAACTATTAAAACAATGCAGACTTCCTTCAACACCCACTTTGAATTGTTTCTAGAGTAATGATGATAAAGGTAAATGGATAATGCAACCCCATGTAAATTCAGTCGGAGTTAGGTATCATACGAAATACCTTTATAAAGCCACAAGGTCACTTTCAAGAAAACAGTATCAAGAAGTCTCTCTTGCTTTTACATGGACAAAGGGTGGAAAAGTACCATCTTCAGGAGGGTAAGTTGGGGCCTTTTGTTTCTCAGTGTTGAAGTACTATCATTAATCGTTCCTCAGAGTTTTCAAAGCCAGGTGACCTGGTCTCCAAATGCATATGGTCTGGCTCAAGGACAAAGACCTTTGTTTGGGGTACTCTGGGAATACTGAGCAATCTTTCAAGTGGAGGGTAACATGCCGAATTATTCACTTGAACGACATCCAAGCCTGGGACGGGGGACTTAATCGTGAAGTCCTTTTCACCCTCTTTACGAATCCTTTCTAAAATATCTGTTGAAAAGGTTATTTGTAGAAGAATCCTTCAAGAGCAACTTCTAGAAGACAGCTTCAAAAATAAAGAATGTTAATTCAATTTTCCAATCCAAAGATGAATAAAAACAAACCAAGACTCAGATCATGATCTCCCCATCTATTTAACCCACTTATAAACTGTACAGAACTGTACAAAATGAAAAGAGAAAGGATTCTCCCTTGCCCCTCTTATCTCCAATATTCCTTGATAAAAAAAGCATATATCCTAAAAAAGGTATCTATTTATAGACACATACGTATTTTTGCACAAAAGCTGTTCTGTACCTTGCCTTTTTTATTTAATAGTGTACAAGGCAGAATTTTAATACCGAGCCATTCTAACTATGTAAATTATGGCTTTACAATAAAAGAGAATAAAAACTTCAGGTCCCTGATGAAGAATGATATAAAAAAAGGGGTGCCTGGGTGGCTCGGCCGGTTAAGTATCTGACTCCTGATTTCAGCTCAGGACATGATCTTAGGGTTGTGAGATCGAGTCCACACTCAGCAGGGAGTCTGCTTGAGATTCTCTCTCCCCCCTCCCTCTGCCTCTCCTGCCATAGGCTTGTGTGCACTCTCTCTCAAATAAATAAAATCTTAAAAAAAAGAATGACATAAAAAATTATACATGATTTTTCATGATGTGCCTCATTTTGAGAATAAAACAACAGATTTTTGAGGTGGCTGCTTGAGCTATAGGACACAAGTTCAAAAATAACGGACATTCAAGTCATAAGATTTGCCTTTACTGACGTCGGTTTTATTCCAGTGGGATAGTAATACGAGAATGTTCAAAGTGGGGCTTATATTTGCCATTTCCCGTCCTGAAGCATCTCCTTCTTTGAAGACACAGGAATGTCTCAATCAAGCAACATATGTCAATGGTTTTAAAAATGTCTGCCAAATGAAAGCTCTAATTTTGCACACAACTCCATTGTCCAGAATAACAAATGTGGAGGAGTATGCGGTCTTGGAGAAGAGAATTTACCTCTGGAAATATTCCCCCATGGGATGGTAGGGAATGGAACTGGATGAATTCTCTGCAGTGCAGCCTAGGGTGGCAAATGAGAGCTGCTTCTGAGACCCCAGAATGAAAAGAGGGATCCATACCAAAGCACTAAAAGGAAAAAAAAAAGTGAGCTTGGAAACTCTTAGCTGACGGGACACAGAGAAGCTCTGACAATATATGGGATGGATCTGGACGTCAAGGATGCCTGATGTAAGCAGAGCTTTCTGATAGGGGGCTAGTCCTTATGCTCTGACTTCCTGAAAAGCCAGAGCCCTTGAGAGGCTGGTATGTTGGTACAAATGGGTGATGAGTTCTTAGGTTGATAATATGTCTCTTGTGGAAAATGGGAGGCTACAGTGACTGGGGGCTCGAGTACCATAGTCTTCTTATACAGTTGATTGAGATTTTCATTTCAGAGAGGCTTAGGGTAACAATGAAATTTTGATTAATAGCAGAAAAATCAAAGCAAGTTAAGAACCTTTAGTATCGTGCTCCTTGAAGGACTGACCGACCCTGCACTGCCTAGATGATCACGATTCCCAAGTGAACTTCTCCATGGACACCGATCCAGTGGTCAACACAGACTAGATGTGCTTATTCATTCTGTCATCAATCAACCTTCATAGACTAGAGAAATATTTGCAAAGAACAAGCTATAGAATAGATTTCATTAGCACTTTCATCTTTTTATTGGAGATTGTGCCATAGCCCTTAGAGCACAGAAAAGCATAAATTATATTTATGGTTAATAATAAAATGCCTCTTTTCCGGTGACTGAAACTTTTTATCCTTGCAAGCAGGGCTTTGGGATGTGATATTTCTGTGCCTGTTTGATTTTTAAACATGAAGTCAATAAGAAGTGCTGAATCAAGCTTTTATAATTTTGTATTTAAACTTTAATTGATTCAAGTTCACAGACCTGTGATTGGCATTTTCTTTGATTTTTTAATTGGTAATATAAAATTCACAAAGTTTATTTTTAGTCCTGCATATTTTATTGCCTCTTAGCTGATATTAATTTAAGTTTCTTTATTTTTGGAATTTTAGACAATTGGAACAGAGATGAGCTAAAATTTACTACCTACAAAAGGAGTTTGCTAGCAAACTCATACCATAAACATATAGGGGGAGATGTTCAGCATAGCTAAGAGAATCTTAAAAATTTTAAGGATTTCAGAAGCTTCCTTTTATATAAAAAATTTAATATGTTGATTGATTAGTATTTATATCCATTCATTCAAGTATAGCTAGAGACTTTTTTTGATATGATATCCTGGCAGCACTTATTAAATTTGGTATGACAGAATACTCTGAATTTTAAAATAACAAGACTATGTGTTCTTGTATTTATTTTATTTATTTAATAAATTTACTAATAATAATTTTATTATAAATAAATTATTGAAATTATTGTACAATTATAGAATTTAATAAAATTATTAAATTAATAAAAATTATTTAATAATTAGATAAATAAAATTTAATATTTTCATTAATTATGTCTCCCATCAGTCCAATTAATGAGACTCTTCAGTAGTATATAAACCATAGTAAATGACCAGAATCATGCATTTTTATATATTATTTAATCATTGACTGACTGCACTGTTCATTTTGCATACTTACACACATTTTTAGTTTCTTTTTCCTCCTATCATCTGCTCCTAAGCCCCTCATGACTTTTATGCTAGCCAGCACAGTGAGGATGAAGAGAAAGCCAATGGCATCCTATCAGCTAGGATGAGAAAGAGAACATAGGCAAATAGGAAGAAGCATCTGAAAAGAATTTTATTTTTTTAAGCTAACTAGAGAAGCTCCAGTGAGTTGACATATCTTGGTTTTGTGAAGTCAGTTTTGGTTAATTAATTATTGAGGAAATGGAATCCCTATTTTTGTCCTCTTTTTTCTACATCTTCCTCTTCTTTATCACCTTTATACAGTGTACTCATTCTCTGCCTTCCTTTATTTTATGGGTGGATTTCCTTCATTGCTAGCCATACTGATTTAGGTGCCTAGCATCTCATGGTTTCAGGCAACAGCTTTCTAACTGATCCTCAAGTCATCCTGAACACTGACACCAGATTCATTTTCCTCAAGGACCATTTTGAGTATGCCGCCATCTTGTTCAAGGTCAGAAAATGGTTGTCCACTGTCTACAGAAGAGCAATTCCTTAGAACACTCAAGGACCTACGCAAACTGACCCTACCCTGACTTTCTACCTGTATCTCTTACTATTTCCCACACGGATCCCCTGCTCCATCCAGGTAAATCTGATTCCTCTCAGAACATGTCTTGCTCATGTCTTTCACAAACCGTAGTAACTCCCCTTGTTCTGTAGTTTTTCTTCACGACCACCTCCCATCGCCCGCCTTTCTTCCTCTTTCCTCATTTTCAGGCCTAGGTCAAATATCACCTTCTAGAGAATTTTCACTTATCACACCCCCATCCCCAGTAATCTTTTCCTCCACAGAATTACTCTCACAGTATAAACCACGGATATAACAAAGTGCCAAAGCATGAGACTGATAATATTACTTAGGTTGTTACTTATATATCGTTTCCCTTACTGGATTGTGAGTTCTGAGAGCATGGATTTTCTCATATCATTATTTGTCCAAGTGCCTAGTACATGGGAAGTGATCAGTCAACATTGATTTAACAAGCATGAATATCAATATAAAACCCGAACAGTGTATTTTACATGCATGGAGCATAAGGGAAATGCAGGAGCTCACATTTAGCCAGGATAATGTACAGGGGAGAAAGGTTAAGGAGGATCATGAGAGAGGGATGGCAATGAGTATCACCGCCAGACACCATGAGTTAGTACATAATGAGCTCATATTATAAAGTATTGTTAATAATAATGGAGCTCTAACCTCTAATCAATGTAGCTTTTTTTCCCAGGGAGAGAGATTATAGCTCTAAGTAATTTGTCCAATGATTGTGAAATAAATCTAGCTTTTTATGTACCCAGGGAATTATCCCACAGAAACCTGGCCATTTGGACACATAAAAACTGGCTGTGTGGGGTAGTGCAATGGACACCCTGTTTAGAGTGGTTTAAATTCCTGCTCCCCACTTCTTAGTTATGTGTCTTGGGGAAGAAAACGCTTCCCCCGCAAAGCTTCCTTGGGCCTCAGTGACCTCATCTGTAATCCTGAAGGACTATTGTTTGGATCTGCAATAAAGTATGTAAAAAGTCTGGCACTGAGCCTGGCATGTAATGGGCTGGCTGGTTAAAAGGGAGCTGCTTTGCTAGTTCTTTCCGTATTGCCTCCAGCAGTTTCGCATTTAGCTGGTGTAAGCACGTGCTTGTCTTTCCTCTTTCCTCCACAGTTACCAAGGAGGCGAGGCCAGAAAAATTTTGATATTCTGCTGTGGATTCTAATAGCAGAGCTCGTGTACTCAGCCGTTTGGAGAAATTGAATGTTAATCTTAGCACGTGACGGAGCTATTAGCTGAGAGCACAAGATCAATAGGGCATCTCAGGGAAAGGTCCTGGGGCCGCGCCTGGTGATGCTGATACGCAACAGCTACTTATCTTCTGTGGGGGGGGGGGAACTTTGTCTCTTATTTCCTCTTTGTCAATCTCTACAACACTGTTCCAGTGGCTAATGGGGATGTATTCATTTCAAGGATGTCACATAAACTATTTCTAATTTTTCCACCTGATATCATTTCATTAGATACTTTACTGGCCAAATAAGATCCAGCAAGTGCAACAAGTCGAGCTTTTTTGGTGAGCTTTACTTTAAAATATATTTTTTCCTTTTTTGTTGCCCTGGGAGAGGTTTTTCAGTCAAAAGAGTCCATACGCGAGCTTTTACTATACCTTCTCTGGCTAAGGATACGTTGAAGGAGAATCTGAAAAACTTCTGAGCTTACATTATTTGCTTTAACTGGACTCATCCTTAGCTTTGAAGAAAGTCTTTTACTTCATAATACTGTCCATGAAAACATTACTTCTTAAAACGCAAATCTAGGGGCGCCTGGGTGGCTCAGTGGGTTAAAGCCTCTGCCTTTGGCTCGGGTCGTGGTCTGGGGGTTTTGGGATCGAGCCCTGCATCGGGTTCTCTGCTCAGCAGGGAGCCTGCTTCCCCCTCTCTCTCTTCCTGCCTCTCTGCCTACTTGTGATCTCTCTCTCTCTCTCTGTCAAAAATAAATTAAAAAAAAAAAACGCAAATCTAGTAACTCTCTCATTTTGGGAAAACATAAATGATGGCAGTGATGAAATTTACCAGGAAGTAAACAAAGCCTAAGTATGAAGGTTCCTTTGTATGGTTCCTTGCAAGATCAGCGAGGTCCTAGGGAACATGATCACATGATCTTACATTTTAAAACATTTGCCAAAGTAAAACATTTTTTAGATTCTTTTTCTTAAACCTAACTCCCCCAACTGAATAAGCTTTGGGCCCAATAAACCAGGATCTACCCTGATTACTAGTCAAACTAATTGTGTCTTGAAGTCTCCTGCTCAGCTTCCAATTTGGTTCTGTTCAATATGGCTTAGATTATGTGAGCCAGTAACTGAAGTTTAGAAATATTTTTTGTTCTATGGACATGTTCATTATAGTATCTTTTTTTTTGAGACAAAACTTACTGTATTAACCAACTTGAAAATAGCTTTTCAGATTATATTGCATAATATAATTTGCAACATGCTACATAAGAATGGTTCATTTAAACAGTTTTAATTCCTTAGATGTTCTGTGATACTGAGTTTCCTCTCTCATGATGAAATGTTCTTAGAAAACGATGTCAGAGACTCACATCAAAATGTAAAAAGGACATTTGAACATACACAGTAACCTTTCAGCAAGATGCTTACCTATGTCTAAAATCTTTATTTCTTGGTGGAAGCAGATAAAAAAGGTGGGGGGGAAAAAAGCACAGTTAGAAAAAGTTTCTAAAATACAATGAGTTGCATACCAAGATTTTAATTATTTGAATGGAAAATTGCCAACTTAAGCAGAAATAACACTGGATATGAATTTTGTAGGCCAAGGCTTATCAAATAATTTACAGAATAGGAGGATTTTAATAGTGACACTTAAATGAACAAGGCAAAGCAACACTTTGTAACTTTAACTATTGGTACCATGGCCAATGGGTTAACCCACCTTGAAGAACCAATATTCTAATGGAAAGTTATACCCTTACTATTATGCCCTGATACCGTAGGGAAATATTTTATCTCTTAATTTCAACCAATGTGAAATAAAAGAGTAACAACCTATATCCAGAAGTTATTCTAAAGAACAACTAAAGGGATTTAAAAGTCATAGTTCTATCCTATTGGAGCATAGAAAATGCCCTGAAATCAGTGAGACATTTAATATGTTGGGCGACTTTAGACTCTTTCATATATTTATGGCACGGTGTATATGTGTTGTGCTTTTCCCAACTTTAGCCAAGAATCTGACTTCTTTTCAGGACGAATTTTAAACACTGGGAAGGTATATTTAAATAAATAAATTGGTCCATTAGACGCAACACTTTTTCTTATAAAGGCATGCTTAGGTTTGGTATAAATCCCAAATTAAGGGGGTGCTGGCTGGCTCGTGTGTCAGAGGAGCACACGACTCTTGATCTTGGGGTTACAAGTTTGAGCCCCATGTTGGGTGCAGAGATTACTTAAAAATAAAATCTTAAAAAAAACAAACAAATTAAGGAAAGACATACCTTAGTTCTAAAACGCTTGTTACATTTCCAGAAGGGAATATTCGCCGAACATAGTTGAAATCCCCTACATAGAGACTGCCATCAATCCCGCAAGCTAATGCAACTGGGGCCAACAATTTATTACCGTCGGCCTGACCATTGCAACTCGGGCATGAGATGCTGCGCCTTCGGCCATTTCCCATGATGCTACTGACAACTGGAGGCTGTTGGGAGATGAACTGGTTTTCCCCGTTGCCCTTGTACAGTATACCTAGGAGACATAAAATGCATTTTTCTTGTGATAAAAAGTAGAAAAATGAAAAGTAAACACGTTTGCTCTAGATGTAACTATAATTCAGTGCTTTGTGGATATAGACTGGGAACACTTATTTCAAGTGCTCTTGGAAAGAACAAGAACTCTATTCATTTAACCTGGTGTAAAATATTGTTTGGCAAAATACAAAAGATACATACGAAAAATGCTGTCAGTTATGAACGTAAGGGAAGGCTGGTAAAAGAAACAGGACTGACCAGAAAAATTAAAAGCCCAAATCGTCAACATTGACGGTTCTCAAACTTGCCTACACAGTGGAACAGAGGAGCTGTAAAAAAATACCAATGCTCGGATCTCACCCTGAGAGCTTCTGATTTAATTGGTGCAGGGGGCAGACTTCTAAAAAACATTCCAGATAGGGCGCCTGCGTGTAGGCTGCTGCGTGTCTGCCTTTGGCTCAGGTCATGATCTCTGGGGTCTGCGATCAAGTTCCTCGTTGGGCTCCTTGCTCAGTGGGGAGTCTGCTTCTCCCACTCCTGCTGCGTCCCCCACTTCTCTCTCCCTCTCTCTGTCAAATATATAAATGAAACTTTTTTTTTACAGATTTTATTTATTTGACAGAGTGAGAGAGCACAAGCAGGGAGAGCAGCGGAGGGAGAGGGAGAAGCAGGTTCCCCACTGAGCAGGGAGCCTGAGGACCCCAGGATCGTGACCTGAGCCAAAGGCAGATGCTTAAGGGTCTGAGCCACCCATGTGCCCCAATAAAATCTTAAAAAAAAAAAACCCCAAATCTCCAGATGACCCTAATGTGCAACCAAATTTGAGAATCATTCTACATGTTCTTCAGGGAATAACAAGTTTGCCAATTGCTTAATGACGTTATAATATTTATATTAATCCAATCAATAAAAATGTGAACCAGAAATATGAATTTCTTCCTTATGAGTCGATCACTGATTTTGAAAGCGTTAAGTTACTTTATAGAAAATAAATTTAGACAACAAGTATCAACCCCCCCATATAGTATTATGCTGTCAAAGAACATTCTTCTTGGCTACACTCTTATCCGATAGGAAGATGCACACACACGCAGTTATTCAAAATTCCAAACATAGCGAAACTGTTATGGAAGGGCAACTTATTATTTAAGGAGAATTCTGCTTTAAGGCATGAAAGTGCCAATCCTATTTAAGACACAATGTCAGTCTGCTCCATTAGGGTCCTCAATGAAAATCTGAGAAAAAAAAATCCCAAATGAATATTAAACATATTCATAGCTAGAAACTGGATTTGAGTTGTGATTCTAATTTTATTCACTTGCCATTATTATATAGAGAGCAGATCAATGGTTTCATTTTGGCCCGAGGTACCCTGGATGGTCAGCTGTTACCGTTCCATACATATTTCATGACCCTTCGCAGAGGGCTATTATCTGTATAAACCATCTGCTGCTTGGACTTTGGAGTTGTACGTATTATATATTTATTGAATGTTCTCTATTTCAAAGCAGTTCTTCAAGCCAATGCTTATACTTTTTAGCAGCTACATGGTTAAAAGCATCCATCCATGAAAGTACAAACAGGAAACCCAAGAACGCGTTTTTTCCTCCCACTTTGGGATAATTTTAAAGTGAAGAAGAGATCAGAATGATTATGTTCCTCTTATAGCTCAGCACATTTTTAGGTGGATTCTATGATTACTTTTAAATGCTTTTTGAGTGATGTAATAATCACAGGAAATTTACATAAAGAAATCAGGGAAGATAAAACAGGTTTATTCAAGTTTAAGGAAAAATAAGTCAAATAAGGCTGGATCGTAAATGTGAAAAGCCTTTTGCCTTGAAAATTCAAAGAATACATGAATGATACCTAAGACCCTTTTTTCCGTGATTATTTGATTATTATTTGATAATTACAGAACTCTGTTTTCCTGGAAGGGCCAGGTCTGTGAGTTTCATGCAAAGAATGCTACAAGCCAGCCTACTGCTCTCCTCAGGCTGATTTATTCAGTCATTATTTTAAACAATCGGGTCCTTCATGATTCTCCTCTCTTATGACAGAAGACAAAGATGAGCGTTAGAATATTTACTTCCACGTTCCAGGCCTGCAAACACCTGTCACTGTCTCCATTTTGGCCTTCTCTTCCTCTTTAATACACCTCATAGCTCGTCCCCCTTGTCACGATTACAAATCACTTTGTTTATTCAATTAGACACATGTCACTTTGAGAAGCCGCTACTTGTCCAACGGTTCTTGGATAAAATTTGAAATCACAAGAAGTTTACCCCGTGAATTAGGTTACCTCACATTTTAAAACAACATCTATTTTATAATTCATAGCACTTTGTAGAGGACAGAATTTGGGGTAGCCTAGCTTCTACAGCTGGTCTTTTAATAAAAGCAAACTATATATTATTCCGGTAGAGGGTGTGTGTGTGTGTGTGTGTGTGTGTGTGTGTGTATTTATATTACATATACATACACAGAATATCTACAAATTTCTCAAATCCACCTGAATTCTATACTCAGTTTTGGGTATCACAACAGTGAAATTCACCACTGTTATGATGTGGGTTTACGGCATGAGCTTTCTGGAGCTCTCTGCTTGTCGACCCCCTACCGGCTCATAATCTCATGGTGAAATCCTGGGGCTCTGAACTTGACCCTCTATGCTCATGATAACTAAAATGCTTCTAGAGAGGTTCCCCTAGTTTTGTTTATAAAGAACTTCCAGAGGAATCTAGCAATATGTCAAACTGTGTGAAATATAATTTCACATCATTTAATCAAGAGCAGCCAGGGGCACGTTGGGCACAGGGCTTTGCATTTTGAAAGGCTGTGACTGCGCCTGGTGTTCCTAACATGACAGACGGAAACATCACGGCTTCAGACCCCGCTGATGATTAGGGATAACATACAGTGCATCCTTCTCGGTTGGGAGTCTCGCCTTTCCAAAGCATGTGCTGCGCGTGGCCCTAGCTATGGGCTCTGCTCCCAACCTTCTGGCATGCTCACTGAATGGCAACCCGATGTCCAGGATACAGCTGGATCGGGGGTAGAGCTCAGCGCTGCTGTAAGGTAGGAAACGGGTGGAGGGTTCTTCCTCTATCGATTTGCTTGCTACTATTTTCTTTTAGAGGTAAGACACCAGCATTCTCCAGCACTGGTTTGGACACTACTGTACATTCGTTACATTTGGAAGTTGGAAATACACTCTTTCCAGCTCCGACAACAAATTTTTTTAAGTAAAAAGAACAGATATCAAAGTAACATTAATCTGAAAAAGTGACCAATACTCATAAACATTTAGTTGTATTACACGCTCAATTAAAAATTCCAAACCTTCCAAAAACCTTTGCGAAGTCAAAGTTAGATGATTTGCCATGACTGGGAAATCTGAATGGAAAGGGAGATTTGGAAAGGGAGGGTAAAGAGTTACTAGCATGATATGGTTTAGGATGGGGGCTAGAGGAAGACATCTTAAGTTTTTGCTTTTCTAGAAAAGTATTTAGGTGTAGGCGGCATGTGGGCAAAATGTCAGACACACAGTGAGGACAACAGAATTCATTTAATATAAATAATATTCTTTCTGAGATTAAGCCAGTCCAGTTATGTAAAATAAATTATGTCTTTTGTGATATATGAAATCTGTGTTTTCAGAGAATATTCCTTTACAATACAAAGTTTACTATAAGTAACACTCTCAACCCTTGCTTTCTTCTCAGATTATTCCTTTATTTTTTCCTAACAATTACAGAGTAAGAGTATATGGAACCCAATATGAGCAAGAGAACAATTTGTTTTCCTCACATATAATCTAAGAAGAACTGAAAAAAAATCTACATGCTCAGAATAGGCTAGTTACTTAAGGATTAAGATCTATCAGAAATATTTTGGTAAAGTCATGTGGATTTTTTTTCTTTACTTTAAAAAAAGTCCGCCTCCCGCCATTTTTGGTAAACCTTCCTAAAGCATTCTCGATCAACTCATGGGCTACTATAGCATTAGATACTCCTGAGTGAATCTCACAGAGTACTTTCAATGCAGCACCAAAGTCATTTACATTGAAATGGGAGAACTATTTTGGTGATGAATTTATGAATGATTCAGAGTCCACAAGAAGAGTATTAGGTAGTTCCCACCTCAGATTTGTACAGTTTAAAAATATATCTTTATTTTTTCTACTAATTCTAATCCTACAGCATGCATAATACGTTGACACGATCTCATCAAGGTAAGCAATATTAATTATGAACGAGATCTTACCATTCTGAACATCCAACACATGATGTTTATCTAACGTCCAACCACCCATGTTGGAAGCGTCTAATTCATAGCCTTGCAAAATGGCGGTCCTCTTTTCCCACAGAGTCAGGTCCAGACATGACTCATATTCGTATCCAACTGACACTGGAATCAAGACAAATCACAGTACATCTTCTCAACTATAGGCAGAAATGCAATTTATTATTTTGATTAAACTGCTTTTTCCACAATTGTGTTCTAAGACTCTATTTCCACTCATTTATGCATGGACATTATTTTTATATGAGAAGATCTGACCACCTAAAAGGTGTTTTTCTAAGAAATGATCTTCAGCTGTTATTTTTCTATTGATTTGATAGGAAACTGGTATTTTTCCCCCCTCACACCACTTTTTCACAAGGGGTTCACAGCACAAAATGAAGACCAGATTGGGCACCTGGTTAAGTAATTAGATCCAGTAAATCAGCCCTAGGTGGTGATCAGATGGTAAAACTAAAAATAATATCTGCTATCTGGATAATTAGAGCTGTTTAGTTTCCAAGAGTATTAAAAGTTGTGCAAAATGTTTACGATAAGTAAGGTTCAATACAACAGATAGTCTGATTATGACATTATATTCACATATTACTCTCAGGACTGAATGATAACATTAGCAGCAAATTACTGTGAACAAAGCACCAATGAAAAGCTTCTGAGTTATTATGAAACATGGGTTTTAAAATTTAGAACAAAGTGAAAGGAGAAGTGGCAATTATCCGATTGATGCGAACTAATTTAAGCCCAAGTTATACATTAAATTCAGAATAAAATATCTATGATTTTCTCAGGTAAAAACTAATAGAACAAAAAGCATCCATTGGTTTTTGCTGGTCTCAGCCTGAGCATGAAGCTAGACCACATACATTTCAACACGCCAATCTTTGATCACTGCTGTCCCATCGTTCAGTAAACAATGGACTTAACTGGCGTTTTAAGAATGTCATTCCACTGAACTGACTCCTAGTCAAAAGAGCTGAAATAATTTTTGGACACAAATATTGTCTATGTCCTTTTAAATATCACTACGTGTTGAATCTACCCTATTAGATACAGAAAACAGAAAAAAAGGATAAGGAAAGCTAAGGAGATAAAGTTAGAAAGAAATAAAAGATGAAAAAAGGAAGGAGGACAATAAGAAAAAATTGGAATCTCATTCAGAATATTTTCAAAGATAGAATTTCAGTCAGAAAAGAAGGGATACTTTCTCATCATAGGGAATACATTCCCTTTTCCCATGGTAGGTCTTCACCAGCCAGCTTGTAACTCCCCAAGGACAATGCCACTGTCTTCCTATCTGTTTATCCATTGATTTCCACGGGTGACAGTTGACTTCATGTGAGTTCTGACTTCAAGACAATTTTTTCGATGGAGAACCTATCGACATGGTACTTACCAACTGCTTCCGATAGACCATAGACCTTTTGGTTATAGGCGTCTGTTTTATCCCATATAAAAGTATAGGCCAGGTTTGGCGAGGCAGGAAACCACTTCTGAAAGAGTCTTCCTACCACAGCCACCATAAGGTGAACCTTCATCAGATTAAACGGTATGACGGACTGGGTCATGGTGATCTTGAGAACTGACTTATATCCCGCTGCTCTGGAGCTCAAGTAGGAAAGTTTCAAATCTGTTCCCGGAATTGTCGTTTCTTCATGGAGTACCTAGGTTTGCAGAAAGTAGAAGCTTCAAACTGGGATCACAGGTAACTATTAGGTAAAATAGATTTAAAAGAAGCGAGTACAGCAACTGAAATAAGACACTAGTCACTATTCACAAAGGCACATCTGAGCCGTTTCTTTATTTGATAATTAAAAACTCTGCTGCCAGCCCAACTTTTCTCCTCCTCAAAGCTTCTTGTCATTCATTCGGAGTTCATCACACATCTCAGGTGCTACTCCTCATACAGGAGACAGCTGACACGTACGACTTGCGAGCTCATAGCCACAGCGGATTCTCACTAACCCATCTTTCACCCCTGTCACCCTGGAGAATTCCAGCAGACATTTGTACGATGGTTAGCTCAGAGAAGGGATGTGGTCTGGGCCAAAGATCTGGCCCATGCCAGCTGGCTCGTTTAGGGATTAAATCTGTGTCTATGGCCTTGGCAGCTCACTGGTCACAGTCTAGAGAGTCAGAACTGGTAACAGAAAAGACCAATTCGTTTGGGTTAAATTGTAGTGAATTCCATAGCCACGTCGAAAGGTAATATAACAGCAGCATCTTCTCATAGTTAGTCAAATGCTGAGCGAGGACTCACTGCTGATTTCTGATATGATGGTAGATGGACTAATACGTCAGAGCTACATAAATTCCCACACAAGACCCTCGACGTATACTTTTTGAGTTGAAACTGGACTGTGAAAAGTTAAAATAATTCCCTGCCCAAGAATGATCTCCTTTATGGATTTTAAAAGATCCTATCCTTAACCCCACAACTGACCCATCACTGCGGCTGGCTCATTGAGCGTCAACAAATTTATATGACATACGCCAGAGTATTTTAGAAATATTTAATTATTTAGAAAGAATTAATTGAATTATTTTGAAAATGTATTTTTGTAGGGTATAACATCTTTCCCGGCAGCACAGATGCTGATGACTACTGCTAAGCTCCCATTAGTTTGGTTAACAATGACAGGTCTTCAGAGACTGACGTAGGGCCCAGGATAGTGAGGCTGTAGTGGTTAGTCTGAGTTTAAGCACGTAGCACCAAAGAATGGGCTGAGCAAGCCTCCATTGTGGCCAGGGGGCCAGTGTTGGCGTCAACAGCGATGGGATGCAGTCCCAGGGACGAAGAAGGCATCACTCTGCTCTCACAGCACCTACTCACCATGGTGGGGTTTTCCTTACCGAACCTGTGCACTGACTTCAGCTATAGAGTATCTGAAGCAAATAGTTTATGGCCATACAGAAACTTTCTAGAGCTCTGTTAGACTCACAGAGAACACTAATTTAAGATTGACAGCACTTTCATGTGGCTGTAGGCTACAGGATGAATAATCTAAATAGAACTCATTGTTCTTCCATCATTGGGGTGAAATATCAGTGGGTTGGCTTGAAAAATGGATTCTGTGACTCTTGAAATGACTCTGAAAATGTAAGTGATTGAACCCTAAGGCATATAATTTGTTTCCTCTTAATTTATTTTCAAAATACTTTCTCATAAATCTGATAGGTTTTCTATATGTAAGGCAGTCTTTCATTAATTAAACATATATTTCCTGTGATCTGGTAGGAGCTACTTCTCTGATTCGAAATATCATATATTATGCCCAATTTTAATAACGGATTATCATCTTTATCATCATTAACCTACTTCCATGGAACAAATATCCATAATTTAGTTCATTAAAACATGTGTTTCTCCTATATAATTTAACTTGACCATGTTATTTTGCATTAGTGGGAAAAGTACATCCAGCCAGAGTGGAAAAATAAACCATTAAGCCTATTTTTTTGCCAGCTGTGTGATCTGTAAGCCCCATTCTTCACCCCATTAAATATTCAGTTAGAAACTACAATTAAAATAAAAAATGTAATAAAAAAAGAGACTTACTTTCTTTTTATTTGGTTATTGTTTTTGTTTTGTCTTATAGTAAATGAATAAATATTTTATTTTATAATGAATAAAATTATGTATCCAGTCATTAAAAAAAAAAGAAAGAAACTATATCCTGTTAAGTCTACCTTCCAAATCTCGATCTAATCTGTTCCCTCTTCTCCACTTTCACCACCACTGTGAGTGTTAGGCCCTCCCTATCTCAGTGCTGGATATGTATAGAAATACGGCCAACACGTCAGTTCACGGATTTCTGTCTTCTTCTAACAATTACACATTTTGCCTCTCGAGTTTGCTTTAGAGAAATCTAAAAAAGAGACCATGGGCCCCCTGGTTCCATATTGCCTAAAGAATTCAAGGTCTCCATTGTGTGGTATTTTGGGGCCACTCATAATCTAGCCCCAACCTGTCCTCTTATATGCCCTATGTTTAAGTACTTCGCCAGTTTTAATATGGTATCATTTGTTTTTACCACTCTTACATTTTCTTCAATCTGGAATATCCTTTCCCTACTTTGAAGGCTAACCTCCTCTGTGATGTTCTTTTTGGCTTCCTTAGGAATAGACCTCTCTTTCAAACTTTCAGAGTTCTTCCTTCAAAATTTCGATCACATTTAGAACGGTGGGAATCCATGTCTTATTATTCTTTTTATCCTAAAGTACCTCATACATACTAGGCTCTTAGTAAATTTCTACTAAATGTCTACAGACTGTTTGGTGGCATGGGAAAAAAAACTCTTCATGTATTCCTGCAACTGTTGACTATTTGAAACCCATTTCAATGACTCAGTTTGCTAAAAATTTGCCACCTATGGACAGACAGACAAAGCCTCGAGGTTAAATCTATTTAAGGAGTGGCTAAGAAGTTCAGAGTTACAGCAAGACGGCCCCTGGGGGAGAAGTACTACATTGCACAAAGCTACAAGGAATTTCCAAAAGCTCTAGCTCAAAGCTGGCTTGACTATTACGCAGTAAATCATTGAGGTGTCTCTTCTGCATTGTACTTGTCCGTCAGAGTTCTTACCTGTTATCCTAGACATTCCTAGCTCATCTTCTCTGCTCTGTATCTGCACTCCTTCCCTAGGGGATCTCATCCTATGCTTTCTATTTACCTATATCACTGATGACCCCCAAGTTTGTGTTTTACTTCCAACCTCCGCCCTGGACTCCGTTCACACACATCCACTTACCCCTTCGGCCCCAACTCCCTTTGTCCAAGCCACCATCATTTCTCCTATTACTGCGATTGTCTCCTACCTGGACTCCTTGTTTCAACCTTTTCCCAGTATAGAATATTCTTAGTGTAGCAACTACAGTGATCCTTTTAAGAAGGAAACCAGTAGAGGCGCCTGGGTTGCTCAGTTGGTTAAGGGTCCAGCTCTTGGTTTTGGCTCAGGTCATGATTTCGAGGTTGTGGGATCGAGCCCCACGTCAGGCTCCATACCCAGCTTAGAGTATCTGCTTGAGATTCCCTCCCTCTCTTCTGCCCCCTGCATCCCCTGTCCTGCTCTCTCTCTCAAATAAATAAACAAAATCTTAAAAAAAAAAAGACGGTCACGATCTTCAATGATTTGTGGTTTGTATGTCACCCCTCCACTCAAGCCACACCTGCTGGCCTCTGTGCCATTCCGTGAACAACCCGAGCATGCTCTTCGCTTGGAGCTTCTGAACTTGCTCCTAGCACTAACAGGAATACCCTTCTACTTTTGGGTTTATTCTTTCACTTTCTTAAAGTTTCTGCTGAAACATCAACTTATCGAAGAGACCTTCCTAGACCACACTTTGCAAAATTGTACCTCCATCAGTTGACCCTGTTTTATCTTTGGAAAGGAAGTTGCATTCACAAGCTGACATATATTTATGCATTTGTTGTCTTCTCTCCCCATTAGCTGGAAAGCTCCTTGAGAGCAAGTTCTTCATCTGATTGGCTTACTGCTTCCCTCCATTCTAACAACACCTGGTGTCAAATAAGGGACAGGGAGTCTGCCTGAGATTCTTGCTCTCCCTCTGCCCCTCCCTCTGCTGTCTGTCTTTAAATCTTTAAAAAAAAATAAAGACCACATAGTTTTACTTAGCCATTTATGGGTAAAGTCCAGTATTATTATACCTAGTGTCCTATCTTTGCGACCTCAAGATTTTTCTAGTTGGACACAAAGAGGAAGGCAAACAATCTCTAAATAGTTCAGCAGACAAAAGGAATAGTGAAAGTTCTGGCTATTTTTAGAAAAGTTATGTAGTTTTTTTTCCCCCTGAGAACAGTCTTTATCATAAATTACTGGAATGTAAGACATAATACCAAGTTTTTTTAGATAAAAATATCTTGAGAAAATTAATGAACGTTCGCTGCTAGAAATGATCTTTTCTGAACACTTTTTAAACTTATAATTATAATTAAACAGGTAGTCATTGAGAGTAATGACCACATACAACAGCACTTGTTACCATGTCAGTCAGGAGATGAGGACGTATAGGTGTCAAAACCTTTTTCCAGTGAAAGTGCACGAACGAAGATATTATTAGCTGTTGAGTTTAAGTTGTTTCCCTTTTGGCTGCAACTAAGAAACATATACAGATATAGTACAGCCTGAACAAAAACTTTTTTGCATAGATCTTTAAGAAATAACTAGATATCCTACTATAATATGACCTATTCTTGCGCGCGCGCGCGCACACACACACACACACACACACACACATCCCACATTCTATGTTTCAGGCTACAGAATGATTTAGGATAGCGCTGGAATTCTGCAGTCCTTTTTTAAGATTCTTTGGAAACCACATGATCTGAAAACAGCTTCCTTAAAAGTACTGCCTGCGAGAACATTCTACCTGCGTTTCGGGAATAATGGGGCTGTCTTCAGGAGAAGATCTGAAAAAGGTAGATAAAGGAGAAGACACGATGATGGGATTTGGCCTCACAAATCCACTCAGATCACAGCTGGGAATGTCATTCTCTTCCTTCTTCATGACGAGGGTATCCATCACATAAAAGACATTCCATGGAATCCACACGGTATGGTACTGAGTGAGGAATGGGGAGCGTTCAAAGACCAAAGTAAGAGAGGCCCCACCATTTGCTACCAAATCAAACCTAAGAAAAAACAAGATGACTCAGTGAATGGTTTGGATCCCACACAGCTTCCAACAACATTCAACTCCTTAAATAAATATGCTTTACAAACAAAACCAACTTTTCTCCCAACTCGTGTATGATAAGAGTTGCAAATCTACAGGAATATTAAAGTAATTATTTGATGAACACCCAGATACTTTTTACTTATATTTACCAATTTATTAATGTCCTCTCAAATTTGCTTTATCTATCTACCCATCTACTTATTTTTCAGAACCATCTAAGCTTAAGTAGTAGGTGTTATGGAAAGTCACTCCTAAATATTTCAACATGAATCTTCTCAAAGAAAATTCTCCCATTAAACCATAACACTGTTATCATGTCTTAGCAAATGAAATCAACTTTTAAGGAACTACATGAGGCCATGACTTTAAGTCTCTGCCATAGGCACTGTCACAGATTTCTGAAGCCTAAAAGTTGTTGCAATTCTATATTAGAAGGCATAATAAAACATATTGGGAGATATAAGAATGCCTAGTTTTTATACTGAAAATATTTCAAACAGAGGGAGTATGCTGGGACTAACTCACATTCCATCCTGGCGGGTAATAGTATATCCATATTCTGGGTAATGGAAAAATGAGACATTTACTCCAATAAGTGGAGTTCCATCAGCAGTTAGGACTTGGCCCCTGATGACGGATGCAAGGCTGTGGGAAAAGCAGAAGAATTAAAATGAACATTCGTCTTTGCAGGCCTACATTATCATGATTTAGAGATAATTCAACCCAAGGATAAAATACCACTGTCACACACACTTGTTCACAAAAACCAGACCTAAAATAGTCCCAAGACAATGCCCTTTTTAATTCAGCACAGTCACGTTCTCTAAATGCCTGGTGTTTACCCAGAGTTTTAATTTGTTGCAACCTGGGTTTTGGAGAGTTATCAAGACCCATAATTTAGCAATGGATTTTTAAAAATTATAAACTGCACTTTTTCATAAGTCATATATCTGGCGCTTACGTGAAGAAAAGTATACCTTCCAATTAATTCCAAGGCAATCCGTAAATCTGCAGGGACCAAGAAGTAGAAGATTTAGAGGGGCAATAAGGCACATTGGTGCAACAACTTTTAATCAACTGCTGGGTCTAACTGCATTAATGCTGTTAAATTACTGCAGATCCAGGAGTTCTAGACTAAATCATCTTCTTCTACTCAGTGAGACACAAGACACCTGCTTTCACTTACTGGTTTATTTTCAGGTCATTACTGCTCTGTAAAGCATCAAACAGCTTATGCAATCTTATTGCCATGCCGTTAGCAGTTCCATTACATTAATTCATAATTTATATTATTTAGCGAGCTCAGCTAAAAAAAAAAAGGCTCACTTCTGTTTTGCCTTTTGGGGTCTTTTCACTGCTTCTCTTGAAACCTTTCCAACTGCGCTAACAAAATCAACCAGTTAAATGAAGATTTATTGACTCCTTAATGGGATGTCCCGGTAAGGCTTGGCTTCAGGTACTGAAATTGACAAAGCACGTGAACTGTGTCAAAAATGCCCGAGATGCAAAGTTTGGTGAGGAATTTGCTGGAAGAGGAAGAACTGCATTGAAAGGAAAAGCCCTTTCCTCAAATTCACAGTCCTCGGCATTTCACCTAAAGTGCACGGAACTACTGACACCAGGGCTACAAATCTACGTGAAGGAGAAAATGCATTAACCTCTTATTGAAAGGACTTTCTCCGGGTATGACGTGGGTGCTCTCAGACCCTATAAGGAAACTGATTCGCTCATAGAAGGACTTGGCGGCTTGCTGCGAGGGGGACTGCAGGCTTTGGCTGATGACGTCCTGAGGGTCGGGCAGTCCGCGGCAGTAAGGTTGGTTTTGGCACGAGCTCTGTAAACAGCAGTCAGGATCCATACAGTCAGCGAGCCCATCTGCGGAGAGAAGTGCAAGCCAGTAAGAAAACTCCTCTTGGTACGTGTTTGGTCTGGTGCTTCGTTTTCTTTCAGATCCAGTGAATCTTCCTGGATTCTGAGCGTGATTTCTACGAGGCACACTTTTTGGAAACAGATAAAATATTAAAATTTTATTTTATAATATTTTATTTATAAACTTTGAAAATTTTTATATTTTAAAATATATTTAAATATTTGAAAGATTTATAAAATTTTATTGATATTTTATTTATCTTAAAAAGATAAAAATTTTTATTTTTAAAGACTTGAAGCCTCTTTCACATGGAGTATATGTTTGGATTGGAGACGGCGGATTCTGAGAAAGAAATAAAAAATTGCTGATTGAAATAATCCGTTAGGAGCATGAAGGACTACAGATTTGTTTTAAGTCTAATCATGGAAGCCTTCTCTATCTTGGAGAACATGCACTCGGACTTAACATAGTGAGTATGATGGGTCAGTGGTTTGGGACCTACGCGGGGTGAAGTTCTAAAATTTGGGGAAGGTCAGAAAATGAATGTCTGTGAAGTGAAGCCAATACAAATCAATGTACAATGGATGAGATCAGCCAACCACTTTTCAAGGAAATAGCTTTCCCAAGGAAGGTAGAGTGTGTTCCAGATAAAATTAAGGTATCCCTCAAATGCTGAACAGGATCCTGAGCCTCTTGTACGGCTCCACTAATATGGAGGTGTTACTTTAAAATGTGACAAATGTAAGTGAGTCATAATATTGGAAATGATAAGAAGCCTACCACAAAAAAATTGACCTACTGCGCTGGTGACGTGAAAAGTGTAACGGATAGAAAGAATTTGCTAGTGCCTTCTCCAGGAACATCGAAAGGAAACTGCATTCCATGGCCCATGTAAGTATTTTATTCGAAACATATAAACCAACACATTAGTGGACAAGAGTGTCAGGTTCTAATGATTTAGCGACATTATCCCTTCAGATCATTCTTTTACTGACCAGCTGATACATGGATTTTGATCTGCTTGGCAATGACATTTCTCAGTATAGATAATAAAAACATTAGTTTCTGAAGACTTTAAATCATTCTTGAGAGATTGGACAAATGGTCTTAAAATCTTCAAACTCAAGTCTCAAGTCTTAGTGTGACCTTATTATGGCAAACTCAGTTGAAAATATCTAGTTGACCTACATATTTTATTTATACAAGGGCTTTTTAAATAACTTTTATTTAAAAAAACAACAACAACAAACCGCACTAGCCACAAAGCTGTTTTGGCTTTAGGCCACTCTTATTAATAGAATATAAGTTTGTCCCTTCATTATCTGACAGCAAACCCAGATACACGAAAATAGACTAATTGAGTTACGTTGTCCAGTCTAAAAGTAGGTCAACAACAACATAGGTAAGGTTAGAAACAAGAGATGAGGGGCAATGTCCTTAAGTCATTTTGCCCACATGAAGCAGAATTGTAGTGAACACTTGCGAGTTCTCCCAACACTCATTTCCTCTTATCCAGGCAACAGCGCTACACTTTCATTTCCATATCCATCCGTCCCCACCGGTCAGTCTGTGTGCATTTACCCCTTCAGGTTTGGTTCAGAAGTGTCCACTGCACCTAACTTGTCTATCGGGAGTGAATTTCAGGAACTGTCTGCAGATTCCCCCGTCCCCGCCCCTGAGGCTTGGAGCTGTAAGGCTGTGAGGTTGGGATAGCTGCCTCTATCCAGCTGCTCCTACAGGAGAACCTGTCCGGCAATGCAGCCATTGAAGAAGCAGGGCCAGGTGCTGGAGAGAAAAACAAGTGGTCATCGTGGCATCTTTAGGGTTTTTGCAACAAGCTGCACTTGAGCTTCTGGGCTTTCAGTTGCAGAAGCCAAGCTATTCTCTTCTTCCTTACACCTGTTTGGGTTAGGTTTTCTGTCACTTAATACCAAAAGAGACTTAGTTTATCTAGAGACAACAACTAAAAATCCCTTCACTATTTCCCTTGTAGTTGAAAAACAAGCTTAATACATGAATACCTGAATTAAACTTATGATGTTGGACTCCTTTTACATTAATATTTTATTTATTTTTTGTTACCATAATGAGTCAGAATTTCTGACAGGCAGATCTTCTTATATATTGTTTTCTTATGATAGTTACATTTTTATGTAGATGTCTGTTATATTTTTTTTTAAATCTTTTTTTTTTAAGATTTTATTTATTTATTAGGAAAGAGAGAGAGTGAGAGAGAGCATGAGAGGGGAGAAGGTCAGAGTGAGAAGCAGACTCCCCATGGAGCTGGGAGCCCGATGTGGGACTCGATCCCGGGACTCCGGGATCATGACCTGAGCTGAAGGCAGTTGTTTAACCAACTGAGCCACCCAGGCGCCCGTCTGTTATATTTTTAAAAAATGCGTTAATTATTTGAAGATGTAGTTTTATTCCTCTGATAAAAATTTTAAATCATGTTTTAAGCAAATAAAATGAAACTGAGCTTTGAAATTTTATATAAATTTATCAAAATACTACTTTCTTAGCCAAAAGGCCATGAAGATGAAAATTGTCTAAATATTTCTCTGTATTTCTGGAAGAAAGATAAAGCTATGTATCAGGCTTACTTTTCATGAAGCTATAATAATGCAATACATTGTGAATTTTTTTTTCTCTATTTCTCTCAAAGAAATAGAAGCAGTTATTAACAGTCAGATTTTTAAAATAGTAGACTATTGAACTGTTGCTCCAATTTCATTTCTGGCTTCAAAAGAAACCAATTAAAAAAATAAAACCCCTTCAGTAACAATCCATGATTATATATTGAGACTATAAGGAATCTTCAATTACGTGTTTTAGGATATATTTATGAGTTCTCACTCTATCACTTTTAAACGGGTATGCATATGCTGGGGAGAATCATTTAACACAAATATTTTATATTCTCAGAGGTTTTTCCCTTTCATTCTTTAACCTAAATAGAAACTGCTCACTAGAGAAAGTACTTCCAATTATTGTATTTTATCTCTGTTAATCTTATAAATTAAAGGTTAGATGCCCTTGCCCAACTCCAGTATCTTCGTTTAGGCAATATATGGTACAGCTGCCAAAGAGGAATGCTCAAATTTAGTCATTCATCTTTGTTAGTTTATAAAAAGCAAATGTACATCTGGCGTGTAGTCTGCAGGTCATAAAACTGCGTGAGATTGACACCTTCTGAACTAATCAGTTGGAAATGCATTTTTACAAGCCTCTCTGCTAACATCAATCAGAGAAAGAATCTCATTTTCAACAGCCAAGATGCAGGGACACACAGTTTGTTATTTTTCTGCAGAGTTTATCAGTAAACTTGCCCACGCAAGTGACGGATGGTTATGAATCTGGCTCCCTATAACTTGAGAAAACATTTTTCTTTCTTTGTACTTATATAGCTAGGGCTATCTAATACAACTAAGTTGATTACCCATTTGCCCAAATGTACATGGTAGTAAAATTGTCTTTGTGGAGTAGCTTCTCGAAATCACGGAGATTCTTTTTAGTACCAGGCATATTCAGTTGCCTTAAATTTATATTGATACAGACATCATATCTAATAGAATTAACCATAAAAAATCTAAAAAAATAAAAAATGCTCAAAACCCACTGAATAGTAAGTTCAACGATCAGTTAAGAGTCTTTCTTTCTTTGCAATATAAGTGGTACTTTGATGTAACGCAGATAATTTAGTTTATGCTTCCATCTACTCAATCTTGAACATGATTGCTCTAGTTATCATCTTAAAACATGTTCTCATCTTACCTTAGGCTTTCATTGGACTATAACAGTGGTTGGCAAACTTATTTTGCAAAGGGCCAGACAGTAAATAATTTAGGCTTTGTGGGCCATGCGGTCTCTGTCGCACCTTTCAACTCCACCGTTATAGAGCTAAAGCAGCTGTAGACATTACGGAGATGAATGGGCATGTTCCAATAAACCTTTATTTACAAAAACAGCCCTTGCCCCAGAGGTCATAGCTTGCCAGTGTCTAGCCTTGCTGTAATGTTTCTACCCTGCTCTATTTCCTTTTATTCTTCTAATTATTCTTGACGTTGTTTCTGGCAAATTTAGACAATGCATATTTTGCCAGATGATTAAAACTCCTGACTCCAAGTCTTCTCCTAGGTTACCCCTATGCTGGCTTTGATTTGCTTGTCAAAACTCACTTGCTTCTTTCAGGTAGCTACGGATACCTGAACCTGTTTTTCAAAACCTTGATTTACTGACTGGATAAAAAGTCATGAATTTTCTTTTAAGGAAGTATCTTTTTTTACTCAAAAGATAATTAATGTCCACCACCCTTTCCCACAGTATTTGGAACCCCCTTTCCCCCATTCCAAGTCAGAGGTAGAGATAGAAATTCTGATGGAATAATTTATCTGTAGACTTCAGAATTTTCAGAGTGTATAGGTATATCTTTCATTACTTCTTAAAGTCACCATTCTGTGATATGCATGAAATTCATTTATTACTGAATTGGAATCATGTTTGAATTGCTGACCATTCTTGTATTTTTGTGTGTGTTATCTCTTTGTGGGTTTTGTCTCTATGTTCACATATGTCTCCAGGCTGATCATTCTTCTGCACTTCCAATCCACAAACTGCCTTCTAGATATTTCCATTTGGATATTATACAGACACCAAAAACTTAGTGGTCCAAAACACAGCATATCTAATTTCTTCTAAACATGCTGTTTTCTTCTGTATTTCCTAGTTTGATGAATGGTTCCACCATCTACCCATCCAGTCTCTCAAAGTAGAGACCTGAGTGTCATCCTTGACTCCTCTCTTCCTTTTTCTCTTGCTCCTAATCAAGTATCAGGTCCTTCTGTTCCTTACGCCAAATATCTCTTGAATCAGTCTCTTTCTTTCCATTTCACTGAAACTGCCCTTCGGGCCACCACAATCATCTCTCAACAAGATCTCTACAGTAGTTTGGTTTCCTGGGTTCCAGCCTTGTCCCAGGAATCCATCCTCTACATTTCTGTCAGAGTCATCTCTGTAGAAATCAGATCTGATGATTTCACTTCTCTAGCTAAAAGACGTCTTTTATTTGGCCTCTACTGCCTTCTGAGTGGTTAGAACTCCTTACTGTGGCTTTTAAAAGCTTTCATCATTATTGTTTCCTCTGCCTAGAGACCTCTGACCTGTTCT
>CM052800.1:168494033-168518281 GCA_028533885.1 Nasua narica
AGGGGCTTCTTGGGGAAAAGCAATGAGGAAAGCTGCCATCTGGGCTGCGGTTGGAGAGAATTAATGCTGCCATTTCTACAAAGCATACGGTTAAGTGGGGGATTGGAGGTATTCCTCCTAGGCAGGAAAAGCTTTGAGGGCTAAGGACCGCCATATCTATTAGGAGGAAAAGGAAAAGAAGCTTTGGCTCAAATTTGTGGCTCAAGTTTCCTGACAGCCCAAGTCAAAAAAAAAAAAAAAAAAAAAAAGAAAAGGGAAATCGAACAGTTTGCTAGAAACTAAAGGGGAGAATGGCAGCGCGTTGTCTGGAAGATGAGACACAACATGGGGTTTGAGAATGACGGTAGGTGCTGGCTAGTGTGCGCATGTGCGTGCACGTGTCGTATGTGCGCATGTGCATTGCAGGAACGGTGGGCGGGGGGAGGTGGAGGGTTGGTTTTAGACGGTCTGCTTCCGAAAGAACAGTAGTTAGATCCATTCTAGGTGGGAAAGAAAAGACTTAATCTTCTCTGACAACCTCCTATGAATTCCAGCCAGCCAAGACGAAAGCAAAAGGAAAACAGAGCAGCTGCTACTAACGACATACTATGTGCCTGGCAATGTACCAAGTACCTACATTACTCTCACTTAGCTCTCTCAAAAACTCTCTTGTCCCCATTTCATAGATGAAGCAATTGTGAAGTCACATAGGTCCAAGGTAGGGTGACGATCTGACTCCAAAGCCTGCACTCTTCACCAACCCTGTATTGCTCCTGTGGACTTTCCCAGAGAGCAGGTGGAACGGAGGGGGCGGGCGGGGAAACACACCCTGACGCACCGAGCAAGTGGCCACCGAGGCCCAGCTAGGAACTAAATCCCTTCTCAAAACTCAGGCCTAAAGGTACGCCCAAACTGAGCAGCCATCAGGGACACCCATTTTATCACTGGAGAAGTAATCAGCAGCTCTCCTTTACTGTCGAAATGAAACTGTGCACAACAGGGGAAAAAATTCCTTCTTAACCAAGGGCCTATGCCGGGCGGGATATCCCAATCTTTCAGCAGGCTGTGAAGTTTAGGGTAAATAGACACCGGGAGTACACCTTCAAGGAGGCTGTTTTCTTTACTGTTTTTTTTTTTTTTTTTCCCCCACCCGTGCCTTTCATCGGAAGAGCTTGGGAAATGCCCTGCATCTTTTGGAATGTTTAGTTATTAAAATAGTGCTTCAGAGCTCCCAATTCACAGGGTCGTATCTACCGCGATGAGCAGAACTATCATCTGGAGATTAGAAAGAGCGACTAAGAACAATGTGCATTACACAGAAGCTTGGTTACCCTGCCTTTTCCCTGAATGGTAACAATCTTGCATTTGTTTCAGGGAAAACGGAGCAAAACCCCTCGATCAGCACTCACACATTTTTCAAGCTGTCTCATCTAGGGGGGATCAGGTTTGGGGGGGTGCACCAGAGAGCTACGTAACTTAGGAGCCTGTGCTCTGGTACACACTTGTTTTCCCGCTCAGCATTTCTCACCTCCTTCGTTGTCCTTGCTGTCTGTGCAGAGAGTCTCCATGGCGACGTCACATCCCGCTCCTCTCCACCCCGGCTGGCAGACACAATGCCAGCCGTTTTGGTCCAGTGTACATCTTCCATTGCTGTTGCACAGCCCGGGACAACCCTCTGTCAAAGGAGACAAAGAAGGAAAACACAAGTGATTTGAGGATTGGAAGTTTTCGCACCTTAAATAAACAGATAAGGGACACTTAGTGGGAACAGGCCTTTGTAAACAGCACAAATACTGTAATTGCACATGGATAGAAACAGCAACAGTCTCTAAGGAATCTAATTCTTATCCAAGTGGCATCTTTGATTGGCCTGACCCTTGAGACACCACTTACCTGCGCAGGACAGAAATATATGCAACGATCCACTAACTAGCCGCAGGCCAGACAAAATTAACTTATTATTATTATTTTTTTTTCCTTTAGCAAAGCAACAAGGTTGATTGTATGGTGTGAAAAAGCATCTCGGCAAGGTAATTTCAGAATCCCCGGTAGCGATTTAAACATCGCCGGCCACTCATTAGGACATGCCTTCTTCAAGCACCTTGTTGCTTTAAAAAATTCCCTCTAAATTCAGAAGCGTGAAAGTGGGGATGAGGATGGGAACGATGTTAAAAAGAGAACGTTAATTTTATCTGGCCTCAGAGTTGCCGTACATTCATGTGAAATTACAGTGCGTTAAGTAACCGCACAAAGTATAGGCCAGTCTCGATGACTATACTTTATGCCAAGAGTACATTCCTTTTCACAGAATAAGCAAAGCCCAGGAAATAGTGAAGCAGCTGAGCATCTATTCTAACAAACATCAGGATTCAGGCTGCATACGGATGGGACAGGACTGACAGGATTTCCAACTAAATGTAATAGCTGTGCATATTTGATTACTTAGGACGGACAAAATGAAATACCAGAAGGACCACAATAAAACATTGATAGACTGAACAAAAACACGGTAGTGACGTGCTTCAAGACAGAGAGCGAAGAGTGATATTTTGTGACAATCTCCCTAAGGCTTTTGTGCTGTTACCTTTATATCCTATCTTGTCTGCTTTTATGGGCAAGGAGGGAAAATTTGGGAAACGATTAAAATAATTTAATATATCCAAAATCTATAATTGTTTCAGTCTAACATGACATTTAAAAAAAAAAAACATTTTTTTGCCACTTCCTACTGATGACATCTGGCATGCGGCCAACATGATCTGTTCGTGAGGACGACACTTAAGTAGAGTTTGGTCTTCTAGTCTATGAGTGTGATGTGACACTGGCAGAAACAAGGAGATAGATGCTCCGAAATGGTAAGAATAACTAGCTAGTAATCAGATCTCTTTGGATAGAATTATTTATAATTTGACGTAAAATACCTATGAGCCAAAAATACTTGTTAGAGCGATGGGGGCTTGTTATCCCACTTCTTATAATTAGAACGCTACTCTTGTTTCGGTGACAAAATTTAAGGGAATGATCTGTTTAAAGATGTTTAGTTTATGTTGTTTTAAAAGAATTATTCATATATTGGCTTCCCCTCCTCCACTGTGGAACTTGAAAGGAAGATATCTCAAAGAGACGTTCCGTCTCTTAAGATTAGAGCTAAGAGAAAGAGGACTATTTTGACAGTCTCTGTGGCAGGGGAAAATGAAATTATACTTATGGATACCATCAGGTCAGGATAAGATTAATTTTGCTGCTTCTTTTCTCTCAGACAATTACCATCTGTATCTATGGATTTTCAGTACATTAAAGGTGAGTTTTCCTTCCGTATGTTTTTGTTTTGTTTTTCATGAAAAAGAAAGATTTAATCGCCCCACGGATGAAGAGGCATGACAGCTGACTACGTGGATTCAAGAGTTATAGGAAAGCCTGGATATTGCCATGAATATTTTCATATTCTAATGAAAAGCACAAACAAGGAATAGAAAATAGGTAATCTGAGGAGAAAGGGAGAGGGAATTTTCTCTTCTGAAAAAACATTTTCCACCTATTTCTACGAGAACTGAAGAGACGAGAATCTGCTGTTTTCTGCTGAGCAATGTTATCATTTCTGTTTTGCAGAGTGCACGGTAATTTTGTCGTTTTTCAGAAAAGAACAGAACGGAAATTATGATATCACACATATTTTGAAACATTTAGAAGAAGCCAAAGAAGTTTCCATATAAGGATAAATGAGACTTCTCTCAACATATATTAACCAGAATCTTCTTTAGATTGACAATTTCTTATTCTGTGATAAGAGAGTGAGCATTTGTGATTCTTCAAGAGAGAATTTAAAGCTCATTAGCTGAATTGCCAACAATGAAGATCTTAAGGCAGAAAAATAAAAAATAAAATAAAATAAACAAAAAACAGCAAATGCACTGTTATCTTCAGTTTTGGGTTCCAGTGGGAACTAATGCTTTTACATAAGAATGAAATCTGTGATAACCCAAAATTATAAAAATGAGACACAGACATTGAAGTCTCAATACTTTAAATCCAAGGCATTTCACATAATGTAAGCCTGATTTATAATTTACAAAAATATGCATGAGAAACAGTCTACTTTCATACCTAGAACAGTCTGATACACGGTTATATATAGATATATAGGTAGATATGTCAACAAAGAGCAAGTATACAGTACCTTTAACTATCTTATCCAAATAGTGAGCTTGAGAAATTAAAAAGGAAAAAAGAACAGACAGACATTTCAGAAGTGTCACATGGGACAAGGAAATTTTCAGAATTTACATGCAAATCGAGTAGCCGCAGTAGACAGGAGACTCACACCACATGACAGAGATGCACTTTGTTATCTTCTAAAAAGAAAATATATTCACGTTTCAGTAAATGTGGTCATGATTCCAGGAAATACTCAGCATTTTCAAGAGAAGGGCGCAGGGAAACTAACGCCACTGTCACAGATTATCTGAAATGCACCCGGCTGGATCCTTCTAGAGATTATACTTTAATAGCCAAGTGGGACAAATGGAATCAATTCTTTTTACTAAAGAAGTTGGGAAATTTACAACGATGAGAGTTACAAATGTATAAACTTTTTGGGGGGGGCAGGTAGAAAATCATGCTAATTTTTAAAAGTTTGCTTTTAACGAAGTAGTTTTGTAAGGGTTCTGAGGCTGAGGGGAAAAAGGAACCACGGAATCCGCGGAGGAACCAATTATGTGCATTCTGGTGCTGTCTTTCTTCAACCTGAGAGAGAAACCCACCAAAATCCTGCTGCCCTCACCTTCTGTCTTCAGCCACTTGTGTATTTATCTATTATCAAACTTTAACATCTAGTAAATAAGCAAAAAAGGGAAGTAATTAAGAATCTTTGAGCAAATGGAGCAAATTTAATATACAATGAAAAAGGCATGTATAAATTTATAGAGAATGATTACCCAGGGGCCCTTGAGGACATGTCTGATGGACAGTGGCTTAACGCATAGGTTGTCTATGATGAAATATAGACTCTCCTAAGATCCTGTTGCTTTTCAGGATTTGTCCTAGAGCAGCCCTTTTTCTCACAGAGCAGCCCTTTTTCTCACGACGGTTCACTAGGAACAGCCAGGATTAAGACCAGGGTCTCTTCCTGTACCTGTCCATTTAATCTAACCTTTCCTCTCAAACAGAGGCATGCACACCTTTCCCTTCGCTCAGCGTGGGGACGTAATATATTCTTAATAAGCCTGAAATCTTCTTGCTTTGTCAAAACTCATACATCTTTAATGATCTAAAATTGCTTTTCAAAGATGCTTATGTTGATGATTTTTCATTACTGACACATGCAAGTGATAGCTGAACTCCTAACAGAATGATTTAAACTCGAACGTGCAGTCGAGCCACTCAGGTCTGCTAGTTCTGTCATGTGCATAAACAAAACCATAAAAGCTTCTGACACATCTGTACTGCGGATATAAAAGGATTCTTCACGTTGCCATAGGATTCCATTAGAGGCTTGTGAGTTGCATTTAAACGTAAGTGTTTATAACTAATTGACAATATATTGCAGGGGAAATTAAGGTGAAGAAGAAACCCTCTTAGGTACGACTCTGAAATGAGAACTTAATGAAAATAATTCTATTTTCAAACATTAAAATAAATATGTACTATGGTTTAACATCATGCATGCGATTTCTCAATAATCCCTTGCAGACATTATACAATCTAGTAGAGACTCACAATAGCTCAAGTTGATGATCTAAACATAAACAAAGTGCCTCGTTTAAAAATTTTGGAGTTTCTGGAGTTTATTTTTTTTTTAAAGATTTTTTTATTTTTATTTATTTATTAGGAAAGAGAGAGAGTGAGAGAGCATGAGAAGGGAGAAGGTTAGAGCGAGAAGCAGACTCCCCATGGAGCTGGGAGCCCGATGTGGGATTCGATCCCCGGACTCTGGGATCATGACCTGAGCCGAAGGCAGTCGCTCAACCAACTGCGCCACCCAGGCGCCCTGGAGGGTAGTATTTTCAAAGGAATTCTCAATTCACAAAAATTAATCACACTGAATAGTTGGAGAGTCTTTCGCTTTTATGTTGGGTTCACTTCAGAATTAGCACAACCGAAACAAGGAATGCAATTAATTCTGATCGGGATTAGTAGTTTTAGAGGAGGAATAGATTATTGCTAGTCCAGCCCATTCTGTGATCTTAGCAAACAGAATCAACTATGCAAAACAGTGGCCTGATTACAGGTAAAGGTAGGTCTGTCACTGGGTCAGAAGAACCAATGAAAGTGGAGATGAAACTAGCAAATATATTTAAAGTACGCAGCAGGTCGACATTTACACGACACTTTAAATATTAAAAATACTTAAATGTTGCAAACGGTTCAAACCAACCATAAGGACTGGATCTGTACTGAGAAAGAGATATCAAGATTTTTGCATTTTATATCATAGGGAATAACTGTGAGGCTGATAGTTTCAAACCAAGACAGAAAGGGGTAAAAAAACCACCACGTATGTTTTGTCCTACAAGATGAAAATTTCTGATAATACCACAAAAGCCTCGTTCTAGATAATAAAGATGCTAAGAAGAGATGTCGATATATGAGGTTCAAATAATGATTAAGAATAATAATTGCAACAATAAAAACATCATTAGATAAGCCACTACAGGAAATTATCAGAAAAATGCCGGCATGATGCAAGAAGCCATTAGGAACAATAATCGTAAAAATAATACACTGTATTTAAAAATTAATATAGCTAACAATGGCTGAGATGCACATTAAGTTGCAAACAAACTTCTTTGAAAACTAATGAGTGTGCTCTCACACTAAAACAAGGTCCTTTCTATTAGACCTACTCACCGAAAGTTTTAAATTTGCTTTATAGAAGAAAACTCTTATAAACATCAGTGCTAGACATATAAAATGGAACCCCTTTTAAAAACTATTCTCCAGTAAAATGTATTCATAAAACACTTTCCCTGGAGTTTCAATTCTTTATCTTTTAAAAAGACCCACGTGGGACACAGGCGGTGAGTATTACCGTATTTCCTGTAAGAGAGTGATTCTTAATCCTTCTGGGTCTCACATCTCTGAAAAAAGTGGTGAGAGCTACGGCCTACCCCCCGCCCCCACCGCCCACCCCCACCCAGACGCAATGCAGGCGTGTTCACAGACACAAAATGCTGTCTGTGGTTTCAGCTCTTCCGTGGGCTCTGGTCCTATAAATTGCAGGCTGTGAAGACTGGGCTGATGTATTAATGATCCCCAAATTTCTAGCTCTGGTCCAGGTCCAGACCGGATTCAGAAGAATGCAGGGACCACGCCTAAAGTACTCCAATCCCCGCTCTGCTCCCTGAAAATAATCATGAAAGCTTACTTTGTGTCCGATACTGCTCTGAGCCCTCTCTAGTAGGCTCCCACTTAATCTTCCCCACAACGCTATGACATAAATACAGTTGATACAGTGAATACAGACGGAAAGACAGTGTGTGGGAGGGCACCATCTCGGTCATGACGCCCCTTCTTGCTCAGAGCTACTTTGCAATTATTCCTGATCTAACACGAATTTAAGCAGATAGCTATGAAGCCAGAGGATAGTTCTACTGTCGTTTAGATGTCCTCTACATTGCTTCCTTGGGAAGTGGTGGTTCTAAACTTAAATTGCAGAATGTAGGTGAGTGTCTTTTAAATGTCAGAGCTAATTCGTGGTCTGTACTGTCTCTCTTTCAAAATACGTGCAGATACACAGTCATCTCTAGGACGTAACGGATGAAATGCCTGCTCGGGTTTCGAGCCCATGCATTTGGAGGTCTGTGGTCTACTTGCTGGTTCACGTGGGCAGAGATTCGGTGCAACTGTCCATGTGCAAGAAAGTTTAGGTCATCGAGAATATTTTCATTATATGAATAGCCCAGAGACCTCCCATACCACCCAAGCAAATGAGAAGTACTGTATCCTTTTCACACTCTCCCCTCTAGATGTTTCTTTTTAAAAAGAATTATTTCTTTTTTCAGAGTCTCTAATGACCATATACTCCCCTCTGTGTTTTGGGGGAAGATGGGTGGAGTTGGACACAGAGCGATCTACTTGCATTTGTACCCTGCAGTAAGGATCTAGAGTCTAAGGTCCCGTAGGAGGGACCTTGCTCATATTTAGTCTTGAACAGTTTTTTTAATTCCTAACTTGTACACTAGAAAGGAAGAGCAACTTTTTGGAAAGTTTACCTACATATTGTTGGGTCATCTGCTGATCTATCAAATTATGGGTACCCACCTCCCTCCTTTAGTTATTGGATTCTTCCCTTTTTCTCACTGAGCCCTTGTCATGGAAGAAGTCTAGGGGTATGAACACTAGGGTCAATGTGAAAGGAGAAGACGAGAATCAAGAACTAGCTGTGATCAATTCATTAGGAGACTCTAAAAGTCTAAGGCTTTTATGATATAGAGACACATGACTCTGAATGTGTGAATTGTCTTCCATTAGAAATGCAAACTCCAAGGCCATGCTAACCCCTGTCTTCCCACTGCCTGGCTCATAAGGGATTCTTAATATCTGCTGGATTAAATAATTAAATGATTAAATGTCCTTAATACGGTGGTTCTAGTATGTCGTACATGTGTTTGGAGCTTTTGAAGAAACTCGATGAATAATACAGAAGCTGCTTTTTGAGAATCACGTATGAGCAATACCTCGTTTCGAAAATCCTTCCCCTCTCCTTGATCCACTGTTCCTCTTCCCTCTTTCAACCCATCCATCCTAACTACGTACAATAGTTTTAACAATAACTATGATTTACTGTTCTTACTAAGTGCTGAAAACTATACTAAGCATTTTACATCAGATGGCTTAACTTTCACCACCCTGTGGGGTAATAGGTAGTTTTATTATCTTCCCTAGTTCACAAATGAAGAAGCTGAGGTACAGTGAAATAACTTTCTCAAGGTTAAAATGCTAGCAAGTGGCAAAGCCAAAATTCCCACCAAGTAGTCTGTGGCCAAAGTCCATGCCCTTAATAAATCAGCTATAGTCACAACTCAGAAGAATCAGAACTATGTACCCTATGCAAGGTAGACTAGAAGCATTACCTGTTTTTGGAATGGTCAATAAATTCACCTGATTGCCTGAAACAATAAGATGAAAAAAATGTGGAAATCCTTAATTCGACGTTGATAATTAAAGGGAGAAACTAGGAAGATGAAAATCCAAACTAATTTAAAATATTAATCTATTGACATAGCTTCATAAATATGAGAGTACTTTATGTAGACTAAAGAAAGTTTTATGATAAGATCTGCTATAACTGGAGGCATGTGGGTGGCTCGGTGGATTAAGTGTCTGCCTTCAGCTCAGGTTATGATCCCAGGGTCCTGGGATCGAGCCCCGCACTGGACTCCCTGCTCAGCGGGAGCCTACTTCTCCCTCTGCCTGCCACTCCCCCTACTTGTGCTCTTTCTCTCTCTGTCAAGCAAATAAATAAAATCTTAAAGAAAGAAAGAAAAAAAAATTCCTGTAACTTGTTCTAAAAACCCAAAGTTTAGAAAACTAATTGGCAAGATATTAAAACTGAGAGGGAAAACTAAGAAAAAATTAAAACAATTGAGTTCGAAAAATAAAAGAACAGAAGTAGTTCCGTTAACATATAAATTCTGTATAAGAAAAGTCTTTTGCCTGGCAGTCCCAAAGAAGGTTGTTCATGTAAAAACGAGGTCAGAGGAGGATATATATCTGCTTTGGGGAAAGAAATGGGAGATTTGGAGGTCTACACAGAATGGGATCAATACCAAATTTGCTTTCCTTTTAGTGTCAAAAAAATTCTTAAAAACACAAAGAAGAAACAAGGGCAAACCAAGTTGGTTGTGTATCCATTAGACACAGCTCAGGAGGGAAAAATACAAGATACAAATAGTTTGTGTATACACAGTTGCTGATGTATATAGTTACGAACTATATACATTCACATTGTTTTTACTGTTGACAGTATGCTTAGTTGGAGCATATTAAATAGTACACTATTTTCACTGGGCCACTGAGTTGACTTCCGGGTAGAGCCTAAACGCAGGTGCATGGAATCCAGAAGCTGGAAATATTTCTCAGTTTAATTACAACAATAAAATCTTAAGGGCCCCTCTTCAAAGAAAGAGGATAATTCAATCAGATGAGTACATGATAAAACACAGACATATTCTTCACTATGGCGATTACCGTAACGTCCTTGGAATTGAGGACAAATTTTTATTTAGTGTTGTGTGTTTCCTTATACTTTATAACCCAGGCTTAAAAAATGATTCACATTAGTATCTCATTAAAGTTGTAAGTAGGGATCATTCTTACATTGTTCACTACCGGTTCCTGGAGGGTGGCAAGGAAGCAACAGTCTGCAAATAAGTACATATTAAATCCATTTATTTACATACTAAATCCAATCACTATCTGTTTAAATCAGTGTGCACGCTGCACACCCATTGGTTTGATGCTCCTTAATTGGTACACACTGCCAATTACTGAACACCTTGTCATGAAGGGTTATGGCAGTGATCTAATTTTAAACATCATAAAACAATTTACTAGGGCCCCTCACCAGAGGCTCGCCCTTACCATAAGAATTCTCATTCTAAGATTAGAATAAAACATCACAAATATTTTATCCTGTTTGGAAGAGTCACTGAATTCGAATTTTAACAACTAGAAAGTGAGGAAAACAGTCTGTGTGAGTGTGCATGGCCACTTGTGTGCACGTGTGTTTGGAAGGGATTTTGCTCCCCTAACGTCGGCAAACCGTTTTTGAAAACCTGCTTCAAACAAACTGTTTTTGAAACTTTACATATTCTTTTCCTTTTTATAGATGGGAAATTTGGTGAACAAATTATCTGTAGAAATGCACTGCTTCTTACAGGCGCCCTACCCCAGCACGATACTGGATTTCTGTTTGGAACGCTACCCTAAGACATTCCAAGGGAGTGAAAGAGTATTTCCTTGATTTACGTCAGTCCAGAAAAAAAGAGACTCCATGGAAAAGGTGCTATGGGATAAACCCAATGTCATCAAGTCAGCGTTGTTGGAAGAGTGCCATGGTAATCTGCAAAGCTTTGTAAAGATGACCGATAGAAAAATATTTGGTATTCTCCCCTCGGTTTAGAATTCGGTGCCTGGCCGTGGACGACATCCATCCACACAAGGAGAGGGACCGCGGAGCACTCGGAATGCACGCAGCATGCTGACCCCCTGACGTTGGCATGTCCACAGACTACGCAAAGAGATACGTGTGGCTCCGGGTGTGATACAGGAGCTCTGGGGTCTTTGCACGGGGTGTGATTTCAACCCGCAGACCACGCACGCACACCTGTCGGTAGCGCAAGTCCTCCTTCAGATCTGCACTCCCTGTCGGAGCTCCCTGAACGACAGAAGCAAAACCACATTCGCTTAGGGTTTCCTAGATTTAAAAATTATCGGGTCCGTTTCGGCACCCTGATTTGGGACCTAAACTATCCCGAGACGGCTCTTAACATTAGTGAATAAAAACTGTAACACAAGCATTTTTTACATGAATGAATATTCAGATCTTTACATCGATACGATGAACTTGGTTGTGGCAGTGATTAAAGTAATTTCTGTACGGTACTAACAAGACTAGTGAGCAGGAAGCCATAAAAATAACCCACCGATCCAATCAGCATCAATGAGCTTAATTTCTGGGCTGCCGTCATTGCTTTTGCCTCAGTGTAAAATTTAATATTTAAGAAAAATTTCTAGAATAAGACTTTTAAGTAATTATGTAAAATATATTGAGTCTTCCTCTTATTAGTTTTCTTGAAGACACCAAGGAAGACGCTAAAAAGAACTGAATAATCTTTAACTCACCTAAGATAAACTGTAAGTTATTTTGGGGAAATCATAGATAACTGGCTCTTTTCAAAGGCAACTTACGCAGAGTAATATTTCCTTATTTGTGGGTGAGAGAAGAGCATGCACAGATGTTTTTCTCTTGCATGAGCACTCTACTTTGCTGCTACTAGTGACACGTCATCTATACAGTTTTTTATGGGTCAATGTCATACATCGTAGTTAGCCTACTAATTTCAGCCGAGAAAAGAACTGGAGGTAAGTCTAAATTTTGCAAGGTGGTATATGGCGTTTTCAATAAATAGTTTACAATCTTCTTCAATCTTTCATAGTATAAATTAATTTCCCTCAAGGGGCTTTTTTTGTTGCTGCAATTGTTACCTTTATTTTGGCAAACCATGGGTCCTGTTATCAGCTACAATTTAAATTTTGCTGAATAAAAGAAGTGACACTTTATTATTGAGACATCACCGACATTATTACTGTAGCAGTTTCTACAAAAATTCAATCTTTTGTGATGGGTTCATAGATATTAATTTCTCTTTATCACAGAAGAAAATTAATTTTTGCCTATTCCCCTATACACATACGTGCAAAAACAATTTAAAAGGAGACAGCCTCGTCTAGCGCTCAAGAGTATGGGCTTGGGAATGGCTCCTGTGGGTTTAGGTTCTTATCAGCCGGGCAATCATAAAAAAAAATTAGGTAATTTCTCTGAAATTTCTCTGAGCCTGGGCTCCTCCGATGGAGGTTTAATTTTATTTATTTATTTAAAAAGGCTTTTAGTTATTTATTTGAGAGAGAGAGAGAGAGAGAGCCGCACCTGTGCTTGTGAGTGGGGGTGGGGCAGAGGGAGAACGAATCCTCAAGCAGAGCGGGGAGCCTGACGTGGGTCTCGATCTCATGACCCAGATATCATGATCTGAGCAGAAATCAAGAGTCAGCTGCTTAACCAACCGGTTGAGCCACCCAGGTGTCCCTCAAAGGAGATTTTAAGAGCTTCTCTCTGTTGAGGTTGTGAGGATTAAATAAGTATTGTATGCAGGGAACGCTGCATTGTGCCTTAGCACATAGTAACCACTCAATAAATACGAGGTAGTATTAATTCATCTTATTAATAAGAGAGTTTAGAAAGGACTGGTGCAGGAAGCAATTGGTATTTTTTAAGAGACTCTGAAGAATGAAAGAAATCTGACATTAATTGAAGGAGCTGGGAATTGCCAGTGGCTTTTCTCCTCAAGTCACAAGGCCCGCTCCACCCCAATAATGTCAGGATAAGACCCCTTATTCTCTACCTCCTCCACGTAGTCTCCCGTTCATGGGAACATTCTTTGTGTGAACTGGCTAATTCCCAGAGCAGGCATAACTCCACTCTTGTGCCAGAAGTTTGCTTCTTTGTCTCCCATAAACCCTCTGCTGGCGTAGGTGCACACGTCCCCATCGAAATGTGATTCAGCTTTTTGGAATAAACACACCCCAACTTGTCCTTCTATGCTGTGTGTTCCCTCATTAGTAGTTGTACTTGAGCAAGGCAAGTCCCTGTTTCCTAAAGGCATATAAATATCTGTATAAGTATCTATAAATACAAGTCCCTTTTTATAGGAACTTCTTGAAAAGGAAGACACGTAAATAGCCGATTTTACATGCATTTCTCTATTTTTCCATTGCAACTCTGCAGACAGTTTTTCATTTTGTTCATTATCAAATGTACTGAGCAGATACGATGGAATATACGTTGCTGACTTTTTGTAGCACAATGCTGTCAAGTCTGGGGGTCACCATTGCTAAGGAGGAAACCACTCTCCGCTGAGCAAGTTCCCCCAAAAGCTCATAGCGGTTCCTGTGGGTGACGTGCGGGTACATGAAATCCACGCACTCATAGCAGACATACGTGTAGGCTTGTGCTGCACGGTTTCTACCTCTACTGATCACACTTCAGGGGACAATGCTTGGAGGGCAGGTATGTGTCATCACCATACATTTTTTTTTTTATGGCAGGTATACAGTGATTTGGTGATTTTTTTTTTTTTTTCTCTGCACACACTAATGCATTTGGAGTGGATTACTCATATGCATAATAATCACTCCTGGGGACTCATCTTAAAAGCTAAGAGTTGGAGTGTATGTGAAAAGCATTATTTTACCCTTCATTGTTCATGGGGGGAGTAATTAATGAATACCTAATGCCATTAATTCACAATTAGATCACTTATGTTTAACCACATGCTTTCTATGCATACATATATAAATATTAATTTTGAATAGAATGATAATCATTCAGCATAGTAACAATTCAACAGCTGTAACCTGCCCCGTGTGTTAAGTGACGGAGCTGCAGGCGAGCTCCGTCAGCAGATGGTTTTACCCACCCATGCTCCATGTTAAAGACTTTTTAAAAAAAGAGGTGTTGACAAATCAGAACAAGTAGGCATAGTTCTAATGCAAATCGGCCAATTTGCAATGTAGATTACCCTAAAAACTAATTTCGTGTACAGGAAAAAATTAAGCTCTGTTGTTAAAGGAAGACATTATATTACATTTGGATATAGTAGATTCCCCACCAACATAATTATTTGCTAATTTCATTCAACCAACAGAGTTTAATGGAAAAGCAGCTGGCAGAGTATTCATATTTATGGACTTCCTTTGACTGCTCCTTAATTTATCCAAGGCGCATGTCGGCTAAACCCTAGGAATAATAGCCATATTTCAGACAGCTGTTTCCCAGCTTCACTAAAGAGGCTCTCAAACAGGAGAGGGTCAATGAACCCATCATGAAGAAGAGCAATAGAAAAAAATTGGCTCCAGTCACACCATAATCTGTGAATATAATATGTTAAATATGAAAAGAGAGAAGAGGCATGGCTTCTGTGTGGACTAACACCACAAACACACTTGTATTTGAAAAACTGGGAGGTGGAAAAGGAACTGTTTTAAGATGGAAAAAAGGCTATTTTCAACTTGTCACATTCAAGAAATGACAGAGATAAATTCTGCCATTGTAAGGATATTAATGTAGTACCATTGTGGGAAGGAATCATAGGCCTTAAAAATGTGGGCTTCATTCTTCCACCCTTACATTAAACGGGATGCAAAGTTCTGACTTTTTCTTTACTCCACTAGGGTAGGAGGACCTCTACATAGAATGAACAGGATGTACCACTTCACTAGCTGGCTGGCCCTGTGCAGTTACCTGGCTTGAGGTTTAGGGAGAATGGACGCATTTAAAATCTGACCCTCCTTACAGTCTTTCTCTTCCTTGCTACTATTGTAAGATAGCTGACAACATATTATTTTGTACCTGGTTTTACTCCCAAATGCCTTGGACCCAACCTCCTCCTTGGACCCAATAAAAGCCTTCTGATGAACTTGGCAAGAATTGAAAGGAGGGTTTTCCATCTTTATTTCTAGTTAAACTGTATATCCAGTCAATTGAGCTTTAAAACCTCCTGTATACTAGATTTTGGTGGAAATTCAGGTCTTACATGGTTTTTAAGAGATGCAAATCAATGAGGTGTTCCAAATGGAAAAAGATACTATAGTATATTAGTAAAGGAACACAATGGCAGTTAATAAAAGGCGGTTAATAAAACAGTATGATATAAATTTGACATATTACTGGCTTTTATTCAGATATCATAAACTTTTAAAAGACAATTTAGGGCGCCTGGGTGGCTTTCTTTGGTCGAGCTTCCGGCTCTTGTTTTGGGCTCAGGTCATGATCTCAGGGGTCGTGAGATCAAGCCCCGCACCCAGGCTCTTTGCTCGGTGAGGAGTCTACCTGAGTTTCTCTCCCTCTCCCTCTGCCCCTCCTGCTCGTGCTTTGTCTCTCTCTCTCTTTAAAATAAATAAATTTTAAAAAATCATTAAAAAAAGAATTTAAATTGATGAGATGAGAAACGAGATTTAAAAAGGCAGAAGGGAACTCCTAGGTATGGGTATATTCATACTTAAAAAAAATCTGTTATGGCATATAACATTTTAATTCAACAGATTCAAAAACTTCCTTGGCACAATAATTATAATTGATACAATGTCGTGTCTCTAAGACACAGAGCACCTACCCAGTAAATTATCTGATGAGACTTAAAAAAAAAAAAACAGCTAGAAAACCAGCAAGTTCACAGTGAAAAATAAACACAAGACAGTAAGAAAGGAAAGAATCAGGTCGATCAATTCTGAAGAAATCAGGCATATTTCAATGAAACCTAAGTGATCATAAAACAACACAAACAATCAGCATTTTCTTATATACTGCTGCAACTTGGGAAACATGACAGTGGATTTAATCCTCCATTTTCTCCCCGAACATACTGCCTTGATAGCCAGTGGCAGTTACAGTGAAAGCCGAGCAGAAATCAGCTTAATTTATAGCAGCTATTGAGACCCACGTTCTATCAGAGGAGGTAGACTGGAGGGAAAATCTGTACACAAATAATGATCATAGTATTGAATTCATTATCATATGACTCTAAAGTATGTGAAGCCTATTTCTTCCAAAGAACTCAAAATTCTCATCCTTGTAAGGCCATGTATAGATCATCTATATGGACATATACACGTTAAATCCAAATACATTCACCCACAAAACAACTACTCCATTCAGAATTTTAGAAATTAAAAAAAAAAAAGTCCCTTTTCTGAAGTATAGAACACATTTCATGTTTCCCAAAACTGGGTAACCATCACTGAGGTTTTACGTCTCGGGGACTTTGCTAGGTCTCTGCCTCTCTTTTCTCTGGGGATAAATTATAGCATGAAAGATAGGACAGAGCAGAAGGGGGATTCAAATGCCAGATGTCAACAGTAAAAACTGTTTCTGTCTACAGCAGTTACTCCTGTTCTTAGGGGTAAAGAATCTGAAGTCTAGGGAAACAAATCATCAAGATGATGAGAGAACATTGTCAAGTGGCCCCCAGGACTATAATTTTACTGACCGTTACACAGCAAATCAGGTGCAAAAGTTATGTGAAGATTCAAATCCAAATCTTCTTAGGATTTGTCAGACTGGAGGATGTAATTCTAAGGGGCCTCTTGAGACCTCATGGGACTTGTGTAGGTAGGTTAACAGAGTAAGGGAGGATGGGATGCTGCAAAGTTTAAGTTGTTAGACACTACAAGAAAAGTTAGTAGAAGAGGCAAATTTTAACAACTCCGAAGCTTTATAGGATACAGGTTGTTAAAGGGAGGAGAAATGAAGAGTGATGCAAAACCCTTGACATGCAGTACGGAAGACTAAAATATGAAAGAAACACAGTCAAACTTACTCGAGTTTCAAATTTTGACTACTAAATTCATTTTTTTTTTAAAGATTTATTTGAGAGAGAGAAAGAGCGTGCATGCATGCACTAGTGGGGAGGGGGACAGAGGGAGAGGAAGAGAATCTCAAGCAGAGTCCCAGCTGAGTGCTGGCCTGATTTGGGGCTTGATCTCAGGACCCTAGGATCATGACCCGAGTCAAAATCAAGAGTTGGAAGTTTACCCAACTGAGCCACCCAGGTGACCCCACTAAACTCATTTCTGCTGGTTGATGACTCACTCCTGTAACCAGCTACTGAGCACAGAGTGAAAGACTCCTTCAGCCCCAAGCACCTGCTGAAGGTGCTGGCTGTCCCACGCCGAACCCACAACTTCCTGTCCTTTTATGCTGAAATTGGTGCACGTAAAGAAAATAAATTCCTGCAACAGAACAACTTAACACAGTGAAGAGAAAAACCACCCAAAGCGTAGGGCAATTAAAACATCAAAACAAGTGCCCGGGTGGCTCAGTCGGTTAGGCATCTGTCTTTGACTCAGGTCATGATCCTGGGGTTGTGGGATCGAGCCCTGCATCGGGCTCCCTGCTCAGCAGAGAGCCTGCTTCTCCCTCTCTCTTTCTGCCCCTCCCCCCCACTTGTGGGCCCACTCTCTCTGTCAGATCAATAAAAAAAAAAATCTTAAAAAAAAAATCAAAACAGCTATCTAGCTACCATCACTGTCACCTACACGCACTTCTTCATCAAACTGAAACAAAATGCAGCATCATTGAATTAACTAGTAAAATAAGCACTATCTCTGTGATAGTTTTAAAAAGATTGAAACTGAGTGGAGAGAGCATTGACAACCCACTAGGGCCTCTGCCATTCAGAAAGGTCAAGTTTTGCCTCTTGGAAGAGACCAAAGGGCCTCATTAAAAATAAACAAACAAACAAACAAACAAACAAATAAATTCATTCCCAGGAGCACCTGGCTGACTCAGTCCATGGAGCACGTGACTCTTGATCTCAGGGTTGTGAGTTCAAGCTCCACACTGGGTGTAGAGATTGCTTAAAATAAATAAAGTTAAAGAAAACCCAACCCATTCTGAGGGGATTACAGATTTAGATTACCACATCTAAACTGGGGACTGAACGCGTAAGACTAAATGAAAAAATAACCTTGGGAGGCACCCCGTTGGGCACTAATTTATCTCAAAGGAAAAAACAGACATCTAAAAAATCAGCCTGGTTCTCAGATGATGGGTGATACACAGTGAGCTCTGAGGGGGCTCTCAATGTTCTCTCAGGAATTGCTATTCTCTTTGTCACAGTAAATTACTTAGAGTCACTGGGACTGCAGAGCAGAGAGGATCTTAAGAACTTCTCTTTCTTGCTCACCCCATGGGAGGCTTTTTGGCCTCTCTGGATTTTTATTGCCAACCAAGTCAGCTTAGAAGAATTTCCTTCCACTCCTCTCCGTGCCTCCCGACTCCTGCTCACCGGCCCTCCACCATGTTTGACGGATCATGAGGCATCCCGTCCATGCTGTCAGGGGGTCGGCACGTGGAGGGGAGTGGCAGTTCTGGAACTAGCATGCAATCCTGTCTTTGTGTTGGCTAATTCCTCGGAAGACAGATACAACTCAGGAGGGAAGAATCAGTCACTGTCACTCTGTCATAAATTTCAGTTCCCAACCATCACAGTAATAGTAAGAAACATCTAGATGGTGTCTACTTGTGCCAGGTCCTGTTCTAAGCATTCTTCTACACGTTTGAAGTCCTTTCACACTCTCAGTGACCCTCTGAAGCTGTGCCGTTCTCATTCCCACTTTCTAGATGAGGAAATTGCAGCACAGAGAGCTTAAGTGATTTCCTCAAGATCACACAGCGATCGAGAAATAGAGCTGGGAAGAGAGGCGGACCCAGGTTTTGTGGGGTCTGAAATTCTATAATGTGGTGGGGCCCTCATTAAGAAAAAGAATAGCAAGTTATGAATATGAAATTAGGTATACAGTGGGGAGTTATTTAGAGTAAGAAATCACAGGAAATTATTTTTGGGCTGATAAATGCCACAAATGTCAGAAAAGCACATAACATTTTTTATTAAGTGCCTGACACATCTCTAATAAACATTTTTCTTTCTATATTTTTGGGTGATATTTACTCTTTCATTGCTCCTTTATAAGACAATGATTTTGTAATATTTTCTATAGAGAGAAAACAAAGATAATTCAGCCTTTATTCGATGTCATTATTTAATATAGTTTTCATTATTGATGGCTTAGAAAAGTTTCATTTGGCTTCAAAATGTGTTATTATTGAGCCATGTAAATTTTTGGCCTTATTGCTAAACTGGGAGGACTTTATTATGTAATAAACAAATCTTAAATACTCTGAATAGATGATATTCATTAACCACTTTGTTGTGATAGCCTCATAGAATATTATGAATTTTAGATGATTTCACTCATATGTGGAATTTTAGAAACAAAACAAACACAGGGGAAGGAAGAAAAAAAAAGAGAGAGGGAGGCAAAGCATAAGAGGCTCTTAACTACAGGGAACAAACTGAGGGTTGTTGGGGGAGGTGAGTGGGGGATGGGCTTTAAGGAGGGCCCCAGGTGCTCTATGTATGTGACGAATCACTGAATTTTGCTTCTGAAACCAATATTATACTATATGCAACTAACCAGAATTTAAATAAAAACCTGAAACAAAAACAAACACAAAAGAATATTAGGAGTTTTATATTATCTTTGTCAACATCAGTATTTCACATCACATGGACAAGAAGTCTTCTGCGACGTTTCTACGATTCAGGGCTACACTGCAATGAGAAGCATGCATGACTTCACACCCTGCTGAACTCCATTTTGCAACACTGCTCCCAGGTTTGTGCCCTCAAAAACGCAAGAGTTCTGATACATGGCTCAGAAAAGAAATAATCATCAAGAAGGAGAAAATCGTGGCAAGATTATAATTATCTAAGTTCCATTATCAAGTACATTTCTGACAGGGGAAAAAGTTCCCTTTCGATGAAGCATTTTTCAATACATCTGAGGACAAGAGGAATTTTCTGGGGACTAACTTCCGTTTGCAAACATTTCAGACCTTATTTCTCCTCTGCTACCTCTTTACTTCTGGTGCAGGACAAACTCATAGCTTCATATAATCTCCGACCCTGGACGTTCTTGTCACTAGGTGAGTCAGCAGGTGGGAGGAATATTCCTGGATGGCTGGCGGGAACAACCACAAACAGCAATGATTTCACACCTCATAAATATATCCAATTAAATCTAAACTAAATGTATCCCCAGCTCGAAGTCTCCTTAGCTGCGTCCTCAAAGTGCCCCTAGTCACTCCAGGGCCATTCCACACAAGGCAAGGCAAAATGGAAAGGAAGTTGAAGTGCAAAAAAAACAAAAAAACAAAAAAAAACAAAAAACCAAACAAACAAAGGTCCTAACTGATTTCCAAGTTTTTGAAGAACATGTGACCCTATAAGCCCCTGGGCCCCTTGCAAGATCTCAGAAGGCCCTGTGCAAGCGAGATGCTCTGGCTTTTCCCGTCTGATGATAAATATGTCACTGGGCCCTCCAGGGACCCAGGTAGGTGGCACTGGAGACCCCTTTTTGAACCACTACATCACTCTGACACAGGTGAAGCCCAGTGTCTCCCAGAGCGCTCATTTGCAGGAGTCACTTGGTACCGTGTATTCATTTAATGGGGACTTATACAGTTTCAATACAAATGTAAAAAACAGTTTCTGTGTTATTATAAATAGGATTCCCAACCTGGGAACATTACAGAAGTTACAAAGAATATTGATTTTGTAATCTAAGTGAAGTATACATCAGAGTGGTCATCTTCCCCCCTCCCCGCCCCAAATTGTCACCTATTTCTAAATTTAACAACTAAAATGCTATTCTTTCAGCATTATCCTGAGAGAAGAATTCGAACAACAGGGCTAAGCTCTGTCCACACTGGTAGAGTTTTGATCTTTCTCTCTTTTGCCCCCATATTGTTTGGTGGATAACTCCCCCAGCTTTGTGTATTTCATCTTTAATTTCCAATCTTCTGCATCCCAAAGCCCAGAGCAACCACAGTATTTAATAGAGGGATGCCGAGTACTGTATGTGTAAGTTCTGCCTGAACAAACAAAGCATGCCTTTGTGATCATTAATGATCCCGGTTCCCAACGAACTAAAGAATTAGAATAAAAACAAATAGCTGGTCTTTTGTAGCTTCAAGGAATTAGGATTTCCCCTAGGCCAAATTTCCATTTGAATTGCCTGAAAGTACATGAAAATCAATGTAGCTCAATAAACAACTCTGTGTTTGAGACAGCACTGGAAGACAGATACCACAATAGAGGATCCTTTCCTTCCTTCCTCCCTTCCTCTTTCTTTCTGTGAGCAACAACTCTCAAAATCGTCGACTCAAACACGGTGACTTCTGGTTAAGCCATATCCATTGAGATTAGGTTACATTTTATAACAAGGAAATGAAAATTTCACCTTGAATGGCAATTTTGTTTTATTTATTATTTTTTAGAAGTTCCAGTACCCAAAAAACATAGTCTGGGCTGCAGTTTGTCTCATTTATACTTCTATGAAATCTTGTGCATTGGACACTATTTGCTATGCATTTTCATTTAAACTTCAATAGTGCGTTTGATTCTAACAGCCCTATGGGGTACATGATAAGATGGGAGGAAACATACTCAGAGAGGCTAAATGACTTGCCCAAGGTCACACTGGTAGAGTAGGCAGCCAGATAGGAGCAGGGAACAAGTGCTTTCCTATGGAAACCGGGTTCTAACAGCCAGGTCAGACCCCGGGGGGACAGACATGCGTTCTCCCCTACGTATGACCACTATCCTACAGTTTCCACACTACGCCCCGGTGGCGGAAGGCTGCCGGAACAGTTTTGGCAAGGACCAGAGAGGGCCCAAAGCTCTCCCTCCTGACCGACAGGAGGAGACCCTTAGATGACTGGCTGGTCCCTAGCCATGAGCCACCCTGGCTATGAGCCATAACCTATTCACACATAAACAGGAAACACAACCCTGACCCCCAATACAGCCGCCCCCGCTGGGCCTGCCAGCTCTCCCATCTGGAGAGTGTGCTTTTGCTTGAACTGCCATTTAAACCCTTGTTGATGAAGAGTTTGGCTCTGAATTCTTTCTTGGTCCAACTCGAGAACCAAGGCTGGGGAACCGGACTCAACCGTTGGCGACACGCTATGTAAATAATGATGTGGCCATGATTCAAATTCCAAGAGCTCCTTTTTTGTTTCTTCTTCTTCTTCTTTTTTCTTTTCCTCAAAAGCTCTTAAACACTAGAGTATTCTGCTTCAAAATCACATAAATACATATTATTATAACCATTTTATATTTGAGGGGGAAAAAAAAACCAACTGGGGCTAGGAACAGTTAAGATCCAAGTTACAGTAGATAAATTAGAGAGCTGATTTGAAAACATATCTTCTTTTTCATTTCATACTTTTTCTCATTTATGTTATCACTAACTTGCATAAGAAGTACCAAAATGTCACCAATGAGCTGATCAATAATTGCTTAATAGATAAAGAAGGAAATTCACAAATGGAAGGTAATGGAGGTGTGCAAATGCCACAGGAAAAAATCAAAAGCTAAATGAAACTGAGAATAAAAAGGGAATCCCCTGCTTAAATCTCATAATTTTCCAAAAAAAGGAGAAATCATCAATAAATTCTAGAATCATAAGAGACCTCTAGGGGTCCTTCAGATAGGGACACTACTCAAGAGACTTTAGGGATGGAAAAAGTTAAACAGGATTCCCCTCTTAAAAATACTCCCTAAACTAACAAAAGGAACAAACAAAACCCCAGTATTTCACAACTAAATAATTATGGTATTGCCAAAGCTTATAGGGATCGAGATGAAACATTTCTTTGGGATCTTGTTCCAGGATTTAAATATGTCTTCCAACCTGAGGTTCTTCATGCTATCTAACCAACATTTGAACAGTGTAAGCCCACGTTCTCCATTTCCGTCTGTGGGGAAATGGGAAATCCCAGTCAGCCTCCAGGAGACGATTCACCCACCCACAGACATATCTGAGCCTTCCCTACGTTTCTAAGAACCTCCATGGTCGATAACAATGAAATGCGTTATTCAGGTCCCACCCCCACAGTCTTGCCCTATGACTTCCAGGGCTCTCAGAAACCAATGGATGGCTGGAGAGACAATCTCTTTTCAGCAACTGCTACCAAGGAGAGTTCTTGGGGAAGCTACGGTTAGTAACACTCACAATGTGTAACTTAGGATCCATCGTTGCCCAGAATATTTAGCTGTACTGCACTCAAAAGTAGGGGATTCTGTGTACAAACATCTGTTCAGCAGAGGCCGGTGTGGCTTGCTTCCAAGGCCGATTAACTCCAGAGAGCAGTTTTCCTGTCTTTCTAACCAAGAAGAAGGATAGGAAGGTCTGAAGTAACTGAGGTTGCCTTTACGTGGACACAGATTCTGGTTTCGGTGAAATATATTAACAGTGAACTTACTGAATTCGGCCAAGACAAGCATCTCCTAGTTCACAGATCTGACCTTGATTGATACAGAACTGCTTTGGCTTCTTTATAGAGAGACAGCCACATAATATTCCAATTATGTCAACTCCTATTTACAGACCACTTAATTATATTTAACATGTTTTAACTTGCTTCTGGGTCCTCTAACTATTCTTACGTCTTTCCTACCTCACAAGAAACAAAAATAGGAACGGGAGTGTGATCATCACCTGAACCTCGTAGAATGGTCACATACAAAGGATGACATTAGGGGAGTTGAGCATCTACACCAGTGTTACTACTATGAAACGGAGGTAGTGATAATTGCTGGTGGTTAATTGCTGCGGTTCAATCACGTAACAGACTTCTCTTTATTTATGAAAGGGTCCAACAGTCATACACGCTTCTTGGGGAGGAAGGGAGAAATATTTATTTTAATCATGATACGCTGAAAGTAGATTTCCCTTGGGGCACCTGGGGGGCTCAGTTGTTAAATGTCTGACCCTTGATTTCGGCTCTGGTCATGATCTCAGGGTCATGAGACCGAGTCCTGTGTCTAGCTCTGCTCTGCGCATGGAGCCTGCTTGAGATTCTTTCTCTCCCTCTTCTTCTGCCCCTACCCCCTGCCCCCTTTCTCTCTCCAAAAAAAAAAAAAAAA
>CM052800.1:168518781-168590435 GCA_028533885.1 Nasua narica
TCACACCTACAGTCTTTCTTGATCACTTGAAACGTAATTATCTTACAAATATATGTCTTGTTATTTCTTGGGAGAGATTAAGTCTGTTACTAATCAGTCCTTCTGAAGGTACTATAGCACTGCAAAGTGTAAATTAAGGCAGAATGGATTATGGAGATTTCCAAATCAATCTTTAAGCAAACAACAAAACCAATCGATGGCATGGATTCATGTAGTTCCCTCTGAACTCTGCATTAGAATGAATAAAAACTCAAGATGCTGGAAAGGAGGCGGAGAAGGGGCAGTGGGAACATTAGGTGGGGGAGGGAGGGAGGGATAAGTTCAAATTCTCACAAAGATAGTGAAGTAGGCTGCCATAACCTTTCTCTTTCTTTTGACCCTCACCTCGAATTCACTCAACCTCGTCAAGCATACTTGCATTACCCCTTTCAATGACCTTCAGCCAAGGAACAAAACCTTTCTCCTCCCTGAGTCTCTGCCACCTCGTGGTAGGAAACAGATCCAAGACTCATATTTTTGTGTTTGGTTTTCCCCTCTTTCCCTCTTTGCTAAGGTTCTTTCTCACTGTTCTGAGAGGGCATGTGATAGAGGAGGTTTTATAATTTTCCTTAAATAGAAATAAAACCACATTGTTTTTTATCCAGAAAAGGCCCATGAAGGCTGAGGGACAGGATGAAAGTGGAAAATTATCCTCTGTCCACTCAAACTATTTAAAGTCACAAAGGTGACTTACTATGACTTTTCTTTTAAAAAATGTTACTCTGAATATTAATTCAGGTACTATATAATAGTATATAATATCTATTACATAACAGCCTCCAGAGATGTTGTCAATTCAAAATGTAGAGGGTTTAATTTCAAATCACAGACCTGTGAACTATCTTACTCTAATGACAGGAAGAGAGAGTCTTCTACCTATGAAAAGCTATTAGTTTAACATTGAGTCCATTTTTGAGCATTTACCAGGGACATAGGACTATAGGTGATAGAAATATAAACCAAAGAACAGAATCTTAAGAGATTATCTGCGTATTTCCCCTGGCTACCATGGTTTCTGCCATTAAGCAACTAAATGTGTGGTTGGGAAGACAACATTGTGAACCTGATGAACTTAATGACAATCTAAAGCCATAAATAGTGAAGGGTCAGAAGGTAGCGATATCACTGTAGGCTGGCGGTTGAATGATCTCAGAGAAGTGTTAAATTCTGAGGTAAACTTTGAAGGACACGTAGGGTAAGGTTTTTGAGTTGGCCTAAACATTATGATTAATAATATGGGAGTGTAGGGATGGCCGGGTGGCTCAGTCAGTTAAGCGTCTGACTCTTGATTTCGGCTCAGGTCATGATCTCAGGACCATGAGATGGAGCCCCACGTCAGACTCCGAGCTCAGTGGGGAGTCTGCTGGAGATTCTCTCTCTCTCAAACAAATAAATAAATCTTAAAAAAAATCACGGACATGTGATTGGCTATGTGTTACAGTGATGATCAACAGAGAGATCCATATGGCTAGAAAGGAAGTTAAGAAAACTGGCTTTGGAGTCAGTCAAACTGGGTTTGAATCCTGGCTCTGTCAATAACTGACTGTGTGCTCTTACGGACGATAGTAAATCTCTGGTTCTAAGCCTCATCTGTAAAATGGGGGAGATAATAATGTAATCACAGAACTACTATAAGGATTACATAAGGCAATGTATGTAAAGCATTTGGCTGCCAGTGTATATTGAATGAATGGGGGACAGTAACAGGTTTGTCGTTGGAGTAACGGAAGACACGACTAGAAAGGGAGAATGAGATCAGTTTGTGGAAGGCCCTGAATGCCAGCTTAAAGAGTTTGGTCCCCAACATGAACATCTCTCCAAAGGCATCCAGATGGCCAACAGACATATGAAAAGATGCTCAACATCATGTATCATCAGGGAAATGCAAATCAGAACTACAATGCGATATCACCTCACGCCTGTCAGATTGGCTAAAATCGACAACGCGAGAAACAACAGATGTTGGTGAGGATGTGGAGAAAAAGGTGCCCTCTTGCACTGTTGGTGGGAGTGCAAAGTGGTGCAGCCACTCCAGAAAACAGAATGGAAGTTCCTCAAAAAGTTAAAAATAAAACGATACTATGATGCAGTGATCACACTACTGGATATTTACCCAAAGAATATAGAAACAGTAATTCAAAGGGATCCATGCCTCCTGACGTTCACTGCGGCATTATTTACAATAGCCAAGTTATAAAAGTGGTCCAAATGTCCATTGACTGATGACTGGATAAAGAGGATGTGGAATTACTACTCAGCCATAAAAAGAAGGAGATCTTGCCATTTACAATAATGTGGATGGACCTAGAGAGTATCACGCTAAGAGAAATGAGTCGATCACAGAAAGACAAATACCATATGATTTCAATGATATGTAGAATTTGAGAAACAAAACAAATGAGTAAAGTGGAGAAAGAAAGAGAGGGAAACAAACTAAGAGACAGACTCTTAACTATGGAGAACAAACTGATGGTTACCAGAGGGGAGGTGGGTGGGGGATGGGTGAAATAGGTGAGGGAGATTAAGGGGGGGGACACTTGTGATGAGCACCAGGTGATGTAAGGAAGTCATGATTCATTATTCATTTCATCCTGAAACTAATATTACACTGTATGTTAACTAACTGGAATTTAAATAAAATGAAACTTAAAAATAATTTAAATAATAAAAACTTAAAAAATAGATACTTGAAGTTGACTTAATATGGGTAAATTGTACTTCAACGCCAGAAAAGCACTTACTTTTCCTATGTTGTGTGGTGTATGCGCGCGCGTGTGTGGGGGGGCACACGCAGGCACATGTGTTTATAATCAGAAAAGGAATTCCAGATTACTGCGGAAAGTGTCTCGTGATCACAGATGAGTATGGCAGATACCCAAGTCATGCCCACTGGGGCCTAGAATAACTCACAATAAATTCACGCTTATAGATCAATGTGAAGTTTGAGGGGGAGTAGAGTACTCGTAAGTGCTGGGATTGTCTTCTCCGTGGCCTACCATATCCTACGAGGACGAACGAACGAACCTTTGGTTGCAAAGGAGCTATACGCTAAAGGAAAACCACTTGGCTAAAGGTGAAAGGAAGTCATATTCAAGACATGAAAGGCAAACAGTAGCCCCTTCATCCCTGGTTTCACTTTCTCTTGTTTCTCGGTTACCTGCCATCAGCTGTGGTCTGAGGGCAGTTGACCCTCCTTCTGCCGCATCCTCAGAAGGTCAATAGCAGCCTAAGGCTACATCGCAATGCCCACATCGTTTACCTCACTTCAACTCTCCACAGAGGCATTTTACCCCACCCCCCCCATTACCACAAAAGAAGGGTGAGTAAGGAAGAGTAAGATATTCTGAGAGAGACCACCTTCACATAACTTTTATTATACTATATTGCTGTAACTATTCTATTTTATGGTTACTTATTGTTATTAAGCTCTTACTGCACCTAATTTATATATTAAACTTGATCGTGGGTATGCACGTATAGGAAAATACACAGTATATATAAATTTCAGTAGGATTTGTGGCTTCAGGCATCCACTGGGGGTCTTGGAACACCTACCCTGCAGGTGAGGGGGGGTCTACCATAGTGAGAAGCCTGGAAGGGGAGAAACAAGGTAGGATATAGTTGATATAACCCAGGGATGAGGCAGGAGGGGCTGTACAAGAAAGTGTAACAAAAAGTCATTATTTACCATCCCACCTCCTCTTTTCTCTTGATGTTCAAAACCACGGCAGCTACCGGGTCTGTTTTTAACTAATAATTTAGAAATATAATATGCTCTAGGGAATAAAAATTAAAAATTGGGTTATAGTAATCCTTGCACTTTTTTACATATCGGCTCATGTATTACAAACCACATCATTCACTGAAATATCAAATATTTATTTTATGACAGCAATACATATTCACTCTAGCAAAATTAGAACACAGAGCTAAATACGAAGATAAAAATATAATCTGAACACCTAAAGATTATGTTCATTTCCTTTCTAATCAGACATCTTTCTTTATTCATAGAAAAATTTTAAATACCTGATGCCAAATATTACTTTACATTTTAGACTTTTTTTTGTAATTAGTACCTACATATGTCATAAATTAACTTTTTTTTTTTTAAGAGAGGGATAGAGAGAATCTTAAGCAGGCTCCACGCTCAGTGTGGAGAACATGGGACTTTATCTCATAGCTCTGAGGTCATGACCTGAGCTGAAATCAAGAGTTGGATGTTCAACCGACTGAGCCATCCAGGCACCCCATAAATTAGTTTTTAATGAAAAGATTAAAGAGAGCAGAAAGAGAAATGGAACTAACTTTACTGAAGGCCTATGATATGTCAGGTAATTTCAGCTAATTTATCTGTTTTGAATTTCAAAAAAACTCCATGAGGTTGATATTATTTTGAGATGAAGAGACTAAGGCTCAGAGAAATAAATTACCTGCCCAAAGCGAGTGGTAGAATCAAGATTCAAAGTGAGGTCTGCAGAACTCCAAAACTATGCGTCTTACATAGTCATCAGTAAAATCTTTGCTTTGTATTAAAAAAATATTATTTTAAATTACTAAGTTTTGAATCTAATTCATATAACATCAGATGTGGTAACCCACTGAACCACACCAGAGAATCTGCTTGGGTTTCAGTTTTAGGATATAAAGTTATAGGTTTTTCTATACTTTTTTTTTAAAGATTTTCTTTATTTGAGAGAGAGAGAGAGGGTAAGTGCACGCATGAGTGAGAAGGGGGGAGGGGCAGAGGCAGAGGGAGAAGCAGACTCCCCGCTGAGCAGGGAGCCTGACACAGGCTTGGATCCCAGGTCCCTGAGGTCACCATCCCAGCCCAAGGCAGCCACCTAACCAACTGAGCCACCCAGATGCCCCTACAGTTATTTTGATTAGAAAGAAATGTCCAGTTCTCATGAAATAAGCACTGCCATGGATACTATAATGTGAAATTCCTTGAGATATAACTTATACTAAATTCCTAACAGGTTCTTGTCTTTTGGTCGACTTCCATGTGAAACTATTTTTAAAATACTGAATAAAGAGTAGTCGTTTTCCCCACAAAGATTGGTTCGCACACATGTCATATTTAAATATGGAAATGGTTCATAGTTGGATGCATTCATCAAGTTTGTACATCATGAAGGCTATCATTATACTTTATTGTTATTAGCAAGTTCTATTGTTATTTTCTGAAGCTTTCGTGATTTAATCTACTCAATGGTATTGATCCCGTGCAAGGCTGCTGTAAATGGTTTTTAGCAGCTTTAATAGCATGCCTGTGCTTTGAATGCTGGTAAGCATAGAATGGTGCTCATCCCAGAATTTTGTTTCCCCAACCATCACCTTGGCCCAAGCATTAACTTTGGAAAATAGTAATCAAGTTGTGATTTGCGGGGCCTCAGGTTTTGCTTTGTTGCTTTCGCCATATACTGTTTTCAAGGGGTTAAGATTTTTCTCACAGAAATGATATGTGTGTGTACCGTTGTGTTAATATGTGTATTTACTTATCCAATTAGTCCCACAGCAATTAAACAGGTGGCTCTTTTTCACAAAGAAGTTTCCTTCATTTGTAAGACAAAAGAACCAAGGTTGTTTGGATGCGCTTGAATGGGGGCAGCAGTAGTTGAGATAAAAGACGGACTAATCATAACATCTTAGCATCTCATAGTTCAAGTGGCCAAGGAGGTCATTTGGTCCAGGCGTCTTCAAGTAAGAGGAATCATACCTCTAGGTAGGAAGACTACAGGAAGACTTCTTTTCTTTCCTTCCTCCCCTCCCTTCCTCCTTCCTTACTTGTTTTTGTGAAGATTTTCAAAGAGGAGAGGAGTAGTCTGCTTTAAGGGAATTAATTTCTAGAACCTCAACAATTTCCACACGTAGACTCTCTTCACAACGGAAGGGCATACCTCTCACATATTCAGAATCTTACTATGACACACTGTCTTGAGCATAAAGCTTCTACGATGCCAAACAAAGGCAAAATTGAAAGTAGTTTTGTTGACGAAGCCTCCTTTATTTGCGACACCATAAACCCAAGGTAGGGCTTTCGTGTTTTTCCCTGTCTTGCATGTATTTCTATCAAGCACAAAGTGTGGCACTAAGATCGGAATATTTAAGACTGTCGGTAGGTTGTGAAGTCTGATACACATCAAGAGGGAGAGAGAACATGTTTGTTTGGTGACCTCATTATCCATCCCCACCGCTGGCAGAGAACGCTTTCCACCCGCAGAAGAGTTTCATGACTTTGAAGACAACATCCATAGGGGCAGAACTTAAGGCAGTGAATCCTTACTCGATCCAACTGCAAACTCATGGCCAGGATTTGTGCTCTACCTGTCTCTCTACTATCGCCTGAGAGAAGGAATTCAGAGCTGCGATGACTGTGACAAAAGGTATGGTTACTTTATTTGCACTGAAGAAGTCAGTCAGACTTTTTCTGACAGAAAGTTTCATTTTAATGAGTCCTAGCTCTGCCAGGAAATCATACGGTATTTCCCACCAATTAAATGAGCCAATTAGAGGTATTTGAAACATATGCTACAACAAAAGCATTCAAAAGACATTGTAATAACAAAGGTAAATGAAAATAAACAGAGGTTTCATTTTCCACGCCATTCTGTGTATATCAGGTTACACAAAGCCACTAAGTTAAAGAGTAGCGGGTACAGTTAGTGTGTTGCTAGGCTTGGGAATGCTTTTTACAGGTGCATGTCACAGAAGCTCAGAGATGGGTGGATGTGGAAGGTGTGGGGACAAATATTTTTGAAAGCAGGTAGTTGTCAGTTGTGTGCTTTCAGTAAGACGGACAAAGACAAGTGATGGAGCAGACAGCTTGTAGACCGCTAAACACACCTTTTAGAAATAGATCACAACGTGATTCTTGACATATGACTAATAAGGATTTCAAACAGTTGAATAGGCATCACTCTAAAAAAATCCTTTCCTTCCCATCTGCTTATTTTGTAGCAAGATTTCTTATATTTATATTTATATATAAAAAAAAAGAAACAGGAATAAAATTGATACGGAATCATTCTCCTTTGCTTTTGTAATAATATCCACTCATGACTACATGAGCTATTTGGAAAAGTCCCCCTTCATCTCATTCAGAGAGGTATTTTCAATATGTGTTTCACTTTTTATATTTAATAGTTATAAAAACGGTTCACATAGTTATAGAATAATTAGGTTGATCTTAGTCAAATGTGTACAACTCATAATTATAAGCGCAATTCCGTATAAAAGAAAAGAGGTTTTCAAAACATTTATGAGTCTTATGGTTGCAGGAAATATAATTTAACTTAAATTTGTATTCCTATTTTGTCTTAAGGCACAAGAACTGAAAGTTTGAAGATCATGCATCTAGTCTAGCTTTTCCTCTGAAATAGCTCTCTCACTTTAAAGAGTCCACCTGCTTCTATTTGCTTCCAATTGTTACATCATTTACAATGAATTTATTTTGGGGCGCCTGGGTGGCTCAGTCAGTTAAGCATCTGCCTTCAGCTCAGGTCATGATCTCAGGGTCCTGGGATCAAGCCCTGCTTCAGGGTCCTAGCTCAGCATGGAGCCTGCCTCTCCTCCTCCCTTTACCCTTTGCCCTGCTCATGCTTCCGTGCTCTCTCCAATAAGTAAATAAAATAAAATCTCTTGTGGCACCTGGGTGGCTCAGTGGGTTGAAGCCTCTGCCGTCGGCTCAGGTCATGATCTCAGGGTCCTGGGATCAAGCCTCACATCGGGCTCTCTGCTCAGTGGGGAGCCTGCTGACCCCCCTCTCTCTGCCTGCCTGCCTACTTGTGATCTTTCTCTGTCAAAAAAATAAAATAAAATCTTTAAAAAAGAATGAATTTGTTTTGAATTAAAGTCTTACAATGGGTCTTTTCTAAAAGGTAGATGCAGACCTCTTACTATAATCAGAGATTTAATGGGACATGGCTAAGTTTCCTTAAATCTGAACTGAACCGACAGCTTAGATTAGTATAAAGTTCTGCAAAAAGGTCCAGTGTGAGGGGCGCCTGGGTGGCTCGGTGGGTTAAAGCCTCTGCCTTCGGCTCAGGTCATGATCTCAGGGTCCTGGGATCGAGCCCCGCATCGGGCTCTCTGCTCACTGGGGAGCCTGCTTCCCCCTCTCTCTCTGCCTGCCTCTCTGCCTACTTGTGATCTCTCTCTGTCAAATAAATAAATAAAATCTTAAAAAAAAAAAAAAAAAGCTCTGGTGTGAATGTCAGTAGACCGTAGTCATGTGCAGGGGCTTTGTCTTTCTAAATTCTGCACTACTGCTTTTCAAGTCCTGGCTGTTCTCTCATTTGGCCAAGTCAAGTGTGGTCATTCCTGGCAGCATTTTCAAATGCTCCTTATTGATTGGAACCACACCTGGAAGTCAGCGAGCCGGTGACACAGTTTGATAAACTTGTAAATACTCGAGCAACCTTTTCCTCTGAGGCTCATCAATCCTCCCAGATAAAAGCCTGGACACAGATGTTTTTCATCATGTCCTGAATTCCAGAACACTTTGGCTTCAGAGGAAATAAAAGGAGGGCCAGTTCTGGCGCTCTCTATCCTCCCTCACTGAGATCACTCCATCCTTAAGCCCCCAGAGCTTGAACTTGGGAATGATCATAGGAAACATGAAGGTTGTTTGTAGGTTTTACGAAGAGGAAAAGGAGAAAAAAATAGAGAGGGCAACCGAATGCCCGGTAGTTATTCTAAACTCAAAGTGTGTAGGTTAGGAATCAAACCAATTAAAACCTTCACAGTGAGAGCGAGGTGTACCATGTCTTCAAACACAATAGGGTATCATCTTGAAGATTTTTTTCCAACATGTCCTATTGTGTCTGAATGTGGGAGCCACTAGCAGTCTTTTTACCAACTAACTGTGAATTTCCCTTTCATCAGGAAGTATGTGTCACAACAGTCTGAACGTCTTAACATACGGTTGTCAGAGCGCGAACACATAAAGAGGCCACATCCCCGAAGTCACTGTTACTCTTCTCCCTCTTAGGTGATCTCCTGTTTCTAGGCAAACACATGAGGAAAATTTTTTCCATAAAATTGGCATTTTTCAAATACTGCATTAACCATGCCTTGAACTCTGAGACATTATGTAAATAATAACTTACCAACCCTAGACGTTGTAAGGACAAAATGGAATATTTAAATCATACTGGTAATCAGGAGGTTTGCTATCTGTCTGGAAATTGTTTTGTGATATCAGAAAAAACAGAGATGCAAAATACTAGCTATTTTGCCATTCCAGATCATGACTCTGCTGCCTGCCTACATAGGATGTGAGTAAACGAGCCCGTAATTATTAAAATGGAAAGGCCGAAAAGAAATCCAACTGTGAAAGTCCAACTCCATTGTTGAGGAGGGTGAATGATAATATCATCTGAAGTCCCACAGAGGCACTAATAATTAAGATGTCAGGAAGCAAGGTTAGGCATTTACAGGCAATCAATAGTCTACCCTCCAAGTCTATGACTTAACCTTGGATTCATACCGACTCTGAGATCTCTGAGAGAACGTATCTTTTCATAAACAACCACATGCCGTAACTTAACATTGTGGACACAGAGGGTTACATCACAAGCGAAGTGAATTAAAACATAACTACCTTGCGAATACAGTTTAATGAACAAAATCAATAGAGCACCTAATTAAGGAACGACTACCCACTGCAACTCAAATTGTATAAACAATACTGAATAAAACACAAGGCACCTGTGGCCCTTTTAGCCCGTTTCTTCAAATCATAGGTCATCTTTAACTTGCTATAAAATTTAGTTCTCTGAAACTGTCCAGTATTTGAGAAAATTCATACATGCTGAACAATGATGTAAAGCTTAAAAGTGTTGGAATTATTTTGTTTAAACAGGATGACTCATACACATATATGTATACACACATAGTATGTATACACACACACACATATATGTAGTTTTTAAATTCGTGCTCAAACAGAAGGAGTTGACAAATTTTTGTTCATCCGTAACTGACATAAAACATTACATTAGTTTCAAAAGCACAATACGATGACCTGACATTTGTCATTTGTACCCAATGCAAAGCAATCACCACAATTAGTCTTCTCGACAGCCATCACCTCACATAATTGCAACTTCTTTCTTGAGATGAAAACTTTTAAGATCTACTCTATTAGTGAGGGAAACAGAGGATAAGAGAATCTTAATGACAGAGGTTAGAGAACAAACTAAGCGTTGACGGAGGGAGGTGGGTGGGGATGGGCTGGATGGGGGTGGGCATTAAGGAGGGCATTGGGATGAGCATCAGGTATTGTATGTAAGTGATGTAAGTGATGAATTGTACTCCAGAAACCAATATTGCACTGTATGTTAACTACAATAAAAAAAAACTCTCTTAGCAACTTTCAAATATCCAATACTGAATTATTAACTATGCTATACATTATACCCCATAACTAACTTACTTTATAACTGGAAGTTTGTATAAAAGGAGTGGTTTTTGTTTTTGTTTTTTTTGCTTTTTGTTTTTTGTTTTCTTGACTGGAGAAGTACTTCGCCAGAGTTATACTAGCCAAAATTTATGGCTTTTTATTTGTCTTGTATTATCCCAAACAATTCTCTGCTGAATTTCGGCATTTGCCTTATTGTTCCTTTCAAATAAAGTAGTGTTGAAATATCCTGCCACAGTGCCCTCTATTTTTCCCTCCTTTGTATCCATTTGCTAACTCATTGCAATTGCCTGCTTGATCTCTATCTTGCCTAGCAATTCACATGCTCTGAGAACAACTGTGATTATCTTTCTTTTTTTTCCACTGCTATATTCTCAGAGCCTTGCTCTGTGCATGGCACATAACATATGCTCAGTAAATAACTGTACAATACTCTGCGTTCAAAGGAATATGAAGGATAAATTCCTTTCATAAAATCCACATAACTAATAATAAGGATTTCTATTACTGCTTTAGAGAATATTCTTGATGCTGACTTAAAGATGTATCTTCTTAAAAATTTAGCTACAAATTACAAGGGCATGATCTAGAATTGTGTCAGAAAGAGTGAGCTAATAATTATTGACATGTGTCAAATACTTGTCATGTTCCAATCACTGCCTGACAGTCTACACGCGTGATTTGATTTAAACCTCAGTACTACCGCATGGAGAAACAGGAGGTTAGGGAAGGTCATTTATGCAGAGCCAGCCAGTAAGTGAGAGAGCTTGAATTCATCACCACTAGGTTCGACCAAGATTTGCTCTGTGTATACTTTGCAAGGCATGGAGTGGGGCCCTTTATATACTCTATAGCATTTAGTCATACTATTTTCATCTATTCCTTTGACAAATACGAATTAAGCACCTTTTACATGTCTATAACTGTGCTGAGAGCTTGGGACAGAGCAGTGGAAAACAGATATAACATGTGTCTCCTGCTCTGGCGAAGAAGACATAACATTAAGTAGTAATAGTGATAGCCCCTAACAGTTTTCAAGCCTTTATTATGTACTACACACTGTTTTAAGCATTTCCATTGAATCCTTAAGACTGTTCTAGTGACAAGAAAACTTAAGGCCAAAGAAGCTATAGATACCTTGTCCCAAGGAACAAAGCCATTCATGATCAGAACTAGGATGTGAAGCCAGGCGGGTTGGCTTAAAAGCTTCTCTCTATCTCCCTCCTATACTGTTTCTGTAGTAGAGTACGGCGTGATGAACAGCCAGGTTGTGGAGAGCCTCAGAAATCATTTAAAGGCACCTGATGGGAGTCTAGGTCACTGGAGGGGGTCAGTGAGGGTCATTTGATATCTCAAATTTGTGTGTGAAAACTCTGTGAGCAAGACTAGAGACATAACAGCCCAGACAGAAGGTGGCTTCTATAATCCAGGCGAGAGATGATGGATCCAAGAGATAATGTGAAGTTAGAGCTGATAGGACTAGATGATTCACCCAATCTGGAGGTGAGAGAGTAGGAGGAGTCAGGCATTACTCCTGAACTCCTGGCCCAGGTAACCGGGTGACTGATATTGCCATTTCCCGACCCATAAAGCCATGAAGGAGAGACAGATTTGGAAAGAGATGATACGGCAATTGTGTTTTCCAAAGATGGTCACCACATCTTCCATCGCTCATGCTCTCATGAAATGAATCCTTGCCATTTCTCCACACAAGATGGAGAGTTTAATTCTCCTTCCTGTGAATCTGGGTTGATCTTACTTTCTTGACCAACAGGATGTAATGGAAGTGACATCCTCAAGTGTCCAACGTCTTAGAATGTGAGAAGGCTTATAACTTCTGTGTGGATCTCTTGGAATGTTCCCTCTTGGGCTACTTCTCCTTAGAACCAGCTGCTCTGCTCTGAGAAGTCCAAGCCCCATGGAATGTTCTGGTCAGCAGCCACAGTTGAGTTCCGGCCAACACACAGCACTAAGTGCCAGCCATGAGTGAGCCACCTTGGACTTCTAGTTCAGTGGAGCTTTTAAACAGCCCCAGCTGACATCTGAAAGCAACTGCAGGAAAACACCAAATGTAATCACCAGAATTTCCCAGTCCATCTCCAGAATCAGGAGAGGTGATACCAACTGTTTTCTTAAGCCACTGAATCTGGATGTGACTCATTATGCAGGAACAGAGAACCAAAGTGGCCAATGGGTTCAGCTTTGGACCCGTCAAGTTTGAGGCACTTGGAAGACACCCAGGTGGAGAAGTTCCAAAGGGACTTGGATGGATTTTGCATGGTTGATGTCTGGAGCTCAAAGAGAGAGAAATATCTATACCGCACATATTGATTTAGGAGCATGCAGAATGTAACATAGCATATAGAATGTGACCGAAGCCAGGCGAGCAGATAAGGGACCCCAGAGGAATCATATTCCAAAAAAGAGCAGAGTACTGAGTAAAGGCAATGTGGAGGGATCAGGCAGAGAAAGATGGAGTCAACTCAAAAAACAGAAGTCACTGCCAAAGAGTCAGGAAGAGGGCCAAGGTGAATGCGGTATCACAGAAGCTAAGAGAAAAGAGCATTTCAATTAGGAAGGATAGGTTAACTATTACATGCTACCAAGAACTCAAAGATGATAAAGATAGAAGAGTATTCACTGATGTTACCAATATAGCAACTGATAACCCTGGAAAACATCAGTTTCAATGCATCATGGTAGAGAAGAGCCATGAAGAAGCAGTACGTGGAAGGCCAAAAAAAAAAAAAAAATGAATATAGTGACTACAGATGCTGTGCTCACAAAGGCCGGATGTGAAGGGAGAAGGGACAAATTGGATAGAGCTGGAGTAGGAGGGAGAGTTAAGGGTTCTTGGCTTTTTTTTAAAGATGTTGAGAGGCTCAATAGGTTCACATGTTGATGGAAGGTGTCAACAGTGGGCAGATCTGGGAGATACAGAATGGGATCGAGAGTGCTCCTGGAAAGATCAGCCTTGAATACTGGGCAAAAGGAGTGAACGTACAGACCCAGACACACAGAGGAATGGAGATTTGTTTACAAGAGATTAAAAGAAATTCCTGGGGAGGTTTCTGTTTTTTGTTGAATAGAAGGGCCCATCTGTTGAGAGAGCTGGGGTTCTGAGGACCGTAGGAAGATCTGGAACAGTGGCTGACAAGTGTGGATGGGAGTTTGCAAAGGGAAATGGAGTAGGGCGGCCAGACGGTTGGGAGTCAGAGAGCCAGGAGATGGGTATTATGATTCCTTCCTTACACGTGAGGAAATTGAGGCTCCAAGAGGTTAAGTAACTTGTTCAAGGTTACGAAGTAAATAAATGAAGGAGCTGGGATCCGAATACAGGTCTGCGTCATTGTTTCCAGTACATTAGGCTAAGTGAATTCCTTGGTCCAGGGGAGTAATTTTAGTTTCTGGAAAGAGACTGGTATTGGAAGTTGAAAAACCTCATTCTCCCCTCTTCCTCCACACTGTCCATGCCCATCAGTTTTGCCGGACAGCCCACACTCTGACACTTCATCTCTAAAACTGGCAGTCAAAGATGGTCTTATGGAATACAACAGAAATTCTTCTTTTATATCCTAAATACCACCTAGAAGCTTCCTTTCAAACGGGCTTACAAACTAGTAGGGAGTTTCCTGAAGCCATAACCCCATGACTGGTCCTTAGAGCTGTACTTATAAAATAAAACTAAAATAGGACCACATAAACAAAAGTATTGTGTTTAGGAGCTGTGACTCAGTTGTCTCATAATTAGCACAGTTAGTCCTCCTAGTGAGCTTTGTTCAGAATTCTGAGGCTCTCTCTTAAGGGTGGTAATCTCAAATTTCAAAAGAGATGATGTGCTAGGCTTCTCTGGATACTTTATAAAGCTGAGGTCGTGGACAATGGTGAATGGACAGGGCGGGATCATCAGAGAGGTTTCAAGGCCATGATTTTCAGGTACCTCCTCTGTCTTGCCCCCGAACCCCATGACTGTAAGTATTTAAGAGATACATACCAAGAGCCTTTACTTGGAAAAATGGAAATAAGAATTCCTTACAATTTAGGAGTTTTTTTGGGGGGGAGGGGTGCTGTTTGAGACACAATAAAGAAGACAAGTGACTACTAATCAGGTCCCACTTTGCGGACAAGGTCTGAGCCCAGAGACAGCCTTTCTTTCCGTAAGGAGAAATGCCTATGAATCCCCAGTCCAGCTCGTGGGCTGGAGCATCAGATTTCTCCAGAGGACCTAACTCATCTCGGGGCATCTGGTGCCTGTTGCTTATGTGGGGGGCTTCTTTACAAAGCTAGGCTAGGAAGAAGGTTCTTTTCTTTCATGTATATACAGTCCTACAAGCTCATGTCAACTGTGCGCAGTGCGTTCTGTGGGGACTTCAGTCTCTCCTAGAGGAGGGGGGGCGTTCAGAGCAGTGTTATTGAAAGTGTGGACTGCCATCCTTTGTAAACTGTGAAATTTTTTGAGTAAGTGTCAACCAGCACTTGTTTAAATGGGAAACACAGCAGAGTAAGAAAACCAGGGTGCATGTCACAAAATGAGGATAAGCACTATTTTGGGAAATGTATTTCAGATGGGTATGGGTGTGGGTCATTGTGTGGATTTCTTACTGCAGAAGAGCTTAAAACTCTATTTGCTCTGCTGAATTTCTGAAGCTATATGTACTGATGTTCTTTCTTTCTTTTTTTTTTAAAGATTTAATTTATTTATTTGACCGAGAGAAAGTATAAGAAGGGGGAGCAGCAGAGGGGGAGGGGGAAGCAGGCTCCCCGCTGAGCAGGGAGCCCGATGAGGGGCTCGATCTCAGGACCCTGAGACCATGACCTAAGCCGAAGGCGGATGCCTAATCGACTGAGCCACTCGGGCGCCGCCATGATGTTCTTTTGAATGCCTAGAACTGCTATGATCCCAGGCAGTTTACTCCAGGGTTGTCCTAAAATCTTCTTGCAGGATCTGAGCCATGAAGTCCCTTGACCGAAGTTACAAAGTAAACAGGTGAAGAAGTTAGGATTTGAACAGAGGTTTATGTGAGCTGAGGACCACGGATTCAAGCAGAAGAGGCACTCCCCGGCAGAATACCAGGGACCAGCGTGAGGCCAGGGGAGCATCTCTCAATCCACAGCTCTCTTAGTACTATGCTGCTCAAGGATTGTGAAACTAATTAGCTGCGCTCTATTTTCATCTTAACCATGATAAAAGGCTAGGATGTTGTAAAAGAAAACACGTCTACAATAAGCCTTTCTTTTTTTAGACTAATTTCTTGAGTCTAAAAAAAAAGTTCCCTCCATGTGTGGTTAGTACACGCCATCGGGCTCTTTTCATAGAAACCATCTTGCTTTAAGAAACAGGCTACATTTTAATGTATAGAAACCCAGAATAAACACTCTCAAGTCCCGTGCCGTCACTTGAGCTGTTCGTCTGTGTGCTATCAATGTATAAAAAATTAAACAATTGCTTACTTAGCTGCAATTTCCTCGGCCTACAGTTTTCATTACTAATATGTCATCAGCTTATAGTTTCTTGGAACACGTGGAGTCTTATATCAAAAGGCTCCATACAGGTGGGGGGCGAAGGGAATTTATTACTACCGTGAAAATCTAACGTCTTATAAAATTCCACAGGCTCCCTAAGAGGGAAGAGAAATGCCATAAAGTATTGTTGTTAAAATAAAACGAAAGATGAGAAAACAGAGAACAGAAAAATGATAAAGGCTTTAGTCATGGTGAATGGGTATGTATCAAATGGCAGCTTATATATAAAAATATAAACAATATATTGTGTTATCTATAAATACACAATAGCTTCCTTCTAATCTTGCAGAGAAACTAGCCAGATGAGGACAAACATAACTGATGCCAAATCAGAATATAAATACATGAGATAAGAAGAAACAAATGGGGAAGAAACGCTTGGGAAATGCTTGAAGGCAGACAATAAATATATTTACTGAAGATAAGATACCAAAAAAGATTACCCAAAAATTAAGTATTTAATTTTTTAATAAATTGGTATTAAGATACCAAAAAAGGTATCTTAATGGGGTTGCTTTGAGATATGAAGTATTTTGACATTTTGCAAAAAGTCAGAGATTGCCAAGTGTCAAAATACACACACACACACAATCAAAATAATGGACAGATGCGTATAGTATAAATATACACATGTGTATATATATATACACACACATACACACACACACACACATTTTCCTGGATGTTTATAAAGAAAAATGAAAGGAAGCATTCCCAAACTTCTTATATTCTGTTTTTAATTCAGAACCAAATGATCCAAAAGTCTGTTAGCTCAAAGTGCAAACTTTTGAAGGTTTATAGAAAGGACAAGCAGAGGAAAGGTCAATAAATTATAATCCTTTAATGTGTCTTGTAGTTGAAAGCTTTTATAACAAATTTAATATAGTATTCCACCTTCATATGCTAGTTGAATGAAAAAAGCTTAATACACCCAAGATATAATATACGAGATGATATATCGAATTATAGCCTATTTACAGAATAAATATAAGACAAAATACACACTTGCAGAGGGAAAGGTGGAAAAGTCTAGCCATCAAATCAGAAGGCAGAAAATCACACTATTCCTATAGTAAAAATGTGAACTTCCAATCTTTCAAGCAAATGAATAAAAACCCCTCATTAAAAGATGACATCTGTATTTCAGAATTTCTTCCCTCTGCCAGATATAACTGGATGTGACAAGGATAAAAATAAATTTATGGAAAAGAGATGTTAAAAGAAACACACAAGACACATAATTCTTTCTCTTACCATTGTCGCCAGAAGGTAATGATACAGTGTTTGTTGGCATAGTATCAGAATTCACTTTTCCATTCTCAAATGTGTCATTTTCAGTCTGCTGTAACTGCCAGTTGAGGCCAAAGAGATGCATTGCTGGGGGCAAAGAATACAAGTTGTTTAAAGGTCTGCTGTTTTTCGGCAGTGTGGCAAATGGTAAACATGTTTATAACAAGATTCCCATGTAAAGTGAAAATTTCCATGTTCTGAAATACAAAGATAATTGCATATAAAAATTAGAAAGGAAACAGTTCCTCACACAAATGCAGCGTAGGGAGCAATGCAGCCCAATATTGGTACCGGGAGGCTCCTAGGAATGCATAATTATTTGCTCTGCTTTGTCTGAGTCCCACTCCTCACTGCCATTTAGGTAAGCGGTAGAATGCTCTGTAGCAACATCCGCTTTGCTTGACCTCAGGCCATTCGCACACCTGTAATACTTAGTTGTAACATCTGTATATTCTCCAGAAACATGATGCTGTTCATTGGGATTAAGGTAAAAAGTAACTATTAGTCTCCCAGATAAATTTGCTGGCATATGAAATGACGAGAATGGATTTAGATGCACAAAATATGGTAATGTTTGAATATCCTAGATTTAAGATGATTTTATGACATTCAATTCATCAACAGCACAGATGAAGTAACACGCTACGTGTTGGGTAATTTTATGAAGAGTTTCTGATGTGCGTATGATAACCTTACCAATTTACGAAAATTTTGTAAACGTGTTGACTAATTTTCTTTATTTGAAATATTTAAGAAAACAGACAGCCATAAGACTTTATAGATTTATAATGTAATATACTTAAAATTTTTTATATTACTTTTCTTAATGTATTTGAAATATTTACAAGAATGATCACTGTGATATTGACCACTAACCCACAACTGAACTTTCATTTTTGTTCCACAGAATATAGTTTTAGAATTCATCCCTAGGGAGTCTAAATATCCGTAGGGAAACCCAGGAGTGATCATATTACCGTATCACGAAAGACTTTTTATGGACATTATTTGCCATTTCACCACATAGATGGAATTTACCAGAAAGGTGAAGAAAGACATAGTGTTCAAGAAGTATTGTTAGAAACAGTGTGATGACCGCCACTGTCAAAAGGCAAGCCCTTATTAAATATGTAATATGGGGAGTAACACAATTAAATTGGCAGAGTTAAAGGGCAGGGGCTTTAGACAGAGTTAGATTTTGGTTTAACCTTCAATTTAGGATTTAACCTTAGACAAATGATAGAATATTATTAACATTAGTTTTACTTTAAAAATGAGGTTGTGAACTTTGTAGACAGGATAGGTCTGTGAGAGTGTATTACTGACAGCTGGTACATAGGACTGTTCTCAGTACATTTAGTCCATTTATTTATTGACTCTTGATTACCAAACTATTTGTTTTTAAAGATTTTATTTATTTATGTGTGTGAGAGAGAGAGAGAGAGGGAGGGAGGGAGGCAGAGGGAGATGCTTAACCGACCGAGTCACCCAGGCCCCCCGAGATTACTGAACTATTTGAAGTCACCTGACCAGACCAGGTTACCTCTCAATAAATATTTCCTTCTGTCTGTAAGACTCTTCATCCACTGTAAAATACTCATCCATTGCTCAGATGGTAGGTACCAATTTTGTGGGGGAGCCTTCCCTGACTGGGTTAAGCATCTTTCCCAAGACTGTTTTCGTTCCCTTTTGTATCTCATTTACTCTACATAGTGTCCCATGCCTTGTAGGTCTTCACAAGTGTCTGTCAAGTAAATGAAATTTATGTTCTGATGTTTTCAAATCTAAGAAAACACTGTTGTGGATAAAAATATAGTAATTTAAGGGAAAAGTTAATAAATACAAGACAAATAAGTAAATGGCCAAGAATAGAGTGTTATATTATTAATAATATAACACTCTATTATCTATATTATTATCTATAATCTATATATCTATTATCTATAATACTATCTATATTAATAAATAATTACTGACTATATTAGTGTAATAGTATATGAAAAGCAGTTGAGTGAAAGTCCAGCAGAACTTTATACTATTAAAGTTAAAAAAAAAAAAGATTCAACAGTTTGAGGGTATTCTACATGTTTCATAGTCTTTTGTTAACAACTCCTGATATAAAATTATGCTATAAAAAGAAACACAGCAAACCCAGATCCAAACATAGCTACATCTACCCTGTATATTTTTAACGCATGTAGATACTCCCCTTCTTAAATTATAATCTGGTAGCAATTCGTTTCAAGCTCTGGTTTTTTAAGGATTAAGATATAGGTTATAGAATCCTTGAATTCACAAATTGTCGACTTGTAAGGAGGTATAACTTCATATGTCATTTTGCATTAAATTACATGGTGTTTGAGTGGCAAAATGTCAGGAGCTTTCTAAACATTTATCGCTTCATACATTTTTCAAGGTTTTGGGTATTTCAGCAATTTTTGAATAAAATAATGGGAACTTGTTCTGCATACAGTAAAAGTTTTGACAGACATACTTTGGCATAACGATGGTTAATATTCCAAAAGGGTCAAAGTTTGTACACAAAAGAATTTATCATCATTGTGAACTTTTATGTAACATGAAAAGTCTTCCTGAGTGATAGTTTTGCTTATATTATTGGTTTGAATAGACTTTGAGGAAGAGAGATAATCCTCGGGATCCTGCATGGATGTCAAATGCTAGAAAGTAATGTTATGTTTCTGTTTGGACAGTTATTTTATTTTATTTTATTTTATTTTATTTTATTTTATTTTATTTTATTTTATTTTATTTTATTTTATTTTATTTATTATTTTTTGCCAGATTGGCAATAGCTTTATTATATACATATTTTTTCTTACAGTAAATCTCAATAAAATGAAATTCCAGTCTACTTAAGATGCTGTATAATGAGAACCATACCAAAAAATATTGTATCTTGTTTAACATTGCATTGAAAACAGAGACCAACAAGTTGGTTGGTCTTGGGATACTATGTACTTTAAAAATCTTGGCGTTTGGTATTTAGTAATGTTCTCACTCATTATGTGTAACTTGAGATTTTTCTATAAATACAGGGTGTTAGTAAAAACTGACTCCAAAAATGAGAGAGGGGGAGACAGAGGGAGGCAGCAACCTCATAAAAGTCAAAAATGCTAGAGAAATCGCTGAGCATTTGTGTAAGAGCGCTATATGGGAAGGTCTTGGCAGACAAATAAGGGAAAATCAGTGAAATAAAATACATATGTAAATACAGAAGGATGAGCCCAATTCTTCAACGCCTGAGCTGGAAACAAGATTTGACCCCATGGGAAAGCCTGTGGCACCATTACGCACGAATGGTGAAAATCGATCCTTGGTGTAGGCATGACCCAGTGGCTTGCGGGGAGAATGTCAGGGAGTGGCTGGGAGCTCTGTGCCTTTTGGAGTCCCTCACTCCTCTGGATACATAGCTTAGGTGAGGGGTATCAGCTGGCGGGAATCTTGTGTGCTAGAACATCATGATGTTGCATTTTTTTTTTTTTAGAGAGAACATTCATTAAGTACTTATGTTATCAAATGTTGTGCTAATGCTTTATCTGCTTTATTTTTAATCTTCACGAAGACTCCAATGATTACTATTATTATTTTTTTTAATTTTGAATCTGATAAAATTGAGGCTTTTGGGGGACTTAAGCTTTCAAGCAGGCAAACGGTAGACCTTGCCCTTCAACCCAGACCTTCTGATCACAAAGGGCTTAGTCCAATACACCTGTCTGTTCTCCCAGTGGGCAGTGGAATATGAAAATCCATACCGAAGCAAGTGAAATATACCTTCAGTGAGGGCCACAGGCTAGAGAAGGTTTTTCTACTAGGTCTAGAAAACGGAAGCCAGATACAGTATTTGGTGGTGGAAGATGGGCAAAGATTCTTCTAAGTAACATTTGTGTAATCCAGGCACAGTTCTTTCGTATGAGAACTTTCCCACTGAATTCTCTTTTGTAGAAGAAAATTTTATAGCAATAAGATAACGATGAAAATTCACAACAGGCTATTAAGATTTTATTTATTTACTTGAGAGAGAGAAAGAGAGAGAGAGCGAGCACAGGCTGGAGGAGAAACAGAGGGAGAGGGACAAGCAGACTCTGCACTGGGTGCGGAGCCCGACACAGGGCTTGATCGCACAATTTCGAAATCATGACTTCAGCCAAAACTAAGAGTTGGATGCTTAATCTACTGAGCCAGTCAGGCGCCCTCTAAGAGGCCTTAAGACAACAATTTAAAAATTATATGTGAATCCTATACGTGTGCATTTTAAAGTTATAGAAAGCATTCATATAGATTTAATCTTAAAAAATCTGTTTCTGGGGTGGCCTCGGTGGCTCAGTGGGATAAAGCCTCTGCCTTAGGCTCAGGTCATGATCTCAAGGTCCTGACATTGAGCCCCGCATCGGGCTCTCTGCTCAGTGGGGAGCCTGCTTTCCCCTCTCTCTCTGCCTGCCTCTCTGCCTAATTGTGATCTCTCTGTCAAATAAATAAATAAAATCTTTAAAAAAATCTTTTTCTGATATCATGTTTCATAGTTTCATTAATGAGGTCTGGGGGCTGGATTCATATCTGAAATGTTATCCAAGAAGAGAATTTGTGAATGACAGCAAGAACATTATATGTCTGCTCAAATGTGTTTTTAACCTTTGAAAATAACTTTGATGTCTATTATCTTGTGTGTGTGTGTGTATTTTTTAAGAATTTATTTCTTTTAGAGACAGAGAGCACAAGTGGGAGAGGAGAGAGAACCTCAAACACACTCTGCTTGTACCCTAGAGCCCGACGTGGGGCTCGATCTCACGACCTGAACTGAAACCAAGAGTCGGACGCTCAACCGACAGAGTCACCCAGGCACCCCGATGTCTATTATCTTCCAATAATGTACTGCATGACAGGGGTCCTCATCCCTGCTGTACGAGTGAAACACAGGCAGAGCGCGGTTAGTGACTTACCCAGTGCCTTTTAAAAAGTTAGTGTATAAAGAAGACTCATGATACCAGATCTCCTGCCACGATTTCAGAATTCCTTTTCCTATATTGTGCTGCTGTCCTTCTTATTTCAATTGTTCTGAATCAAAATTTAAAGAAACTTAAAAAATTTTAACACAAATTACTGATTGGTTTATTTTTTGACAGCACCACATATAATCAGAAGTTGTCCAGTTGTTGGAATGGGTTTCTAAATACAAGACGTTTACCCACTGAAAATGGTGGCATTTTGCAAAATCATTTGCGGGTTCCTTGTTTGCAATTTGAAATGTATTTTCTTTATATTAAAAATCTTAGAAATGACGGCTCAGTCCCCAGTTGGTCTACAAAAGTCTGTCTCTCTATCCAATAGAAATATGTATCTACATAGCACCAAAAAGCATGAATACGAATGTTGTCAGAAGCATTATTTATAATAACCTCAAACTGGAAACTGAGATGTCTGCCAGGAGTACAAAGGATAAACAAATTATAGTGTTTATCATATATCACACCTTATCATTAGAGTCAACCAAGGAATCCCACAGACCAGTGTAAATGAATAAGGCATCGCCAGGTGCAATGATGTGGATATAGGTCACAAACACAGTACTGAGCGAGAGAACCCATTCACAAAAAACCATGAATATGGTATAAGTCAACGTGAATAAAGTTCAAAAGCAGGTAAAATTAACTGGTAGGAGGAACAGAAGCCACCAGAGTAATTACGTCTAGGGCCTCCCTAGACTAGACTAGCTCCTAGACTAGGAGCTAGGTAATGACCAGGTGAGGCCACAGGGGACTCCTGGCATGCTGCTAATATTTTCATTTTTCCATCTCGGCAGTGATTCTGTTGGTGTATTCACTTACGACCTATCTACTTTTCTAAATGTATATTACACTTAAATTAAAATATTGGTTTAAAAGTAGGCCATCCAACCCAGAGCGTAACTACGGGATGTGTATTTTCACGTTCCCTACACCCTCCCTGCAGGTGCTCGTCTCTGCAAGGCTCCTAGGCGTCCCTCTAGGAAAGATACAGTGTAGAAGGGCAGGTGACTCCATGAGATTGGAGCTAGAGGGAAGAGTGAGGAAACGCTTGCTTAGTGCAAATCTTGGGTGTTAAGACAGAAAGCAATCTGATTAAACGAATTCACATGTTGGATTAACGACTGTCAGCTCCTGGCCTTCCCAGACTGATTCATCGTTTAGAAACATTACGGCTTGTTTTGGGGAGGATGTGGAGACTGGAAGCCTTGTGCACTGTTGATGAGACTGTAAAGCGGTTCGACTGCTATGGAGAACACGGGAGCGCGTCCTCAAAAAAAATACGTAAATAAGTAGATAAAACTGGAACTCCGATATGGCCCAGAATCCCACTTCTGGATATACACCCCAAAGAACAGAAAGCAGGGTCTCGAAGACATATTTGTACACCCACGTTCCTAGCAGCTCTACTCCTAACAGTCAGGAGGCAGAAGCAGCCCAAAGGTCCATCAACAGAAGAATGGGTGAAGAATATACACACAATGGACTAACACTTAGTCTGAAAAAGGGAGGGAGCCTTTGCCCCAGGCTGTAACATGGACGAACCCCGAGGACACGAAGTTAAGTGAAAGAAGCCAATCGCCAAGGGACAAATAATGTTTTGATCCCACTTACACGGGGTATCTAAAGTAGTTCAAATTCACAGAGGCAGAAAGAAGGGTGGTTACCAGGGGGGCAGGGTGAGCGGAAACAGGGAGCTGTTTAAAAAGTACAGAGCTTCAGTTCTGGTAGATGGAAAAGTTCCGGAGATCTGCTGCACGACCGTGTGAATAGATCACAGGGCCCACGAAGTGGCCAGATTTGCTTGTCTACCATTTAAATCACGTCCTTAATTTCCCTGCTTCCACGCCTTTCCTCCTATCATTCCTGGCCTCTGGGAGGCCGTCCCCAACCCTAAGTTCTGTCTGATGACATCGCCCCAATACCTCGAAGTCCAGTTGAACTGACATTTGTTCACGAGGCCTTCCTGGAATGAGTAAGAATCCTGCCCTATCATAGCACTTGCAGTATTTTACCTGAAACATCCCACTTCTTGTCTGAATACATTTCTTACTTTCTGCCATTGTGAGGAGTGGGGAGTTAGAAGAGAAGCAGAAATGGATCTTTGCAGCGAGGGGGTAAAACAGGCACGTCGAGGGGAGAGAGAGCAGTTTGGGAAGAATGAGAAGAAATGATAGGATTTTTAGCTATGAAAAAATAGGAGAGGGTAGTTAAAGGAAAGGCTTAATATATAATTCAGCTTTTTCAATATTTGGCTGAAAGTTGATCTTAGGGGCCTGGATCTCTAGCTACATTGGTTCCTGAGAAACAAGGGTGAGTAACAGGGCCCAAAACTGCTGACCATAAGAAGCAGCCTTGGGGGCACCTCGAATAATTCCTCCCTTTTTCTTGGGCCAGGAGGACACAGATTTCCAAGATGATTCCCCGTCAGAATGCTTTTATTTTTTTTTACAAGAGTTTATTTATGTATTTGTCAGAGAGAGAGAGCAGGGGGAGTGGCGGGCAAAGGAGAAACAGGCTCCCCACCGAGCAAGGATCCTGACTAGGGGCTTGATCCCAAGACCCCAGGATCACGACCTGAGCTGAAGGCAGACGCTCCACTGACTGAGCCACCCAGGCGCCCCAGAACCCTTTTAAATTAGTTGCAATATCTAACATTTGTCATTGACAAACTTAATGAGCATTCTTTTCATTCTATCACGTGCATTGATGTTAAAAAATGATCATGATTTCAACTCTAGAAATAACACACATGGATGTAAAGCCATTGGTCATTATCACAAACTATGGTACTAACAGCCAAATGGTCTACTTTATAGACTGTCTTTCTAGATTATCTTATGGTATTCTTGGATTCAACCAATGTGAAGATATCTACAATGAAATATTTCTTATATAATTAAAAAAATTCATTCTAAAACCTCCTAGTTTTTTTTTTCTGCAGGCTTTCCCAGTTAATATTGAGCAAAAAAGCCTCACTAATTGAAATAATTTGGAGACAACATGATAATGAAGACATTTTCTTTCTGACTCAAAGACCATTCCAGTGAAAGAAATTACAATGTACGATCCTTTTACCTTTCAAGGCTGATGGAGATGAAAGGAATCCATGATATCCTAGGATCCCACCTCTTCCCCATAGGGGGAAAAAAAGGGCATGCCATTGTTTTTAACCAATGTATGTTGGTTTGATACTCAAAAGCCAGCATGTGGAACACTTGAAACCAAAATGTGTAATTAAAGAAAATTATATACCACCAAGTAGCAAGTTCAGTGCCATTTTTAGTTCTGTGTTGAAAGAAAAGGTGCCAAATTTTGATCTTGTCTCTGGGGACCATGCCACCGAAGTTGCTATCACAGCTACTATTATTTCTACTGGCATGCCTGTGTTCTTAGACACTGCCAAATATGGATGGGAAGGAGGGGTGGTGACAGCTGGTGACAGGGTCCAGCAATCTGCCAGAACCTTGGAGCAAATTACAGGGGATGTTGTGAAGCGAACACAGAAGCAGGCACCCTTGCCATCAGAAACCCGAATGCAGCTTATGCCACCAGAACCCTGACGAGTCACGCTCTGAGGTTTTGGCAACCTGGAGTATAGTTCTTAGCATGCCTGCCATTATTGGCTAAATGCTGTTTAATATTACAAGATCAAGCAAACATTCTCACAAAGGCAAAAAAAAAAAAAAAAAATCTGAGATCATATGAGAACCAGACTCTGGTGAGAAAAAATGGACTTAAAAAATATCATCCCGAAAAAGTCGGCAATGCTGTTTTGTGTTTGGCTCCAAAACCCAGAAAATTCATCATGGAGGCGAGCGAAGGTCTAAAGCTTCCCCATCTTATAATTCACCTCACATCCTCCAAGGTCCATGTTCCCTAAAACAATCTTTCTGAGAAAGCTTCATTAGGAACATGTTCTCAGAAGTTGCAGGAAAAGAAAATCAGAATCTGACCTTTTATGGTTAAGAGCCGAGTTTTCAACACAGTTTGCCTGTGCGGCGTCTTGTGCAGCCTTTGTTGATGTTAAAAGAGAAGTGGGTCCCAGTCTCCCTTCTGGCTCAGACTAGTTGTGGGACCTTGGCAAGTCACCGGGCTTCTCTGAGGCTTAGAGCTCCCGTTTATATAAATATTCAAAGAGCTTGCACAAAATGATCTCTAAGGTCTCTTCCAGATTTAAATTCTTTGGTATGTCAGTATGTTTTCAAATAGAAATATTTGGGCTACATCATTGAGTAGTGGCAAAGACATCCGGCATCAATAAGATATCAACATATTGGAATACCAATGCCATTGTTCCTTTTTTTAAAAATTTCAAAATAAAAATAAAATGAAACGGGGTCAAATGACCACTTCACGCATACAATCCCTTCGGTATCTTGGGTTTTGAAAGCAAAATTTCAGCATTTCACGTTTCAATTTCATGAGTACATAAATATACCCAATGTGCATGTGCCGTGATTAGATTTTACAGACTAAAATAAGAAAAACACTCTTAAATATAGGACAATGATTTGATTTGATACATGTTTACAGAATACAGCTAGGTTTTCACTGTAAAATGAAAGCATCTCATGTAAACATGCAGTTTGTAACTTGGACCCCTACTGGTATAAACTGTCATTAGGAATACATAGTTTTCCATAAATTAGCTTTTGTTTTCGATTTCCTGCTGTGTTCATATACATGCTGACGGAGTGTGTGAGGCAATATTTTGGCATTCTAATCCATTATTATTTGTTATTAGCTTTCAAGTCTAATATTATCCCAACAGTCTATATCTTACTGGCCCAAACATGGTCATTTTATTTATTTTTATTTTATTTTTTCCAAACATGGTCATTTTAAAATCAATAATTTTTGGAAAGCTTTCATATTAATATGTACTCGAGCTGTCATTAAGGGGAAGGGAATTATCCCAACTACAGGATGTTTTGATATGCAAAGGCATTAATAATGCATGAAGTAGCAAGTTTCTCTGCATATTATAACATACTAAAACCATAGGTTTTATGTAAATAGTTTTTTTGGGGGTAGGGGGAAGGAGACAAGGAGTGGCTGCTGATATTTTATATATCCACACTGTGCATTTTTCTTTTCTGTTCTTTTTTTGGCATCATGTCATTAATGGGAATGTAGAATCACTTTGGCTATCGAAATGTCTTGGTGAGCCAGTGGTTTAGCTACGTAGATTTGCCAGAATATTTGACTCATATTCTCTTGCAAATTAAATGTACATGAAAAATTCCACCTCTAAATTGCATTCCAATTTTTCTTTCTTCACGATGTAGGTTCAGTGTCACACACTGAAGGATGCTGTTGAGGAGAGAATTATTCTAGCTGTCCGCTGATGGCCAACACTGAGGCTGACGGGGCTTATGAAAATCAAGCTGCTGTGTCTGTCACCGAGGGAATTAAGTCAGGACTTCGAAAACAGGCTGTTTTCCTAATGTTTGATTAGTTTCGCTCATGTCCAGATTCTGTTCTCTGAATGAAAGAAGCATTCCCTCTCCAATCTCAGGGCAAGAACAAAGTGCTCACCATTATGATGAGCTGTCCAAAGGGGCCAGTCATTATCAATCAACTTTGAGGTAACAGTTGTCAACATTAAGGAATATGGCAAGAGGACTTATTTTAAGAACATTCGAAATACACAATGAACTCATTTACATGATTTATGGACAAGTTGCTACATGCCAATATACTGACTTTGCTGTTAACACCAAATGTATGTAACAGAAGATTTGTTAGTGACAGTTATTAGCAGCTTTGCCATTGAACCCCCATGGATCTACTCATTATTCAAAAGCTGGCTGCACTGACTCAATTTCATCTGGATTCTTTTCTTCCATAATAGCTTTAAGAGCTATCTCCTCTTTTTATGTAATAAATGTGGACATATGTTAATAATCTACTTAAACATAAACATTTCTTTGGCTTGTTTTGGCTTTTTAAAAATAAGGTTGATTTATTTGAGAGAGAAAGAGAGACAGAGAGCAGGGGGGAGGGGAAGAGAGAGAGAGAGAATCTCAAGGAGACTCCCTGCTGAGTATGGAGACCTATGTGGGGCTCCATCCCATGACCCTGAGATCATGACCTGAGCCAAAATCAAGAGGCAGACGCTCAACTGGCTGGCTTGTTTTGACCTCTTGAAAAAGTAGTAGAATAGATCTGAAAATTACAAGTCTTTGAAATGTTAAAAGACACTTTAATCTTCATTATTAAAAGATCCAACTAGTAGGAACATGGAGATTTCTAGAGGAAAACTGGTGTATTAAAATATGGCAAAATCCATGGTTTGCTCCACATATGAGTGAAACCATATGATAATTGTCTTTCTCTGCTTGACTTGTTTCACTTAGCATAATCCCCTCCAGTTCCATCCATGTCCATACAAATGGTAGGTATTCATCCTTTCTGATGGGTGAGTCATATTCCATTGTATATATGGCCCACATCTTCTTTATCCATCCATCTGTTGAAGGGCATCTCAGCTCCTGCCACAGTTTGGCTATTGTGGACATTGCTGCTTTGAACACTGGGTGTTGTACACAACTAACGTCATTGAACATTTCATCAAAAACTAATGATAAGGGGCGCCTGAGTGGCTCAGTGGGTTAAACCTCTGCCTTCAGCTCAGGTCATGATCTCAGGGTCCTGAGATCGAGCCCCACATCGGACTCTCCACTCAGCGGGGAGTCTGCTTCTCCCTCTCTCTCTGGCTGCCTCTCTGCCTACTTGTGATATCTCTCTGTCAAATAAATAAATAAAATCTTTAAAAAAAAAAATAAAAAAAAAAAAAAAAAAAAAAAAAACTAATGATAATATGTTGGCTAATTGAACATAATAAAAAAATAAATTAAAAAAAATATGGCAAAATCCAGAAAAGCATCCCCTCCCAAACAGTCCACTTCTCCAAGAGGTTACATTTGAGAGGGAAAATGTGATCTGGGAATGTGTGCATGTGCACACATGTGTGTATGGTACTCAGGTGGCAACTTTAAACACAATCAATGAGCCTTCAGGAATCCAGGTCCAACCAGCTCATACAGTTTGTGGTTCACCATCCGCTCAACAACAAAAATGGAGTCATCGTCTCCCTTCTCAAGTTCTGTCGCATGGATTCCCACGCTCCACCACTTCTGGTATTAGTACTGATGGTACCTGTGACAGATCTTATCAGTCTTCCTTGACGTGCTTGTGTCATCACGCGGTTGGGAACAGATCCTCGGAAGCTAGTTTTCCAGCTGCTCCCCACTAATCTGGGCTGACGCGGAGAGCAGGTTTCCTTAGTTATGAACTTAACTATTATTAACGGATATTTATGAAGCATTTGTGGACATTTATTTCAAAGCAAAATACAAAGGAAGTTGTCATCTCTGATCCCCAGGATACCTGCTCAGATTGCCAACCTGCTTTTGTATTTGGTGGTCTCACGCTCCTCTCCTAGAAATAAGTGGCCCACTTTCCCACTTTAAACATGCATTGCTTCTCTCTATGTGATTCTTTTCTAAGATCATAAAGAATTTCTCTGAGGTAGCAAAAAGCATCTAAAAATATCTTGACTCTAAAAATAGAAAATAACAATGGTAAAATTTGTGACTATTTGAAATGACTGAAATATTATGGGTTAGGTTTTATGTACAAATGCTATGTAACTCACACGGGCTCACTAACTACATCATGCAGTTCGGTTGTTAAACTATAAATGTAGTTAATGAAAAGATTGAGGATCTAGAATGAATTAAAAGTCCCAATGAAAGAGACCTATTACATTTTCAGTCTCCTCGGCAATGATTCCTGTACATGTTTTTTTTTTCAAAAAGTGCTTATCATCTTTATGATTTAATTGTGAACCATCTATGCCTTTTTATTTTATAACTATATTTTTATATTTATGTTTATTTTTTTCATGAGATGACTAGCTTAAAAATTTAAATGCATTTTAAAAGAAATTTTATAGTACTACCTTAAAGGAAAAAAATCAACATTTCTTGATACAAACAGAAGGCAACAGTAAGAATAAATGGAGTAAGCTACAAGCGTTATTAAAATCTATGTAGATGTGATAGCCAGCAGAAGTGTTCTTTGTGAAAGAACTATTAAAGAGATGGGTCATGACACGCAAACATCTACTGAGACCTTCCTTGTGACATAATCGGATCGATGGGGTAAGAAGCCAGAGGGGAGTACACGCCTCATTTTGGCCTTCAGTCTTATTTATTCTTCGGTCCATGTATCACCTTTAAATTCTGAAATCCTTATGAGAAATAATGCCCTACGATATAGGAGGGAAAAGTCCCAGGTCCAAGATAAAAAAGACCTAGATTATGGTCCCTGTTTAAATATGTATGGGCTTTAACACAGGACAAGCCACTGATTTTCTAGGCCAAAGACTTTTCTTGCTAAAAAGTGTGGCTAGTAATATTTGATTTACTAGATTGTTATAAGGAATAATAATAGCAGCTAAAACTAACTGAGCACTTACATTTTATCAGGCACATTATTTTATTAAAGATTTCCAGGAGCTGGGGCACCTGGGTGGCTCAGTGGGTTAAAGCCTCTGCCTTCGGCTCAGGTCATGATCTCAGGGTCCTGGGATCGAGCCCCGCATCGGGCTCTCTGCTCAGCGGGGAGCCTGCTTCCCCCTCTCTCTCTGCCTGCCTCTCTGCCTACTTGTGATCTCTCTCCTCTCTGTCAAATAAATAAAATCTTAAAAAAATTAAAAATAAAAAAATTAATATTTCCAGGAGCTGTACTATTACTAATCCTGTCTACACTGATGAGGAAACTCCAGTTTATGGAAGTTTATGCTCAAGATTACACAGCCAATAAGTAACAGAGGTGGGATACAAATCTCAAATCTTACTGCTTGGAGGGTCTGCACTTATAAACAGTGTTCTAAAAATATGTTTTAATGTGATATGCAAACTGGACATTATATTTTTCCATATAAGATCATGAGATCATTGTGGTAAAGAGTAGATCTTCCCTTTGTGAAATCATTGTTTAGGAGGGAAATTCAATAATTGCTAAACTTAATGGAATTAAATTGACTGTGATATTGGCCACAATTCAAGGAAATGCCTATGAAAAAACAAAATAAAATATGTAAGATGCAAAACGACTTGCATCATTTTTTCTCAGAATGAAGCTCCTCTCCCGTCTTGAGGTACTTGGGTGGCTCAGTTTGTTAAGGGACGGACTTTTGGTTTTGGCTTAGGTCATGATTTCACGGGTCCTGGGATTGAGCCTGGCCTGGGGCCTCCATGCTCAGCAGGGAGTCCTCTGGAAGGACTCTCTCTCTGCCGATGAGCCCTGACATGCGCTCTCTCTCAAATAAATACATAAATTAATAAATATCTTTTTTTCAAGATTTTATTTATTTGAGAAAGAGAGAGAGAGAGAGAGAACAGTGGCGAGGAGCAGAGGCAGAGGGAGAAGCAGATTCCCTGCTGAGCAGGGAGCCCAATGCGGGACTCAATCCCAGGACCCTGGGATCATGACCTGAGCCGAAGGCAGACACTTAATTGACTGAGCCACCCAGGTGCCCCAATAAAAAATCTTTTTTTAAAAAAGAACGAAGGGCCCCATATTCTAGAATCAAATGCAGCGATTTTCAAGGTAGCCTTGGATTTCCTTCTACAGCTCTGGGAAATGTACAAGAATATGGGGAGGCTTTCTCTTCTTTGGGGACACAAGAAGGCCTATGAAAAGTGATGAAGGGGACAAAAAGCTCCCTAGTGAAGGCACAAAGGGAAAGATCAGTCTGTGGGTCAAACATTAGGGAGAAATGGCAATTCCAGGATGGAGCCAGCCAACGTCATGGTGGGCCTGCTGATGAAGAGCCCACCTGGAGAGGAGCGCTGGTTTTGCCTCTGGAACCCTAAGTCCCCACTGAGGACATTCAACAGGTAAAGGAAAGATCAGAAGTTCTTATCTTTAAAGATAGTGAATATTATCTCAAAAACCATCTTGGCATTATACAGAAGTGGGTCTAGATAAAACAATAATTGTTCTTTGATTCCATTTGGTCTATGCTTAAAAAGCACAACAGAAGGGTCTCAAAGTAATGCCTTCTAGGTCCAACTCAATAATGGAAATTGGACATGCTGGGCTCTTTGGTTATCAAATGCAGAGCAATGCGATTTTCATTTCCCAGCAACGTTTGAAATACAAGAAGCATATGTTTCTTAAATTTCTTCAGAACAGATTAATAGAGTACTCATGAATGTTTATTAAGAACTCAGATACTGTTTCTTTTAACACTTTTAAAACGATCTTCTGGGCATCCTTGATATACAAAACTCTTGAAGTATATATGTTTGCTATCTACAATTAAGGGAAAGGAACAATCCAGAAGACTGTAAATCAGAATAGACCATACACTGTGGTGACAATTTTAAATCCAGTTGCCCCAACTTTCCAAAGTAACACTTCTTTCTCCTTCTAGGTATTAACTACTAGCTATACTGACTCAACAAAGAAAACAAATGAATACCATCACTTTTTTCCCCCCTCAGACACATCGAGGTTTTAATTTATTACATCACAATATATTGGTTCTAATATTCCTGAGAATCGATTTTTGGGGGCCACATTTAGGTTTATGTGGTCACACTTAAAATTTGTCCTAACGTCAGCATTTGTCCAAACACATAATCCTACTTATCATTCAGGCTTTAGCAGGAAGAGCTTTCTCTAATGCGCACACTCCGTAAGTTCTGCCTTTTATGCAGTCTCTGGTCTCCTACATTTTTCCTTTTTAAATAGCCCTCATGATGACAATTAAATATTCACTGTTTCCATGCCCTGAGATATAGTCTAGAAGAGAGCAAGGGCTGCGTTTTCTTGTTCACTGCTGTATCTCTCACGGTGTTTCAATAAATAAATATTGAATGAATGATGGATGGATGAATGGACGGTCACTTCCTTCTCTGGCGTGACATTACAAAGCACTAACAAAGGAACTGTGGAACCTTAATTTCAAGGAAGAAAGACAAGGTGTCAGGAGTCGGTAGATGTTCTAAGGGTATGTAGAAACAATAAATTAAAAGAGTGGATACATATTTGAGTTTTATTCTACCTCTTATACTGTAGGATGAGACCTTTGTTTGAACATAGATTCAACGGAACTTAGAGGTGTTATGATGAATTCCTTCCTAAAACTCCTAGGCATCTATCAAGTTTGTAAAAAATCATATCTATGCCAGTTACTTTTCCTTTCACTCCTCTGAAGATATTTCTCTCAGAACACACTGCTCTCAGTACCACTAATGTAAAAGCCAATGGCATATGCAACACCAATTAAATATTTATGCAATGTAGCACTGAAATGGTAAATATTGTATTATGCTTTCCACTTGTCATTAGGCAGGAGACGTTGCTACAATTCCACAAAAATGATAGCCTAAAACAGAGAAAACAGCACCGTATTTCACAGAGAAGATATTTACGTCTGGCAGGAACTGGAGTTTAGCTGGCTTTAAAGGTATTTCTTATTGTTGTTGTCCTTGGGTGTTTTTCAAGTCAGGGAGATCTTTATATTTGAATGGTAAAAACAGTCTGCGGAAACAGAGTGTTTCTCATATATTATTTACTTTAGCTGACCTCGTATCAAGCTAAGAGTAAAATAAATTATTTTGGGGGAGGACAGGGGAGCTTATTTCCGACATTTGTATTAATTTCTTGAAATGGGTGGTGATTTCTCTTTTATGTATAGTAATAAACAATATGAGGTTAAACTCCAAACTGAGCATTTGTATGTTGTGCTAATAAAGGCAACAAAAAATTATAATGTCCAAAAGTGCAGTATACAACCTTTTTCTCACTTTAGGTTCAATTCAGAAGTCACTGATGCAATTATACAGGGTTGACCACAAAGGAACTGAATTCTAAGTGACCTCTCAACCTTCTCTAGCTTTCTTTATGATATGCCAGACATAAAAAACTAATATTTTCTGTAAATTAGTATTTTATATAAATTAATTAAACTAATATTTTCTACAAATTTCTGTGGTTCATATTGAAAGTCAGGATAAAGTACAAATATGACAAAAGAGCTAAACTTTCTGTGGATGCTAGAGGGATATATATATATATATATATATATATACATACACACACACACACAAACACATACACACACACATATGTGTGTGTGTGTATATTATATATATAATACCTACATATAAAAGCACAATTTCACTCATAACAAAGTGCTATCCTCAATAAGGAAAAAATACAACTGTCTAGAATGGCTTCTTAGATTTTTTTCTTTTTTGAATTTACAGACTCACTGCAGAGTGCTCTGTTAGTATGCTTTATCATATTTCTATTTTCCTTTGCTTCTAGAGGTAAACTGTTCCATTCTAATCCTGCACTCACCACCGAATCAGGCTTAAATATGTCTTTAATTTCATGTGTCCAAGGATAAAATAAAATATTGATATATTGATTTAAAATTTTTAGTTATAAGCTTCAATCCTCTAGAAATAGGCAATATATTTTTTCTTCAACGTGATGAAATCACATTAGTATTATTAAAAAGCCAGCATTTCATCTTGGGCAAAATGCATTTTCTGAATGTAATGCAACCGGGAGTTAAAGGAAGAAGCCGTAGTGAAAAATGGTATATAATTCATTGCTTGGCCATGTTCTATCACCCAATAAAACAGCACTTTTATTACAAAGACATGTCCAAAAAGAAAAAAGAACTTCACAACACATTTTATTTTGCCATATATATTTAAATGGTTGATTTTTCATGAAGCATAAAAGGCTGGCGTGTTTTCCCTCTGACCCTGAGTTGCATATATATAGCTAGTACCGTAATCAATTTCAAGGTACACAGAGAGGTAAAAATGTTCATAAAATGCAAATAGACACAGAAGGAGGACAGATAACTGCCACGGAATCATAACTGCAATGAACCTAAATTCGACAGGTTATGTTTTGCTAGATCTAGGGAATGCTTATGTTGTTAAACAGCCTTTTCAGCAGACATGTGACAACATCTATTTTAGGAATCGGTTGGTAGCAGCTGCTCAAAGGAAATAAATAACTACACATGTATTTTTTAACCAAAAAGGAATACTGAAAATGCAAGTAGTTCTTTGCTTAGCAGCATATGTCAGGAGTCCAGAAGAAAAACAGTGCTGAGTTATTTCTTGTTATTAGGAAATGAGCTGACAAACCTTAAAAGTTAAGATATTTGCAGGATGGGGGAGGGGAGGACGATGGAGGGTTTGGAAGGGAAATGAGAAGCGACTGTTAAGAGAACAGGGTATCCTTTTTGGAGGTGATGGAAATGTTCTAAAATTGGGTGTCGTGATGGTTGCAAACTGCAAATGTTGATTTGTATACTTTCAATGGGTAAACTATGTGATATGTGAATTATACCTCAATAAAGCTGTTATATTAAAAAAAAAAAAAAACCCTGTCATCCAAGGAATTATTCGTTGGGATAAATCGGGCCAAAAATTGAGAAAATATGTTCACAAAATAGAATTTGTTAAGATTTTTGTTTTCTCTCATTTTCCTGAAATTTAAAGAACATGTGCAGATACTTTTGATGCTACCCTACATGGGAAATTATTTGAATTTTCAGACTCTGCCTAAAAGTATATGGAAATGTTAATGAGGTTGAATGTCCCTCGCAGTGTCGCTGGAAGTTTGACTTGATTTTGTTGCAGTTTTAAATGGCGCTAACATAATTATTCCAACATTTACTTTGACTTAATAATACTTCAATAATGTTTAAGATATATGGTAAGATTTCTGGGCATTTTTTGTATGTGCAACGTCAAAATTTCTTTTTCCTGGGTTAGTTCCCACCCAGGAAAAAGAGCGTTCTGTGAGGAAAGAATAATCAAGGTTTATACTCATTCCTTAACTGTGCACAGAAGCAAAAATAACCAACAGACCATCCCTTTTTTATCCATTCTTTGGTGTATAATCACTGGATATCTGCCCATCTTTTAATTTTCTCATTTTCGAACAGAAAAAGGAAGAATGAGTAAATTCAGGCTCAGAAAAAGTGGCACAGGTTTCCTTTCGATCGGTTTGTATCACTAAGTATTATCACTGACTCTCACCTTTGCGTTCAATAGAATTTTCATTGACATACCAACTTAAAGATTAAGGCATTAAAGGAGGATATTAATTGGGAATTCAGTCATCTAAAGAAAATCATAATGTGACTCTACCAAAAAGAAGTTGGTCATGTGTATATGCTTGGAACATTTGATTTTTAAAATTGGGCTATGATCAATCATGGTGTATCTATTCTATTATGTATCAGCTATAGTTTCTCAATTCTACTCACTCCTCTATTCCAACAGGGTTTCACAGTCTCCCACCTAGGCTAGTTTTCTAATAGCTGATCTATACTTATGCTGTTAAAATGGTAGCCACTACCCCAAAGATACAAATGTAGTAATCTGAAAGGGAACATGCACCCCAATGTTTATAGTAGCAATGTCCACAATAACCAAACTATGGAAAGAGCCTGGATGGCCACCAATAGATGAATGGATAAAGAAGATATGATACACACACACACACACACACACACACACACACACACTGGAATATTATGTAGCCACCAAAAATGAAATCTTGCCATTTGCAGTGACATGGATGGAACTAGATGGAACTATTTCGCTTATGCTAAGTGAAATAAATCAATCTAAGAAAGACAATTATCATATGATCTCACTGATATGAGAAATTTGAGAAACAAGACAGGATCATAGGGGAAGGCAGGGAAAAATGAAACAAGATGAAACCAGAGAGGGAGACAAACCATAAGAGACTCTTAGACTCAGGAAACAAACTGAGGGTTGCTGGAGGGGAGAGGGGTGGGAGGGATGGGGTGGCTGGGTGATGGACATTGGGGAGGGTATGTGCTATGGCGAGTGCTGTGAATTGTGTAAGACTGATGGATCACAGACCTGTACCCCTGAAACAAATCATACATTATATACTAAAAAAATATTAAAGGATTAAGTACTGAGTATGAGGGACATATATAAAGTTTAAAATGAAGCTTTATATTTTATATAAAATTTTATATGAAAATTAAAATGAAATTCCATTAAAATGAAAAAATTTTAATGAAAATTAAAAAGTTCATTCAGTGATAAACACCTGATTAAAGAATAGGAACCCTTGTAGGGGAGAGGAGGAGTAAGAGAAGAAGGACTATTTCAACTGCGTTTATAATATTGCTTTCCTTAATCTGGGTAGTAGGTACATGAGTTTATATTCTGTTATTCTCTATACTTTGGATCTGTTACATACTCTCCATTATAAACTTTAAAAAATAAGAACAATTCTAAAAAATAAAAAAAATCTACTAGCTACATGTGGCTGCTTGAGTTTCAATTAATCAACAATAAAATTTAGACTCCAGTTCTTTAGTTCACTAGCCATATTTCAGATGCTCAGTAGTCACATATGTCTAGTGGCTACTGAATTGGACAGGGCAGAAACAGAATGTTTCGATCCTCAGATAAAACATTTGACCATACTGGCCTACAGCCTTGCTACTCAAAGTGTGCTCTTTGGGCCACAGCAGCATCACCTGGGAGCCTGTTTGAAATACAGACCCTTTGGGGCACCTGGGTGGCTCAGACGGTTAAGTGTCTGACTCTTGATTTTGGGTCAGGTCTTGATCTCGGGGTTGTGAGGTAGAGTCCTGTGTTGGGGTTCGCGCTGGGCATGGAGCCTGCTTAGGATTCTCTCCCCTCCTTCTGCTCCCCTCCTTTAAAAAAAATACATACTCGTCATTCTGCTCAGTCCTGATATGCATTTTAACAAGATCCACAGGTGATTCTTAAGCCTGCCGAAGTTTGCGAAGCACAAGTCTGTCTTCAAATTACATGTTCTGGAATTCCACTAAACCAATCTTACATAAAGAACAGCAGCATCAGAAATGATGGTTTTTCATTGCTATGCTTTAATATCTTCAATTCCATCCCATTTTCAGTTCTTTAAAAATCTCAGGGGAGGTGGTACAGTAGAGCGGGGTCCTCAACTGGGGTCCTCAACTGGTCCTCCAGTCCAGCTTCCATCATTGGCTGTGTGACTCTAGGCAAGGTGCCTCCTTAAGTGACAGATTCTTCTTGTTAAGTGGGTGATAGATGCTTTTTATTAAATTCATGCTGTTTTTGTGAAAATTAAATAAGACAATTCATAGGCAACTTCCAATACCAGGTCTCACCTGCCATGAGTGCTCCATGTCCACTGCTATGGATGCCTCACATTTCTTTCTTTCCTTGCTTTGGATGATCTCTCTTCAAGGTGATCTCCAGCTAACCATTTTGTCACCCAACCTCGGGAACTGAACTGTTCTTCATCTTTCAGGTATCACCTGCTAGATCAAATCTTTCCCAACATCTTCAGCCAAGTGATCAGTATTTCCCTTCCTTACTCTTCTAGTTTTTGTTCCTAAGGCTCAAGTTGCTAGAAAACTATGTACTCTTAAAAGCATGTTCGTGTACATTGCTTGATCATGAGCTTCTGGAAAAAAGCTAACCTGAACCTCTAACATCTATCAGAGTGCCCAGAAAAATGTTGACCTAAAAATAATTGTTGAAAAACCATAGAAATACCAGAAGAAAATTTACGTGAATTTCAAAAAATACTCTCTAGAGTGAACAAAGACTTTATAAGGTATAATATGACATTCAGAAATTATAGAGAGGGGTGTCTGGGTGGTTCAGTCGGTTAAATGTCTTACTCTTGATTTCGGCTAAGGTCATGATCTCGGGGTCGTGAGATTGAGCCCCATGTTGGCCTCTGCACTGAGGGTAGAACCTGCTTGAGATCCTCTTTCTTCGTCTGCCCCCCACTTTTTCTCCCCCGCCCCCAGCTTTTGGGCTCACGCGCTCCCCTTCTCTCTCTCTCAAAAAAAGAAGAAATTATAGGGAAAAACTGATAAGTTTAATTACCTAAAAAATTCTATATGGTATATGGCAAAACAATTATGAACAAAATTAATAACAAATTGGAAAATATATAGCACATATGACAAATGACTCAGATTCTAAATAAACACTTGCAAATCAAAGGGGAAAAAAAGGAGAAAAGCCCCCGTAGAAAAATGGGGGAAACTAGGCCATTCACACACACATACACACACACACACAAATCGAAATGGTCAATATGTTTATGAAAAGATATTCAATAATAAATGAAAACAACAAAAGAGATTGTCAAGTGTCAAACATACTGATAATAAACAGCATTGCTAGTTGTGTAAACAGGGTAATTTGGAAATAGTTTGGCAAAATGTAAAACATATCCACTATTTTGTTACACTCTTTCAAAGGATTTATTCTAATAAAATATTTGATCAACTAGGGGCTCCTGGGTGGTTTGGTCACTTGAGGTCTGACTTTTGATTTCGGCTAAGGTTAGGGTCTCAGGATTGTGAGATCAGCCCCTTGTGGGGCTCTGTGCTCAGCAGGGAATCTGCTTGGGATTCTCTCGCTCCCTCTGTCCCTCCCCCACCACCTGCATACACACTCTCTCTCCAAAATAAATAAATAAATCTTTTAAAAATATTTGATCAGGGCGCCTGGGTGGCTCCGTTGTTGGGCATCTGCCTTTGGCTCAGGTCATGATCCCAGGGTCCTGGGATCGAGCCGGGCATCGGGCTCCCTGCTCAGCAGGGAAGCCTGATTCTCCCTCTCCCACTCCCCCTGCTTGCATTTCTCCTCTCACTTTCTCTCTCTCTCTGTCAAATAAATAAATAAAATCTTTTAAAAAAATAAATAAAAAATAAAAAATTTTGATCAACTGAACACACACACATGCATAAGGAAACAGTCACTGAATCTTTGGGAACTGGTTAAACACAGCCACTAAATAAAATCCTACACGTATGATGTTTAATAAATGACCAATGAGAAAGCCTGGTACCAAATGCATTAAAAATATGGAACTCCATATGCATGGACAAATATCTGGAAGGGAATACACCAAGAAGTTAACGAGTGGTTACCTATGCAAAAAGTTCACAGTGACCTATGGGAATATATTTCCGCTTTCTTTTTCACTCTTTCCTTATTCTCTGAAATTGTGATACGAATAGGAAAGACAAATAACAAGGCCTGTTCTCCTCCCCTACTTCCTTCCCTTGCAGAAGTTACTCACCTTGACTCTGCCGAGATAACTTTATCTTAGAGAAGAGACATGCTAATATTACATTCTCCTAACTTCTCATGACCTTCCTGGAAGGTGACAAAGAAAATTCTGGGACAGAAGTAATTCCTCAAGCTTTTTATTTTCGTTCTTTCTTAAGGCTTTGGCTTTATATCGACAGTCAATATGAGAAAAGGGAACTCTAAGGAAATGAGGGAAAAAATGTGTAAGGATGGCTGTACTTTTGTTAAAGGTTGTGAGGTCAACCTGATGAGGACATCGGTCTCCCCATCGATTCTGGTGTTTATCAGACTGATCTAAGCCCGACAGGCAAGGGTCCCTTGTCTCCATCTCCTCTGTGCACCACGCTCAATAGAAAAGGACAACCTTCACTGACGAGGAGTGCCCTGTTCTTGTTTTCAAGGGTAAATGCAGTCTCTTCAGCCTGAAAAGATGTATCATGCTGATGAACAAATCCTTTACCTGATTTAAACCACAACGAAAAAATCATTGCATTTGTGTATTAGTCATTTAAGTACAAGAAGTCCAGTGAAAATGGTAAGTCTATTTGGGCTTAATTAAAGCAATGGAAGTGTGAGATAATTCTTCGATGGTAAAAGTAATTTTTGCCAGAGAACAGTTAAGTTCTAGCACAAGAACTAGATCATAACAAACATTCGACAAGTATCTGTTGAACTGAGTATATTAACTATATAATTTGTGTATTTCCATGTGGGGTGAGATAAAAATCAGAGGGACAAGAGGGTAATGGGGGTATAAAGTATGAAACAGTAGAATAAAAGCTGATTGCTAAGAAACAGGAAAATAGGCAGTTTGAAGAAAAGGAACATTTTGAGTTTTTACTCAGAAGTCTGATACTCAAATTATATTCACTAAGGGGTCCCTGAAGGGAAGACAAGTCTCACAAATAACAGGGAGCTAATCTCACATTAAAATGCTATTTTTTTCCTGCTAGTCACCCATTGAAAATAAAACTACATGGTTATCAAAACTGATATTCCCAATATTGCACATCTGGCAGCAATCAGAAAGGACGCATCCCACAGAACACCACACACACACTGACTTCCAGCCCCACGTAGCTCTCGATCGGTCTGTCATGTACCACAGTAAAAAAAAAAAAAAAAAAAATCCCCTACAAATATGTAGGCTTAATTTATTACATCCCATTTATGCCTCGTGCATTTCAGAACCTTTTAAAATTCTTCAGCAGCACACTGCTGACAGATACAAATAATTTATACAATAACGAGAAGAGATTCTCTTAATGGCTAGGTATGTTCCAGCTGAATACTAGCACTTCATCTCTGAATACTGATTTTTTTGTCGTGATAGTCCTCATTTACCTTGAGTGTTATGAAGGACTGTAGCGTTGGTTCATAAGTGCGGGCTCATAGCCAACTGACAACCCTCGTGGTACCTGGCTAGAGCACTTTTACAAGGAGGGAGTGAACTCGGATTGAAAAGGGACGAGAACATTTCATTTCAGATGGACAATGGCTCTATGAGGGAGTGTGTGAAGTCCGGTGATGGGGATAATGAGGCTGTCTCCAGGTTCAGTGGGACAGAGGGCCCCGATTCACTGGTGATGTCTGCCATGGCCAAAGGATCGGAAGTAAGAGTATATGACACGCCCCAGAGTTGTCATCTCTGATTCAATTATCTCTAAAATTCCTTCATGCTCTACAATTCTATATTTCTCTTAAATGTTGTGACTCAAAATGGTTATACCCCTTTCCAAGATACACCATTTATAAGGAGTGTGGTAGCTAATCACAGAAACACGATCACTGCAAAAGCAGCATACTACTTCACATATGGCTCCGTAACACTTGTATTCGGTTCTAGAATTTCATGGGCATCACAAATTGCATTGTCAACTTGAGGACACGTCACTGGCCGTGGCTCTTGTTGGGCAAACCATATCACTTGTGGTGAACCTTGGTGGACACCATTAGCATTTCAATATGGTCATTTCTGGCATTTACAAAAGCCATTTCCAATAGTTCAAATGCTCATACATGTTATGAAACAGTTAGAGAAAAGCACTATTTACAACTTCTATTAGCATTTCCCATCATTTGGGTTACTATGAAATGAAAACCATGATCAATACATCAGAAAAAATGAAAAATCTGCACATATGAATGAGTATGTAAGTCATTCATTGTTTTATGGATGCACAGGTCTCTGGAGAGCATGGCTCAGGGCAAGATGATGGTCCTGGGTAATGAGTTTTACATCGAGATAGCTGAGTCAGCTGAAAGATGCGTAATCTAGTACAAGTAGCAGAGAGCTCCCCATCAAATACGCATCAAAGGGGACTCCTGCGTAGCGTTCCTTCCTGCAAGTGCACGAACGATTTTGTGTACATGAGATGTTACAGACTTAGCCGTGTTTCAAGAGGGATACTCCAAACACAAGTTCACACGCTAGTCTGCAGCCAAGAACAGACCTTGCTCTTTATGCAAATGCAGCTTTTCTATTTATCCAAATTTGCCCGAAGAGTACTGAAGATGCTCTGTGGATTGACAAGGTATTACCTAATCCCTCCTCCCGAAACTAAACCTTGTAATATCCTTCTTGGCCACCTAAATGGACAAAACCAACGAGACCACAATATAACATCCGACATACAAAGTAATTGTCAAACTGGGTTCTTACCTATAAAGTATGAGAGGAGTATTGCCAGGAGCACGGAGACCCCTACAGCGCATAGGGCAGTACATTTCCAGCTACAATACTTGGAAGACTTCTTGAATTTAAAAGCACTTCTTGATAGGGTGTTTCTAGGTAGTGGCCGAGTAGGCGGCGAATAAACAGAGCCAGATGCCATCGTGTATCCTGGGGTTGCAGTGCTGAACAGTGGCGTTGTCCCTGTTCCTGTTTTGAATAGGAAATGCCTGTGGGACAGAAGAATTATCATCAGAAGATAGAGATATGCTAACGTGTGGAAGACAGACACAGCTATACGTTAGCTCTTCCCTCTGTCTTCTCTCTCATTATCTCATGTAAGTAAAAAAGTTAGAAATTAAGGTAATATCTTAACCAACTCATAACGGTGACTCTGAAGACAGAAACCAACTTGTCTTGTATATAGAGTATTGATGCACATCGATTACTACCATCCATTCAAGTAGATATCTTGAGACGCTATGAAGTTATTCTAATCGTACCATTTCCTGCACAAAACCATTTGGGAACTTCCTTGTGTGAACTGTACTAAGAACATAATCACACTCCACTTAAGACAAATTGCATTACTTTATAGCTACACATGTATTTACAACTACATGAGACCACATACGCATATAAACACAAGGATGCATGATCACGTTGATGTTTTGCAGATAGATTTATTTTCTGGAAGCCCACAGAAACATTCTAACCCCAGACTGCTCTCCCACTAACAAGCACTATCAAGCTTGGCCACAGGCAGCTGGTCAGGTCTCGAGGGATGAAAACTGATTTTATTTTTAGCTTATGTCAAACATAATCGGGGAAGGAGGAGAAAGAGGAAGGAATCACAGGACACTTCTAAAACCAACCTCAGTAAATGAAGGGGTCAGTGAAGCAGGTTTTAGATCAAATACAGAAACAGTCTCTAACAACTGAGCTGGATGACAGTGGAGGAAAATGCCTCTAGAAGGTGTACAGTCTCTTATTTTGAAAATGTATAAGCAGAAATTACATGATCACATGACAAGAGTGCTGTATAAGAAATTGTCCAGGAAAGACAGTTAATTTAAGATTCCCATTAACAATAAGAGTCCCCAAATTAAAGAAAAAAGCACCATGTTTTTCATGGTTTATATTTCATATTATAACATTAAGTTATTGTGTATTCATAGTGTGTCCTAACACGTATTATTATTTTCCCTAATAACATGTCCAGTGAAGTCAACAGACTGTGTTCTCCTTATGTATTGAGGAAGTTATGGGTATTCTGGAATATTCCACTATGGTGCAATTTAGTTTCTGTGAACGATGACTGTAGATGGTACCTAGTTGAATATTTTAAAAATTTACTACTGATGTTATTTTAATGTATTAGAAAATAAATTGAATATATCAAATAACTTAAGGGGTTCAAAGGACAGAACTCAGAAGCTAGACTACTGAGGTTCAAATCCTGATTTGCTGCTTACTATGTATATGTCCTTGGGCAGGTTACTTCATCTCTTTGTGTTTTGGCTTCTTAATCTGTAAAATGGGGACAGTAATAGCCTCTATCCTTCAGGTTTGCTATGAGGCTCAAAGGAGTTCATATTTGCTGTCGACTGCTTGGAATACAGTAAGCACAGCAGAAGTGTTGGATAAATAAAGGAATCAAACTCATGATTTTACGTACATTACTGCTTATGAATATTGTTATGAGGGCTAATCAGGTCCTTAAGTCACAAAGAATCCATTTCCAGAAAAGTACTAAGTGATTAATTGTGTCGCTGGAGTAGAAATAGCACAAAAGTCATGAAAGTTTGTGTAACACAAGTATGGTGGAAAGAATTCTGGAGAAGAAATCAGATCTGCGTTGAAGTTCCTGGTTGATCATTTCCTAGATACGTGATCCTACAAAACCTCGGCCTCAGTTTTATTGTTTTTCATCTGTAAAATGGAGCTAATGCTTTGCTTATCTCACAGGGTTGTAAACCAGTTAATGTATCTAAAAGCGCTCTGTCGGGGCGCCTGGGTGGCCCAGTCGGTTAAGTGCCTGCCTTTGGCTCAGGTCATGATCTCCAGGTCCTGAGATCAAGCCCCCATCAGGCTCCCTGCTCAGTGGGGAGCCTGCTACTCCCTCTGCTAGCCGTTCCCCTTGCTTATGCTCTGTGTCAAATAAATAAACAAACAAAGAAATAAATGAAATCTTAAAAAAAACTGTGTCAAACACAAAATTAGAACAGATGCGAATGATCAATTGCTACTTCTATAAATTATACTAGTAACTGTACCGTGAATCCATGTTCCCCCATGGAGGTACTTTGTAGGGCAAATTTTAAAGTTTATAGTTTGAATTAAATGCTATGTTGGAAACAGCATTTTTTTAGATCTCCTACCATATCCGTAATCAGCACGGTCGTTAAGAATGTGGGCTCTGGAACTAGACTGGGTTTGAATCCAGACTTGACCTATAATGAGCTAGATGATGTCTGGTGAATGACTCAAATTTTCTGTGTCTTGGTTGCATCATCCATAAAATGGGAATACGAGTAGTGGCTCTGTAGACAGCCACTACTATAGACAGCCACTGTGTAGACAATTTTATGAGGATTAAATGGAAGTAACACACATGCTGTGTTTCTATTAGTATGTAACACAGGGTAAGGGCTCAACAAGCATTAGCTATTTGTCTTCCCGAGGTCATGGATTGGAACCTGTATTCCAAAAGACCAAAAAGGATCATCTGGGGACTTCAAATTCCAATTGAAAATGTAGCAACCTCTAAAACTGATGTTTGCAGAATGAATTCCCAGGTCTACAGACTTGATATCGGCAGTTCTACATGGGCGGGGACTCCGGAGAAGGTGGATGATACCAGACCAAGCAGGTCTTCATTTAGACGAGCTGCGACCAACCTCTTGTTGTAGGACCGAACGGCAAACACTGCAGCCTTTTCTGGCCATGCCCACTTGGGACGGCAGCTACACATCATACATAAATGATCGTGTGGGGCTGTGTTCAAAGAAAACTTTACTTATGGACACTGAGATTCTAATTTCATAGAATTTTCCCATGTCATGAAATAGTCTGTTTCTTTTCTTTCTTCCCCCAGGCACTTAAAGGTGTAAAAACCGCTCCTAGTTCATGATCGTAACAAAAACGGGTGACAGGCTGGATATGACCTGTGAGCGGTAGGGGGTCCCCAGATATGAATTCTTACTTTCTATTTTTTTTTTTTCAGTATTGTGCATGAAGAGTGAGCAAGACGTTCAGGAGCGCAGAGGAAGAGAAGATTTCCTGGACGCCCATGGAGAGGATTTAACAAGGCAGTCTAGAGATTGCACACGCACGGCGCTCGGAGAAGGGGACAGTTCCGGGCACCGGACCCTGGTCACTCTCCATTACACCCACACCGTTACGCTCTCTTTCTTCAAAGCGCTTCTTACAATCAGTTCTTATTTATTGACTTGCGTGGGGGGGGTGTGAAAGTTGTATAATACTCTTTAAAGTGTGTTTGTCCTCCTGAAATTCTCCTCCCCGCCCCACCCCTTGGGCTGTCTTTGCTCTACTTGGCTTCTCTCAATTCCAGTGCGTTGCCCCCAGGAGAGAGGAGACAAAATGAGAAGCAGAAAGAGCCCGGGTCTCTAGCTGGTTTCCTACAGCCCCGTCTACTGGGCTACAGCCATAATGTCGGGGAGAAATACGGGATGAGATGAAAGGGGTTTCCCTCCAGACGAGGAGGAAATCCTGCAGGAAGGGAGCTGATAAAACAGGCTTCAACGGGGCCCAGAGAGAGACGCCTGCCCCCTGCTTCATAGGCAGCATCTTGGGGTGCTGGCATGACTCCAGAGAAGGATGAGGTTCTTTCCGCTACTCCCACACCACACATGAGGGTACAGAAATAGCAGAGAGCACTACCTGATGAAATTACGGACAGAAACAAGCCACATTTGAATAGCAACCAGCATGGCGGCCCATGGCCAAAGGCAGACTCCATTCCCTTGCCTTAGTCATTGGTACCATGAAGAACCTCTGAGGAAAAGCGGACACAGAGAGGATGTGGGATATCACCAAAATATGTGAAAGATACAGAACCTAAGAGATTAAAGGTTTGCCTCAGATTAGAAAAATTTCTCAATTTATTATCGAAGAGGAGGAAATGGGGAGAGGTTCGATGAGGGCAGAAGATTCACCATGTCTTGGAAACACAGGCCCTGCTCTAGGCTTCCCTGGTGTTGGAGAAGTGGACTACAGAGCGTGTCAGCTGAACCCGACAGAAGCAGAGACCTGTACCTTAAATCTCAGACAGAGGCCTGAGGAGGCATCAGGCTTCCAAAGACCAAACGGATGCGTGGAACATGGAAGTGTTTCAGTTGGAGAGAGCCTCCCTGAGATTTCTGTGTCTCAGCAACATTTGTAAGAAGGAGAATCACTTCGGTGGCTTCAAGAGTAGCTTGGACATCACAGAGTGTCCCACTGGGCCTGAAGAGGCCACACAGGTAGGAATGAAGGCTGTCTTAGCAGTAACATGGCCATCAACAGTGAAGGAAGAGACAGCATGAAAGCTCAGTGTTTTGGTGGAAAAGACTCAAAGGTGAGGAGCTTCCTGCTATGCCCACAGCATCGTGTAAAATGGCATGGATGGGACAGGGAGAGACCAAAGTCATCTGCATCAAGTTTTTAGACATGAGAGCTTTAAATAACACATAGACAGACATACACACAAAGAGCTGTTTCCCTCGCATACTAAGGTGATGAATAAGAATGATATATCCACAGCACTAATCTATTGTTGGTCTTTCCCCATTACAATGCGAGCTCCATGAAATCTTACTCACCCCTGTATTTTCACAACTTCGAGAGATCCTGGCATATAGTAGTTGCTCAATAAATAATGTAAAACAAATAAAATGGTGAGCGCTGTGCTGATGGGGAGAGTGAGTCTCAGAGAAATCAAGTACCTTGGCCAAAGACCGAGAGAGAGCCAAAAAATTAATCATAGAATAAAAGTTGAAAATTACAGGGACCCAAATAAAAACCATTCCTGAAAATGTATTAAAGCTTTATTCAAAGCAGTCTGGATCATTTCAAACAGGAAATGGGATTTGAACCTCCACCTTTGTAACCCTAAAGATACAGATCGTAGCCCCAACACTGAAAACACGCATCGACCACGTGCAAAACAGTGAGTAGACACTTGCCCGCCTCGAATCAGGCATCTCGCTTTCAGTCTCCAAAAGTTGAGAAGTTTCCAACGTGATGTCTTTCTGCTTTGGTAACCCTGGCAAAGAACTCTTTCACAAGCTAGGCCTGAATTGTTATGAAATTATTATTTTTTCTTTTTTTTTTTTAAAGATTTTATTTATTTATTTGACAGAGAGAGATCACAAGTAGGCAAAGAGGCAGGCAGAGAGAGAAGGGGGAGCAGGCTCCCTGCTGAGCAGAAAGCCCGATGGGGGGCTTGATCCCAGGATCCTGGGACCATGACCTGAGCCGAAGGCAGAGGCTTTAACACACTGAGCCACCCAGGCGCCCCAAATTATTATTTTTTCTTAAAGTAAAATGCAACTTGGAGATATTGTTGATTACAAAGATGTAATATTAAAAAATGAGCTATTCATCAATATTAGTGGAACTAGAGAGTCACTCTTTACTTTGAAAGAGTTCCCAACTCCATACACACATTTAATTTTGTTGCTGCAAGAGAAAGTAGAATTTAATTGTATTTTTTTTTTTTTTGGACACTTCCCCTTCCTCTGTCTAAATGACTATTCATATCAAATTAGTGCCCTGGAGACAGTATTATATTTTAAAGTCACTGGTCTTTGGGGTCCTTGGGTAGCTCAGTTGGTTAAGCGTCTGACTGTTGATTTTGGTTCAGGTCATGAGCTCAGGGTTGTGAGACTGAGCCCCATTTTGGGCTCCACGCTGGGTGTGGAACCTGCTTAAGATTCTCTCTCCCTGTGTCCCTCCCCCACCTACTTGCTCTCTCTCTCTCTCAAAAAAAATCAAATCAAATCAAATCACTGGTCTCCAATAATCTGACATGGCTTTCTAGTATGTAAGCACAGAAAGAAGTAGCGAAGACGGTTTAAACGAGTTACTCTGAAACTTTTACAGACAGATCATGCCATCCGGGTGAGGACGACTCCTTTAGGTAAAATCAGGCCTCCAAGTAGGTATGTGAAAACCCATGTGGCAAAACTTCTTGGACTCTAACTAGACGAGCAGAAAAGGTCTTTGTCGATCTATTTTGTATAGAGTGGGGCATGTGATTTCAGATTTGGTAAAAACCCGATTTTTAGGTTCAGATAAGATGCCTTCTTTTCAAGGTCAGCAATGGCTTTTCCACCACAACACAGAAAATACAAACGCTGACAGGAGTACATTGGGACTAATGTACGTCTTTAAGCCCAGAAATTGCTTTGTGCCCGTTTCAAGGTCCAACACAACGCGGAGTGTATGTGCGGACTCCACCACGATCACACGAAGAAACACACTAGTGGGCACTGAAATTCAGCCACGTGAAAAGCATCCCACGAGTTTTCTTAGGAGAGAATTATTTTAGCATCGAATTCACCACCCAGACTCATCTTTCCATGTGTAGTTCCAGCCTCTCTGCATTCTGGGACTCTCTCTGCCGGGTCATTCCGGCCTCGGGAAAATGCTTCTCACATCTAAAAAAAAAAAAAATCCTGCCAAAATTACTATCAAAAACAGACGGTTTTGACCCGGCATCCACATGAGGTTTGGAGAAGAAAGGGAGAGATTTTCTTTACTTCTCAGACCGTATTTGGGAATGAAAAAAGCGAATCCTGTGAGAATATTCCCCATTGTATTTGGCAATAAAGCAGCAGCTTCTTTTTTTTAACACAGAGCAGCCGGGCGCAGGCTGATTCGGTTCTGATGTTTCTAATGATGCCCTGCGTGTCGCCTGCCTCCAGTCCCGCCGCTCTCGGAGCCACCGTTTCACTCTGGTGATGAACTAGAGAGGCACACTTGAAGACAGACTATCAGAGACTGAGATGAGGAAAATCAATTTCAAAGCCCTGAAGACGGCTGGTGCAGGAGGTCACTGAACACTAACCATTGCTTTGTGGCTTTGGAACCTTGAGGGGGATTCTATCGAACAACAACAACATGCAGACCAGGGCCGGGGAACTCGTGGGCACCTTCTTCCCCGCATAGCCCCTCTACCAGCCATGGAAACAATTACTCCGGATTAAGCACAATTAATAACTGCTCCTTTTTCTTCCGAAGTTGAAAGGGCTGTTTCTTTGTTGATCTGCCTTCGGGACCAGCCTTTTCATTTCAGCTTCCGCCTTCTGTCCTGGCTTATATTTCTCACCGAGCCTGGGATGGGGCTTTCTATGGGTCATGCCGCAAATTTAAAATTAGGGACAAGGACTGAATCCCCCCATTCTTTCCTGCTGTCCCCATTCAGGCCTTCGGTTCATTGTTAGTAACTCTATCCTGTAGGCTTCTCTGAGGGACTCAGGGGTAATTTTCAATTACTCTTCTAGCCTGCCTGTCCTGTACAGTCCCCTACCCCCGCCCCCCCCCCCCCAGGATCCACCCTTCCAGAGAACCTTGCATTCTTTCCTTTATGGCCTGCCAGCCTTCCCTCCTCCCTTCCCTTCCCTCTCTCCTTCCTTCCCTTCTCCATCTCTTTCCTTCCCTCCCTCCTTCCTTCCCTTCCCTTCTTCCCTCTTTTCTTCCTTCCCTCCCTCTTTCCATCCTTTTCCCTCCTTGCCTCTCTCTCTCCTTCCTTTCCTCCCCACTTCCTTCCCGTCTCCCTGCCCTTTTCCTTCCTTCCTTCCTTCCTTCCTTCCTTCCTTCCTTCCTTCCTTGTCTCCCTGCCCTTTTCCTTTCCCTTTTTCCTTCCCTTCCTGTCCATCCATGTCTGTCTTTTTTGTGGGGTTGAGAAGTTCTTCTGAGTTCTTACACTTCAACTTCCTCTTTTGAACCTATTTGGCAGAGGCAAAGGAGAGGCCAAAGTAACATTTTCATTTCCAGTTTTTCTACTCTCAAAAGAAATGTCTGTGCAGTATGCTGAACTACTTCTATACCTCCAGTCGTAATGCCTACTTACTCTTAACTCAGGCCGCTTACTACTGCTTCTTGTCCTCTGTTTTGCTCCCGCCACCCCCCCCATCTCTTAGCAGGTATGTTTCATTCCTAAGAAACTCTTCACTTTTGATTGTTTTTGTCTTTCAGAAGAATAAACTATAAAACTTACTATCATAAAATTTTTAATGGCAAAAGAATCAGATTTTTAAAGTATATTTAAATGTCCTTTTATATATTATATATTATATTACATATCAGCATTTCAATGCTCATTTGAAAAGTTCCTGACATGATGTACAAAAATAAGTTATAATACATAATTAAATTGTAAGCTTAGAAGAGTCACTAGGAAACAAACGGTTTCATACTAGTCTTTCGTTCAGTACGTTAATATAACCATGTTATTCCTCTAATATCAAGAGCATGGTTTTGTAAGTTGCAAATCACAGGGACCAAAATGAAAAGCATCCTTGGAAAACATACAGCGTTGCTCCAAAGTGGTTTGAGTCATTTCCTCAACGGGACACTGTAAGAGTCAAAAAGAAAGTGCGCAACCACTGAATGAAATTTTAATTAGATCAACTTCATAGCTGGCTGTCTTCATACGAAAGAGGTTTCTTTCCTTCAATATTTTATACAGGGTTAAAAACCTTTTTAGAGATTAGCAAACAGAGCAAATGACTAAAAAGAGTGTCACAGTGTTCAGTGCTGTCCCTGGGGCATAGATGAAACCTTTATTAGTGACCTACAAACACCTGGAATACTATTTCTTTTCCATATAATCTATGATGTCTTATGGGGAGAAAGACACTACTGCCCAGGAGATGTGACTGCTTTCTTGCTCTTCGTATATTCTTGGTTGAACAAAGAGAGCAATCCACTTCAAACTTAATGTGAACCGCTTACACAAAAGTCTTGATGTCCTGCTTTCTTCTTACGTTTCTGGGCAAATTAATAAAATGTTTCCCTAGAATATAGACTGCTTACTTCAAATGAGGGGCTCTCATTTCAAAGCCAGTGGGCCAATGAGAAGAAAGATTGACCATATTTGGTCACATTACAACTTTTTCAGAATCCAAAGTTCTCACTTAAGAGCTGAGGGAATTTTAAGGCATAGGTTCTTTTTCCTTCAGGCAAAATATAACTTTCTGGATTTAAGAGGCTTATTAAAGGTCTCACAAGATTTCCTCAAAATCAAACGACTCTTCCAAAATGACATTTTCAGATCTAAAGTAAATGAATCCCACCCTTATGGATTAAATTTACCTGGAAATATATGAAGGCTAAAATTAACGACTGAGTTCAAAATAGTTTTAGTCACTTGATGATGCCAAAACAATGGGCGGGTTGCCTAGAATTCATTTCAAGATAAAACACTTTGCAAAAACTGTCAAAACATATAAAATTTAACGATTGTGCGTTATCTTCCTTCCACACTGCTCGTCACCATTTATTTAATTGCCTGTAGTTTATAATTGAGAATATATTGATTAAATGCCGCAGGAGTTGAAACAGCCTCCAGTATTTGTCAGGATATATTTGAAAAACAGGATATACCTGAACCGTGATAGTAACTACTGTCCAAACACTCTGAAAACTGCCAGATAACCTGTGGTTCATTATCACAGTCTTCTGAATTTTCACAACCAGATCCTGAATTTGAAGTTCCAAAGCCAACTGGATAATCTGTTAAATGTATATTTAGCATTATATTTATAACTAATTAAAAGACTGAAAGAGAAGTCTACTCAAATGATGCGCTTTCAATAATAACGCAGCGGGATAAAAAAAATATTAATGCAGTGAAATATAAAATTGCTGGCAGCTATGAAACAAGAAAACTAAAGAAAGCAAAAGCCTATATAGAAAATTACCTGTTCTTATTCAAGACCGGTTCCTGCTTGTTTTTCTTTACCTCTTAGCAACTGATTCTCAATAGGTATCCAAAGACATCTAGTACAGTTACTTACTGTGTTTCGATACCTGGCTATCTGGGAAAGAAACCTCCATCCGTTGAGGATGCTGGCCCTCGGAAGCTCTGTGAGGTTCCTGAACTGAGAGACTGCAGAGGCTCCTGTGAATGTTCAGGGAGAAGCCCACCCACACTAGCAGCAGAGGAAGGCTGTACAAGGTGTTCTGCAGTCTCCAGTCTTTCGCAAGAAAATATTTCAACCAGACTGATTAGGGAATCATAGGTTTTGGTAAGGCCTGGGGAAGTTAGGTAGCCACTGATAGGAACAAAATCTACTTAGAGACCATGCTCTCTTTAGAGCAGCGGTCCTCAAACTTGAGCTCCCATCAGAGTCCCTTGGAGGGCGTATCAAACCAGAAGGTCTCGGTGGAACCCCGCCGCTCATACTGTCAGTCCAGAGACCACACTTTGAGAAGCACTACGTAACGTATTGGTGTATTGGTTTTTTAGCTTCAGTTTCACTCAAGACTCTCATCAAGATTCTATAACAAATCAGAAAATCATTCATAAGATTCCTGCTTGTTAGAAGGTGACAGCTGGTAGCTCACCTTGAGTCAACTTGGAACGAATGGAATTTTTAGAGTATGAGGCTCAATTCATCTGACCCCAGGATCAAAAGGCTTTGACATTTTTCCTTGCTCTACATCATCTCACTCTCAATTTTTTACTTCCGACATCCCCCTTTATTGTACTTCCCTTTTAAATTCATCTGTTAAGAAATCAGGCCCCTTATGCCTTTTCATCGTGTTCTTACTTTTTTGTTTTTGTTTCTTTTTTTTAAGATTTTATTTATTTTTTTTGACAGAGAAAGAGAGAGAGAGAGCACAAGCAGGGGTAGCAGCAGGCAGAGGGAGAAGCAGGCTCACCGAGCAGGGAGCCCGATGTGGGGCTTGATCCCAGGACCCCAGAATCATGACCTGAGCAGAATGCAGATGCTTAACCCACTGAGCCACCCAGGTGCCACTACGTTTAAGTATCTATCATGTTTATTGGACTTTATCTCTAAATGAGATACCAGTATCTGTTCTCTCTTGGTTCTTTGTTTCCTACACTATCTATATTTCCATGTGTATATAAGACATTCACCAAAAAACAATCTTACGCCACCAGTCCCTTCCTTCGGGGATTCTCTTTCTGTCTCTCTTCGAACTTAATACTTGGATTCATGAGCCATGTAGAAGTCTAGCTGACAATTCACCATGGGTATTTACAACTTCCCAAAAGGTTCCTACTATCTTCACACAGAAAATGCTATTTCTCTACACTTAACCTTTCTGGCTAGAATCGTTTTTATACATTCTTTTTTCCTCTATAATCTTGGCTTCAATTTATAACCTATATTAAAATTTATAGGGGGGAAAAAAAAGCCACCTCTCATCCTTCTCTTTATCTGTTAGCAGAGACTTCTGGAAAACTCAGTGATAAATATTTTTAAGGCACCAAACACAGACACATGTACACACGTAAACATAATCTCTTTACCTCTTTACACATTTGTTATATTGAGGAGAAGCGAAATAAAATATTTCCTGCATAAATGCCTTCTCCTTCATTTTTCTCCTTCTTTGAAGCTGCTGAGGACCAGGAGTGACAATCAAGGTGGCATTCTTAGTACCGGCCAGAGTGGAGGCACCCCTACACACTATATACCCTGACCAAGGTTGTAACCCTGGAAGCTCCAGATTTATAAGACAACAGGATGAAAAAAAAAATAGAGCTGGGTATTAACCCCAAAGATGCAGATGTAGTGCAAAGAAGGGCCATATGTACCCCAATGTTCATAGTAGCAATGGCCCCAATCGCCAAACTGTGGAAAGAGCCAAGATGCCCTCCAAAGATGAATGGATAAAGAAGATGTGGTCCATATAATACAATGGAATATTATGTGGCCATCAGAAAGGATGAATCCCCAACTTTTGTATCAACATGGACGGGACTGGAGGAGATTATGCTGAGTGAAATTAGTTAAGCAGAGAAAGTCAATTATCATATGGTTTCACTTACTTGTGGAGCATAAGGAATAACATGGTGGACATTAAGAGAAGGAAAGGAAGGGTGAATTGGGATAAATTGGAGAGGGAGATGAAGTATGAGATACTGTGGAAACATACTGAGGGTTTTGGAAGGGAGGGGGTAGTGGGATGAGTGAGCCTGGTGGTGGGTATTAAGGAGGGCATGTACTACATGGAGCATAAACGATGTGATGCATAAACGATGAATCCTGGAACACTGAAAAAATAAAATTTAAAAAAGTTCATGCATATAAAAAAAATCCTCTTACTAATTAAGGTTCAGAGGGAGAATTCTAGCATACTTGAAAAAAAACAAAACAAAACAACCACCCATAATGAATCCCCATTATTAGAGTTAAAGTTTTTTCTCTTAGTCTTACGGTCTTATTTTCAAACAGGCTTTCAAGGGTGGGAGCGGGAGAACCGAGAAGAGTACTTACCCACATGAGGCAAGTAGAAAGTACTTAAGGGACTAGGTTTTAATTCACTTCAATAACTACTGTGCTCGCAATAGTAGTTGACAAAAGCTGTAACTAAAAATAAAAACTAGCGAATGGGATGTCAAAACTGAAAGGGCTTGCATCAAGGATTGATATAAAGGGAAACAGTTAAGAAATAATAAATTTACCTAGAGTGAGCCAAAAACAGACTGAACTTCAATATTTTTCTTTCTTGTGTTTTGGTAATTTAATCTCTGATAATTCTGAAATAGGGTGAGTCCAAGCACAGGTGTATGTGCACATGTGTGTGAATTTTGTAAGAATTGGCCAGGGTTGGTTCAAAATGGATTATTTTGCCTCTAATATAAAGGTACTATTACTATAAACTTAATTGAAAATGTTTTATAGTAAGTAATATACTAAGCATCCCCGAATTGTAAAAAGAAAATGTTTTTAGAGTCCAACTAATTAAAATGCCTTTTCTTTTATTACCTCTAAATGAAATATGCTATGCATTTTAAAGAAAAATATCTTAAATATGAAAATTATACACCCCCCAAGTGAGTAATCAACATTAGAACATAAATTATATATTTTGATGTGAAAACAAAAGAACAAATATGTAATGATTCTAGCTGTGACACAGTGAGTTTGTGAGAGTGATAAAGTACTTCTTCATGCTGATAGCATGTTGAGGTCTCAAATCTATTACACTTTTGAATTGATGTGCTATTATCTTTGGACAACTTTCACACCAGGAGGTGATCCCAACAAGAAAAATGTCTTAAATGAAAAGCTTATAAACAAGATACATTTCACTGCTGTTACCTGAATTAATATGAGCAGTTAGTGGTTGTACAAGAGTGCTTTGAGACAAAACCTGTTTTTTATATTTTACCAAAAAATTCCACGATATGACTGTATGAATAATTATATATTTTAACAATTGCCACTGTATCAATTTATAATTATATTGAGTACACAAACATGTTTATGGAAAGTATAGCATCGATCTCTGAAAACTGGGAAGAAAAATTCTAGAGTATTAATGTGATTTGTGGGAAGAGCATTTTAGTGAGTTCATATTTATTTTTCAGTATTATGTGAAAAACTTATCTAAGATTTAAGGATAACCACATCTTTATAAAAATGTATAGGGTTATAATAGGAAGCAAAATATTTTTATTATGACTTACTTAAACATAGACCTATCTATAATCAAGCACTAAATCATGTTACAGAGTTTGGAAGGATTAGAAACTGAACAACAGGTTAAATGTGCAGATTTTTTTTTTCCCTTCGCCATTACCAAGAAGGCTAAAATAGCTTCATAGTCTTTGTTTCGAATTTTAGTTATTATAATAGTGTGGTCATAGCATCAAATGCACAAATCTATTATTAGATATTTTCCTACATGTTTTAAGATTATCATTTACAGCTACTGTTGGCATTTGCACACCAAATATATTAAAATTAAAATGGGAATGAAAAAGAATGTCTTAAAATTCCTATGTGCCATCTGAACAAGATTTTAATTATTAATTCATTCAATTATTGATGGCCATCTATGCTTAGAACTGCTCAGAGTTTCTAGATAAGTTTGAGAAGGAAGTATGATCTAGATAAAGAGAAGAATTTCAAGCGTAGATGTAAGTTTACAAAGAATAAAAGAATTACAGGGTTTTAAGAGATACTGAAAGTGTATCTTAGTCAATTACATATGCGGTAGTGAACCATAAGTAGCTAACAAAATAAATCATAAAGCAACCACTAACAAAACAAACCATAAAACACCACAACAGAGGAAGGTGTTTTAAATAAACCTTAGTGAGCATCTATTTACTCTGCACAAGAAAACTATTATCTAATTTTAACTTCACAAAATTCCCACTCTGTGTGTGTGTGTGTAATAAAATTCACTTTTTTAAGGTGAAGAAACTGAGCCTTAATTTATCAGAGTTTATATAGAGGCAAAGCTAGGTCTTTTGGGCCATAAAATTTATGTTCTTAACCAGTTCATCATATAGTAGTAGTTTCTATGTGAGATATGTAGCTTGACTCATGTATAAAACACACTTCAGTATGTACATATCTCCTGTCTAAAGAATAAGAAAGATACTAATGTTTAATAATATGTAATACTGTGACTGTAGTGGAGTCCTTTCGTGGGAAAGTCACTGATGTCTGTGAGGGATTCCCTGAGAGAAGGATAAGCTCACCTAGTAGACGAGTCGACAGCAATGCTCTCACCTTTTAACTTCTGCTGCTTGTTTGTGATTAACTAAATACAAGACTCTTCCCAATACTTTGGGATGAGTTGCGCAGTGATTCTGAAAATCTTTTTTAACCACATCAAGGTTATCCAGATAGCTCATGGCAAAGTACCCAAAAAAGTTATAAACCTTAAAAGTGAGTTAAATATATAGAAAGGAGAAGGTCATCAAATTTGATGACCTTTTTCTGGGAGGACAAGGGGCTGTGAACAGCACGCTACCAAGAATATATTCTTGAAAAAATTATTCATCTGTCCCTTCAACGTAAAGTAGTATTCAAGCACAAGGAAGGAAGTACTGCTTCTTTAAAGAAACTCTTAGTTCAGACAGGATTTTTTAAAACTCACATTTGGAAATATTTCCATCAATATATTATTTTGTTGCCAAGAACAATGATTGCCATCTATAACAATTTTCTAATTTTCTAAACTGCTTAAACGTCTGCAAAACATGGTATGTTAGTGAGTTTGGTCCTTGTTTATTTCAAGATATGCAAATGGAACAACTTCTGATTAGTTTGCTAGAACATCAGGGACTTTAGTCAAGTTTCAACAGAGACTAGATGATCCCACTGGAGTAGAATCTAAAAAAAGTCCAACTCCTAGAACCAGAGAGCAGAATGGTGGTTGCCAGGGGCCAGTGTGGGGTGGGGTGGGGGAATTGGGGAGATGTTTGTCAAAGGGTACAAACATCTAGTTATAAGATGAGTAAGTGTTGGGATCTAATGCGCAGCCAGGTGATTACAGTTAATAACGTTATACCGGATACTTGAAATTTGCTGAGAGTAGACCTTGAGTGCTCTTAAGACTCACACATACACACGCAAAAGGTTAACCAGGTGAGGGGACGGATATATTAATCATTTTACAATGTGTGCGTTTATATACATTGTGTGTATATATTATAATGTTCAGGTTTAATGGTATACCTTAAAAAAATCAAACTGTGCAATCTAAACTGTATATATATACATATATATATTTTTTAGTATTACATTGTATATATTTTTATTTGTCAAAAGGAAGTTCATATGGTAGTTAGGGTAAAAAATGTGTTCATATGATTAATATTTGACATGTAATTATCTTATAAATGTATATTTAATAAATATTTTTTATACAAAATTAAGTGGCAGATTGAAAGAAATGCTACTTATTTCATTTCATTCTTTCAAATTTTAGTTTTATATACATATGATAATGTGTGTAAGATTTGTACATTGCTACATCTGTATAATTAATAATTGAATAAATGCATGTATTTTGGGGTTGAGTGCTTTTGTTTTCTCTCATACGTAATTAACAAAATTGGAGCCACTCCAAGAAGAAAAGGAATAATTAGAATCTGGGATCTAGCTGAGAGCTGCCACCGACCAGTCACCTCAGGCAGATTACTAAATCTCAGTGGGCTAAAAGAAGGTAATATTGGGTAATCAACAAAATTTACTCCGACTGTGAATTTGTTCTGGAATGTAGTCCATGTATTTCTCAAAAGTAGTTGCAACTTCTCTAGATCCTTTGTAACAACCTTGAGTTTTTCACACTGGTACATTGTAAGACGTTCATAAATACCTGCTAAATGAGGGAAAGCATTCAGGGTTCATTTTGTGAAATATCACTACCCTATCATGATCTCAGATAATCTCCTCCCCTTAGGATCACTGTTCCTTTTTTCCTAAAGCAAACCTTGTCTCTGAAAATATACTTCACAGTTGATCGCCTGTAGGAAGTCGCCCCAATTAAACAGGAAAAATACTGGTTATTCTCAATCAAAAAATACCTATCTCCAAAGTTGAAAAGGCTATCTAATTGTTTACAAAAATTAAACAACATGTCAATTCTTGTTAGTTGTCATTGTCTTTCCTTTACCAAGCCTTTATTGCCTTCCAAGTTATTATTCATCTTTCTAAATACGGAATTATTTTTCTCTTAAATGTATAGCAGAGGAAAAGAGTAAAGAAAAGCACAGAAATGAAAGTGCTATTTTGCAAAGACGTTTCAACGAATCCTTATAAAATCTTTGACAAGTATTACCAAACCTATTTTATGAAAAAAAAAAAAAAAGATAACAATATATGAGTAATCTGTCTAAGGTTACATAGCTAGTAGAATGTTAGGATTTTAACCCATATTTGTCTGTCCCCAAACCATTGCTTTATTCCACCCCGTCATGAGCAGAAAGAAGCACTATCATATCAGTGCAGAGTGTGACGAACAAGAGGACTTCCAGTGGTAATATTCCAAGTGGTTCACAATATGAGGTGAGACGCTAAGAAATCATAAAGAGGGTCACCGTAGAATCAGAGGGGTTATCAAAGAGAATTTATTAAGCTTAGCTGGTTAATTGCATGTCCATGAATGTAATCTTGCGGGCAAAGGAGAAAGTATTGTGAGAATGGTATAATAGAAAACAGACTTCACCTCAGGTTTGAAGAAAGAAATACAAAAGGCAAAAAACTATGTCGAGGGAAAAATGAAGAAACACAGGAAGTAAGCAATGTTAATCAGTGATGTAACCAGAGGATGGAATTTTAGAGCAAAACAGTTTTAAACCTGGACAGAAATTAATTCTAGGAAAAAAGATAAAATCACCCCGTAGCAGTGATGTTAGAGATAACACACACACACACGCATGAAAACACACATGTGCACACACACAAGAGTTAACATTTTCACAGACAATATTAGGAAAGAGTAAAAGGATTTTAAAAAAATGCTCACAAAATGGTTGCTCAGGAAGAGGAAGAGAGGTGCCTCAAAAATGAATAGGTCATGCTCAGAAAAAGATAAGGATTAAATCACAGTCATTAGCCATGACTGGAGTAATGGCACTGATGACCTTATACTTTGATCATGTTCAGAGAAGTGACTAGAAATGTGTTAGAAGTAATTAAGAATTCATTTTCCTAGGTACTAGGGAAATTAAGGTTATCATGTATGAATATTTTATACAGATTGCTGGTTATCCAAAACCAAACATTATCAGAGTATACAGTAATTGCAATTTGTTGGAATTATGCTTTCAAAAATCACTTAGGGCCTATAGCAAATAATTAATGCATGCTTTCTTGGTGTTTTAATTGCTGTTATAAAGAAAGTGGTTCCTCGATTAAACAAAATAACACACCTACTCTATTGTACAGTATCTTCATCATGCTCAAAGACACCTAAAGCTTTAAATACCTTAAGTGAAACTGAGGTCTAACTCCTGACTGATGGGGAGACAATGCATCTATCAAGGCTTGGACTGATTCATTCCAAACATTTACTGCTTTAGTTAATTAAATGTTTCAGGAATATGACTAGTTGCCTTTCATTATAATTTAAAGATTTTTTTTTTCCTTCTCAGGAATTAAACGAGCAGACCTGAGGTTCCTACCTGCAAAAATTCACCTTCTTTCTGTTGAATGACAGAAAGAGTGAAAGAAGCGAGAGATTGTATTCTGATAAATTTGTGGCTGCAGGCTTGACCTACCTACCCCATGAAGATAAATTAGACTGTAACTCTTCCAGTTGAGACAAATAACTTTTCTTGTCCTTTGGAGTGAAGAGAGCTCCTTGATGATAAATGGTATTTATATTTGCTCAACTGTTAACTAATTAGGTTATCTTATCCTATGCAATGGTTGCTCTTATTATTTGATCGTATTTTAAAAACATTTATGGAGCACTTATCATTTGCCAGGTACTTTACTTACATTATTTCATTAAAGTCGCAATGCTCTTTTTAGTAAATAGGATGGCATTGGACATTGACCTAAGATTGTAATAATCTGTAGACGATCATATGGATCGTTTAAATGATGGATCCAGGATGAAGACCCTGGTCTGACTGCAAAGCACAGACTCTGTATGCTGCTGAACTGTGTATCTGGGCCTGCGGATACAATGGGACAAGATGGTGAGAGATGAGATGACGTCACCCAGCCTATCTGCAAACAGATGTATTCTTAACTTTCTTTTCTCCTGGAGTCCTGCTTCATTTGAAAATGTTTGTGTAGGGGCACCTGGGTGGTGTGGTCAGTTAAGCGGAGGACCCTTGGTTTCTGGCTCTGGTCACTATCTCGGGATTATGAGACTGAGCCCTGAGCTGGGCTCTGCGCTCAGGTCGATCCGCTTGAGTATCTTTCTCCCTCTCTCTGTGCCCCTCCCACTTGTGCGCTCTCTCTCTCTCTCTCTCTCCCAAATAAATAATCTTTTAAAAAAAGAAATAAAATGTTTGTGCAAAGTGATGTCCCCAAGTATGAACCCCCCCACCCTGTCCCACATTCCCATCCTCCTGGGGGGTTTAACTGGATCTTAGGGAGAAGAGAGACATGATGGAGAAACCGAAGGAGACGCAGCTGACAGCCATCACCGCCCACAGGGTTTAGTGGGGTGGGGGTGAGGGGTGTGAGATACCCCCAGTGCTGGGCTTGCACACAGTGAGGCTTCACAATGGAACTGGAGGAAACTGTTCCAGCGGTTTTCTGTTCGCCTCTCAAGAAGAAGAAGAGAAAATGCCTGGTGTTATAACTGTCTGGGGCCCCTCCTACCCTGTCCCCGAAGAATCTCTCTATGTCCCACTCAAAACTGGCTGAGCCTTCTCACTCAATGTCAAGTTTTTGTTACGGAGTAGTTTTTCTGTAAAACCACTCTGAGGAAAAAAAAAGATATTTAAAAATAAAACTACTAGGTTTTATTCAGAAATATATATCAATATTGATTCCTGGGAATGACCTTCATTTTAGAGCTACTATCAATCCACAGCCTACTTTCCCATTTTAATTATAGGCATGCTACCTGCTAAACAAGCAACCTGAGGCAGGAACATTACAATTAGTTAGTAATAATCTTGTTTTAAAAATCACACTTTTTGGACATCTGGGTGGTTCAGTGGGTTAAGCGTCTGTCTTCGGCTTGGGTCATGATCCCAGGGTCCTGGGATCCAGTCCCGCAAAGGGCTCCCTGCTCAGCGGGGAACCTGTTTCTCCTTCTCCCTCAAATAAATGAATAACACCTTAATAAACAAACAAACAAACAAACAAACAAATAAATCATGCTTTGCTTTTTCCTTATCTTAGAAATCACCTTTAATCTCATACTTTATGTTTTATTTTATTTTTTATTATTTATTTATTTTTAAATATTTTATTTATTTATTTGACAGACAGAGATCACAAGTAGCAGAGAGGCAGGGAGAGGCGGGCGCAGGGGTGGGGGAAGCAGATTCCCTGCTGAGCAGAGAGCCTGATGCGGGGCTCGATCCCAGGACCCTGAGATCATGACCTGAGCCAAAGGCAGAGGCTTTAACCCACTGAGCCACCCAGGTGCCCCTTCCCACTTTATTTTAGAATGAAGTCTCTATTTCAGTATAGCTGAAGAGTTTTGGAAACAAAAATTTTAACACTGCTAGAGAGCTAGAGACACACAGTTCTTCCTTCTTTGAGTAAATTCAGGACCAAATTTTACCTTTGTTTTATATTTTTAGTGAATATATGATTTACCTTTAAATCTAACAATTTACATTTAAAATTCTAAGTTTGAACTTTTCGGACAAAATTTCATTCAATATGTTGCCTTCAATTTACACTCCCTCCAAAAAAAAAAAAAATACACTCCCTCCTGTCTTCTTTGTATTGTGAGAGGAAAATAAAAACAAATATTTTATGTATTATTTTAAGAACCACATGTTTAGAGAAAAACAAGCTTTTATGTGAGGGGGTTGACAAAGGATTAAATATTTGCTACAAGTTGGTCTAGAAACTAGAAAAGTTCCAGTTGAGAGTCAACCAATGGCTGTATTCCAACCAATGGCTGCTTTTCTACTTCCTTTCTCATCTGGTTTCTTTTTCCTTTCTCATTTGGTTTCTTTTTTTTTTTTTAATTTTTATTTATTTATTTATTTATTTTTTTCATTTGGTTTCTTTTTAACATGAACTTTACTTGTGGGCATAAAACTTCCGTGAGTAACGATATGTTCCTCTATGTCTAGGATAGCCTCAGTTCACACCTGCAGAAGTTCTAGTGCAATTGTTCTTACAACCCTTTCTTTTTAAATTTTTAATTTATTTTTATTATTTTAACATTTTTTAAGGATATTATTTATTTATTTGTCAGAGAGAGAGAGAGGGAGAGAGAATGCGCATGTGCCTGTAAGAGCAGGGGGAGGGGCAGAGGGAGAAGCAGGCTTCCCACTGAGCAAAGGGTCCGATCCCAGAACCCCGGGATCATGACCTCAGTCGAAGGTAGATGCTTAACTGAGTGAGTCACCTGGGCGTCCCAAGTTCTTTTAACCTTTTTCACACTCAAACTGTCTGGTTTGATGATAAATTAAATGGTCAGCACAGCACTTAGACACTGAATTAGGACAAGAGCTTCCTGAATTAATCTTCTCTTAATGAGATAAAAGTTTTTATGCCACAAATTGAAATGAGCCTTAAATATAAACACCACCTGGTATATCCTTATACATCATACCTCCCTCTTCCTCTTTCCTCCTATTACTTTTTTTTTTTTTTAAAGATTTTATTTGCCAGAGAGAGAGAGTGAGAGCGCACAAGCAGGGGGAGCGGCAGGCAGAGGGAGAAGTGGGGCTCCAACCCAGGACCCCAGGATCATGACCTGAGTCGAAGGCAGACGCTTAACCGACTGAGCCACCCAGGCATCCCTGCTTCCTATTACTCTTACAAATGCGCATGTGTCCCTTTACAGGCCTTTTAAGAAATAATGTAAGTTATTAAAGGTGAACTCTTTCAAGAGATCTAGAATCCAGTTGATTTTTACTATTCATTGGCATATAATTTTAGATATATGATTTAGATTACAGGGTCTGTTGTTGTTGCTTGTTTTTAACAGAGATGGTGAGACTCTCAAAGATGGATTAAGAATTTCTTAGCCTAGGCCCAGATCCAATTTTGAGATTGGTGTTCAGCAACCTTAGCTTCATTTTTGCATCTCTTTTCCCTACTCTGTGATATTCTCCTTTTCCCCACAAACCGTCTCTAACAAAAGGATATGGCATCATCGGTAAGCTTCAGTCAGTGGATTACCTTCCCAGGGATATTTTACTTGAGGCTGTATCTGCAATTATGGAGCATCTAAATACTTACTAACTTGCTAAAGGTAGTTGGTTATCAGCATGCAGGTGAAGGTACCATTTTTCACCTGGAAAAGCTTTCCCTAGTACGATAAGGCCACAACGTGAAGGTTGCTGCCTGGGTTTCTAATAGGAAAGGATGACTGATATCCGAAGCCTGTACTGGTGTCTTGCCTTTCCCTAGAACCATCTAGAGCAAAGATTAAAAGAGGGAGAAAGGGAGAATATCTTAATTTAGTAAGTAATACTTCTGCTTAGGTATTTTTTTCTTAAGATATAGCAATTGATCTCGTATTAAAGCAGCCCAGGACATTTCAATATTTAAATAAAAAATGCAATAATAAAGAGGTAATTTAATATGCAATATCATACATTAATAATTAGCAAAGCATTACTGAACTGCAAGGTAAAGAGCTAGAGGAACATAGCTAATGAACTATCAATGCCAAAGTAGACTTCATAATAAAGACTTTAATAAATCTTTTATTAAATGGCTACAAATGAACCATTTCGTTAACATCCAATAGGTAACTACTAAGCTACTTAATTCACATATATAAATGAGGAACCTGCAGGCAATTAACTTCACAATTGCGAAGGTCAGGGCTCCCAGTGAGAGCTGCTGTATTCCACCTTTCAGGGCTGCTGCCGTCCTGGGCCGAGTCCCAGCTTTTCCTCAGCTGCTCTACACTCCGCTAGCAAGTATTACCAGGCTCTGAAGCAGCCAAAGTATAAAATAAACAGAGGATGAGCTACAGGCCAGCAAGTGCCCTCAAACTTAATCGGACAGAGTGTAAGAAATATTGAGCTCCAAGAAAAGGAATCTGAAAGGAAAATTGTAAGCAGGGACTGGTATTATGTATGGGTGCCGACTGTTATTTATTGAAGGTGATAACATAATAAGGAAAGGCTTGTAAACTGCAAATGCTTGTCGGGGTCTGGATGCGACTCCAGGAGATCTGAAACTCACTAGGGATTATAGACCAGAACGGCTCTATTTACTGAGTAGAAATGTGCAAGTACACAATAGTATCGATTGTCCCCAGCAGCGGCAAATGTTAAATTCATTAGAGAAAGGAAATAAACATTGTTATGGAAGCAAGAACCTGCTGGTGAAAAAATAAATGCTTTTTAATAAATCAGACTAGAAACTGCACTGAAACAGGGCAAGTGGAAAATCTTTGATGTCTTCTCTACCAATTCGCATAGACTAAGTCTGCAAATTACCCAGAGTTTTGTGGATTATTACGGGTCAATCTGCCGACAGCCACAATCAATGTACGCTGAAGGAGAAGAGGGTTGGGGACAAGGGAAGCGTAGAGATTCTCACACACACACAGAGGAGTCTCATGCTTTGTAACGTACACCCTCTCTAAATGATGGTTTGAGAAAAGTAAGAGTACGTAAAATGAATACATGTGTAAATAGAAATAATTGTGAGAGACGAAACTGTGCCCCAGATTAAAAACGAGTCAATGGCAGACATGCGACCAGATGAAGTTGTTAATGTAACTGAAATGGAGCCTGAGAATCATACTCAATAGGGAACCTTAACTAAAAAAGGAAAAATCAATGATAAATAAGACTGGTTTTTCACCTCAAGAGTTCCAACCAAGGGAGACTATTAAAGAAGCCACAGTAGCCCTCTGTCAGTACAGTGTGAGATTTTCACATCGCTGCTTAGGTTGATACACAGAACGCGTGGAAAGCTGAAATACCACGTTCTTTTGATTAGCAATATTTTGAGCTGGACACCTGAAAACGGGAAGACAACTAAACCAGACTACAGAGTGAAAGTTTTTACATTTTTTAGATTCCTTATTCTTCATATACACGTTAGTGAGATTTTAGCAACCGGGAGAACTTTCTTTTCTATGTCAGTTCATAAAACTATAAAATATAATTCCACGGATGGTTCACTAATGGCATCGCTTTGATATGGAATTTCAAATGGTATTGCCTTCAGATAACCCCGAGAGTGATTGCTTACATGGTTCTGAATACAGAGAAATCAGCTACAACTACCCGCATGGCTAGAATGGGTTGTCCTCTAAACAACTCTTTTCTCTCCTAATTATCCCACCAACCAAAGTTCGTGAGTACAATATGAGGAATAACAAGAACACATCTTCCCCCCAAATGTGTCCAAATATCTCCACTAGAAGAAGTGACTTCAAGGCAAAACCAACTCTCCTACAGACACAGTTTTTGAGGCTTCTGAACTATATAACATCCCTAAAATGAAACACGTTTCTGCTGACTGAACTCGACATATTTCATACATATTTGTCAAAACAATTTTTGTCAACTACAATGCAATTATCCATATTCAATTTGATGACTCAACTGGAAAATTACTTTTTTCTTAATAAAATTTTTCCAAATGACAATAGTGAATCAGTGTTGATGAGTAGTTCGATGTGTGCGAATTAATTACACTGGGTAAATTTAGGTCTGTGCTAATAACCTCAGGAAAGAAAAAGATCTGTAGACATGACTCTTTGTCTTAAGTGAAGAAATCTCCTGTTTGCCTACTTCTTCCATACTTTCTCCTTCTGATCTCTCCCAGACAAGTGTTCAATAATACAAAATAAACAATAAAAGCCACTAATCTTGGCTGACACAACAGATAAAAAAAAAAAACACACGAGTTTCTTGGAACCATGTTCTTAGATCAAGAATAAAAGGAAAGAAAAAGATTTTTTATTGTTGACAATTAACTGTGAGGACCTCCTGCTAGCTCATCCTCGGGGCAGAATTGGTTTAGATCATGCATTTAATGGCTAAAAAATAAAAATAAAAAATCATGATTTATTTGTTGTGAAACCTATTTCTTCATCCAGAAGCTAATTTAAATGCTGACATTAGCCAGGGGCTCTATAGGACAGGGCATTTTTGGGGGATACTCCTCAGGGTCTTCTATTTTCTGGATTTTATGTGGTGGTGAGAAATTCTTTTTCTCTGAGCCTAATGGAAGCCTAGGGCAGAAAAGAAATAAACGCTGCCAGGAATGTTAGGGGGACTTTGTCACAAAGCTGTCAAAAGGAAGCCAGTGAGGAAGGACACCGTACCTGGCTTGTGCAGTACACGGTATAAAGAAGACACTGGCTGTCAAGTTTCTGTCTGAAGAAAGATGGAAAATTTTTTGTGCCGGGAGATATTTACAAATGTAATGGACTAACTCAAAACTCATTCTACACTAGTTCTGCACCTTCATCAGAGTGGTTTACTCCCTTTGGGTCAACCCATGTTAGAAGTCTTAACTTAAGAACCTCACCGTAGCCACTTTGGAGAACAGTATAGAGGTTCCTCAGAAAGTTGAAAAGAGAGCTACCCTACAACCCAGCAATCGCCCTACTGGGTATTTACCCTAAAGATACAAATGTAGTGATCTGAAGGGGCACGTGCACTGCATGTTTGTAGCAGCAATGTCCACAATAGCCAAACTATGGAAAGAGCCTAGATGTCCATCAACAGATGAAAGGATAAAGAAGATGTGGTTCATACACACAATGGAATACTATGCAGCCATCAAAAGAAATGAAATCTTGCCATTTGTAACAACGTGGATGGAACTACAGGGTATTATGCTGAGCGAAATAAGTCAATCAGAGAAAGACAATTATATGATCTCTCTGATATGAGGAATTTGAGAGGCAGGGCAGGGGGTTGTGGGGGGTAGGGAAGGAAAAAATGAAACAAGATGGGATCAGGAGGGAAACAAACCATAAGAGACTTTTAATCTCACAAAACAAACTGAGGGTTGCTGGAGGGGAGGTGAGTGGGGAGGGAAAGGGTGGCTGGGTTTTGGGGAGGGTATGTGCTACGGTGAGTGCTGTGCCATGTGTAAGCCTGATGATTCACAGACCTGTATCCCTGTGGCAAATAATACATTACATGTTAATTAAAAAACAAACAAAAAACCTCACTGAAATGCCTGGATGTGTACAGAGAAAGGACACTAAGCTGGCGAAGCCTCTGGAACACAAGACTGAGAGCAGCCCATGGGTCATCATACAGAAATGGGGCAAAATGACTTTGTCTCGTGACAAAATAGGAGTCGCATGGTTTACAACAGAGAATGGGAGTTTCAGAAGTTACAGATCTCAGTTCATCCTAAGGAAGAACATTACCATCTAATATTACTGTCTAAGAGCAAGTGGGATATCTTAGGAAATAATGCTGGAAGGAACCTTAGAGAGTAGGTCCCATCTCCTTTCTATGGCAAGAAAATATCCTCCACAAATGTCATCTGACTTGTGCTTCACTATTGTGCTCAGGAATCCTCTATGATTTTACGACGTAGAGGACACAACGCATCCTGGGAAAGGAGGGATGTCTAGAACCAAGTCTCTGCTAACCATGGTCATCGAATCAAGCTACATAGGGGACCCAGAATCACATCCTATATCTCTATCTTTTTCTCGACATGCCTGATAATTTGTAAATAAGGAAAAAAAAAACAGTAGTAAGGCAGAGTTCCACTGAAGGCATTTATTCTCATGTCTTGTAGCCCACGCAGTGTGCGAAAAGGACGAGAATGTTCGCGTGCCCGGCAACTAAAAAATGACCAGTAACCTGGGGCTGTTCTCAGCGGGGACAAAACCCAGAGTAGAGAAGTACGGTAAACTGCTAAGCAAGAAAAGGCTGAGACTAGTTTATCTTTAAACGTTAGACTTTAAATCAACATGGTTGGTTGACTCTGGTAGGGAGGCCATTCTCCAAGCAGACACATCATGCGGTCCTAACAGCCAGATGATCTGAGAGTCTCCCACAGAGGAGTTACCTGCTTTCCAGTGGTACATTACTGCCAAGGACCCAGCTGTCTTGCAGCTGGACGGACTCGGGTGTGGTTTGCAGCTCGGCGGGCAAAGCAGCCGGCGGGGCCGGACTCTGGTTCCTTCTATTGGTCAGGGAGTTTCTGTTGAGAGAAGTGATGGACGGATGGTGTTGGGCGGGGTGCTGTTTATGGGGTGGTGGCAAAGGCTGCAGGGTGGGCTGGCCTTGGTTGTTTGCAGGTTGCTCTGAAAAAAGAAAAGGAAACTCATTATAGATTTATATAGATATATGTATAGGAACCTATGTAGCTACACACACCACCAATTTCTTGGGAGATCCACTGTAGATGAATCAGAATTAAAAACTGCATTTGAATCCATAACCTAATAAATTTGCATATTATTCTATTAAGCGGGTGTTCGGTGACATTCTCTAAGAGCAAGTTTACCCTTGATACACGAAGTACTAATTAATATACAACAGATGGTAAAATTGGTTTTGGTTTTAATTTGTTTCAGATTTTTTTTTCATCTGGTTTTATTAACACCTACAGAAAACAGTATCTGACAGCTCCCCTAATGTGCCTTTAGACTTCAGCTTTTTTTTAACAAACCAACCCTGAAATTAAATGGGTAATTTCCGTGGAACACAAAGGTTTTCGAACTGCATATAATCCCTATAATTATTTAATGGAGGTTTTTTTAAGCTTTATTTAACTGCAATAAATTATTACAAGCTAGTTGCTAAACAGCAGTAGACTACTCTAGTTTAGTGCATTTCAAATAAGGCAGCTCTGCATTATGATCCACTAATAGACGCTAAGTATTCTTTAGCAGAAGGTCACTCTGTGAAGCAGATGTTGTTTCATGGATATTTAACAGACTGAATCACATCTGATTACGACGTCAGAAGACTCATATACTTAATGACCGTTACATCCATTAGAACACACACGGAACAGATTTTCCAATTTCACGGCATGCAGGATAACTACATGTAGAGGAAGTCACAGGTGACCAGAGCGACTCACGCCACTAGGTCAGTGGGACAAATATTTTGCTCGAAACCACAATCGTTAAGGGACCCAGCAACTTCAAAATATGAGCACAGTGCTAGGTCATAACCGTGGAAAAATTCCCTATGGCTTAATAAGTCGTAAGTTAAAATTTACAAATTAACGTAACACGAGACTGACTTTTCAATCTCGTTGCCTGCCTCTGGACATGCTAGAATTCACAAATACCACATTTTAACAAACAGACAACTCCTTAATTTAATGCTAAACTCATTATGGTTCCACACGTAGAAGATGTCAATTTTTGACTAAATGCAGTTCAACGTGCAATATAATTTTAAGGTGATGTAGTAAATCATGCTCTTAATATAAATGCACGTATTGAAAGAGAATAGGAAACACAGGGACTATCTTTCATCTGCAGTGTGAACTCCAGCAGTAATTGTTATGCCAAATAGAGTCTAACACTGTAATTCTGATTGCATGAAATGAACACCTGATATGTAATAGCTTGAACATATATTATCAAACCTCTTCACAGGGCGCAATAATTAAAATAACTCCTCCCACAGCACGTAATATCAGTAATTACCGCATATTTCTAATGGTCTCTAACAATCCATATAATATCACTGAACAACTAATAATTTCTTACTCTTGAAATGAGGGACAGAGACAACATCTAAACGTATGAAATATAGCTACTTTCTTGCACTGTCTCTATTCTTGAGGACCCCTATACTAGAAACTACAGAAATCTTGCTTGGTCCATTGCCTTGGTGCTCATGAAAAATTAAGAGTATCTACCTCTTCGTTAAATTAAAGGTACCTCTGGAGGTAACGAGAGGGCTAAACTAGCACATACAGTTTTAATTGTGCTAGAAGAAA
>CM052800.1:168590935-168609913 GCA_028533885.1 Nasua narica
ATCCTTGGACATAATGGATAAAAAGAAAGGAAAGCACAGAAAGTGGCTATTTTTCAACTTCAACTCTTACTCCTTAACAGATTACTACATTTACAGATGAGAATTTTAGGATAGAAATTCCATGTTATATCTTCCTTTACTACAGTGCTCTGCCTAAAAAGGATTTCTTACTTTTCTAGGTCAAACAACTTTTTTTTTCCTAAGTCAATTTTTTAAAAAAATTTTATTTATTTATTTGACAGAGAGGAGAGAAATCACAAGTAGGCAGAGAGGCAGGCAGAGAGGGGGGAAGCAGACTCCCTGCTGAGCAGAGAGCCCCGATGCAGGGCTCGATCCCAGGACCCTGAGATCATGACCTGAGCTGAAGGCAGAGGCTTTAACCCACTGAGCCACCCAGGCGCCCTAAGTCAAACAATTTTAACTCATTTTGACTTCTCCAAATGCAGAAACATGGTACCTAAGAAGTGCTTTATAGAATATTTAAAATAAATATGTGTATGTCTACTGTATGTATAAATATTTATGCAAATTAATGAAATCATGAAGACAGATACACTGCAAATGAAAGCATTACAAATATATGATTGACTTCTGTAACCATTTTTTTTGGAAGGGAGTAGCATATAGAATATTAAAAGCTCCTGTCTTTTTTTTTTGAACCAGAGGTTTTGCAAACTGCAAGTCTGCTTTTTCTAAATAAAGTTTCAAAAGAACACTGTCATACCCACTTATTTATGTTTGACTGCTTTTGCCACTATCATGAATTTGAGCAGTTGCCCCCTCAAGTCCCCTTAAAAAGGCTAAGGTAGTCACCATCTGGTTCTTGAAAATTACTAACCAGTTTCTTTTTTTTACTGAAATTTTGAGACAATTGTAGATTCATATGCAATTTTAAGAAATAATATAGAGAGGTGCCCCTGGGTGACTCAGTCTGTTAAGTGGCTGCCTTTGGCTCAGGTCACCATGGGGGGCCTGGGATTGAGCTCGTCTGCCCCCGCCAGGGTCTGCTCAGCAGGGCGTCTGCTTCTTCTTCTCCCTCTGCCCTCCCCCTTCTCCTGCTTGTGCGCATGCTCTCTCTCTCTAATAAATAAATAAAATCATTGAAAAAAAAAGAAATAATACAGAGAGGTAGGTGTACACTTTGCTTGATTTCCCCCAATGGTAACATCTTGCAAAACTTATACCACATATCGACATTGATGCAATCCACCTTTCCTCTTCAGATTTCCCCAGTTTTACGTGTGTGTTATATATAATTTTACTACATTTTTATGCCCACCAGTTTTAAATGTAAACCTATTAATTGCTTTTTCAATAATAAGAACTTTTTCTTATCCTTTGTTTATAAGGTAAAAATTGCAGTTTAAAAACAAATATTGTAAAGTTCATGTTAGCTTGAAATTTAGCAGAAGTTGGTAAGATAACCTGTAAAGACAGCCAGATTTCAGGCCTATCCATAAAGTTATTTTTAAAAAAGGAAACATATGCTCGTCATCTATGAGCAGAATAAACTGTTTTACCATCTGAAATTGCACTGTAAAGATTTTCCTTTTTGAAATAAGTTTTACTGAGAAGTTTACCTTCTTACTACCCAATCTGGTGAGGAGGAGGGAGGGTTCGTGGGCCAGTGGCAGGACAGGGGAAGAGAAAAAGGAACAAAATGTAACCAAATTTAAGTTGTCAGTTAAATATTTGTTTAACTGTCAGTTAAAATTAAAACTTTATCCACATGTATCACTTGAAATTATTATCAAGAAGGCAAAGATAATATAGTTTACTCTGTGTTTCATTTGAGTTAAAATATATATATACAATAGGAGAGCGCCTGGGTGGCTCAGTTGGTTGGGTATCTGACTCATGGTTTCAGCTCAGGTCATGGTCTTGGGGTCCTGGGATCAAGCCCCACCCACATCAGGCTTTGCGCTCAGCATGATGTCTGCTTGTCCCTCTCAATCCTCTCCCTCTACCTCTAGAATAAATAAAATTTTTAAAAAGATATGATAGATAGCACCTGTGAATAGCTCAATGAATGCTTTAACATTTTAAATATTCTTTATATAGTAGCTCAGAACAATTATTTTGCTTAAAGAGGCTTCCTCCATTTCTAAAGCAAAGAACTAATGAAGCAAAAGTTTCAAAAATACAATTTAGTAGAGATGGCAATAAATAAATGCATGAAGTAATGCATACCAAACGAAAACAATCCATAAGTTAAACCTTTCTTACGAGTATCCTTTCTGGAAGAAAGTGAAAGATAAATAATAAGTAATAAAGCTGTGGTAAATTGCAATTCTGATAAAAGTAGAAATCTACATGTTATGGGAAACAATTTGACATGACTGGTCATTTTAAAAGATTAAAAAAAGGCATATGAAAGAACATAAATTTCCAGCCTCACATAACAAATCTAAATTGCCAAGGTTATGGGACTTTGGATAAACTGAAACAAGGGCAGAAGGCAGCATGTTCAAGAACTAAGTTTTTGTGAGTTAAAATACTTCTCTATGCTTGAAATGAAATGGGAAATACTTTGAGATAAGGCCTTTTTTTTTCTTTTGAACTAAAGTCCTTTAAGAATTAATTTTAGTTGTTGGTATTTTATTGTAGTTAATTAATTTATTTTTATTCCTGAACAAAAAAAAAATATGTTTCCAGCTGTGTAAACATAAGTAGTAATAAATCATGAGAAATGTGAGAAGAATTTCTGTTTAAGTAGAATCATTTTGATGATGTGTGAAATATGGAGCTCAATATTTTTCCTTAGTAATAAATAAAACATAACCTTTGGGAATATCTAGAAGTAAACTATAAATAAACTTTCTTTTAAATATGAAATCACACAAAAAACACAATTCTAATATAAAGCTTCAGTGTTCTACTTTCCTGTATCTGTTTCTCTAAGACCCATTTCAAATCCTTGAGAAAGTCTTAACAAATTTCAATGCATACAGGGCTTGGAAGTCATAAATACCTATGGCATTCATTCAATGTAGGAAACTAGGCTAAAACACAAATATATTAAATTTTCCATATTTCTTTTCACTTTTATTAAATGTCTGTTTCTTTTTATAAATAGTTGCTTATGATGGTGTCTACAGAACTTCATTGTTGTATTACTATGATGCTTTCCCAAAAATGGGATTCAGAGACTTGTTTCCCACGTCAAAAAGCTTACTTAAGTATTTATTTAGAGGAATATACTTGAAAAGGACAAATTTTGACAAAAGATTTTATAGAAATTTCTTCAATTTCTATTTCATATTTTAAATAGATTTGATAAATTTATGTTGTCAGTATCAAAACTATGTTTAGCTCACGAGTACATGCATACATTACTGGCTATATTCCAAAAAATCTTATTATTCTGGTGGGTCCTTCTACTCAAATCTCAACAACACTGATATGCAAAAACTAAGCAATGTCTTTGGGATCCAATCAACTTGGGTTTGAAACTCTGAGTCTCATTTTTCTAATGTAGAAAATGTGGTTTAACAACTACTACTATGGAGGTGCCAGGAGAAAGAAACTCAATGAAATAGTATCTGTCACAATTTGTAATTGATAGTAGATGAGCAATAAATAACAGCTTTTGAATCACTGTGTGACCCAAGCAGAATCAGCAAAGCCATGTGCTAGAATAGAGGTGAACTATAGGAAGCCCTCACTACTTCCCCTCCATTCTCTCATTAAGGTCTGTGACCTTAATAAGTATCATTGGTGTAAATGGCACTCTCGGCCCCCAACGAGGCTCTAAAAATTTCTCAAAACCCTGAATCAGGACATTACTGACAATGAATGTGAAATTTGAGCCTCTTTATCAAACCTAGGGACAACTATTTCCAGTGTCTTTTAAATCCACTAAAAGGAGTCTCCTTAACTTGAACACCTTCTGGTTTTTCTACCTATCTCTTTGAGATACCAGTTGGGCTAAATTTAGGAAAAGTCACAGGTCACGGAGAATAGGTACACCTGTCTGCAAATAAATAGGCTTCTCGGGGCTGACTTTGTCACAAGGTCGACTCTACTGTAGGAATTATTCAAAGGGGCTGAGTTTCTGAAGGTACTACTAATGAAAGGTAGACCAGATGGTGTTGAATTAAGGGATTCAGTGCCCTCAAGTACTGCATCGCCATCTTCGGCATTTAAATACGTGCTCCTCCAGATTGACAGCTGCTTATGTGCCTGAAAAGATGGACGTGATAGGTAAGCAACCGTCTTTATGACAATGTTCGCATTTTAAGTCTAATCTTTAGCTTGTGGCTGTTCATAAAATATGCTCTTGTGTGTGCATATCTACCAGCCACTCCAGAGTCAGCCTGAAGTCTTTGTTTTAAAACAGTCCTTAGTTAACTGGTATTTTTCCTGTTCTTCAATTTTTGAAAGACAAGAACACGTAAGAGAAAACGAAATACAAAGCCTGCTTCCCTGTAATAATACAGATTTATCTTCCTAGCATGTGCCTTTACTCCTGTAAGACAGTAACAAACAGCTACTATTTATCGTTTACTATAGGCATTGCCCTTTACATGTATTTGTTTGGAGCTGACTATAAAATGGTACAGATTTTGTAATCTTGCATTTAGTTAACAAACATCCCCCCCCGAAATGAATCTTGCTATTTCTGATTACTGTATTCTGGGTTCGTCTGTCAGTTCTTACAGGAAACTATAATTATGGTACACACAGCATTCCTGAAATGTGACTCAGGGTAAACACACCTATCACTACTTAGAGAAGCCACACTATCATTTGCTTCCCAAATTTTGAAATAATTCAGAACCACCACTGGTATGGGTTTGAAGATTCTACCACTTCCAGCTGACTGATCTTTGGCTAATTTAACCTTGCTGGGTCTTAATTTCTTACATGTTTGCAGACATTAAAATGATTTAATATATGAGAAGTGCCTGAAACTCAATATGTGGTATTATTCTCCTTCCTAAACTTCCAAATCCGATTCTCTTCTTCCCTTGCGTTTTCTCTAATGTCAAATACAGCATCCCATCCCAGCCAATATTATCCAAGTTAGAAATCTTAGAGCGATCTCTGATTTGTCCCACTCCATAACCCGGGCACTGTCAAATGCAATCACTAACCAAGCCAGTCAACTCTGTCCTGAGAAATATCTCTTGAATTTCACTGCTCCTCTTTTTCCCTACTGCCATGGTCCTTGGTCAGACATTCATCATCATTTGCTTCGATTACGGAAATAGTTACTTCTCTCCATGCCTCAAGGCCAGCACTGTCCAAAAGAAATATAATGTGAGCGATATATGTATAATTTTAGATTTTCTATTAGTTAAAGAAAGCAAAAAGAAGCAGGTGGAGTTAATTTTAATAATACATTCCGTTGAACCCAGGATATCCTATCTGTACCTTCTCTATTGGGGGAAGTTCAAGTCACTCTTGGAGGCAGATTCAAACCTCACTTCACTGAGAGGATTTCTAGAAAGACACGAACACCCGAGACTCCAACTCCCCTGCTGCCTTCCTAAGTAGCAGTTACCCAATTTATTCACCCCTAATCACAAAATTATACCGACTGGTTCCACAGTCATACTGCCTGCTTCAGCACCACTTATCAATATTTATGTTTTCTTTTGTTGACTTCCGGTCACGTTCCTTAAAGGAACCCCCAAGTGTTTTTGGTTGGTTTTTTTTTTTTTTTTTAAATCTCCCCATCTAATCACTTATGCATCAACTCAGGGAAATGACTTTGGTATCTTACTTTTTTCCAAGATTTGAGCCATCTCATTTTTCTACTGTTCTCCTTCTGATTCAGAATTCAGAATCTCAGGATACGGGCTCATTACATTTGTATTATATATATGTTTTGAAGGAGGTAGAATTAACACGCAATAAAGTGCACAGACCTGAAGTGTGCACTTCAACGAGTCTGTCAATTGTGCCTTTCCATCTACAGCCACCACCTAAAGCAAGATGTTAAACGTTTCCTTCACCCAGAAAGTTCCATTTGGGCCCCTTTTAGGTCATTTCCATCCTCCTCCCTACCCCACTCCAGGCAGCCACTCTCTGAGATCTGCCGTCCTCTATTTTGTGTGTGTTCTCGGTTTTATATATATATTCATGTAATTGGGATGATACAGGATGGACTTGTTCATGTCTGTCTGGCTTCTTTTGATTAACATTTGTTGTTGTTGTTTTGTTTCTTTCTTAGAGATAAGAGTGCCTGTGCGCGAGGCGGGAGGCGCAGAGGGAAAGGGAGAAGAATCCCAAGTGGACCCCACACTGAGCACAGAGCCTGATTCGGGGCTCGATCTCACAACCCTAAGATCATGACCTGAACCGAAATCAAGAGCCAGAGACCCAACCAACTGAGCCACCCAGGCGCCCCACTGCTCAACATGTTTTTAAGATGCATTCATCGTGTTGTGAAAGCAGTGATTTGTTCTTTTTTATTGTTTAATGGTATTCCATTGGGTGAATATACCACAGCTTAGTCTCCTTTTGAGGGACACTGGGCGTGTTTCCAGTTTTAGGGTATTATGAATGAGGCTGCTATAACATTTTTGTACGAGTCTTTTTAAACATAGGTTTTCATGTCTGTTTTTGGTAAATATCTACAAGGGCGATCAGAGGGTGGATGTTTAGTTTACAAACAGCTGTCAGACGGTTCTTGAAGGTTTCCGTATCAGAGGAAATCCTTAACAGTGGTGTATGCCAGCCGCAACCGTGCCACAGGCTACCTGATACCTGGGATCACCAGCCTCTTTGGCGTTAATGGGGTAACGTGACTCAGACTTTCTCCATCTTTCTACGTCACACCCCAACAGCTGCAAAGGACAGGTGGTCCTGATCTTCCTCACTCTACCTTTATTCTGAAGCTAACCTTCTCCAGCCTCCTCTCAGACACCTCGTCATTAATCATTGTCTCTCTTCTGCAGTTCCTGGTGTTTCCCTTCCCTGGACCCTTACCTTCTAACTCATTGCGTTGAGCTTACAATATGGAGACGCGTAAGGACTGAATCAAGGGGATTTATTATGGGATGCTGCCGCAGTAATTCAGGTAAGACATGATGGTGGCTTACAGGAGTGTGACAGTGGTGAAAAGTGGTCAATTCTCAATGTATTTTGACGGTAAAGCCAACAGGATTTGCTGGTGGTCTATACGCGCAGAAACTCCTATAACTGCGTGTAGTTTTTGTCATTCCAAAACTCTACTGCTGTCTTCTAAAACTCAGTAGGACAACAGTGAATTCGTATCTTTCTGTTAAAGCCAACTCTCCAACCTGACTCGTTCTTTAGATTTCAGTCATTCTCTCAATAAATATTGTCTAAGTACTGACTATGTATGTACCAGGCACTGTTCTAGGCCTGTGGAGTACTTCTGTGACTAAAACAGAGTAAATCTCTTTTTGAGGATTACGTGCTTTTGAGGGGAGATGGTAAGTAATACATATAATTACAAAGCAAACTGCATGGTAACACGGTGGGCAACAGGTGCTTTAGAGAAATAAAAGTAGGGGGCGCCTGGGTGGCTCAGTCGCTAAGCGTCTGTCTTCCGCTCGGGTCATGGTCCCAGGGTTCTGGAATTGAGCCCCGCATTGGTATCTCTATCAAATAAATAAATAAAGTCTTAAAAGGAAGAAAGAAGAAAGAAAGAAAGAAAGAAAGAAAGAAAGAAAGAAAGAAAAGTAGGTCAGGGAGACTCCAGAATGTGGCATGGGGGGAGGGCCTGTCATTTTAAACAGGGACAGCAGGGTAAGCCTTACTGAGCCAAGACTGAATGAAGAAGATGAGAGAGTTAAACTGGAGGAAATCCGGTTGAAGAGGGTTCCACACGAGGACTAACCGATACAAAGGTCTGCCCGGTGTATTCCAGGAAGAGGAGAAAGATCCACCTGCCTGGGGCAGTACAAGCCTGGGGGAGGAGGAGTGAGAGAGGAGGTTCAGAGATACAGCGGGAGCCCGATGACACGGGACGTGGTTGGTCATTATAGAGTGGAGCTTTTATTCTGAGTGAAATGGGAAGCCGGTAGAGAATTTCAAGATTAGTGACATAACCTAATGTATATTTTAGATGAATCATCTCTGGCCACTGTGTTGACGACAGATGGCTGAAGGGGGTGTCAAGGGCGGAAGCAGAAAGACCACGGAGGAAAATTCTGCATAAATCCAGGTGGGCGATTCTGCATAAATCCAGTTGCTGCCTGAGGCTAACTTGTTAGCAACAGAGATGTTAGGAAATTGTTGGATTCTGAGTATATTTTGCCAACAGAGCCAACCTACTCAAAATTTTAATATATAAGTCATTCCATCACAAAAAAGTAAATCTTGAAGAGCAACCTCCATTTTGAATTTCACTCTCTAAATTTAGATTTCAGGGGCACAGACAGACTAGATTGTGTCTCTGATATTTACCTCTTTCTTGAAAAGTTATTATAATTTTATTTCCCTTTCCATGTACTCTTTGTAGTAGAAGGTAATACACTAATTCGTTTCTTTATATATCTTTAGGGAGAAAAATACAACAACCTTTCATCACAGTCAGAAGCCTTAGGTCTTTTTAAGTCTTAAAATATGTCACTGTATCTACCAATAAATTTAATCTTTAGAAAAGAACAGTGCCCAGGTAAGCAGCTGATTGTACAGCTACTATAAACGGGTTCTGAAAAATTTCTGACATCCACTATTTGAGAAAAGAACTTCTGATCCAAAGTTTGTTCACTGCGCGGACATGAGAGTGTATTCCAAACAGGATATGGCTTTGTAACTCTGTATTGACAGTCATTCTACCGGCGACCTACAAAGGGCGGGCACCCGGTTTGCTAAATGCAAGAGCTGGCCGGCCAGCTCCATAGTTTGCCAATCTGACCTAGTACATTAGAGAAAGAAACAATAAACATGACACCAGCACGATATTTCAGTATTGCGATCTATTTGGAAGCGGTCAAGAGTTGACTTTTACAATCATTCACACGCTGGCCTGTGGGAGGGCTGAAGTTCCATGTGTCCGTTTCACTTTTTGTTCATTTCCCCAGCCATGTGTTCCGCCAGGGTAAGATTTTATTCCATGGTTACGAAAAGTCATGAAGCAGTGGCACTGAGAGGCCTTCAACAGAATAAAAGCCTCTGATGAGGAGGCCCAGCTCATGGCAAATATATCTCTGGCCCCTCCCCTGAATCATGTTACAAACAGAGAAAAAAAATCTGTTCACTTGTCTGAATTTGTTTTTCACGGACTCCAAATATCGTGTGGACACTGAAACATCTCTGACTCAGCAATATAAGCGACAAAAGCAAACCCGTACTAAGGCCAAGAAAAGCAGCCCTGGGGTATCCTAGCATCCATCCAAGTAACACATAATTGGTAGCAGAGGTGATTCGCAGAGGCATGATGAAATCAGAGAAAGACACCCCGTCTGACCTTTTACAGAACATTTCAGAAGCAAGGCAATCAAATGAGGAATGCTTTCAATAACAATGGTGCACCAAGTAAATGAGTTCCTTTGATCGGAGTGTGGAACGAGGTAACTGAATCCTCTCCAAGCTATTGAAATATGCAATAATTAAGGGGCCCTTCAAGTTTACTTCAACAGCTGGTCCTAAGTTGAAAAAGAAGATAGAGTTTCAATCCTCCATGCTAATGATTATTTAACAGATGTGAAAATCCCACTGTTCTCTCTCTCCCTTCCTCCTTAAAGAATGCCAAGAAGAATTTTCGTTAAAGCAGAATACTCTAGATGTCTAATCCATTTACGTATGGCAAGGAGGAAATGTGTTCTCTGAGTATTTTACTTAACAGAGTAATCTGGATGCATAAAGGGGCACTATAAAAATAGACACTGTGATTTAAGACAGAGAGTTTGAAAACCTAAATGACAATTGGTATAAGGGGATGCTGATTTCAAAGGTGATAATTTAAAATCATTCCTTGAGATATCTGGCTTTGTATTTTTCTTTTAAAAATTCTATTGTTGAGTAGCCGACAGAGCTGGAAATAACACTATCATACTCTCAGAGAGGACATCTGGATATTTTTAAGAAATTCAACTACAGAAAATCCTTGCTTACTTGTGTTAAGTGAGTACGGATATGATTAAAAGTCACATACAATTTCGTTTGTAGCTTCAGTCTTCACAGCCGAGATACCTATCACAAGACAAGAATTAGCTGATTTATTACTTGCTCAACTTTTTCTGCTTTTATGATCCTGGAGACTAAAAATAAAATTTGGACAGTAGGATAAATAAGCAAGACTCTGATTTCACCAAGAATATCTCTTATAATTTAGTCCTATTCCTTTAGGATGCGTACTTTATAAACCATGCAACACAGTGTCTTTACTAATGATATAACTGCCCATATTAATAAAAACCATATCATTTCATTCCAGCGATGGCCTAATTACATACGAACACCGACGAAAATGGGAATTTTTTTTTTTTTTTTTTGGAAAACGGGAACTTTTAGCACACTGTGGGTGAAAACTCAAACCAAGTGGGACATGTTTCCAATACATGGGATAAATAAGATCGCACATATTCTTTTAAGATATTTATACTCTCATGCTGGAATGTGCTGTTCAAAAACAACAGCTATAAAAGCAAAAGAGGGAATAAATGAATAGGTTTAAAAATTATCCTGGCATAGAAATATTTGACATTTCTGTGAAGCCAGAAGAAGAAACAGATGTTCTCTCATTGCAAGAGTTACTACAGATCACCTACCAGATGGAGGAGAGGTATTGATGCTTTCCTTTACAGATTGTAAAATTGGAACAAAAGTCATAATGTAACGATCAGGCATTTTAACCATTTATTATTATTAACCCATGAAACAAGCAGATACTATGTGTTTACTCCGTGTCAAGAACTGTGGTAATTTGGGGGCACCTGGGTGGCTCAGTCGGTTAAGTGTCTGCCATTAGTTAGTTCAGGTCATGATCCCAGGGTCCTGGGATCGAGTCCCGCATCGGGCTCCCTGCTTGGTGGGGAGCCTGCTTCTCCCTCTCCTTCTCCCCCTGCTTGTGTTCCTGCTCTTGCTGTCTCTCTCTCTGCCAAATAAATAAATACAATCTTTAAAATACATATATAAAAGGAAGATCGAACTCATGCCATGTGGAAGTTCATGAGAGACATTCCGTACAGCAATAAGAAGGAACCTTCCAACACTTGAAGCTTGCCAAAAATAGGACAGGCTGCCTCGTAGAGTAGCTAACCCTCATCCCACGGCTGAAGAAAGAGTTGGAAAATCAGATGCCAGGGATCTTCCAGAAGAGATTCCTGAGCTATGGGAGGAGCTGCCTGTGAGGTTCTTTCAATTCGAAGGCCCTTATGACGATAATGATCTGGGCCATGTTTTAGTCAAATCAACTGGTGTGAGGAATGTTGGAGCAGGAATGGACGACAGCAGGGAAGGCTACGACAGTCGTTGAAACACGAAACCACGAGGACCAGAATGGAGGAGATGCCCCTGGGAAAGGAAGGATGGACACTGCTATATCAATGGAAAAAAAAAAAACAATCAAAAAAGGAACCTTGGAAATGCTTTCAAATCAATAAGGCCTTAGAGAAACATGATACACTAAGACATTTTTAACAGCTTCTTTCCTAGCACGTGCCTTACACACTTAAGACACTCGTTCCGCGTTTGCCTCCCATTTTTTATTTGTCCAAGATTAAAGATATTTATAATTTGCGTGAACGACTTGTTTCTTCATCTGTTAAAATGGGGATAATAGTAACTGCCCCAGCTAAGTCATGGTATTATAGTAAGGATCAACTGATATGCAACTTATGGAAGTGGTTAACTTTTTATTTAGAAGGGATGCTTGGGACACCCAGGTGGCTCAGTCAGTTAAGTGTCTGCCTTCACCTCAGGTCATGATACCGGGGTCCTGTGATCGAGTCCCGTGTTTGGGCTCCCTGCTCGGTAGGGAGTCTGCTTCTCCCTCCCCCTCTGCTGTTCTCCCTGCTTGTGCTCTCTCTCTCTCTGACAAATAAATAAAATTAAAAAAAAAATAAAAGGGATGCTTATGAATTTTAAATATTATAGAACTATATAAAGCAGGAAGTGAAAGTCCTCCCTTTCCTGCTCTAATCTTAAATTCTGAAGATAACCAGTTGTACCAGAGTAATCTTTTGAAATATTAATCAAAGTTCCCTACCAACACCACCACTCATTACCTTTGTCCCCTGTATCTTTCTCGATATTCTGTGACTACACGGTACCCTAGAAAAAAAGTTGTTAAAGCAGAAGCAGAGTACATATAAGTAAATCCTTGATCTCTTGAGTTTCGAAAGCTTAGATTTATGCAAGAAACAGAAAGGTTCTGGAAGAATTCCTGGATATGCAGAGCCAGTTTTTCCAGTACCCAACCCCCTAAGCTTACCCCAAAGTACGTGACTCAGATTGCAGGATGGGAGGAGAAGAAAATCTGGAAGGTGTTCGTGCATCGAGAAGGACCCTACTCAGTGTCAACCCCTACCATGCTGGATAGAGCAGAAACAAAACATGGACCCAAGGGTAATGAGATTTTGCCCTTTCTCCAGCATGATGAATGTGTATGAGATTGAAGATAGTTGTGTTGGGTGTTAAAGCAGATGAAACTAAGGCAGCCCCCAAGATACAACCCAAGCCTGCCCCCCAGGCCCCAGTGCCCAGTGTATCACCTGGGGAAGCCACACATTTTCTGTAAATCAAAAGGGCCACAGAAACTACTGAGAGGGGGTCAGCATTTTTATTTTTATAATATATTTTATCAACTTATTTAGAGAGCAAGGGGTATAGAGAGTGCGAGTGAGGGGAGGGGCAGAGAGAGAGACAGAGAAAGAGAGAGAATCCTCAAGCAGACTCTATGCTGAGCACAGAGACTGACGCGGGGCTCAATCCCATCACCCTGAGATCATGACCTGAGTTGGACATTCAGAGGACTGAGCTGCCAAGGTGCTCCGCAGGCCAGAATTTTTAAAGACGTGTTTTAAAGGATTGTTGAGGTAACAGTGATTATAATATGAGCAGAGATACTGACAGACTTCAATCAATGAAGTGTGAAAGACGACCAGATGTTGAGAACTGCATTGGTCTGCTCAGGCTGCCGTAACAAAAGACCACAGACTGGGGGGCTTAAACAAAAGACATTTATTTCTCCCAGTTCCAGAGGGCAGGAAGTCCAAGATCAAAGTCCTGGCCACTTGGGTTCTTGACGAGGGCCCTCTTCTTGGCCCCGTTTTGCCCACAGCTGCCGTCTTGCTGTGTCCTCAAATGACAGAGAGGGCTGTGATGTCTCTTCTTATAAGGACACTAATCCCATCACGAGACCTCCACCCTCATGACCCCAAATAAACCTAAGTATCTCCCAAAAGCCTCTCTCCAAATACCATCACATTGGGATTAGGCCTTCAACATATGGATTTTGGGGACACACATTCAATCATAGCACTCAGCATTATGTGATTTCAATATAACCCTATTCCTAAAATGGGATTAGGAAACTGGTAGAAAAAACCCCTTGATTTGACTATGTCTGTCTGAAGAGTTTCTATCACCTGGTGGAATGGAGGCTCAAAATGAAAACTTCTTTAAAAGAATAAAGACAGTTATGTTTCTTATGTAGCCTTAGTTTGCCTGGATGCATTGTACCCGGATGTTTTTTGAAAATGTGATCAGTCGGGGCTCCTGGGTGGCTCAGTTGGTTAAGCGTCTGCCTTCAGATTAGGTCATGATCCCAGGGTCCTGAGATCGAGCCCCACATGGGGCTCTCTACTCAGCTTCTTCCTCTCCATCTGCCCCAATTCGTGTGCTCTCTTGCTCACTCACTCTATCTCTCAAATAAACAAAATCTTAAAAAAAAAGAAAAAGGAAAGAAAGAAAACACAATCAATCTTTATATTGAGTTTCCGCAAATTGCTTTTTTATCCACCATATGACAGATTATAGGTGTCTTTTCAAGTTAGTGTGTATATATACACACACACTTGTTTATATACCTACAGATGTACACAGTAATCATACATATGTATATTTTTTAAAGTTCTTTTTTACATAATTGAATATTACTATTACACAGCATGAATTCTGTTTTGGTGGGCATTAAGACTTCTAAAGTCTCTCCAGAACCTCTCATCACTTCTATAACTATTTCTCTAGGCTACATCCAGACAAATAAAATACTGAGTTGACAGCATATCCACACAAACAATTTTGATAGGTAATGACAAAAACTTTCTCAATAATTTCATTTTTCCATCATAAACTATCACATGCTCAATATAAATACTGGGAAAAACAGAACTACACAAAAATAAAGAACATTAGAAAAAGAAGAGAACAAAAATCATCTTTAATCCATACACCCAGGGGTACTCTTATTTCTTTCTTTCCCGTCTTCTTTTTCTTATACAGATATAGTCACAACTGAGATCGTACTATATAGTCCTGTTCTCCTATTTTCCATGTATCCTCATGGATAAGCATTTTCGTATGTCATTGAATATTTGGAAGAATTTTTTAAGCTGTTGTGAACTATGGAGCTAGTTAACCCCTTTACTTTTAAAACCCCTTTACTTAGGGATCACCGATAGAGCATAAAATTTGGAATTCTGAAACTCGAACTAATAAATTCAACAATTTTTAAGAAACTGCCAGAATTTCATACCCATCAGTCAACCCAGTTTGAGAACCTTTCCATCAATGTTTTGAGCCCATCTCCTGATGTTCCATTCATTCAGTTATTAACTAAAGTGATTAAATCCTCTCTGGCTCTGAACTGTGCGTACCGCTTCTCTTCCCATTTGTAAACAGTGACAGCAAAGACCAGAAGTTACAACCAGATGGAAGAGCCCCTTATATTCAACCACACTTTCTTTATACAGGACCAGATCCTTGAACATACGTGGGGAGACAGACGCACCCTATCCTATGCCACTTAAAAACTCGGATTTTATACCAAATGGAGAGACTATCTCTAAAGCATTGTCTTCGATGACAAGTTGTATCTTTGCCCATTTATTGTTCCTCTGGAACGCTGTTCTTTGAGAGCTGTTGTCTAATATTTTCTTTTCTGCCCCTTTTTCACCCAAGCAGGATATATTCGTTTAGGATGCCCTACTGCCTTGTCTCCCTTTGGTACCATCATAACTACTGCTACAGATGTGTGGTGCTGGCCCTTGGGAATTGGAGGAGCAGCAGGAAACAGATGTGATACTTGTCAGTTTTATTCCTGCTGCTCCCAAGAAGGAAGTCCTTTGTTCAAGAACAGAGCAGGCATGGCCACCCACTGATGGCATTAACCAGTAGGAAAGAAGGAGTGAAACCGCCTTTGCTTCCCTTGAAAATCTCTCTTCCTTAGCAGAGTGACTGCATTAGCTTCACTCTGTTGCCTCTGCGGGCATTACTAGGAAATCACTGTTAGCAGGAGAAGCAGCAAAGGAAGAGAACTCTAGGGAATAACCAAAGTTTTGAAATACTGAGTGGCTAAATCACCTTCAAAGTGGAATTCATTCTCAAATGAATGATTAGCAAAGAAATCTGAAAAATATCGTGGAATATATGTGGTTATACCAACTGTGTGTGAGTGTGTGTTTTTTTTTTTTACACATGTTCAGTCTTTTAGCATCCCTTTTTGGGTTGTAACAAATAGAAGTGTGTGTGTGATGACACGGGAGAGTGTGTGTTTGCATCAAAGTACTTTTGGAATTGTCATTCTACCAGGCTCCTGTGTATTGCGGGGTCTGCCAGGATTAAGGGGCGTGTGTGTGTGTGTGTGTGTGTGTGTGCGTGCGCACGTGTGTGTGTGTGTGTGTGTGTGTGTGTGTATTGTACTGTGGGGATAGTTACTATTGATATATTGTAGGAGGAATCTCAATTCCCCATTTCTCAAATTAAACGTCAATAAAGGCATGTGCTTTAAAGCAATTCCGAATGCAATAAAGCTTAAAGTGACCAGTGGAGTGAAAAATACTTTACGGAAAGAATACAGCAAAGCTTGGGCATTAAAAAGATCAATAGAAAATCTTAAAGTTTATTATAGGGTACTTGCATTTTTTTTCTCTCCATTTGGGCTACCCTATTAGCATTTTCTGGCTTTGCCCTTAGAAGGTAATCCTAGCATGGCAGGTAAATATGTTCAGAAGGACAAAAGTTTGAATTCTAAATAGAACAAAGGATCTTTTGATTAGTGGTAGGTATTTTATTGTAATTAAACAAAAGTAGCATGATCTGAGTAAGGCCCAAAAGCACAAGGACCTCCTCATTTCTATGGCAACAAGAAAATGACTCCTTTCAGAGGTTTTAGGGAACTCTTTGCCTTCTACCCTTTTTGACTCATTTAAATAATTCAATCCCGTGTACTGCATTATTCTTGAGAATAATTAATATATGCATATAAATTACTTTTAAGATACAAGTTAACGTAAGCACCATGAAAACGTTTTGCTGGGTTGACATAAGGGGGGGCTGATTTTTGGAAAACACAACTAAAATATGAAGAAGAAAAAAAAGAAAAGAAAGAATAGAAAAGGAAGAGAGTCATGTTAAAGGATAATCTAACTTGACTGGAGACTCAGTGGTCACAGCTGACACCCTGGAGAATTATGATGCCAAGTGAATTGCATTAAATTCCAAGCCTCATTGATTATGCTTTAAATAACCACAAGGGTGGATCAGCCTCGATGTTTGGATTATTCTTATACATTATAATTTTGAATATGATACTTTTCGCTAGTGAAACTATCAATTTTACCCTCTTTAGAATTATAATGTCTCAAATAAGAAAACATTAGGCTTTAAAGCTTCTCTGGAAGGAGCATAAAAACTGATTTATATCTAATGGCAAATCAGGACAAGGGGTCTGAGAGCTGATGCTACAGAAATACGGAATTACGGTTCACATTAGGAGAAATACTTTAATGGGGGCCATTTTGTACCATGTTATAATAAGATTAAAACGATTATCTTTTTCGTTTTTTTTCCATTGATGAGATTAATATCAACTGTCAGGACTAGGAACGAAGGGCCTCAGAAGCTTTTTAAACGTTTACAATCCCAATCAACTTCCTCTTTCTCAATTGATATACAGTATCTTTTAAGAAACAACATCTTTCAGCTTTGCCATTTTTATCACCTTCATCTAGAGTGCCTGCTGGCAAATCAGCAGCATGTCAGAAATGGGTGAGGAACATGAAGATATATAAGTGTGAATTTCATGGAGCCTGATGCTCCTACCATGCCGTCTATTTTTGGCCACTAAAACACTAGTACTTAGCCTCAACACCCCATGTCGTGCATCTCATCCCAGCAGCAATTACAGCTAGAGTCCAACTGTAGAAACCTGATGGAGATGCTGTGCAAATTCAAGGAACCAAAAGCACAATTCATTGGGAGTGCTTCACTTGTTTGCTGAAGCATTTAGGCTGCGGGCACGTACTGACAGGGCAGGGCTAGTCCCGTTCTTTCCTCTTCTGCCCTCCAAGGAGGGCAAACCAACGGAAAGCAACCCAGAAACTCCAGATGCCCTCAGATGCCATTGAAACCCTTCCTTGATACATTCATGGGAAATCAGATTGTGGCCATAGACAAAAACACATCAAGGTAAAGAGGCAAAAGCTACTAGGCCTGTCTACAAGTTCTCTCTTTTCCTAATGACTCTCGGAAAAAAAAAATGCAATCAATCCAATCAAACCAGAGGTAAACTAGGATTACAACTCTGCAACCGGCAGGTAACTATTGGAAATTTTGATAGTTATATATATTTACCCAGAAAAAAAATAAGTAGCTATGCATTCGAAAGGTGCAGACAGCTAGGTAAATGAGTTTCTGATGCACAAGAAAACTTCTGTGCCTGATTCTGATTCTCAGTCACGTGGTGACAGTGCAGCCTGGAGGCTGGGGGTGGGGGTGGGGGGAAGAGCAGGGGTGAGTAGAGTAGAGGTGGGTGTGAGGTGGGAAGAAGGGTGAGTATGCATCTGTCTGCTGTGGGGTGTGATTCAAATCTTCAGGATGGAAAAAGGGAGACTTTGAAGTTAGAACTCCAGCTCCCATAATTTTGTGCCTTCTGGATTCTCTTTGAGGATCAGTGGATGAAGACCACGGGCAGATGAAACAGCACAGGGACAAATGCATCCGGAAGGGAAATATTAACACGAGGATTAATAAGGCCTTGTTTAGGGTTCTTTGTGAATGATGGCTCGTTTGTGAGTTAAAATGAGATACTTGTCCTTTATTAAAAGAAACTGAGTATTTGAAAATGTTGATTAGGGACTGGACCCCAGCTTATGCAACAAAATGCAAATAAAGACATAACTGCAGAAATTGAGATACTTATTAATTTACTTAGTAAAGACACTGACTTGAAGGAAGCTCAGACTGCTTGGTTCACCCAAACAGGTGATATGAGCTGGCATGTGAACAGGAAATGGGATCCCAGTTAATAAATGTGCTAATCATTTTATACAGTTTGATAATATCTTTTTGAAATTTGATCTGAGTAGTAGAAACAGAACTAATTTATAAACAGATAGTCATTAGAGATAATGGTGAGTAGAACTCAGAAGAGTCCTTTCATTTTCCAATTATATGACATTTTTTAATTTTAAGGTCCCCTCCCCCCGGGGGCTCCTCTTCCCACAAAAGCAGATACGGAAACTAGGAATCCTGTAGAAAGGAGATAGTGTCTGGCAACTGCATTTGGCAACTCATTTGCAACACACATTAGATGTATGACAAAATTTGCCTGTAGGAATGTGTCATCCATTCTTGATTAAATTAATGCTGATTCTAGGCTCGGCTAAGGTACTTGCCTACGTACTAGGGACTTTCTGATGAAGTAAGGGGCCCCAACGTGGATGCAATTTTGCCTAGTTCAGCATTAAGTCAGGATATTCATGTTTCTGTAGGTCTACCAGGTAGACCTTTCTCGGCTTATTCTTTATATAATAACATGGGGGTGGTGTGGTCAATACTTTATCCTGTTGAAACAGATTATCCTCATTTCAACGTTTGCCCTGCAACATAATG
>CM052800.1:168610413-168655221 GCA_028533885.1 Nasua narica
TTTGCAAGTCAGTGGTTAGATGTGATGAGAACAGTAATTACCTCTTGGCAAAAGTTAGAATATGTAATAAAACTGAGCAAATATGTGTTTTTCATATATTAGAAGAGTACAAACAGCTTTGACACAGCAACTAAGGAATAAAAGCACAAAAGGAAAGATCAATCAAATCAAAGATCAAGAAGAGATTTTCAAAAATCAGCTAGTCATCAGAAAACCCTTGTTATGTTTAAAACATTTCTCTACTCTCCCAAAGCACTGCAGAGGAAAAATGAATAGCTTTTTACCCTAAGGGATCCTCACCTCCCTCAGGCTAATTTTTTTGTGGGCACCGCAGAGGTATGGACATTAGTGCCTATGATTGGCCACAAGTAATATGATACAGAAGGTTTTTAGGATAAAAAAAGCTGAGACACCATCTTAAGCATATTAGACACCAGGGGCTGTATGGTAAGGGTGTAGACACACAATTGTTCATTTGGCAAAGAGGAAAGATTGAGTTAAGGAGTCTCGTGCTTTCTGGAAGTTTGACACCTGTGAAAGGGCTTAAAATCCAACACTTTGAAAGAAGTTAAATCACGAAGCAGATGGACATTAACTCTCCATTTTCTTTGAAGGGTGAGATCCTAACCCAAGTTATCAAGCTGTTATCATATGAAAAAATGCTTTTTAGAAAAAGCCAACAGCAAGAATGCCTCTCGATCCTAAATGAGAGGCATTACCTCTTTGGGCACACATCTTCCCAAGCAACATGCAATCTGAGCAAGAAGTGAAAAACTGTTTAAAAAAGAAACTATAATCATTAAAAGAATCAAAATGATGCCCTTAAGTCTGCCCACAGTAAATGAGTTTCAATTTTCTAAATGATGTATTAAGATGATAAAAGTGAATTAAGATTTACTTCTTCTAGTGGGGCTGCCCTTGCTGTGACCATTTGTTTTTTTTATTGATTCACTGTCACGTACGTCCTGGAACCAAGTGTTTGCTTTCTCCCTGGTCAGGTTGTATGGTTTTCTGAATGTTCTTCTGTGGTTGATCCCGAAATTCAGTCAAGACTCAACTTAGGGAAACAACAGGTATCTTACAGAATTGTAAAGTGTCTTTTAAAAATGTCCGGAGTACATTTAGTAAGTAGGACCCATATGAAAATAATGCACTTGGTCTTACAAACCTTCCAAGTCTAACCTAAATATCTCATTTTATAGTTGAATCCACTTCCTCCTTTCCTGCCCGTGGCCAACGCTACACCAGATGGTCATCAACCATAACACTTCAAAAACGATTAATACATCTCCCTTTAGCTTTCTCTCCTCTCTACTAAATAATTCAATTCTTGAGTTCTGTTTTGTTTTTTTCACATGGGTCTCATTTTCTATTCCTCTAATTAGCTTCGTGGCCCTCAGAACACTCACTAAGTCTTAGAATGGTGTGGCAAAACTGAACTCTGAGAAAGGTCCAACCAATGCAAAATAAAATAGTTCAAATATTGAATCATCAGACTAAGAGATCCTTTTGAGAGTGGAAAACGAGTCTTGCATACCTTTGCGGTATCTGAAACACAGCAGTTTCCAATAAGTGATGAATTGATGGGTAGGCAATCACTGGAGCTCAAAATGTCACCCACTACTGGAAAGCAAATCAAGAGTTATTTCTTTGTTGTTATTTTTAAGCGATGGTGGGAAAAAGGAAAAATGCTAACACTGGATAAACTGCTGCCAAGGCCCAAGCTGGTACAGTCTTGTCACTCTCAAATGTCACGTCTCATCTAGCTTTAAATACGCTAAAAGAGGCAACCTCGGAATGTTTCTGCGTGATTATCAAGTTTTACTAGTCTGCTTAATGGATGGAGGGGTCGCATTAAGTCGGGTAAAATGGTAACGATGTTTTCAGTGGAGTCTTATTCAATTATATGTACACTATTAATTTTATTCTGTTATTAATATGACTATTCCTTTTTATATACTTTATAATAGATTTAGTGCACTTTAGCAGTACTATTTCCAGTTGTCAGATTGAAAAGTTATTTCAGGCAAATTCACTTTATTTCTTTAGACTTAGACTTATTTTTTACTATTATGCAAATTCACTTTAGTTGAGCACATACTTGTGCAGTTTACCCAGCTATCCCCGAACCCGTACCCTTACATTTTTACAAAAATGATGATTGGCATGAACAGAATATTGTCAGCGTCAGAAAAGTTAGCCTAAGTGCTCTGTTTAGAAGAAGAGGGAAGCTTTAGCGCTTTTGTCTTATTGGAGGGAGCTACAATTATATATAAAGATTTAACAGAAACTACTTAAACCAGTGCCCAACTGGCTTACTCCCTACAGCACTGCTCAGCCCTTACAGAAGATGAAATGAATATTTTTCCTTCCAGTCCCTACACCTCAGGACATGTTTTCATCCAACAATCACTTATTCAGTAACTAACTACTATATATTAAACACTATATTAGGGATTGGGGTTACAAAGATAGAGATCTTTTATTTTTGCCTCAAATAGTTCACATTAAGCAAGGGCAGATTTATAGTAATAGAAGATCTTTCATATATCCCGAGTGTTAGAGATATTAATAACCTGTCTCGAGGGATGAAAAGCCAGGAAATCTGAAATAAACATTTTAAGCAACTGTCACCGGCTAACAATTAAAGCCAGAAGAAGGATTCACAGAGCAGAATCAAGAACAAGTCTACCAGATGTTGAAATTATTAACATCTGTAAGAGACGTTACCACCTGAGAGAGAAGACACAGATTAATTGGAATAGGAAAGAGAGTAAGGAAGTAGGAGTTATCTCAGGGACTGTGACCCCAGTGTTTATTTTCAGTAAAGAGAGAGAAGCTATAGTTTAGCAGTATATGCTATAATTCTGTGGATAAGCCCTCAACAAAGAGATCTATAAGAACAAATACTTTTCATTTACTTAGTGAATCAGAGTGACTCAGATTCTTAAATTTTATATTTAAATTTATAAATCCATTTATATGCATACATATGACCGTATGAATTCTTCTAGAAATCGTTGTTTCCCAATGTGAATCCCACATTAACAATTAATGCTGGCTTTCTTACACTTAAAATTTTAAAATAATTTTATGGTCATCTTTGATAATTTTTAAAGGTTCCTCTTTATTAAAATAGGTGTTGGATTTGAGTGGAATTTTTATAAGACCTTTCACTATTTTCATATACAAGGAGGCTTCTGATACAAAGCTCTAATCCCAGAGAGGGATTCCACCTTGATTTCCCACTACGTAAAAAAAGAACAAACTGTAATTCCTAAATGAACCCAAAATTTCTTACTTTCTCTGCCTACAGAGCTTTCTCCCTGATGGGACTAAATTAAAAGAAGGAAAAAAGCAGGTCTGTAATGAGATTGCAAAGCTGCTGCTTCCAGAACCCTCTTTCTGTCTGTCCTTAATGCCCTAAGGTCTTTAGCCATACTTGACAGATTACAAGTATCCCGTGTTTCTTTATACCATCTGAAAGACTGATTCTTCTAAACAAGAATGCCCGATATGTTAAAAAGAAAATACCTCTGAAAGGATCTCAAAGGTGCAGAAAATTAAGCAAGGAAAAGACTGCAAAAGCAGGCTCCTCGGGGCAAAGTGCTGAGCTCTGGAAGCTGACCCAACAATGGGGGGGTGGGGAACCGCTGGCTTCTGTGGGTCTCAGATGCAGACAAGTCTAACACTGGCTTCTTTCTGTTCTTCCACAAGAACTTACCTAACGTGTATTCCTGATCCGAAAAACACGAGAAGCAAAGCACTTAAAGAGTTCTGAAATCCCACAAGATGAGCTGGAAAACTCAAACAACCCACTCGTTCTTATCCAGGGGAATTGTCGTGCTATTACAGACTTTATCTTAGAACGGTAACTACTCCCCACCCAGCTTGGATTGGAGATGAACTAAAAGAAAATGCTTTATTTTTAAAACACGAGTCTCTAAATCATGACTCTGCCTTTGAACAGAATTAATTCTTCGGAGTGAACTTCTCTGGTCTATAATTACTATGCTGACATTTTACTTGATTGTAACATCGACACACACACCCTTCTCATTTCCCTCCCTCCCTTCCTTTCTCTTTCTGTCTCTGTGTCAGTCTGTCTCTCTCTCATACACACGAACCAGAATAACACAGTTATGAAAGATTTAAAATTTTCTTTCTTTCTTGTTTTTTTTAAACAAATTTTTACTTATTTGACACAGAGAGAGAGTGTGTGAGAGAGGGAACACAAGCAGGGGGAGTGGGAGAGGGAGAAGCAGGCTCCCCGCTGAGCAGGGAGCCCGATGCGGGGTTTGATTCCAGGACCCTGGGATCATGACCTGAGCCGAAGGCAGACGCTTAACCAACTGAACCACCCAGCCCCAAGAATTAAAATTTTCTGCAATGTCACTGGACATATAAGAATTATATCCGGGACAGACTTTTTCTAAACTTCTATTTTACCTTACCTCCTCTCTTGCTCACATTGCTGTTTGCCAAGGAGGAGAAAAAAAAAAAAAAAAACCCGCATCATCTCTATTTTTCACTTTGTAAAACCAAATGACAGGTCCTTTAGAAAATCTCATAAAGCAAAAAAAAAAAAAAAAGAAAAGAAAATCTCATAAAGCAACCATGAGAATAAGAGTCCAGTTTTCACGGTGGGGTCGTACAGGGGTGGGCTTAGAAGGGAGACAGCATAAGAATAAAATAACTTAAGAGTTAAAAGAATTTCAGGCAGGGCTGATGCCTCTTTTTAAAAACAAGGTTGGCAACTGCTGGGGAATGCTGTGTTTAGAAAGATTCCAAGGCTGCCTAGGAAAGTCTGCCATGATCCATTATTATTGCTATCCGCTATGAGCCCTTGACATGGGCCCACTGACAGGGATGCCACACGTCCTGCCATCTATGGAGGAGAATACTGAAATCAGGCAACTAACCAAAGAATGTCAATAGGCCCACCCATCCCAGAGGATCTCCCCAGGAGAGACGCAGGGCCCTGAAGCTCAGTGCACTTCCTGGTTTTCACTCTAAAGTGTTAGCAACCTGTGCTGAGGTTGTTAGAGTCTGTGTTCTAAATACAGACAGTCCTCAAGTTCCTAAAACTTGGGTGTGTTCTATGAATATCACATATCTGAAGGCATCTCCTAATTTCCTAAAATGAGAGCAAAATCCGGGTTTGGACTGGAAGAATTCTCCACGGTGAGTCATGGTGGATCTTTCTTCTATTTCAATCTGATATGGGAAGGACATTGTTTGTTGTGGGAGATGGCAAAAAATTTAGTAAAAGATGAAAACTGCTTATGTGGCTATACTATAAAGAACTTATTTTTTCTCAACCCCTTAATATCTACGTTGACGAAATACTGTTAGGATATTTATATAAAAGACATCAAGTAACAAGTTTAAAGTAAGATTTTGGTTTCTTACATGATGTGAAAAACAGAGAATTTAGTCAAACTAGGAACAAGTTGTCACCTTCTTGCAATGGAATGGAACTTCAATGGAAAGGGTACCAATCCGCAGGACACAGGGGCCGGTCATATACTCAGTTCCGGCATCAAAATGTCCTGAATGAAACCAGCACTTAGCAACCACCTCTGGTTGTCATGGAGATTGGATAATGGAGAAAGGGAATGTGTAGATTCGATAACTGATGGACCAGATAAAGATGACATAGAAGGAACTAAGGGAAAAGAACTAAAAACTAAAATATGGGTTAGGATATTATAGATGAAAAGTGCACGGGATCACCATTTTATTCGGAAGGAATGTTACTCATTAGCACATAATAATAGTGAATTTGCATTCATGATAACATATAAACAGTTTATCAAATAGTCAAAAAGCACAACGAGAGAAAGTAACTATAATATAGTTTAGAAACAAATTTATAAAGCATTATACTCTACTTTCCATTGACAGCAAACCCAAGAAAATCTAAAATTAAGAGCTTACAGCATATTCCAGACTGAGAAGAGAGAAGTATTTCAAAACAAACATACATCTGAACTATTCCTCTGCTTTACCATAATTCTGATGTACTAAGTAAATAGGCAGATGTAATAGCTAACGTCAGGATCCCTGTTTGTTCATAGGAATTTACCACATGAGGTACATCAAGAAATGGGAGAGGAGATATTAATTTTGTGAAAATATGCATATTCAAGATTTAGAAAACACATAGGATTAGTTCAGCAGGAATCTTGCAGATCAGATATTACAAATATAAACATGTTGCAAACCCACAGCTAAAGACTTTAAGTCCTATCTATTCAGATATTTATTAAGATATGTTTTAACTCATATGTATTCAGATTCTAAAATGCGTATATTTGAGGTGATCTCTGCCAACTAAGGGAAGGGGCATGTGTAGAGTCTGTCCAAAAACAGATACCTCTTGGACATTCCTTAGATTATCCATATGTAACTCGTCCATTTTCTGGGTCATCTATGGACAGACTAAGTCTCCAGTGGGCTTTCCTGTTCTTCGCACATCTCCAGACAATCTCTGTCAGTTCCCCCAGATAGTGTGGGTTTTCAGAGAATAAAAATTAATTAACTGAAGTAAAACATGAATAAGAAGGTAAATGTTCAATTTGATGATTCAACAAATATCTGTAGAAAACCCACCATGGTCCTGCCATGGTACCAGGACCTAGGTGTGCAGTAGTGAACAAAAGAGGACTGTCCCCTGCTGTCAAGAGCTTTCCATTTTTCTAGAAAGAAAAATGAATAAGAAAAAAGGAAACAAATAACAAATTAATCCTTATGAAAAGAGACAAACAAGCCAAAGAAATGGAGTAAAAGTGGAGGACCCCATTTAAAACAGTGAGGCAAGTCTTCTTCTCATTGTGAAGCTGACATTCAGCTGAGATCTGAAGACAGAGAAAGAGAAGCCATCCTGAGCCAGAGACGTGGAGTCTTCCAGGAAGAGGAAACTGAATATGCAGTCGAACTGTGTGTCTGTTGGCAAGTTTTAAAACCAAAAGGAGGTCAGAGGGCAGGGGCGAAAGGAGAACAAGACGAGAATGGGAAGAAGGCAAAGGCCAGGTTATATAGAGTCTCGTTGGCCATGGGAGGTGTTGAGCCTTACAGAACTAAGATGTGGCTTAGAAGCCCAGCCCAGCAGGCAACTACAGTGGTCCAGGCAAGAGATGATGGTGGGCTCAGACCTGAGTGACTGAGGTGGGGCTAAAGACCAGTTGGTAGATTTGAGATATATGATGAAGGGGTTAACAACAGTTAAATATATATTATCTATTAAAAGAAATGCATCTATGAATGAATACTTACAAAGCAAAAAGAGGTGTTTCTGTGCAAACCATAGGCACATCGAATAAGCCATTTGGGTTTTTTGTTGTTGTTGTCTTAACATTTTTTTCCCTCAATTTTATTTTATTTTTTTGAAGATTTTATTAATTTATTAGAGAGAGAGAGAGAGAATGATTCAAGGGGAGGAACAGAGGGAGAGAGATAAGCAGACTCCCCACTGAGCAGGGAGCCCGATGTAGGGCTCAATCCCAGGACCTTGAGATCATAACCTGAGCTGAAGGCAGACACTTAACCGACTGAGCCAACAAGGCTCCCCTCCTCAAATTTAATCATTTCATGGAATCACAATTCCATAATTACAAAACTGGATGGCATCTTAGAAATCACCTTGGCTAAAAAAAACACACGCCTGTTTTATGAGGAGCAGCAACTTCCCATGGAGAAGTAGAGTAAAAGTAAAACCCTAGAGAAAACTTAGTCAAAAGAGATCAGTATCTAAATTTTGGAACTCTTACTGTTACATTCTGATGTAGCAATGCAGAGCTCCTGATCTACCCCAACTATCATTCAGGTAAGAAAACTGAGGGCCAGGATGTGGTTAGAGATGCACCAACATCCAACTGGATTAAGAACAAATCATACACAAAGTGAAAGCAACATCATCTACTCCCACACCTGCAATTATCATCCATATAATGATCCCTTTAAAATTTATGTCCACAGCCATGACATTTCCCTTGAGCTACTCAGCTGTACATCTAAATGCTTATTTTCTTTCTCCAGTGAGATGCAGCAAGATGCCTCAAGCTCAATATGCTCAAAACAAAACTCATGGCAAACCAAACCTTCTTGTCTTCCGGTATACCGCGTATCAGAAAATGGCGCCATCACCTATCCTTTCATGCAAATCAGAAGTGTAGGGGTCATCTTGGAAACCTCCTTTTCCTTTGCTCTTGCATTCAATTTAGATTGATACTGTCCCATAAATACCTTTCACCTACTTATATTCATCTTTCCCACCTCCGCCTTGCAGTCACCAATTTGTTCTACATTGTCAAAGTAATAATTCAAAATACTAATCTGGTCATACACGTCCTTCTAAGCCCCAGCACCTGTCGTTTTTTGGTAAAGAGCTGAATCCTCAGACACAGCTTACCACTGCACTATGCTCCCTTTTGCTGTGTTCCATGATTATCTCTCAGTATCAAACGTGTTCTATCCCCTCCTGCTACCTCTGCGTACGCTCTACCCCTTACCGTTAGTTCCCTTTCTTTCTTCTCCCTCTTGTGCCCCATTTGCGTTCTACTCACCCTTCAAGTCTCAGGGTGCATAGCAGTTTCTTGAGTAAGTCCTATCTCAGTGATGACTTTATATCTATTTCTATGATCATGTCACTGAGAGGCCTTGTAAGATTAGAAGCTCCTCAAGGTATGAGACCCTTCTCTGGATTTGCTTACTTTTGTATTCTCAGCATTTAGCAAAGTGTCTCGAGCCTCTAGGCACTCCATAAATACTTGTTCATGAAATTGCTTTATCAAATTCTTCCTGGGCATACTTTTGGCCAAACAGGCCATATTTCTGCCCCTTACAGTCTATTGCTGTCATTGCCAAGTAAAGGACTGTCTGACAAGTGAATTAAAAAAAAAATATTATCCAAAAGTTTATCCTGGATCAGTTAATTTCTATATTTTAATATGCACACGTCAGGCACTACCAACGGTTTTTACTCCTGTTCAAAAAGACGAGTCAAAAGTGAAAGTGCTTTATAGAAGCCTCACTTCATGAAAAATAGTTCAGCCTTTGGGAAGATTACGAACAATGCACTCCCTAAAACAGTGGTCAGCAAGCAGCAAGATAAGAGCCAATGCTTCCACCGTAAAACAAGTGCAGTCAGTTTGCATTTGAGAACAGGGTGTTGGGCTCTGGGAAACTGAAGACATTAGAGCATACAACGGAATAGGGGCACAAACGGATCTATGGACATCCAATTCAAAATCAACATTACAGAACTAGTCAAGGCTCTGGAATTAAGCACAAGTGGAAAATGCAGAATTCCTAGAGGCTATGAGATTATGCAGGAACAGCACAGAAGAAAAATTTGGAACAAAGGCAAAAAACCCGTCTCGGGTGGAGGAGAAAGAAAGGCATTCTGCATGAGAGTGGAAAGGGTTTGGAGTGCAAAGGCCAAGAAAGAGCAGAGAGCAAACTGCCTGAGGAGGGAATGGTAAATAAAGCCTTGACTTGATGGAAATTGAGAATTTGGTACAGTGGGGAATGGACCGTGAAAGCAGAAAGATAAAGTAGCTGGTGCGAACAACTGGGAAAAGGCTTCAATGTATATAATTAGACAATGGAACTAGACAGGAGAGAGCTTACACAGAAGAGAAAGGATCCAGGGACGCTGAGATAGTGAGAATTTATACTCTGCAACTACAGAGCTCAGTTCATAGTGGTCCGTGGGAGACCGTCCTTCTGAAAACTGACTTAAGACATCAACACTGGCATGCTTTGATATATGCAAGAGCTTCACAGGACCCTGAGAAAATGCGAGAAGGATGAGATGGGGGAGGTCTAGAAATGAAACAAAATATTTTTTTAGATTAAAAAAAATTTTTTTTAGGGGCACCTGGGTGGGTCAGCGGGTTAAGCCTCTGCCGTCGGCTCAGGTCATGATCTCAGGGTCCTGGGATCGAGCCCCGCGTCAGGCTCTCTGCTCTTCAGGGAGCCTGCTTCCCCCACTCTCTCTCTGCCTGCCTCTCTGCCTACTTGTGATCTCTCTCTCTGTCAAATAAATAAATAAATCTTAAAATTTTTTTTTAAAAGTAATCTTTATGCCCAACGTGGGGCTTGAACTCACAACCCCAAAATCAAGGGTCACATGCTCTACCGAACGAGCCAGCCAGGCATCCCAAAATGAGATTTTCTTTCTTTTTTTTTTTTTTTTAAGATTTTATTTGTCACAGAGAGAGAGTGAGCCTACAAGCTGGGGGAGTGGCAGGCAGAGGGAGCAGGAGGCTCCCTGAAGCGCATAGAGCCTGATGCGGGACTCGCTCCCTGGACCCTGGGATCACCACCTGAACCAAAGGCAAATGCTTAACTAACTTAACTAACCCAGGCGCCCTCCAAAACGAGATATTCTTAAAGAGATGGCAGAATCGGCACTCGCACGCCTCTTCAACCATACTGTACTTCCTTAGGAATCTTATTTCTTCCTAACTGAAACACACAGTTAACTGTATTTATGCCTTTCATTCTTCTGGATGCTCCTCCCATCCGGTATATCGATATTTTGCCAACCATCAGGCTTTTAGTGACCAATCATTGAATGCATAAAACATAAGCAAGCAGGGGGAAAAAAGAGGTTCCCCGACCTACAGTGAAAGCGTAGTCATGACATGTCACCTAACCGTGACTGAGACAGCTAGTAAGTCACGTGACTTCAGCCTCAGCTCTGGGAGACCAGGGCAGGCGATGTTCGGCTGTATGGGATGAACAGCAGTGACTCCACAGAAACCTTCACCATGAGCTGGCAGAGGCAGGCTCCCTGCAAAGGAACGCAGCTGAAAACACCACGGAATGTAATTTATGTGTGCACGGGGTTCTTCAAAGTCGTCCGAGTAGGAAATCATGGGAGTCGCGCGTAAAGAGGAAGAGCAGTTACTTCTTATTTTTTCGGCAAGTTGGTGGGGGTTTTTTCCTTGGCAGAAGGAAAGAAACAAAAAACGTGTACGCTTTCCCTGGCAGCCAGGATTTGGTCCTCTGACCCACTTGCAAGCTGTCATGAGCCGTTAAGAAACCTCACTGGATTTCCAACTGGAATCTCACGGAAGTAAAAAGCATGGCATGCATATTGGCGGCTCTTTTGCTCAGATGCCCAGCAGACGCATTAGTCGTGACATCCCCATTCAGTGGTCTTGCTGCCCCACTGTTAGAACACGGCCACCCTGATAGAAGAAAGCCTGGAGAAGCTCTTTGGATGTTAATTTTTTAAGAATGGCTTATAAACCTCAACCCATTTTTTTCCCCTGGACAGTGCACCAGAGGACTCTGGGTGCCCCAACATAATTACCAGCTACGAACTTGATCTCATCAGGAGAAAAGCATGCTCTAAGCAGGAAATAAAGGTAGCAGTGATAATAACATTAGAAACAACAGCAGTTAGCCCATGTGAACCTACTGTAAATAAAAACACACCACACTGGCTTGTGTCTACATATCCGACGGAGCTCTTCACTGTTAGGAGGTCAACACGCTATTTTAGGAAAAGGGGTAATTATAGCAAACACTTGTATGGTGGTCATTGTTCCAAGTGATTTACGTATATTAACGTATTTTAACTCATTCAATTGTCACATTAAATGTGAAAGGTTGAGGTAGGTACTATTATTATTAACATATAATAATACATAACGTAATTATGGCTCATAATTATAGATCAAATGTCATTAAAATAAAAATGTGAAAAAAGCTGTACAGATTTAGAAGCGTAAATCTTTGGCCTACATATTTGAGGAAATATTTGCTAAAATAATATAAAATGGCAACAAGTAACACTCACTTGAGAGATTGTTGAAATCAGGTAAGATTCTCTCCTCTGCTCATCTCCTGGCCTAAAGAGTAGTCTGTCTTTGCTCCAGAGTGTATGCAAAGAATACAATAACCGTTAAGTTCTTAAAATATAGAAATACCAATAAGAATTTCAGGACAAATATCAAAATTCACCCAAATACGTACATGGGGGATAGTTGAAAATACCAAGTACCTAGTCCCACTGAGAATTTATTTTTCAGAAGAAAAGTGGAAGCTTTTCTATTTGAAACTCTCTAGAGGATTTTCTAAGGCAGGGCTAATAATCTAAGGAAAATTTATAACTTGGTTGCTGTTTTCCTACAATATACTACCCTTTCCAGATACATATGTTCTGAGGCTCATCGGCCAATTTGGAGGAGAAAGGAGCAACTTAACAATGCCAGAGGAATCTTGATGATGAATAGAGGAGTATGTCAAAGAAGTTTGCTATAAAACAAAAATCATCTACCAAGTTTCAACTTGCCTGGACAAGGGAACAACATGGATATCCCAGGGGCTAGAGAGTATATGAGGAAAAAAGATCCATTTTGTTTTCCGGCACATCTCTAAGAATATATCATTGTGAGAGCAGTTACTGTCCCACTGCCATTTTTAGTTAATTCAGTTACAACTGGAAAACATATGCTGCACTCTCTTCCCAAACCGACATTTCTAAGTCCTCCCGCAGTAACACTCTCCGTTGCTATTTGGTATAAAACCTGACTTCTGTACAACGTTCTATATTTAGCGTGATCCTAGGATTTCTCATGCAAACTAGAAGGCTTCTAGGAATGAAAGAGGATGTCAGTAGTAACTATGCCAAGGCTACGAGTGTGAGTAGGCACTGTCTGGGGAAAGCCAGCGTGCGGGTCTGGCCCCAAGAGGCTTGCACCCCAGCACCCCACATTCACTCTGAGCTTTCACCTCCCTGCGTCCTACGTAAATAGAACTCATCGTCAATACTGTGCTTGCGTAAGGAAGAGAGATTTGAATTGACTTCCTGTTCGGCCATTTACTATGGGATCCTGGGCAAGTTATTCAATCTCTCTGTGAATTTGTGTTCTGGAATGCTGTAAAATTGAATTCTATCTCCGTCACTTGTTTTCTCTGCTTTCTCGGGGAATTTATTTAGTATTTCTAAAAACAAAAAAAATAGCTTCCTCAGCCACAAAATGAGAGAAATAATGCTACCTGCTGGTTTGGGGAAAGAATGTACACAATAATGAATACCAGGGTCTACGGGTACCATGTGTAGTACTATGTACATCATGTTGACTATCTCCAACTAGGTTTTAAAACTCAGCAAATTTAAACGACAGACTGTCACTAATCTAACAGTTCCCTATTTTTTCTAGCCTTGCTTTCTGCTTTGCACATTACTTCGGCAACACTAAGCAGGCTTTAGTGTTGAACAGAAAGAACCACCAGCCCTCTGCCCTTCGTTGCTCAACTTTGTGCCTTGATACTGTCTTCCGCGGTAGAAACGCCCGTTGCCCTGGAATGCCTCTTTGTTCATGTCGTAAGATTCCCTCACCTTCATTTCCTGCAGATAATTTTCTTTGACTCCTTCCTACCTGAGCTGGGTTGGGTTTCCCTCTCCGACTTTTCTAAAGAGCTGGGCACATTCCTATTATGACACTTTCATATGCCCAATGGTGTTATGACTTGATGTCATAATTAATCATCTTCCTAACCAAACTTTAAGTTCTTTGATGCTTTTTAATCATCTTTGTATTCTTAGAGAACAGGGCACACGGCTGGCTTGTTATCAATCGCATAAATGACCAAGTGAGCCAGTCACACATTATTTTTCTATCATGCAAAGCACGCGACATAATCTTACACACGCAGTGACGATTCAGTAAATACTTAGTGGCTCACAAATTATCAGACTATAACATATCCATCAAAAGACATCCTTTTCTGTGAAAAAACTAGTCCTGCAGGAATCAAGTATTCTTTCTGAGTGAGTGGTAATGATTTTCCCAGGCTACCTGAAAAAAGAGTTGAGTTACAGAGGTAATTTTAAGAACTGAGTGCAGGTCCCTATTCAGGAGAAACTAAGGAATGCTCCTGAATAATTAAGAGCTGTATTAGAATTTGTGGTAAAAACACATACACGGGAGAACTGATAATGCAGACATTATAAAAAAAGGCAAGATTCCCGCCCACTCACAAGTTTACCTGCTACGCTTCCATGACACATAAATTCTTTCCAATGCACAAACACTTAGACAACGTTAATATGACTCCCTAGTACTCAGATCATAATCAGGGAATCACTTGTGCCCTCAGAAAATAATGCCCTTCTTGTGCACCATGTAGGATATATTATCCCCATCAGATTTATTCTCTATTTTGTAAAGCGAGCACCAATACTTTAAATCCCCTTAGAAGGCTTGTGAGTGAACTCGCCATACTTTTCAGTGAGCTCATAAGATCTATGAAAAATAAAAAACAGCATCTGATATTTCATTTTTAAGGCAAAGGACAATCATAGAAAGGGAAACATTTAATCTAATGAGACTGGTCTGATAGTAAGACAGCAGTAAACTGCTCAGTCTGTTGGTGCATTATTAACTCTTTCTAGTCGCTTGGGTAACATTTTGAGTACTGTACTAAAAGAGGTAATTTACTAAATGGTACCCTAATGGCCAGAAAGAGTTAATGTGGTAATCAAAAATGAGCAATTTACTTCCCATCAACTAATCATGCTCAGTAAAATCTTTATTAAAATGCCTCTGATACTGTTCAACTGAAATTTTAATTGAAAAACTGGAAGCCATTTAGCTGAAAATACAGTAGGATGGATATTACAACCAATTAATCCAAGAAAAGTAACGGCACAGTTATCTGAAGACAGACAATAATAAAACAACAACTATCACTGCAATTATTAGCACCAGCGCCAATGCCACCGCTATTACTGAACGTCTGCTGTGTCCCAGTCACCATCCCGGGCACTGTGTATATCTCACTGAATCTTCAAAACGGTGGGCTTTATTAGCAGAAATGGAGGCATAAAGAGGTAACAATTAGCTGAGCCTTAACTAGAAACTCGGTTTGCCACATATCCCAGTCTGTGGTTATGAAAATAAATGACTGAACTATTTATTATTATTAAATTATTAAATATTAAAATAAAGAATTAAAATTATATGCCAGACTGCCTTCCAATACACAAAGACAATGATTCTAGCTTACTAGCCCTCCGAATGACCTGGAATAGGCTGGGAACAGTTTAGTACTCAAATGTCCATTCCAGAGAGATTCTGATTAGTGTTAGTGCCAACAATGCTTATGTTTTTCCTGGGCTTTGTCCCATGTACAAAAATGAGTTAACATAGCTGGCCTGGGACGGCCACCCTTCGAAAGGGTTGCTCGGGTAGTTGGCCTCTCGCTGGCACCTGGGAAGTGAGATTTTGGAAGAGTTCCCAGCATTCCCAGATGGAAAAGAGTAGTTTACTCTGCTGAAAGTGATTTATGGGGACAGCGTGCTTTATCCTGCATGCCTGCTTCCCTTCTGTGAGTCTGGAATTTTGGTGCAGGCCTGGCCGAGAGTGCCTACGCATGGCGAGCCTCTGGTAAGTCCTGAACGTGAAGCCTCTCGTGAGCTTTCCTGGCAGGCAACATTTCACACGTGTAGTCATAACTCCCCACCACAGAAATGTGTGTCCTGTGTGCCTCGGCTAGGAGAGAATTCCTGGGAGCTTGTGCCTGGTTTCCTCTGGACTTCACCCCAAGTGCCTTTTCCCTTTGTTTTTGCTTTGGATCTTTTCACCCTAAGATATCTTAGCTGTGGGGATGTCTAAATCCTGGCAAATCATCTAATCTAGGCGTGGTCTAGGGTACCCCTGCCACAGTCTGCTTTTACTTTATGGTCCCTGTGAACATAAATAATAACATTGCCTTTATAAAAGGTAGAAAGCCAAGATTTGTAGCACACCTGGAGTGTGCAAGGGTTCATGTCCTTAGGATCTATAAATTTTAGTATTTTAACTTCATTCCATGGCCCATTTTCTATCTCTATTCCTGTCTTTTTATTTGCTTTTGGACCTAATATTTTGGTAATTAAAATAATCTTAGTTATTTATAAGAATAAAATAACAGCTAACATTTCTTATTGGATGTCTCCGAAGGCTTAATACAAGTGAATACTTCCCCTCGACATACTTTCCTGGTTCCCTGCTAGCACAGTCTCCCTGTTTCCTTCTTACCCCATCTCCGTCCCTGGCCAGGTTGCCTCTCTCCCCTCATAGGCCTTGGTTCCAAGATCACTATTTTTCTCTCCCACGTCTACTCTCTCCAGAGCGTTTGCAACTAGTCCAACTGCTTCAGAAAATTCTTCCTTGAGCTCCAGATTACAATTCACCTGTCCATTTGCCATCTCCCTTTCGCTTTTAATTGATGCTTCTGGGTTTATTTTACATATCTTTCTGAACTGCCATCGATCCTGTCTGAAACAGGATAGAGTATAAGTAAAGTTGAGCACTATCAACAGGGAAAGGGCGGGTTGAACCCAAATCTGCAGTGTTCCTAAAGCTATACACTGGAGAGGCAGCCTGTTGGAAAAGTATGAAATGTGTCAAATTTAGAGATCGCTTTGGGGACCAAAAGAAAATATGAGACTGCTATCCTTGTTTGTGTGAGTAATATTTTTTTGCCAAGTGGATGAAGAAACAAAAAGTTGGAAAAAAAAGTCACTAATCTGATATGGGTAAGTCTGTGAACAGGCAGCAACACCGGCCACACCTGTAACTTTAAAACAGAGGAAATCTCTCACTGACCAATCTGAAATTCCCACTTATCTCAAGAAGGGATTTTCCTTTACTGGTTGATATTAGGATATCTTGCTTACATACATACCAAACTAAACACATAAAGCCAACCAATTACGTAAAATCCTACTGATAGGGAGGATAGAGCAAAGGCTTAAAACAGTGTTTGTCTCTCACTGCAGTCTAATTTACATCCGCCACCTGTGCAGACGCCTACTTTTGTACTTTTCACACTGCAAGGGTAATTGTTGACTTACTCTGTTCCCCGATTATGCAAGAAGCCATGAGTGTGAGGTCAGTGGTAAACTTGGGTTTTATAGTCAGGAAACTTTGGCCCATAAGTCAGTGCTGAACAAGTATTTATCAATTATTTGAACATATATATGATTACATGAACAAGCACACGAATGTACAGATGGATATGAAATAGGGCAATGCCCTAAGTTAATGGTAGGGGAAAGGTCTGTATGTCTTCAGTATTCTCTAGGCCCCTAAAGCAAATGAAATGGATTGAGAAAAATGTATATGACTCTAGCACAAAGGGAAGAGGAAGGAAATGGGACCCAAAAACTCATCCTGGTCCGCAGACCCAGATAAGCATGAAAAGTTAGTGCAGGATAGCAGAGAGAAGAGGCCTGTCATTTAAAGTTGTGTATCTCTTATCATGCCCTCACAAATTCCCAAGTAATAAGAAAGTTAGTGCTTAATAACAGATCTGTTGGGAGATTTTTATATACTCAGAAGTACATGAGACTTATCCACATAAAACACAAAATATACATAAAGAAAATCCTTGGAGGACAGAGAGGTATTTAAATTTTGGTTCATTTTGGGGGTCCTGTGTAGAACAGCAATTTTTCTAGCACTCTTCTCCAGGCCTCCCAATCCTTGCAAGTTCAACTGCTGCACTGACCTCAATATGTCGTGTGCTTCCCCCTTCTGTATGAAAACGCGAGGAAGTGGAATCTACCCTGAAATCACTTCAGAACTATGGGAATCGAAATTGGCAAGCTCAGGAACCAAGGTGAGTTTCAGGTGCCAGCACAGCAATCAGAAAAATTTGTCACTGGAGCTAAACACTGATGCAGTTAAGCAGGGCACAATCACACACTAAGTACTTAGGGTAGAGGGTGAATATGAGTGCCAGACAGCTCTGATCAAAGTAAAATCCTTGAAGTAATCTAACTTCACAATTGGAATGATTCATATTGTGACAAAATTGGTTTTAGCATTAACACATCATTTCCCATAATAAACTATTGTTATAATAAAAGAAACATTTGGGGATGAATAAATGGGACCCCCATTTGTCCTTATCTTCTGGGTTAAAGTCTTTGCTCATAAATAGGTAGTTCTTTCTTCCCATCCCCCCCCCTCACATAAATAGATCTAAGAAAATGTTTGGGTTTTTTCCTTCAGAATTTTGTGATTTTGTTAAAAGGCTTACAATACTTCTGTGATTTTCTTTATTGAAACCATCCTAGAAGCAGGCACTGGAGAAACTCTTGTGGGCCATAGAGAATATGACACCAGGTGGGGACTAGGAGTTCTCAAATCTTGCTAAGTTTTGAAGATTCATTGTCAACATAAAAATACAGAAAACTAGGGTTGGAAAAATCTTGCAATATTCTTGGTCTAACCCCTTATATTTAAGGTGAAGATATCAAAGCTTAGAGACTTTTAACAACCTACCCCAAATCACACAACTACTCCATTTCCTCTATGACGTCACGGATTGCAACCTCAATCAACCATTTAATTACATCTTGTATGATAACAAAATCACAAGCCTTCTCCTCATTTAAAGCCTAAGGATCCTCCTAAACCACTTCTGATTATATGTAATTAGGTATAACACACGGTGACAATCATGTCACAATTTACTCTTCTACCAGCAAGTGTCTTTTGACATCAATTAAAAAACAAAAAAACAAAAAAACACCATTTCAGAGAGTTAAAACAAATCACAAGAATTTTTTCAAAATTGAAGGAAATAATGTAGGTAATGGCAAAGATAGGACAAGAAGTGCTTTCCTAACCTTGTATTCCACTGTTAACTGCTTTTGACTCCTTAAATTGAAATACCTGCTTTCAAATCTTAACACTACAAACAATATATTATATCTCTAAAGAAAAACAATATAATTATCCAAATTTTATCTGTCATAATGTATTAGACACAGCAGCAAATTTCACATATTATTAGGAGCTCAGGAAAAGTCAATGAACTCAAGAAGGAGGAAGAAGGGCTAATTAGTTTCAGGAAGATAAAAGATAGACAAGTTACCACTTCAACCATTTTATACAGAGTAGTGATGATAAAGTTAGGACCAGACCCAGAGAGATCACAGTCTGAAGATGGTCACAGCTCTACCTTCATGGGGTTGACGTGCCAATGAGGGGCAGACCCTGAACAGAATGATACTCTTCCTTCCCACTCTTTCCTTTCTGGATGTCACTCCTTGTAACTAGAACGCGTTAGCAGCCATGTCAGGTATGGGTTCCCATTGGAGGAAGGAGAGAGAGCCTGTTTTTGACCCGGGGCAGGCCAAACAACAGGGCTGACTGTCTAGAGCTACTGAGGGGATCACAAAGCACAGTGGCAGTGGCGCCCAGGTGGCTCAGTGGGTTAGGCGTCTGCCTTTGGCTCACGTCATGATCCTGGGTCCTGGGATGGAGCCCTGCATCGGGCTCCCTGCTCCATGGGGAGACTGCTACCACCTCCCTCTGCTTGCCGTTCCTTCTGCTTGTGCTCACTCTCTGTCAAATAAGTAAATAATATCTTTAAAAAAAGAAAGAAAGAAGAAAAAGAAAAGAAAAGAAACCACAGTGGCTAGTGCCAGAGATTGTCAGAGACGGCCTCTGCCAAGCGGACAGATGAACCAGAATGGGGGCAGATATGATAGGAATAGGTGTGTCAGGCGCTGAAAATGGTGGAAACTAAGCCCAACTCAATCATGAGTCGTTCCACATTTTTCCTGATTGTGTCCTCTCACTTGGTTTCAACATTTTTCAGATTCTTTGTCAGAATGTCCTCATTTCTTTGGAAGTCCTGTTGGCTTCACCACCCAAGCAGGGTTGTTAATCGACAAAGACGGGAGTAATTTTAGACCTCTAAACTTCTGTGGGATGGTGGAGACACAGTGAATGACAAGCACGGAGGCGCAGGAAACTGGCACGATGTGTAGAACTCTTCCAGGTACAGAAATCCTCGATGGTTACGTCGATACAAGGCAGATGTTAGTGGGATGGGCGGACATAAATACACCACTCTGTAGCAGTATTCCAGTTTTATCCAAACAGATATGTTTTGCTGCCTTAGGAATTGGTTTTTTTAAAAAGTAGAAAATACAAAGGCCAGAAAGCATCGTGTAGCGGAAAGTGGCTGCTCCTTGAAGTTAGCCAGGTGATGGATTCTGTGTTTTGGCAGCTTAAATTATATTACCCTAGGCAAATAATCTAACTCGCCCCTCTAAGTCTCCGTATTCTAATCCATAAAATTGGAGATAATGAGGTGTTTCCAACAGCATGGCTGGAATGGTTAACTTTATGTCTAGAACCGGCAGCTACTATAGTTTCTGGTTTTGTTTTCAGTGTTCAAATTCCATCTTTAGGGCGCCTGGGTGGCTCAGTTGGTTGAGCAACTGCCTTCGGCTCAGGTCATGATCCCGGAGTCCCGGGATCGAGTCCCATATTGGACTCCCGGCTCTGCGGGAAGTCTGCTTCTCCCTCTGACCTTCTCCCCTCTCATTCTCAGTCTCTCTCTCTCTAATAAATAAATAAAATCTTTAAAAAAAAAATTCCATCTTTAATTTACTATGGGAGTCTGGTTTGTAAAGTAACCCCAAGGTCAGTTCTTTTGCCAATTGTTGGACCACCGCGTTGACTCCTTACCCAAGTCAGAGGCGGAGTCAACAAGTGGAAAGTAGTTAAGGGTCCAGTAGTAACGGATCAAGGACCTCCACACTTGACTATGTGAATTACTGAGCTTCTCCTGGGTCTTGGGTTTTGGTTTGTTTGTTTATTTGCATGGCATCTGATTTCCTCTTGTTTTAGGAAGCCATGACGCTAAGTCTGGACTTACATATGCTGGGGGTTTTTTTGTTTTGTTTTTTTTACAGATTTTATTTATTTATTTGATGGAGATACAGCGAGAGAGGGAACATAAGTGAGTTGAGCGGGAGAGGGAGAAGCAGGCTTCCTGCCGAGCAGGGAGCCTGACGCTGGGCTCGATCTCAGGATGCTGGGATCGTGACCTGAGCCAAAGGCAGACGCTTAATGACTGAGCCACCCAGGCGCCCCTGGCATGGTTTTAAACAAGATTCATCAGTATGGAGGTATATTGAGTCATTATTCTGAATTACCTGCAAGATGTTATTCTGGCTCTAAAAAAAGATGCTACACTCACCACTTGAAATGGTAACGTATGCAAGTATTTCGCAAAATAATAAATTGTGTAATTGGGCTTCGGCTTCCCTGTTACGGGCGTGTTCTTGCCGTTGTCTAAATAAACCTAAGTAATTACTGCCTCTTAACCAGCTAAACTGTAAACATAAAAGATGATGACTTCATCCAAATCATAGCAGGGTGATAGATAACAAAACCGGTAGTATCTGACGGGGACTGCAGGAACACTTGGATTTCTAGGTGTTCTAGTAATTTTTATTTCTATGGCAAATTCTTCCCTCTAAATTGTTTACCGTCCCTTGCAGGTTATAATACAAACGAAGAAAGTAATACTCTCTAGAATATTTTACGTGATACCATAAAAGAAAGTAAGAGAGTAAAATGCGTTATTTCTATTCTCTCCAAATATCCAGTCTGGCTCTCACTAGGAGAATTGTTTTTATGGGAGAAAATAGGGAGGGTTGGCTCCACACAAGTGTGCTGTCGATGATGCAAAGAAAAAGTTTCAACCGAAACCAAAGCCAATCACAGGAGATGTGGAAAGATACACTGCCATGAACACCAACATTTTCACAAAGTCCAAAATTTCCTCTTAGGGGAAAAAAATTCTTTTTTTGCCATGATTTTAATACTTCAATCAAGAACAAAACTGTATTATGTTAAGTAGTTAAGGAATAGCAGGATGGCAATTATTTTCTCAGTACCCATTCATTTATCATGAAAACAGGGAATGGGAGGTCGTCCCACCCATCACACTGTGCATAAAGGAACTTTACCTGTTCCAAAAGGTTATAATTGGTTAAGATAACGGAGGACAAAGCAGCAATAATTACTTCCGTGACAGAGTGAACACAGAAAGGAAAAATAGTGAGCCTCAATCTGAATTATAACCTCTAGACGGGAGCATTCCTCCTAAGTATGTGTAGGTCTGGATTAAGATTGAAAATCTCAATGAAGTCTTACTCAAAATGCATCTAAAATCAGGGTAACAGACTCGACAAATAAATAATACAGAATTATTTAAAGTTTATTTCCCTCCCTTATGTATAAAATATTCCTAGCCACTAGTTCTTGATAGCTAATCGGGAGTTAGAACTTCATAGGAGTCTCTTTCCTAAGTGATTTTTCCAGAGAGGAAGTGAAGACTATTTTACCTTTGATCTAAGTTGCTTTTGTGCAAAAAGTTCTTTTGTGAATATAGAAGGACAATTCTGACTCTAATCAACCAGAGAGGAAGACAAAAAAGAGATGAAATCTTCTTAGAGCCTAACTTTTGCGATTAAGAAATACTGTCACCCAGGGGCACCTGGGTGGCTCAGTGGGTTGAAACCTCTGCCTTTGGCTCAGGTCATGATCTCACGGTCCTGGGATCGAGCCCCGCATCAAGCTCTCTGCTTAGCAGGGAGCCTGCTTTCCCCTCTCTCTCTGCCTATCTCTCTGCCTAATTGTGATTTCTGTCAAATAAATAAATAAAATCTTTAGAAAAAAAAATTATTATTATCACCCAGTTCAGAAAAAAAAATCCTACAGGGGGAGCAACATTCAGAATACTCCTAATAGGCATGAAAAGGAATAGGGAGTTATTTAAAAAAATAAGTGAATGCATTTAAATGTTTTTATGTTATTCGTTCAATTAAAAAGAAGTGACTATTACGCTTTTAATTATGAGCCTATTTTATGTTACCGACCCCCCATTCGCCACCCCACCTGTAGGACTTGGCACTGACATTTCTCTCTCTGCTGGAGATGGTAGCCTTCTGCAGCCAACCTGTGGCGACAGTTATCTCTTAATTAAAACTCTACATGCAAATATAGCGGTATTAAATCGTGCTGGTGCAAAAGCACATTTGAAGCATGATCATTTATAATCCTTATACAATCCTTTTCATCTCATGTTTTCATACTGGCGACAACGACTAGAGTCAGTAGGAAACTTTCCCCGAGGAAAAATCTGCATAGCCAATTCTCTGTACATATATATTAAGGGATAAAACAGTATAGATCTTCCTATCCTCATGTCGCTTCGCTGAAGAATGGTGAGTTGTGTTTCCCTGCAAGAGATAACGCTTTGAAATATGTGAAATGTTCTACAGAGTGCGCCATGCTTCCTTTCATAACTGATGATGGTGACCCATTTAACCTTGAATTGTGAAATATATTTTCTAAGTTTTAGATACTTCAAGTGTTAATGAACTGTCATTACCTTTCTGATGCAAATCTGAAATAAAAAATGAAAGCCACCTTTAACAGGCTTCTGTACCATTATTATTTATGTACAGAAGGAGTACATCACTTTGACATATATTTGAACTTGGAGATTTTCTATTATTCCCTAGAAAGCTAAGAGCAAAAAAATTCTATAAAGCTGCAATAGCAAGGGAATTCACCTGGTTATCAATTACCATTAGAAAAAATAATTAGAACTATGGCCCAGGAGAAAAGGAAAGAGCTGATGTATGAATTTCATGGTACTATAATTATTTTTCTTTTAAGCCATTTTGTTATAAAAATAATAAATCACATACTCTCTAGTAGACACAAAGCCTAGGCTAACTTGTCCAAAACTGATTCGTAAAGAAGGAAATTCACTTCTAGGGGAAAAAGTTTGTGTTTATTTTGAAATGCTAACATCTGTTGTGCAATAAAAAGCAGCACCAAACTGTCACGTCAACTCATACGTTCGGCAGGAATAATTAGGTGCGTAACTTTTTTGTGTTTGTTTTTTGAAAAAGCGAGTATGAGAAACAAGCTACTCTCAGCTAAATTCAGAAATGAATACTCCAACCTAGTAATATATATTTCGAAATCAAAGCCATACAAAATGTTCTAAGGGTAAAACACCCTAACCACACATCTAAGGGAACCAACCGCCTCTACACCAAAGAACTGTACCTCCTTTGAGGGAAATGAACTTGCTCATTCACAGACCAGATTTGCTACCAATGACGGACTGCCTTCTTAACTTTGTTTTCAGATTGTTTGTTGCTAGCAATATAGAAACACAACTGATTTTTGTATATTGATATTAACGTCTCGTGATCTTGCTCAATTCTTTTTAGTTCTAGAAAAATTGTGAAGGATTCCATAAGATCGACACACAAGATCAATAAAGGTTTGGTTCTTTCCCTCCTATCTGCATGCCTATGATTTCTTTGTCTTGCCAACTTCATGTGACAAGAATTATCTCTAAAGTGGTTATCTACCCTATTCTATTCACATCTGGTAATAACTGCAAGTATCAACAGCCAAAACCAACTATAACCAGCATCCTCTGCCCACCTTTTGAATATATTGTAGAAAAAATTTATAATCAACCCTATAAACATTGGCAACTACTTAGAAATCCCCAAATTTATTTTTTTCCAAATAAAACTATTCATAAAAATGTAAATCTTCAGGCCTTGTTGAGTCCCCCTGCCCCCCATTGTTTAATGCTTTCTGTAATGTACTACTGTGAGCTGTCTTTTAATTTTTCTGGTAAAGATTTTTCAGGAGAGGCACTGTGGTATTGTAGAAAGAACACAGGCTTTGGAGGCAAACGGATTTGGAGACAGAAAGTCATGGTGTTTCTACAATTCACCTTCATCACATTAACAAATGTAACAACTCAAGCAAACGTTTTAAGCTCATCTGGGGTTACTTTCTCTGGCCCTGCAAACATTGCTTGACATATTGAAATAAACTGTAGATGGACAGAAAAACTGACATCTCCACACTAACAAAAGGGAAATACCTAAAAATATTAACAATAGTTCTTTCCGGGTGTGGTGGAAGGGGAGTTTTCTTTCTTGTTTTTCTAATTCTCCTCAATCTTACAGAAATATATGTGAGCCACCATTTAATTTTAGTAACCACAGTAAGTAAAAAGAAATAGGAAAAATTGATTGCAATATAGAATTTATTTTAGTACGTCCAAAATAAAACTTCGGCATGGTATCAGTATATCGAAATAATTAATATATTTACATTCTTTTTCTCTGGCCTGAAAGCTTCAAAATCCAGTGTTTATTTCACACTTAGGGTTCATCTCCATGCATCCCAGCCACATTTCAGAGTGCTAGGGTGCCAGCGGTGGCCAGTGGATGCTACACTAGACCGTGCAAAGGATGGTCTTTGGTAGGATGGTAGGGAGAGCTGGTCAGGTACCATACTTTCGCTCAGTCTTACTTTTCCTCCCAAAACATATGCCAAGAATGAGAGAAAACTTCCAGCATAATGCCCAGTACATAGCCGTGCTAAAGAAACTGTAGCAGGTATTTGTTGTTTTTCTGAGTAGTTTTGGGATTCTCACGTAGTCTTTGATTTCATTCTGTGTTACTGTATTTGTTTTCTACTGCCGAGTAACAATTTGCCTAGTGTCTAGATACCTGGGGGATTATCTATATTTATTTCCATGCAGACTAAAAAAAAAAAAAAAAAAAAGGTTTTACTTATTTATTTGGGAGAGAGAGAGAGAGCACAGGGGCACTAGCGGGAGGGAGGGGCAGAGGGAGAAGCAGTCTCCCCGCTGAGCAGAGAGCCCATTGTGGGGCTGGATCCCAGGACCCCCTGGATCATGACCTGAACCAAAGGTAGACGCTTAACTGACTGAGCCACCCAGGGGCCCTGTATTTCCAGGCACATAAATACGCAGGGTTCTCTCACGAGGTATCTATTTCTACGTTTGTCCTATGTGCATTCACAGGATTTCAAATTTTCAGGGTACTGTGGATATTTGCAGCATATACTTTGAAATGATTGAAGACAAATATTAGGTCCAAGTATACAAATAAAGCACACAGACTGGCTAAATATCAACCTCTTCTCCTAGACCTCCATTATGTTTACTATGGATCTATTGTCTTACGACAAACCTCGTTTACTTATTTTTTTTTTATATATCTTGTTTTTTAAAACAGAGTAATAGAGAGACCACAGAAAAGAGGAAGAAGAATCTGTTGGATTCCAACACTAAGAAGCTCTGAGATTTCCAAAAATGATGACACTCCGGGACCTTCTTCCTTATTTTTAAACTAGGGTTTTGGCAGCTCCCACCAGTTTGTCCAACTCGTATTTTTAAAATCTTTTCTTGTTTGGGTTTGGACATTTCTTTGCTTCTGGGCTGCATGTTAAAGTGGTGGAAAGAATATCTTTAAAAACGTAGAGTCTATACTCCCTTCTCTTTTTTCTTTTAAAAACCTAAGAGTCATTTACCTGCCTCATATTTCAAAATCCAGTAGGAATTACCTATCTTGGAATTCTTTTTCTGATATAAAATGCACTCTATTATTCTTACTTCGATGAGGGTGAACCAGAGGAAACTCAGAGAAAACATGTACTAGTCACTTCTCGAGTTTTCCCCTGGGATTCATGTTAATCCTACATAATATTTTTCATCCGCTTACATATCACAGACTTCCTGAAGTCATGCTCAGAAGAGTCCTGCAAAACTTTTCTATCACATAATACATAATAGGGGAAGTAGAGTCATCTCTAAAAAAGTTCACAGTAACTCTGAAAAAGAACCCGAGTAAAAAAGTGACTACCGTGGGATTCAGGCAGAGGATGAACCAGCCTATGCTGGAATTTGCTGTTCTAAGCAACTGTGCCGGGAGCAGGGTTTGGGCAGACCTAACCCTAATAATCACATTACTACTACCTTACAGTAATTTTTTTTTAATTTATTTAAGTACTGCTACGCTCTTTATCTCAGTGAATAATAATCACAGTCCTGTGATATAGGAAGTCCGCTTATTTCCCATTCAAATTAAAGATGAGATTGACTTGCTTGAGGTGGCACACAATTGGGGGTTCTGGACTCAGAACCCCGGGGTGATTTCCCACAGCTTGTATTGCTTCATGGGTCCATTCTCCCACAACAAATCTGGTGGAGATTGTTAGCCAACTCTGTGCTCATGATCACAGCCGACCAACAGAGTATTTAAATTTGTGGCGAAATAAACAGGATTAGGTCACACTTTTGCATCAACATGCTTTTCTCCCTGAGTCAACAATCAATGTTTTGCTCTGGCATGACCAAGGGGTACATCTTTAACTGGACATTCATGCAGGGTGTACGCGTGGTCACTACAGAATTGCATCTTCTTTTTTTAAAAGATTTTATTTATTTGCCAGAGAGAGAGTGAGAGAGAGAGAGAGTGTGCGCGCACAAGCGGGGGGGAGGGGGGGTGGAGGGTAGAGGGAGAAGCAGGCTTCCCGCTGAGCAGGGAGCCTGATGTGGGGCTCAGTCCCAGAACTCTGGGATCATGACCTGATCCAAAGGCAGACACTTAACCCACTGAACCACCCAGGAGTCCCCAGAATTGCTTCTTTAAGCTGCATGTGGAATCAGAAAAATTTTCTGTTTAAAAAATTAAGAAGTTTATAGAGCAGGTTCTACTTAAAAAACTTTTTCATCAGTATTGGATTCTGCTGTAACACAGGAAAGAAGATCACAAACTCATAGAATGGTAAATAACTTCCAGTAGTAATTTATCATTTCTTCGAAGTGACTGATTCTAAATCAACCAAAGTATGTATCAATAATACGCATCTCAGAAAGCCTACTCAATCTCCATTAAACCTCATTCCCATGCTTAACAGAGCTTATTATATTCATTAAGTCTCTCCATACCAATTTACATCGAAAGAATTACATATATGTTAATTATTAATAAAATACATAACCATGTGCACATATTTATAGATGTACTAAAATATACATTAAATATATATTACTACTATATTAGTCAATATTAATTGAAGATATTCTTTGATCTTTGTTAATCTGAGCCATAGCTATTATATGATTCTTGTTATGAGTTTTAGGTTGTCCATTTTTAAGCTAAATAATTGAAATGGTTGCAATCTTATTCTAGTTGCTCCTATTATCTTTCTGCCTGTTGGCCAATTCCATTTATTTAAACCCTATAAATTCTTTTTTCAAAAACTTTCAGCACACATTTATTCAGTCTTAAATGTGAATCCCTGGCAAACAAACTAGCCAGTTTCAAGGATTTCACTTTAACCCTCTTTCTGCCCCTCTTAGTTACAGTCATTCATATACATGTATTTATTACATATATATTGACATTCTTTTCAAGCTCTCTGAAAAAGAAGTTTAACTTCTTTACCTCCCATTGCAACTTACTGGCCCCAGCATAGTCTACTAAAACTGTTTTCTCATTTACCCCTAGTGATGTCTTCTACTGCAAATCTAATCTTGGTATTCTTCACATTATTTGTGTCATCAATTTTTGTTACTGCTGATTATTTGCCTCCTTGAAATATTTTCCTTTCTTGGTTTCTCAGCCTTATTCTTTACTGACTCAACTATTACGATTTACTATTCTTTCCTACTTTCTTTAGCTGCCTCCTCTTTATCAGCTTTAAAATTTTTAAATGTTTCACTTTTTTTTTTCTGAGAGAGAGAGTGCAAGTAGGGTAACAGGCAGAGGGAGAGGGAGAGAATCTCAAGCAGGCTCCATGTCGAGCATGGAGTCCCACAGAGGGCTCCATCTCACGACCCTTGATCCCAGAACCCTGAGATCATGACCTGAAGCAAAATCAAGAGTCGAATGCTTAACTGACTGAGCCACTCAGGTACCCCAAAATGTTTTCTATCCTATAGAGTTATAATCTGGGAAATTTTCTAGCTCCCTACATTGGCCCTTAGAAAATGTCCCATAGCTTCAGCTAACATCAGTAAATTTATGAATTCCAAATCTCTCCAAGTCTAAGTTTCTTTTATGCTCCAGACAAGGGTTTCCCAAAGAATGAGCTGTGATGTTTTAAACATACATGAATTCAGTTTAGTGGCTTAAAACACATATTTCAAAAGGAAACAAAACAGACAGCACAGACAGAAACCATCCAGAGTGCAGTGCACAAAGAAAGGGGCATTGTTTTGTGAAATAGGAAATCACATCTTCGCATAGTATCAGATATAAAATGTATTTGTTACTGTGTGTCATGGTCATAAAAGATTCAGGACACGTCTTTATAAATGCCTACTAGATATGTTTACATATGTCTTTCAAGCACCTAAATGCCATGAGTTCCAAACCAAAAATCATAATCTTTCCCCCTCAAAACTTGCAGTTTCTCACTTCGCACAGTTAATATCATCAAGCTAGAAGTCTGTAATTACCTGCTCCTTCTATTTCTTTATTCCTCACATTCTCTCACCGTCAAAACCTAGGATTCTGACTCCTGAACATCTCTCAATCTTACTCACTATCCCCATTTTCACTGCTTTCATTTAGGCCCACAACATCTTGTTTCAAAATATAGAGGACTCCCGGAAAAGCTGAGGTATAGGACGGCCAACAGATCAAGAGACGATTATAACAGAAAAGAGAGTAGTAGTGCATAGTTCCCAATTGGAGGGGACATGCCACACCACGTGGGGCCCTGGGGGAGGAGCAGGGGGGAGCCACCTGAGTCAGTCAGGAGGTGGAGGGAGGGGGCACCCGGGAAAGAGAGCCTGTACTGTGGTTTCTGCAGGAAAGAATGGGCAAAGCGGGTAAACAAGGCTTTATGATTGTAGTTGGAATAATTTCAGCAGGCTCTGGGGGCCATAGGGACTGTCTCTAGCTGTCTAGTATCTGGCCAGGGGGTGATCAGGGCAGGTAAATAATGGCCCCGAGTGTGAGAGCCCAACAGAAAAACATCCTCCTGGGCCAGAATGCTTCAATATCTTTGGGCATTAGCTAACCCTGGGAGGAGCCGTCCCTCTAGGACAGCAAGGCTCAGATGTCGAAGCATCAGAATACACAAAATAAAAGACATGGTTAATTTGCATTTGCCACCATCACCTGAATGATTGCTACAATGGTCTAACCTAGCTCCCTATTACCAAACTCTCTTACCACAAACTATCTTTCCAGATCCAATTGTAGATCTATAGAAAACTCTTAAGTAATGCCCCGCCCCCCTCAGGGTCTACAAAATGAAATTCAAAGGTTTCTTTTTCCATTCGAGATCCTTAAAGAACTAGCCCCTAAATTTTTTCCTAGCTTGTCTCATCTCACCCTGCAAATTGACTGGAAGGAAAAAAAAATCCATAATTCCATCACGAACACATCAAATTATTTTCAGTTTCCTATTCATGTGCCTTCTAATTCTTTGCCAAGTGTAAATTTAATTTTTTCCAGGCTTCAATAAAAACACAGCTCCAATGCTGTGTTTGTTAGTTATCTAATGTAAACCTTCATGATGCTGATATGGTTTGTGTTACTTTTCCTTTTTCACTTACCCATTTTTTTATTGAAGTGTAACTGACATAACGTTTCATTAGTTCAGGCGCACAAGGTAACAATTCAATATTTGTATATGTTGTGAAATGATCACGGCAGAAAGCCCACTTGAAGCCCATCACCACCCACAGGTACAAAATCTTTTTTTTTTTCAGGATAAGAACTTGCAAGATCCACTCTCCTATCTACTCTCAAATATGCAATACAGTATTATTAACGATAGTCACCGTGACTTATTTACCTTTCAACAACGGGAAAATGTTGCAGAAAGTTTACCATACTTCACCAGATTATTCCATCCCGTTCAGGTTGCAAGTGAAAAGGGAAAGGCTTCTGTGACCCTCTCCCATCTCGCTTTTTATTTTGCTTGGATTATTCACAAGTCACGCTGGCTGTTAATACTGGGCCAACCAAAACAGTACATTTAGGGCTTTTGACTCAAAACGTCAAAGTGCTTTCTAAAAGGAGAGCATGGTCTAGTCCATTAGAAATTATATCTGTATGTATTAACCTGTCCTGTGTGCTAAAACAGTGCTGGACAGACACACGAATAAACTGGACACTATTTCTATCCTGAAGGAGTGGACCCACCACGGTGCTTCTAGGTACTACTAGCGTAGCAATATTATGGCGACCCTAGAGAGGCTGGATTATTCATTTTGGATTAGGAATGTGAGGCTCATAGAGATGCAGTTTCCTGATTAAACATAGGCAGTTCCTGAATCAGGCTACCGGAATCTTGATATCACTCCCAATATTCTCATACTTTCAGCGTTTTTCTTCTTTTTATAAAAGTAATATTCGCTCTTTCGTATATGCAAAGTAATAATCAAATCTTTTGGAAGCCTCAAAAACAATGCCGTCCAGATTTCATCAAATATTTAAATATCTTAATGCTCCTAATGGTGATATGTGATCATTTCCATAGTCAGGTCACACGAGCTCTTGGCTATGATGGATAAGATGAAATATTAGTGGGGTCACGTAAGAGAAGTTTTTCTTTTCTTTTTCTCGAGATTTTATTTATTTATTTGACAGAGAGAGAGAGCACAAGCAGGGGGAGTGGGAGAGGGAGAAGTGGGTTCCCTGTTCTGACACGGGACTCCATCCCAGGACCCTGGGATCACGACCTGAGCCAAAGGCAGATGCTTAACCGACTGAGCCACCCAGGCGCCCTTCTTTCTCTAAGAGTAGCCCGGTGCTCGTGTTCCACAGGGTGGTCTTCCATGGGATCGCTCACAGACCCGAGCTCTTTCTGTCTCGTGACTCTCTCATCTGCCATAATTCCTGAAGCCCTGTGCTTGCAGCAAGTGGAAGGAAAAAGGAGAGCCTGGGGGGAGGCATGCTCTTGGCGTGGTCCATCACTTGGGCTCACATTCCACTGCAGAGAAGTGGGCGCATGTCCTTGTCTGGATGCCCGGGGCTGAGGGGGGCTGGGATCCGTAGTCGAGCCCAGCAAGGTAGGAGACGGGGTTCTGGTGAACACGCACCAGCCCCTTCGTAGCTTCCTTTACTTCCGCAGGGGACGGAAGCGAGTTAATGGTTGACATGCCTTCTGTGTTGACGGCTGATCTCTCTGGGTTCCAATCACGCTTTGCCACAATATGGAACTTAGTTTCGTTTTCTAACAGTTTAGTTTCTTCTTTGAATAATACTTAGCTCGTAGGCAATTGGAAGGTGCAATGTTCTGGTGCCTGGCCCTTTGTAACTAATCAGTACATATTAATGCTTTTCTACCCTAATCCTTCAGAGGTCATATGGCCTTATTCCTATGCTCATTATTTCTTTTTTTCTTTTAAGGCTAGCGTTAAAAAAAACAAAACAAAACGGAACAGTTTGAAAACATGTTATTGCTTTTTATCCACATAGAGGTGCTACATTATTGAAAGTTCAGTGAGAATAAAACCCAAAAAGTGACAAAAGAACAAAGAGAATAGAAGAAGTGGGAACCTTATTATTGAGGTAAATAAGAAAAAAACTCCTACTCTATACTGGAATGCTCTTCAGAAATCTCCCTGGAAGAAAGCTGACGTTAAATGTATTCTCTATTCATCTTTTCAGGTGAAGCAGAAAGTCCAAGCAATTTTAACAGCTTGAGTATTCTCAACATAATGGTAAGAAATGACCAATTTAATTATTGTTACTGCTGCCATGATTTTACGAAATGTTAGCTCTGCAAAGCGGAGTGAGTATATACTTATATCTAATTACATTTCAGCATATTTAGGACAGTGCTATGTATGCATGGTGGGTTGGTTTAAAAGGCTCAAAACACATTTGTTTATATGAATTTATGGATAGTCTCTGTCTTTCCATAAAGCATGCTTTGGTCTAGGACTTCATTTGGTTCGAATTACAACCTATTAAGTTGGCCCGTTGCTGTCATGAATGTGGAGAGAAGACACAAGACTCCCGGGTCAGGAGCAAAGAACTGTGTTGTTTATGGCACAACAAGCAAAAGGAGTATCAGTATGTGTTGGTTCCTTCAGCCCCCAAGTTCAAGGGCCCAAACGGATGCTGTGCACACAGTGGGTTTGTTTCACAGCTGAGCACCGAGCCTGGGCATCCATTGTTTTATAGTAACTGTTAAGTAAGCCCACTCTTGGCTAACACCTCAGTCCTCAAGGTTTGTTTTCTTGTTGTTGTTGTTGTTAAAGATTTTATTTATTTATTGGTGAGAGAGAGAGAGCACAAACAGAGGGAGTGGAAGGCAGAGGAGAGGGAGAAGCAGGCTCCCCACTGAGCAAGGAGCCCAATACAGGACTCGATCCCAGGACCCTGGGATCATGAACTGAGCCAAAGGCAGATGCTTAACCGACTGAGCCACCCAGACGCCCCATCCCTCAAGGTTTCTTGCTGTAAATACAATCCTGAGAAATGGCCTGGGTGATGAGCAGACGGGGCCTTACATTTTTGGTTTAGCAGCAAGAATATGCAGGGCTGCCAGGGACCTTGGAAGATGACTTCTCCTTACAGGAATCTGAGGTGGCTTACAAGACAAGATATACAACAAGATTAAAAAATCGGACTTGTTGTAAAAGAGAAGTATCGCAACAAATATACTACTATAGGAAAAGTTACATACGAATGTAAATACGTGGAAATGGTTATCAAAGATTCGCTGCAATTACTAAAGATAGGCCAGTAAGTCAGCCCTGCACTTCCGAGTAGGAAGAACAAATAGAGAGATGTCATTGATTTTAAGACTCACATTATCCATAAGTTAAGTATAATTAAATGCTAAATTGATGCTACAAATGGTATGTGCAAGAAGATTTAAGAGCATAAAGTTGTCAGTAAGAACTGGAATCATGGGGCACGTGGGTGGCTCAGTGGTTAAGCATCTGCCTTTGGTTCAGGTCATGATCCCAGGGTCCTGGAACTGAGCCCCGCATTGGGCTCCCTGCTCAACGGGGAGCCTGCTTCTCCTTCTCCCATTCTCCCTGCTTGTATTCCCTCTCTTGCTGTCTCTCTCTCTCTCTCTGTCAAATAAATAAATAAAATCTAAAAAAAAAAAAAGAAGAAGAAGAAGAACTGGAATCCTCAGAAAATTCATCAATCCTGGAGGCTGATCCTTAAAGGATAATGAGGATTTCAAAACTGAGGTTTATAGACACGGATGGAAATGGAGGGTATTACGCTAAACGAAGTCAGCCAGTCAAAGAAAGTGGGTTTGTTCACTCATATGTGGAATTCAATAAACAACACTGGTGAACGTAAGGGAAGGGAAGTAATAATAAAGTAAGATAAAAACAGAGAGGGAGACACACCATAAGAGACTCAATTCTAGGGCACAAACTGAGGGTTGCTGGAGGGGCTGGGGTGGGGGATCGGGTCACCGGCTGATGGGCACTAAGGAGGGCACGTGACGGAATGAACACTGGGTGTTGTGTGCAACTAATGAATCTCTAAATTCTACCCCTGAAACTAATACACTCTGTGTTAATTAAATTGAATTTAAATTAAAGAAAAAAAGAAAAACTGAGGGTTCTATGGAAAGGTTTCTTAGGCAAGTGGGACATGACGTGATCCTACAGGGAAGGGAATCAGGTGAAGCACAACTTTGTCTTCAGATTCTAGAACGTGAGTCAGGAGCTAGAGTGGAGCTACATCTAGAAAGGCCTGGACCAAGGGAGACATTCAGTACCAATGGAGAAGGAAAAAGGTCGCTTTTTTAATTCTCTAAACAGCACCGTGATCGACAAAGCAGTATTTAAGCCAGATTAATATGGCTGCTTTATTAGGGGGAAAAAAAACCCCAAAATAAACCAACTGTAACGACTACACTATGGTGGTGGCAATGAACTAGAGATAAGATAATTAGGAGAGATAATTTGAAGAAAATTTTAGAGGGTTTGGTAAAAGCGCAACTAAGGTTTTAAGCGGCACAAGTGTTTATGGCCTTCTGGCTTGGGTTCAGAAATGATCCTAGGTCTGAAATATACACTCTAGATCTGTATCTCCTCAAGGTGAGTTTTTCATTTTCTCTCCCCTGGTGGATTTAATTCTCTCCTTGATTACATACATGGTATTTGTTCTTGAGAGATACTCAGTGGCTTCCAACAACAGTTATTGAGATGAATTCTACACGTGCAAATAAAATTCTATGTAATACTTTCCTCAAATATCTTAGAAAACAGAGTAATTATTGATAAGGCTAGTTGGTGTATTATTACTGGAACATCACATAAATGTGTAAGAAGGATGATTAATAAAGAAATATCAATGCTTAGTACATTATTATTATGTTATGTTATGTAAGGTATCCTATATTCTTACCGTGCTTACTACGGTGTTCTTGTTAAGAGACCTCCCACAAGGATCTATAACTAGAAATTACAAACAAAAAAGAAAAGGGGGGGAACCACTGAAACGGAGATAAACGCATCTGAGGAGAGTGATTCTCCCTTGATCTGAGTGTGTGGGGCTCACTGCCAGCAAAGGTAATTTTCATTAAATTCAGGGAGAGATACATTTGTGTCGGGCTGCAGGATAGGCGCCTACATGCTTCACTACAACACAAAGGATCCCCGCCAGATTATCACAGTCATTTTCATCCATGTGCAGCAGAGTGAATATGTTAAATAACTGATAATTCTGTCTAATTGAGTCACATCACAATTTACATGTGCATCAGAAGGCAACATTAGGGAATTAACAATAAATAATTATTGACTCTTACTTCACACTGCCACATTTTTACAAGCAAAAGAAAATTTACTAGGCGTTGATGTCTCATTATAGCTGGCATGTAATTTATTTCTCTGTTGGAGCTGAGTTTATCAACTGTTTCTGTCCATGCAGAGAAAATGTTCCCACCTAAGAAACCAATACAAGAACACAGGCAGGAAGCTGGAAAGCTTAATTGAAAGTCTAAGTTAGGTTGTCACTTTGATTCAAAGAAAAGAAGAAAGGACCGGGTTTCACCATTTCTTATTTACCTGCATGAAGTCTGACTAATTGTATACGGATCAGCACACAGTCTAGCAAGATACAGTGTATCCGAATATACGGCTCTACAATCTGTTAGAGGAAAAGGATCCCGCAGTAGCATTTATTATCGGACTATGCGATGGATGAAAGTAAACCGTACTGATTTGCTAAAAAGAAGGATAAATATTTCATAAATTTTCTGAAGTCAAAATAATAATCATAGGGGCAATATTTACAAAGTGGACTTTCATTCGTTGTTGATAGCAGGTCGGGGTTCAGGTAGCTACGCCTAATTTGTGAATATCATATTATTGGTGCTTATTTGCCAAATGAGATTTATAGCATCACAATCACAACGCGCAAACTCTTACAGGAAGAGTTATTTGAATGAAAGAGCTATACTATGAAAATCTCAAATGAAAGAAACCATTCCCTGTGAATATCTGAAGCCAAGGTCCAGAGGACCTACCCTACAAATTATTTATAACTGAGAAAATGCAAGCTAGCCCTTCAAAGACCATCAACAACCCTAACGACACTAATGACGGCTAACATGTATCTACATTTACCAAGAGCCAGGCATTGTCAATATCACATATGATGGTTCGTCCTCCTAATAACTCAGGGAAGGAAGTATATTAGCCCCCATTTTATGTAGAGAAAACTGAGGTCTCCCGAGATTCAATAAACTGCTTCAGACCAATCAGCTGTTTCGTGACTGAACCAGGGTTTCAACACAGGGAACCCGACACCAGAACCCACAGCATTAACCACTCAGTTGTCAGAAACCATCCGCTCCAGGGCACAGGAAAGTCTCTGTGACCAAACTGGAGTTCAGGACAAAAATTCTCTTTACGACGTGGGTATACAAGATAATCAGTGCACCACGTATAAGAAGGTAACATAAACATATGACTATAAAAAAAAAAAGATATGACTATTAAGGCAGTATGCTTCCATGATAAGTTTCTCACGTTTCTATCTGCCATAATCTGCCAAAGGAGAAGACAATTAACTACACAGAAGACATTCAGAAAATGGGTTTGGAAGAGCTACATTTCAAAAGTAAGAAATTCCCAGATACTTGATTAAAAGTTTTGCAAGATGTCTCCTTCCCCAAACTGAAATTTATGAACTTCCGCTTTCAAAATGTCTCCCGTAAAAAGGGTGGGGCATTGGTAATTTACTGTGTTCTCCCTTCTACGGAAAAACATTCTCCTTGGGCATCATGCTTCAGTATCTCTCTGGACAAGATTGAATGAAGCAAATCCAACCCTTATACACTGATTTATAGAAAAAGCTGGTGCAATCACCTAGGAAAGACTGACCCCTGAAAAATCAAACAGGAGAGTTGATTCTGTTCTTAAACATGTAAGTCCACAGTAACTAATTTTTAAAGCCACTTGGCAACGAGTTTCTGGAACAGAGAAGAGGCCCAAGAGCAAGAGTATCTGGACAAGAAAGAAAAAAGAAGACAGCAGAGCCGATCAATTCTCCGAGATCTTGAGACCTAATGTTATATAATGTTATATATCACATTTTAGACATAATTACAGAAGAGGAAAAAAGGACCCAAGAAAAATGTTATCATAATTCTACAGTCTTCACATTTTGAATAAGTCAGTCCTCCTTTATTTTATCACGTTTTAGTGTGTTTTTTTCTTGGTGGTAACCTAAAAACTTAATACGAATGGAGAATAGCTTTTCAATTTCAGATGTTGATTCCAGTGTGTCTCTTAGGACTGTGACCTACTTTAGAGCTCTACTTTTTGCAATATGCAACCTGACTTCAAAAGAGGTTTTATGGATCATGAATATGACAGACAAGATGTTCCAAAGTATTTGCCTATGAAGATTAAACACAGAAAAACTTAACCAGCCCATTTTCACTACGATCGGAGCAATAAAGGCCAGCCATCCCTAAGGCAGGAACGGTCATCGAACTAACTGACGAAGTACTTTCAAGCACAGGTAAGAAAATTCAAAAAGATGACATGGACTTCTTTCATGGAAGGTTCGGTACCAGGTCCAAAACTCACCTCCTTAAACTCTGATCATTCTTTTACTTTTTAGTCTTTTGTGTACAAATCTCTTAGTTCATTTAATGAAACCTACTTCGTAGATACACTTGGAGTACATGTACTTATGTTATATCCCAGCCAGAATGCAAAATACTGGAAATATTTGAGAACAGGCATTCAGCTTATGAGTACTTTTCATTTTCGCACAGCATCTTACAGATGTATAAATCCTCACGTGTGGACACACGCATACACTCCACACAGATGTTACTATATAATTAACAAGGCCGAAAGGAACAGCCAACAGCCTGTTTTTTAAGCATCAACCTTGTAGCAGGCCAGTGCTTCAATCTTTTGGCCCTTCCCATACAGTGTTTCCACTATTATCATTTAGCTCTGTCATTTTAGATGTTCATATACCCATTTTACAGATGGAGATAGTTAGCTGAAGGTGAAGACAAGATTAAGCTTCAGGTTTTCCAATTCCCAAACACGCACTCTTTCAACCATACTGCATTATCTCTAAATAGGGAATATGTTTCAAATATCACAGGTATCTAAAAACAAAAACAGAAATAAGGAAGGGCCTTGACGGCTATCAGTCCACATAGTTTCAGGATCTTATGCATCCAGCTCAGGCTAAAGTGCAGCTAAAGCTAATGGACTGTAAACAACACGCACCGTGATAATGCTCAATTATCAATGCTCAATCAGGATTTTTCTGGGGCTCTGTCTTCCTGAGGTCTTAGTGATTTCTGCTCCTTTCCAGACCAGAGCTATTGTATTTCTCTTCATTAGTAATTATCTCCGGCCCTTTCCATTTATAACATTGTGGGATTTCACTATGTGAAGCACATCTTTTGAGTTCATTTCATAATCAACGTCTACCTTTCCTGAGAGAAATTTAATGCTTTGGTTCAATAAGAAGAAACACAAAATCTGTCTCCTTCTACCTTGTTGTATAAGGTATGTTTCAGTACACACATGATGACAAGGCCAAAGGAATGATTTATGTAGAGTCAGTGATAATGTCACGGGGAAACGAGAGTAAGATTTGGAGTATAAAAATAAAAGCAGAAGACGTAATAAGAGGGACAGAAATAGAGTAAATAGGTTTTTAAAAAAAATAATAATTTAGGCATTTAAATAAGAATTTTCCTTTCAAAGTAAGCACTTTGGAGTGCTATCAGGCAGTTCTGAGAACTGTATGACACAATTTTAGGTGTGATACAGATTTTCATCTTTGCAGGATGGGTTTATTTTGGGGAATAAACACATTATTTGGAGTACAAAAATGCTAGAGAACGTACGTGCTCCTATGGAGTTAACATTGCCTATTAGAAATAAGTGGCTGATACATGATAACATTACTTTTTAAACGTGGCTTGTGAGCTGTCTCTAAAGGTATTTCTACAGGAGGAGTTTCAAAACGTTTTGATCGATATTGACGATATTGATGTAAGTTTATGGCTCCCTTGGCAGTCAACAAACAGGTATTATTGGTGTCATAAAGAAACAAGTTTCATCAGTCTCGCGTAGGAATAAAAGGAGTAAGATCGCCATCACAGTATCACTAGGCTGGACTGGAAAAGAATATGTAACAGTCTGATATCCAAATATCTGTTGTACAGGGGCCCGGGCTGGGGAAATCACAAGCAGTGAGGGCAGGAAACAGTGCACGGACGACGCACTGAAATGCCGTCGAGAGCAACGACGAATAACTGATGGGAAATGATGGTACCTGACAGCCAGGCTGGTGTAGCAAGCAGTGGGGGTGCTTTCGCATTTATAAGGTTAGAAGCATGCCCAAAATAGCAAATGGGTCCTTGGAACGGAGATTACAAATGTCCTATGTGTTCAGTATAAAAATGCTCTTGATCGCACGCAGGCCCCTTCGTTCACCCCCACACAAGGACTGAATCACTTTCAAGCAAGAGGACCATTACGTTGCTTTTTGAAATGAAGGACAAGCAGGAATCGCCCATTCACAGGGAGCGGCATCACAACCAAACCGTATCCTGTAACGCTTATTGTTAGGCAGGTAATTTACTCTAGTATTTAGACAGGACCCGGGTCTATGTTAACCTTTGTAACCTATGTAAAACCTCCCAATCAAATCTGTAACTGGAAGTCAGTTTGTAGAAAGCCTAGAACGTTGAATCAAGAGTCTTTTCCTTATTTCATAAACATTTAAAAAGTCATATTTCTAGCTAAGGGTGGCTAATTCAAGAAAAAAAAAAGGTATTTATCTCCTTTAAAATGAGAGTGAAGGCATAAATCACAAAGTCAAAGAGAATGGAGGCAGATAAACCAGTGGATGAGTTATGTCAACAAACAGTTGAGATTTGGTAAAAGATTTTGAAGGATCCGGGAGCTCCAAAGAAGGGATCTCTAGATATTTACAATATTGTTGAGTTCTTTCTGTGTGTCAGGCACTGTTTTGGACACTGAGCAGGCAGTGAGGAACAAAACAGAAAATTTCTACTCTCACAGAGATATTCTAGTTGGGGAAGACAGCCAATTGAAACAAAATGTGTAAATTACATAGTATGTTGGATGGTATGAAGTGCCGTGGAGAAAAGAAAGTCAGGGAAGGGTAAGAGGAAATGGGAGAATAATAAAATTTTAGATAAAGTGGAGTCAGAGAAGGCATCACAGAGATGATGCTATTTGAACAAAGACTTGAAGGAAGTAAGGGGATGAGTTGTGTTGTTATCTGGGATGTAGCAGATTAAATTATCTGTTTGCAATTTTGTCTTCCCTCCTGGCCTCATCACATTTCCCTGATATACTGATCTGGGGTCTGGCTTTGTCAGCTGCTTTGACCTATGGAATATGAACTTCTGTGAGGCATGTCACATCTGAGCAGAAGCTCTGAATGCACCTGCCAATTCTGGCTCTGCTCTCCCTTGTGTTTTTGCCCTTTACCATAAACCATATACCCTACACAGATACCTGGATCTTAAAACGAGGGGGTTAGAGCTGAGCCCGGCCAATCCCAGGAAAGCCACTGCCAATCTATAACCTTCAAGTAATACAAATTCTCGATATTTGAGGACTATTTGTTGGGGTAGTGTAAATGTAGTAAGTGCATTCTAGGCAGAGGAGACAGGAAATGCAAAGGCTCTGAGGTAGGAGTATGCCTAATTTATATAAGAAACAGCAAAGTCGCACCCCAAGTGGGAGCAGCTCCCCCTTCCTTGGGTCTAGAAATTCATTTTAACACTGTTTAAAATCATTTCCTCCTCTAGGTAAGCTCCAAAAGTCAGATTTTTGTCTATTTTTGTCTATTTTGTTCACTATTAGTGAACTATTATTATTACTATTATTATATCACTATTATTACTAGTGCCTAGTAACAGTATCTGGCTTATAACAGACTAGATATTTTATAGATAAATGAATAAATGAATGAATAAAAAAATACCCAGCAAAAAGCCAGTGAAATTGAAGAGGAATAAGTAAGGGGCAGAGTCCGCCACTGAATCCACAGAGGCAAAGAGAAGAAAGTTGATTCAGTCCTTATCCAAGGGAAGTTAAACACTGGGAAGACCCGGGCAAGACAAATGGAGAAGACATTTGGGACAGAACACTGGAAAACAAGCTACAAGTCTAAATATACAACCAGTAGGTTCATGCCTCATCCGATGGAAAGATTCCCAGAAGCCAACCTACACATTCTACCCAACTCCCACCTTAATCTGGAAACTAAAGACATATTCTCTCAAGAAAGAGAATGGGGAAGACTTTCGGCATCAGACGTGATGGAAGACAGAGGTGAGATGGGGTGTCAAAGCTAAAATGGATGGGAGCTCTAAAGACCAGTGGGACTCATAAGCCCCCTTCTCAATCCCTGCACAGAAACATTAGTAGTTGTGCTGTATACCCTGAAGATAAAAGATCCTCTTAAAGAGAAATGAACCAGTTTTAGATAATATATATTCATTTGGACATGTGCAAAAAGAAAGAAAGAAAAGGTGACTTTCGTAAAGTGTGCCAGCTAAAACCACCAACCCATTTTTGTTAGGTAGTTTGGGCTGTTATATCAAAAATACCACAGACTGAGTGGCTTAAACAACAGAAATTTATGCCTTGGGAGGTTGGAAGACCAAAGTCCAAGTGTCTGATGAGAGCCTCTTTCCTGGTTTGCAGATGACCGTGTTCTCACTGTCTTCTCACAAGGAAGAGAACAGACACAGAGGTCCCTTGGCTCCGCCTCTTGTGACAAGGGTACTAATCCATCATGAGGACCCACCGCTCACAACCTTATCGAAGCCTAATTTCCTCCCAGAAGTCACACCTCCAAACAACATCAGATTGGGGGTTAGGATTTCAACGGAAGAATCTGGAAGGGAAACATTCAGTGCATGATAGCCAGCCCACAGAGCTTCCACGGAGTCTTTGGTACCTCATGATTTAACACGTATGAATCATCAAAGATGACCTGAAAAAAAAGTCTTAACATGAACAAAAGAGGCCCAAATTAGTGGATAATGCAGGGGACAGAACAAATTAAAATGACCAACCAAACATTTTAACATTCAAAGGATGAAGACACTACATTCAAACACAGAACCAGTATGCTATGATAAATAAGCAAAAAAATATGAAAGAGTTCTTGGAAATTAAAAGCATGAGGTCAAAATGACAGAAAATTCAATAGAACAATTAGGAACAAAAGTCTGAGAAATCTCTGAGAATGCAGAAGAAAAAACTTGACAGGGAGAAAATGTGAAAGAAGAGAGAAGATTGGAAAATCAACAAAAGGGATTCAATATCCACTGAAAAAGAGGGCTCAAAAGAGAAAACTGAAATGGAAGGTGGGAAATTTTCAAAGAAAGATCCTAAGGAAATTCATCATAACAGAGTCTCCAAATTTAAAAGACCCATAGAGTGAGTAACAAGCACAGTGAATGAAACACATGAACACACACACACACACACACACACACGCACCCACACACACCCTACAAGGCACATTATCACAAAATGTCATAAATACAGGGACAAAGTTACCATTCCAGAAGCTTCTAGTGGGTATGGAATGGGGTAGAAATGGAATCCGATCAAAGAAGAATGAGAATGGCACTGGAGGTCTCAACAGCAATAGTTGGATAGAAGACAATGGAACAAGGTCATCCCCATTCTGAGAGCAAATGATTTTCAACTGAAAATTCTACAAAAGCTATCATATGAATGTGAAGGCAGAGAAAAGGAAATGCTCAGATATGTAAGAATTCAAGGAATTTACGTCCCTGCACTGAATCTTAGGACTTTGAGGATACTTGATTGAAAGAAGAAAAACAGAGCTGTATGGGAGAATCCATATCATCAGCATACAATCTGTGGTTCTAAATTAATAATATGTACCCAATGACTAAATTCAAATAGTCCTATAACTATGATGGGAAGAATGGAGAAAAAAATAAGCAGACAAACTGTGAGAGGAATGTGTCCTCATGTCATAAGATGTAAACAGATAATACCTAAAACTGATAAATTAAGAAATAATGGTATATGATCTAGTCACATGATTTTAACTTCCAAATAAACAGCTAGAAGGGTTAAGAGTATCTGCTTCTGGATATGGAAATGGGCTGAGGAGACCCATTACCATTCTTCATGACAGATCTTTCAGCACCACTGAATTTTTAACTGTGTACCTAAATTATTTATATTAAAAATAATTTACGAAAGAACAAATATTCTAAAATATAATCCAACTTACTTTTGTAAAAGCCCCTGGATATTTATAAAGCCGGGGTAAATCAGCCTATTACTATACTTGAGGTGTCATATTAATAAGATAAATTGCAAAGATTAATGGTATGTGATACGGTGTTCAACAAAAATCCTTTGCTTTTAGACACAACTTGAATTTTTTACTCTGAATATCTCTTTCAAATGATTTTTCTATCAAATTTTTCCACTTTTTATTCCCTATTTGATTGATTTAATCTTGATGATCAGTCTGGCTGTGGTAAGCATGTAACCTAAACTACTACTACACTAAGTAAGTCTGTATTCTTCGGCTCTTACTGTTAAGACAAATATTTGCTTGGCAGAACTTTTTTTGAGACAGTAAGAGTTGATTAAATCATCCAATTACCAGAGTTACATAGCTGTCTCTTCACTGCTTACATACATGAACAGTACATACTTATTCTAAAAGAGTCAAAGTCATCAAAGAAATCAAAAGATAAACAAATAAACCCACCCAACTCTTCTCATCCAGAAATATCTATGGTTATAACTTTGGGTGCTCTCTTTCAGACTCTTCCCATTCAAATAGACACTGCATACATATTAAATAGGAACATACCACCTGTGTTCTTCTATAACCTATTTTTCTACTTAGTCCACCATAAATTCCATCAATAATTGTTAGAGATCACAGAGCTTTAAATCAGTACTTTCAAAGATTATGAGATGTTCAACTTTGTACTTTAAGCAATCCCCTATTGCTGACCACTGAAGGTTTTTTTTTTTGACATTACAAATAATACTGATAAGTGTTCTTTTTTTTTAAAGATTTTATTTATTTATTTGACAGACATAGAGAGATCACAAGTAGCAGAGAGGCAGGTGGGGGTGGGTGGGAAGCAGGCTCCCTGCTGAGCGGAGAGCCCAATGCGGGACTCGATCCCAGGACCCTGAGATCATGACCTGAGCTGAATGCAGAGGTTTTAACCCACTGAGCCACCCAGGAGCCCCTGATAAGTGTTCTTATACACATACACATACACAAAAATGTTTCCAAATTGTTTACTCAGAATTTCAAATACAAATTTCTAAACCAAATGATATATACTTTAAAAAAAATTTTAAACATATGCTGCTAAGCTGTGCTCCTTGAAGTGTTGACCAGGAAATACTCCCACCAGAAGTATGTGACAGTAACATTAATAAGCTTTTAAAATCTTTGCCAATGTGAGAAATGAAATAAGATGTCACACTGCTGTTTCATTCCAAGGTCACTGATCATTAATGCCAAACATTTTTTCATGGTTCTTAGCTAGCCATGTCACCTTTTGTAAACTTGCCATTTTTCTCTTTGTCTCTTTTTTATTGATTTGTAAGAACTCTTTACATATGAAGGATAGCAAG